>VDFB02193867.1:357552483-357728490 GCA_007258455.2 Sequoia sempervirens
TGACCTAAACACCGCCAACAGAAAACTTAGCCAAAATTTTGGTAGAAGACAAGTTTTTGAGGGATGACAAAATTTTTGGTAATAGGATGCACATGGTGCATCCTAATGGCTAGATAGCCAGTGCTTTATGGGAGAACTTTCTTCTAGATTTATCCTTTCTATGAGTAAGAAACAATATGGTATGCATGAATTTACTCTTTTTTAAAATCAAATGACTATCTAGTACTAGTTATCTTTTTCTTATGCCTACTCAAGCTAAAACAACCTTAGTTCAAAAGAAAATGACTACAAGTATAGGAAAAAATGGAACTTCAAAGCAACATACTCCATTAAACATAGGACTTCAAGCGATGGTAATAGTAACTATGAGGTAATGTACCATGCTCAAAGTAATAAGTCCAATACCCATTCCTTACAACAAATTTTTATAGTTCTTTGAGTTGAAAGTTTGCTTTTGTTTAGGTGTCTTAATTTTCATAATGTATTTCTTCTAAATTATGGTGAGTGATTTTTTTCTAAAATTATTTAAATTTTTATTCTATGAACTTTATTGACAATTAGGGGAAGGCTACTAGTAGTCGTTATAGCTAATTTTGCATACCCTAAGCTCATAAATGTTATGTCGAATTTCGAGAATTATTTTGGGTTTCTTTGTATGCGACTTTAGAGCTTATAGCTATTGTTTTGGCTTCTAGGTAGTTACAAAAAATACGAGAGGATTTTTTATGTACACAAAGGTCAAAAAATGGTCATTTAAGTTGATGTCTGATACATATTCTCTAGTGCCCCAATAAATGTTCACTTTGAGTACCACAAAATTTACATAATTGATCCAATATATATGTACAAATACCCCAATAATTGTGCACTATTGGTACCAATAAAGTTGCACAACTCCTCTAATTAAGTACTTTTTTTGTAACTATTAGATACAAAGTTGAAAACTATTGGTACATTTGGAATTTATTAATATATAATTTTTAGTTAGTGTGTATCAATGAACACTTATTGAAACATGGGTTGTAACTTGGACCTTTCCTCTATTGCTATTTAAAATTTATATATTTTTTCAAATTTAGAAATTAATATTATTTATGTTTTTTTCAAAAAATCTCATGCCTAGCTTCTTTTAGTGTTTTGTTTTTCTTTTTAAGATAATCCTCTTAGCTTATTTTATATAACTTTCATTTAATATCAAAATTAAATATGGGTAGGATCTAGATAGGAACATGAAAAATCCATCAAAAGCTATGTGGGATAAAAAAACTAGGTTTTTGGATGATTCCATTTCTGGTGTTCGACTATGGAGATCCCCTTGAATATTGTTGTGTTACAAGAATGATGTCCAAGCTAAATAATTCATCTTTCAAGGTCTCACTAATGTATGACATAGCCAAACACATGCCAAATAAGGTGATATTCCTCATGGTTAAATTGATAGTTGAACAGTTATTTATGCCAATAGTTTGTTTTATTTGGATAGATCTGAAAGTTTTTTTCAATACTTATTATGGGCTTCTGACATGTCCATGAAAGCTCTTAAGAGCCAATAATTTTGAGAAACACAAGAAAAAAAAAGAGAAAATTGATTCTATTATATTTCCACAATCCATAATCAAAATTTTATGCTTTTGGATTTGATTGTGTGCCAATTTTAGAATCAACATTTCTGATCACACTCTATGATCCATCATCATGATATAGAGCTCAAGGAGATGTAAAATTAGTTTTTTTCAAACCAAGCTAGCTTAAGAAAGAGAGAGGGTGGTGAGAGGGTGAGGGGGAAAATAATGTAACATGAGTGATCCAATTTAGGGTGTGTAGGATCATGATGGGCCAAAAAGTGGCAATATGATGGGTATGTGTAGGGTATGTGGATGATGACTTTTTTTTTTAACCTAAAATTGATGAAATGAAAAGGTTTTAAAGGGAAATTCTCAACTTTCCACCAATATAAATTATGCTTTACTTTGAATTTAATAAATAATTGTATTCATTTTTCTATTTTGAATTACGACTAAAGTCGATAGATAGGTGATTGAAAAACATCTATGGCTTTCAAATGGTATCACATTTTTTGAATCTGAAATATGTGTCACATTCTATGCTTTGCATACTATAGGACTAACAAAAAAAAAATGAATTTCATGAAGTTTTGACCAAGTTAAGATTGTCAAACATACGAGTTTTTATATTTTTTAAAAGTTGTAATAAAAAATTCATAATTAATTATTTGGAAAAAAATTACAAAAATATGCATCACATCGGACATAGGTCCTCTTATATCAAAATATTATAAAAAAAATATTATCATTTTATTGTGGTTAGGGTGGTCAGACAGACACCTACTTATTTTCCATGAAATTTAAGTACTACTACATTGAAATTTCAAATTTTCTCAAATACATATATATATATTTTCAAATAAACCTAGTAGTTTAGAAACTATATTCAATTTCTATATATTCTATTCTTACATATTTTGAATATTATAGATGCTTATTCAAAATTTTATGTCGGATTGCCTAACTCTAATTTTTCTAAATTTTTCACCACTTAAGGGCCTATTTTTTCCATGATGATCCTGCACATACCCTTTAAAAAAAAAATTCCTAAAGAAAGGGCAAAGTAAAACCCCAAAAAATAGAAATAATTAATCATAATGAAAATAAAATTGAATAAGAAATAAAAAGATCAAAAACATTAACGAATTAGTGTTGAATGCACAAGACAACTGAGAGGGGGGATGAATCAGTTGTAGGTCTTAAAGCTTCAAAAACCTCACAAATATTCAGATCCACATTCATTCAACTCACCCTTAATCTTTTATAATGATTGAGCATGAAAATAAAATAATAGAAACTAAAACTTAATAAACACCATGTATAAGAGAATGCCATATTTACCTAGAAAACACAAGATGAAAAAAACCATGGTGAAGATTAGCTCACATGAATATAACATAATATAAACACCAAATATAAAGGGCTCATTGCTGGAGGGCTCACTATGTAAGGAAAGAAAGGCTCACTACCAAAGGCTCATTGCCAAAATAGAATTGAAGATAAAGAAGAATATTACTTGGAGAAATTCATCTCAATGTAACAAAGAAATCCACCACAACATAATGAACACCTTCATAACATAACTAAATAATTTTAGACACCTTCTTCTCACTACATCTAGCAATCTAACACATGAAATTTTTCACTCTAACACTTTGTAATTCACATCATTCACCTCATACTTATCTATCTTTGCATCCCTCAACAACTCAACTCATATTTATATCATATTCAACCTTGAAAATATTCTCCAAGGTCGACTATGCACCTCAACCATGTAAATTCAAGTTAGGTCGATACCCAAAAAAATCCATGGTGGATAGAAGTGAAGGCACACCACACCACTCCTTATCTGGGACCCAAATATATAACACCATGCTACAACACACTTCTAAAAATAATAAACATCCACTAAAATTAGTGTAAACACGAAGGTCAATTGTAACCCATGTAAACACCATTAAAATTTTAAGTACGCACTTCCTTTGATCCAATAACAACTCACAAAAAACAAAAGTCACCTAAAAAAAATATAGAATATTCCACAAACACCCTAAAAACCAACAAAATCCTTCACAACATCTTTCACCTAAAGATTGTACACACCCAGTACACTCAAACAATTTTGCATTGCATTGTAACTTAATAAAATGACTTCTAAAGCACCAAACCTCAAACAACTTCGACCAATGAGAGATGCCAAAATTATCAGCACACCTTTAGATCCAGAAGACATGAAGCTAAATTTTGGAGAAACACAGAGTAAAAACATATCTCCTAGAAACCTATGCAATACACTATTCACACACTAGAGAATGCAACTTCTTCTACACAACAATCTAGTACACCAAATTATAAATACAACACCTTTGATCAAAATATTTGAAATGGATAGGTAGATATTCAATATAGAAGAAATGTGGAGTGACACTAGAACACTATTCTTCAACACACTACAACTCACTATTTCCTCTTTTTATCAAGAATTCTCAAAAGCACTTGGAAATCGAGCACCAGAAACACATCGTCATCATCTTCATAACTTCCTCAACCATATAAAAAATCTTATCAAAGGAACACCAGAGTTTGAAACCAGTAGCTCATTATTGACAACATAGTGCAAATAATCAAATCATAATAAACAATACCAACAACTACACATACTCTTGCAAAAATCTTCTTCTAATATAGTTGACACCAATGACAACACAGGTTTGTTGACATCAATGAAAACACCAGTTGCTCATACTTGCAACAATCTCCCCCTTTTTCATTGATGGAAACACATGATGTGAAAAACCATCAACACCAACAACTCTACTCCATACATATTTCCTTGTCTTTTCTCATTACTCACTCTCCCCCTTTCAACTTTATTTTTATATGTGGTCTTCATTCTCTAGCTATACTATTCTCTCCCCCTTTCTCAACTAACAGCTGAATATTTTTCACATGATTCTCTCTCCCCCTTTGGCATCAATGGAAAAGTAAATAATATTTGCATCACTTATGTTTCTCCTTTGACATTAATCAACCTTCTAACCACTACAATACAACTTCTATTTATTTACTTGTTCAGTATACTCCCCCATAGGAGCACACACCATACCAAAACAATCAACAACCACTATATAATGAAAACATACACTCCCCCTAACTACAACAACCAACAATGTTACTACCTACTCCACCTGAGAGGTAACCACCAACATTAGTCCAGGCCAAAGAATGAATCATGAAATCCACTGGATTGATGCATCTCCTTATGCATCTAGTTAAAAGGAGGGGAAATAACCCCCAAATTCTCCCAGAGACACTCAAATGTATCCTTGGGAAGAGCCTTAGTGAATATATCAACAACTTGATCCTTTGTAGGCACATATTCAAGATTAGCTTCATTCTCTAAAACCTTCTCTCTTAGAAAGTGATACCAATTGAGATATGTTTTGTCCTAGAATGCATTACTGGATTCTTTGAAATATTGATAGCACTTACATTATTATCATAGAATATAGAAATTGGTTTATCATATACCACCCTAATATCCTTCAATGTTTTCTTCATCCATAACACTTGTGTGAAACAATATGTTTCTACAATGTATTATGCCTTTGTAGTAGATAAAGACATTGAATCTTGTTTCTTGCTTTACCATGACACCAATCCCCATTCCAAAAAGAATGAACCACTGCTTATAATTTTCCTGTCATCCATACAAGCAGCCCAATCTGCATCTATGAAATAAATTAGAGTAAAATCAATATCCTTTGGATACCACAAGCCATGATTTAGAGTTCCCTTAAAGTATCTAAATATCATCTTCACTACTACAACATGTGACTCTCTAGGATCTTGTTGAAATCTAGCCTCAAGAAAAACTACATGCATGATATCCAGTCTAGTAGTAGTTAGATATAGCTGTCCACCAATCATTGATCTATAGTTTCTCTAATCATCCTTAGGATATTCATCATTCTTGCTCATCTTGCAACTAGTAACCATAGGTGTACACACCAGTTTAGAACCTTCCATTCCAAATTCTTCAACATTTCCTTGACGTACTTTGATTGTGAAATGAAAATACCTTTTTCTATCTAATTTATTTGTAATTCAAGGAAGAAATTCATCTCCCCAAACATAGACATTTCAAATTCTTTCTACATTTTCTTTGCAAACTTCTTCAATATTTAGACCATATTCAATTTGTCTAATACCTGAAATCCCTTTTTTGTTCTATGTATACCTCTTCTTCCAATTCTCCATTCAAAAAAGCAGACTTCACATATATTTGATAAACTTTGAAATCCTAATGTGCTGCAAAAGCCAAAAACATCCTAATAGCTTCCATTCTTTCCACCAGAGAAAATGTCTCCTTAAAATATATTCCTTCAACTTGTGAGTAGCCTTTACAAACAAGCCTTGCCTTGTTTCTTACCACTTCACCATTCTTATTTAGTTTATTTTTGAATACCCACTTATTTCCAATTACATTTTTGTTTGCTGGTCTTGGGACAGGTTCCCAAGTCTAATTCTTCTCAATCTACAACTCTTCTTCCATAGCCTTGATCCAATATCCATCCTTGCATGCCTCAATCACTACTTTAGGTTCAACTTCAAAAAGTAAACATAGATTTACCTATTCTTTAGTAGCTTTCCTTCTTGTCAATACACCTTTGCTCTTATCTCCAATGATTTGATCTTCAGAATGATTCTTCTACACATATTTAAGAGTTTTATGTCCTTTTCAAAGATTCTTTCTCTTCAATGCATACTTCTATTTCTTTTTATTCTTCTCTACAAGAAGACTCATATGATTCCTATCCATCTATCATCATTGAATTCTTTTGTAAATATTCATCAACTTTGACACTTGCACTCTCAACAATCTTTCTCAATCTCTTGTTGTAGCATCAGTAGGCTTTGCTTCTAGTAGAGTATCCAAGGAAGATACCTTCATCAGACCTTGCATCAAACATTCCTAAGTTATCTTCATCTCTTCTGATATAACATTGTCTTCCAAATACTCGAAGTAATTGACATTTAGGAATCCTTGCATACCATAGATCATAGGGAGTCTTTGTATAGTTTGCTCTTGTTTGAACTCTGTTAAGTATATAAATAGTAGTATGACTTGCTTCTCTCTAGTAGACTTTCTGGTATATTTTCCTCTTTCATCATTGTTCTTACAACTTCTTGAATAGTCCTATTCTATTTTTCAACTACTCCATTCTACTAAGGAGTCCTAGGGGCAAACAAGTTGCTTTTTATGCCATGATTCTCACAAAATATATTGAAATAATTGGAGGTGAACTCTCAACCTCTGTCAAACCTCAAACATTTTATTTTCATATATATTTTATTCTCAACCATAACTTTGAATGCTTTAAACTTGTTTATAGCTTTTGATTTTTCTTTGAGAAAAGTAACCCATGTCATTCTAGAATAATCATCAATTAATAGCATGAAATACCTATCACCTTGAAGACTTCTTACTCTAGTAGGACCACAAAGATTTGTATGTACCAATTCCAATAGCCCAATAGTAGAATATTCTTTGAATTTGAAGCTTCTTCTTGCTTGCTTTCCAATTTGACATTCTTTACAAACAAAATTGATAGGCTTTGTAATCTTTGACAAATCTCTTACAACTTAAAATGAACTGATTCTTACTAAGTTATCAAATTGATGTGACACATCCTCCTATGCTATATCTAGCTTTCATTAATCTGAGTCATAAAACAATGACCATCAACACCCTTAAGTTGATAAACATTTCAATCTATCCTTCTTCTAGAAATAACCATAGTTATAGATCATTTTTTGATCTCACATCCATCATCTTGAAATATAATATTCTATCCTTTGCTACACATTTGTCAAACACTCAAGAGGTTATGCCTTAAAAACTTAACATAGTAAAAATCATCACTATTATGCTTGCCATCAAAACTGATAGAACCATTTCCACATATCTTAGCAAATGTATGATCACCAAATCTAACACATCCACCATCATATTTTTCAAGTTTAACAAACTTGGTCTTGTCACCGGTCATATGATTAGAGCATCCACTGCCAATGAACCAATAGTTCTTCTCCTGTCTAGCATGAAAACGAGATACCAAAGTACCTCTAGTCTTATCCTTTGTCTCAAGAGAGCTTTCCTTCACACATCTCTTAGAATTAGTAGAAAAAAAAATCATCTTTTAAAGCCATGAACAAGCATTCATCATTAGAACTACTTGCATCTTCTCTAACATAATAGCATTTCTTAATCATCCTACCTTTGTTCTCCTTATTTTTGTTATTCAAAGCTCTATTTGGACATCTTGAAGCATAATGACCTATATTTCCACAACTAAAACATTTGAAAGGTAGCTTACCATTGTACTTACTAGTTCCTTCTTCATTCTCCTTACAAAGTTAGCTTCTATTTCATCAAGATCCTTTTGATCTAATTCCTTGATCACCTTCGATTTTACAGCCTTAAAAAAAATCTCAACTTCTACACCACTATTTGTTCCAAATTCTCTCATGTAAAGAGCAGTTAAAGAACCATACAACTAATTTATGGTATATTGATTCAAATTTGCAAATTCGTCAATAGTAGACACTTTATAACTATAATATTTAGGAAGGATTTTGAGAATTTTCTTTACCACTTCCAGTTCTTTGAGTTTTCCACTAAGAACTATGATTGAGATGACAACTTGATCTACCCTTTGCATATAGGTTATAACATTTTCATCTTTATACATTCACAGGTTCTCAAACACGATCTTCAAATTCTACATCTTAGCTTCTTTGACCTTATCATCTCCTTCATAAATGCTCTCTAGCTTTTCCCAAATTTCTTTAGAAATTTTCATACTCATCACTTTCACTAATTTAGAATTAGTAAGACTATTAAAGAGAGCATACCTTGCTTTACCATTGCTTTCGTAGGATTTCATCTCATCAACAATACTTGGACCATTTGTAGGTTCGATGTATCCATTCTTAATAGACTTCCAAACATCAAATTGAAGATAAACTAGAAAACCTTCCATCATCATCTTCTAGAATGCATAATATGTTCCATTAAACACATGGATCTCTTTCTTGTGCGTCATCCTAGATCTACCTAAAGAGGTTAAGCTTTCTTCTAAGGAACATCACTCTGATACAAATTGTTGAATGCACAAGACAACTGAGAGGGGGGGGTGAATCAGTTGTACCTTAAATCTTCAAAACCCTCACAAATATTTAGATCCACATTTATTCAATCAAACGCTTAATATGTTATAATGATTTATTATGAAAAGAAAATAACAGAAACTAAAACTTAATCAACACCATGCATAAGAGAATACTAGATTTACATGGAAAACCCAAGATGGGAAAAACCATGATGCAGATTATCTCACAATATAAAGTAATATCAACATCGAAAATAAAAGGCTCACTATCAAAGGGCTCACTATGCAAGGAAAGAAAGGCTTACTTCCAAAATAGAAAAGAAGATAAAGAAGAATGTTATAGAGAGAAATCCATCTCAATTCAACAAAGAAATCTACCACAACATCACGAACACCATCACATCATAACTAAAGAATTGTAGACAACTTCTACGAGCACTACATCTAACAATATAACACATGAAAGCTTGCACTGCACTTATCAAATTTTCACTCTAGCACTTTGCAATTCACATCATACTTATCTATATTTGTATTGACCCTCAAAAACTCAACTCATATTTATATCATCTTCAACCTTGAAAATATTCACCAAGGTCAGCTATGCACCTCAACCATTCAAATTCAAATTAGGTCAGCACCAAAACACTTTTTTGATGGATGGAAGTGAAGTCAAACCACACCACTCCTTATCTGGGACCCAAATCTATAACACCATGTTACAAAATTCTTCTACAAAAAATAAACATCCACCACAATTAGTGTAAACACCAAGGTCAATCATTACTCGTGTAAACACCATTAAACAAATAAGTACATGATTCCTTTGATCCAGTAACAACTCATAGTGATCTTATGTTAGGATATAGGACTGCTGCACATGAATAATAACTTTGACAATGATTAAACTAAAGGTCTTGAAAACATAATTCAAATTCATAGATAAACTTAACCAAATTAAAGTGAAGGAAAGAGAGAAAAGAGAGAAGACAAAACACAAGTTGATAACGAAGTTCACTAAGATGACTACATCTCCTGGTCCCTCTCAAATAGAGCGACCAATCCTTGATTATGTTCTAGAAACAACTACAAGGCTTCAATTGATACAAGTCTCCTCATAGCTCTTAGATGATAGTGAATTATAAAAGCCCTCTTACACAATTACAACAAGCTTCACTGCAAGCTCCAAATGCACAAAGACAACAATTCACTATCAAAGTCCTAACTTCAATTCCCTCATCTCATAGGAATTCTTTGTCACCATTCTTCACAAAGCGTAAATTGAATTCTGAATGAATACACTTGCACTTTGACCCCCCTTTTATACAAAAAAAATTCCCCTTTTGGCTAAAACCATAAAATTTGGACATTTCCCCTTTAAGGTTAGGATTTAACCAATCCCCATTATTTTACAAATAAAAAAATAACAATCCCCATTAAAACCATTTTAATTTGGTTTTAAGCCCTTAACACTTTTCATATTCGGGCTATTTGGTATAAAGGTTTTTGTTTTACTCATTAGGTTGTTTTTGTTTTATCCCCTCATAACCATTAAAGGTTATTTTAGTTATAAATTTGGGCTTATTCATTATTGTTTTAAAGGGGTTAATTTTTTAATTTTTATGAGATTTTGTTTTAATCTGTTGCCTTTAAGTCCTACCAAATCCGCTTGGGATCCCACAAAATCTGTTCCCACCAAATCCACTTGGGATCCCACAAAATCCGATCCCACCAAATGGATTTTGTGAAATAAAATAAACCTCCACCACTTTATTTCTCAAAAGTAAAGCATGGTGTAGTGGTGGTACGTGAATTTAGTGAGGGGGATCCACATTTTTTCCACATCACCTGCACTTGCCACGTCATCATCTAGTCAACTGCCATGTCAACATCTAGTCAACCTTCAACTTGACTGGCCATATCTTTGTCATACGAGCTCCATTTTCTACAAAATGAGTAGTGTTGGAATCATGGCAACGAGCTCTTCATTTTGATGCCAATTTTGATGAATTTCTAGATGATCGATTTTTCCCCTAAAAATACCTCCCTAGTTGCAAGGTTTGACTAAACTTTGACTGGCCACAACTTGGACGTATGAACTCCTTTTTCGCTTGTTCAAGTTACATTGGATTCATATTTATGAGCTCTTCAAGATGATGTTGAATTATGGAGCATTGAAGAAACTTCAATTTTCAGTGAAAAGTATCCTCCTGGATCACATAGACAACAAATTTCACTAGAACATAATCTAGAATATTCGACAAACACCTTGAAAAATAAAAAACTCCTTTGCAACATCTTTCACCTAAAGAATGTACACACCCAATACACTTCAAAAAAATTTCCATACACTGCAACTTAAGAAACTGACTTCCAAAGCACCAAACCTCAAACAACTTTGACTAAAGAAAGAAACCAACATTATTAGAACACCTTCAGATCTGCAAGACCTAAAACCAAATTATGGAGAAGCATGGGGGTATGTGCAGGATCATCATGGAAAAAATAGGCCCTTAAGTGGCAAAAAAAATAGAAAAATCAGAGTTAGGCAACTTGACGTAGAAATTTGAATAAGTTATCTATATTATTTCAAAAATATGTAAGAATAGAATCTATAGAAAATTGAATGTAGTTTCTAAACTACTAGGTTTGTTTAAAGAAAAAAAAATCCATTTGGTGAAAATTTGAAATTTCAATGCGGTAGTACTTAAATTTTAGGGAAAAAATAAGAAGTAGGTGTGTGTTTGACCACCCTAACCACAATAAAATAATAATATTTTTTTATAAGATTTTAGATATAAGTAGAGGACTCATGTTCTGATGTGATGCATATTTTTTTGTAATTTTTTTCCAAGTAAATAATTAATTATGAATTTTTTATTACAACTTTTAAAAAATATAAAAACTTGTATGTCTAACCACCTTAACTTGGTCAAAACTTCATGAAATTCATTTTTTCTTGTTTTAATCCTATAGTATGAGAAGCATAGAATGTGACACATGTTTTGGATTCAAAAAATGTGATACTGTTTGAAAGCTATAGATGTTTTTCAATCAACCTATCAATCAGGACTTTAGTCGTAATTCAAATAGAAAGTGAATAATAATTACTTATTAAATTCAAAGTAAAGCATAATTTATATTGGTGGAAATCTGATAATCTTCTTTAAAAACCCTTTTCATTTCATCAAATTTGGGTAAAAAAATAGTCGTCAGCCACATACCCATCATATTGCCACTTTTTGGCCCATCATGATCCTGCACATAGCCATGGAGAAAAATCATTTCTTCTAGATACCTCTACAATACACTGTACACACACTGGTGAACACAACTTCTTTTGCACAATGATCTAACACAAAAAATTATAAATGCAACACCTCTGAAAACCTTTGACCATCATATCTAAATCACATAGGTATATCTTGAACGTAGAAGAAATGTGGAGTGACACCAAAACACTACTCTTCAACACACTACAACTCACTGTTTCCTCTTTTTATCAAATTTTCCCAAAATCACTTGGAAGCCAAGCACCAAAAAGACATCTTCATCATCTTCATCACTTCCTCAACCATATACAAAATCTTATCAAAGCAACACTAGAGGTTGACACAATAGTTTACCAATGACAACACCAACTGTTCATACTTGCAATAATTAGAGGGATAAATTACAAGCATAAGAGAGTACACTTAAGAAAGAGGCAACAATAATTTAATAAGCTAAAAGAGAATATATTAATTAAACAATACATGGATAATGAATTATAATATTGAACTAATTGAAATACTAAAATTATATATGTACATACATACAAACATTATATACATACATATGTATATAATATATACACATATAATACAAATATTATATGCAAACATACATTACATAAGAAATAAACAAATACAACATACACATGTAGATAAGAAATAAATATATACATACATATATACAAACATACATATATACATATGTAAGAAATAAAGAAATAAATAAATAAATACATGCATAGGAGGTGTTGACTCATGTACATGGTTTGATTTTTAACTTGTATACTTTGAAGGTTTAGTTTCTAAGGTTTGAATTTGTACCATCCTTTGTATTAACCATCCCAAAAATATTGCAAGAATTTCATAATGCAATTTTTACATAAAGTTTCTTAATGTAAAAAACTTCCTAAAATCATGGATTTGAAATGGAACATTTCTACTTTCTAGTTGAGTTGACTCCACTGTCTGTTCAATTAACTGAAGTCTTCATTCTCATCCTCATCTCTCAAATTATTTTTCTCAAAAAAATTATAAATAGGATCATTCCTTTGTCATTTTATATCTCACACCTTTTGCAAATCCATTCTATCAAAATCTATTATTAACCAGTAATCAATTAATCATCATTTCTAGTGTTATGATGTAGACATTTAAGATCCATATCTAAAGGTGAAGCAACATTTTTCTTATTTGAGGTTTGTAGTGGGATAGGTAAACAAAAATAGGATTTGATTTGATTTTATATTTTTTAATTATTTATATATCATATTTTCGATTTCAATTCTTACAATTTAAATCTTGAGATCCAATTGCATGAGTGAGGATGATCTTTTGAATTGTAATGTTATTAAAAAAATGCAATTTTATTTACACTCTTAAACCTACAAATCATGTTTTTTTAGTGCAAGATATTTGACTTGATACATATGAAATTTAAATATATCTTTTAAGAGATTTATATGCTAGTGTACATGCAACTATAATAACTTCTCCCTTCACCTTAGTTAATCCCCCTATTGATTATTTTTTATAATATAAAATACAAGTATGATGCAAATTTTCTACATGAAGATCAATGTAGCATTTTACTTGGATGATCATGCTGGCCTAGGATCTACAATATTGTATTTCCTTTGTCTTGTGATATAATTATTCAAGTAATTAAACCATATTATTTTCATGATATCAGGATCCTAGGACATCTTTAAA
Organism: Sequoia sempervirens; assembly: GCA_007258455.2. Classification (NCBI taxonomy): domain Eukaryota; kingdom Viridiplantae; phylum Streptophyta; class Pinopsida; order Cupressales; family Cupressaceae; genus Sequoia; species Sequoia sempervirens. The sequence continues at coordinate 357,566,209 of VDFB02193867.1, forward strand.
TATGAAGACCTTAAACCCGAATTTGGATGATTTAGTACATAAGTCAATAATACATGCATCAAATTTTAAATTATCAACCTCTAAATGTAAGAATTTAAATTTAAAAACTAGAAGCTAAAATTATAATGTGAAAATTACAATTACAATTTCATGTGAATTATACAAAAAAAGATGATATGGTAATACATACAAACAAATAGAGACTAATTTTAAGATTTTTATGAAATTTTTTAAATTAATCAAATTAATAGAATACCAAATCAATATACCTAATGAAATGACAAAAATGAATTCAAAACTAAAATATAAAATACAAAATGTAAACTTTTTTCTATAACAAAAGTATTACCATAATGTAAAAATTAAATTAATATAGTGACCTAAATAAAAACTATCTTTACAATATTTTAGTCATCATAATCTCGATCTTTATATTTTAGCTTGCTCTTCTCTACATTTTTTATTTAAAAAATTAATATATTTTTTTCTCATCACAAACAACAAGATGAATCAAAGTTATTGGCTTTACAAAATCCATCATAAGAATAATCATATTTGTAGGCATCAAAATAAATATCCTAATAACACCGCATTGCATTTACACCATATTAGAAAAAATATACTTCTACATGCAGTATCTATTAATTATATCAATAGTGTTCATATTTTACCTATTTTTTGGAGTAGGAGAGAAGATTCAATAATTTTTCACCCTAATTGCATGCCTCTCAAATCTTATGTGTTGATGTTGAACAATTCTATATTTTTTAAAGTGGCTTCCTCAACTAATTGACTAGTTAAACCTATGGTTTCAGGTGAATCGTCATCAATTTTAATGTATCAAATATGCATAGTCATAAAATGTGTCAAAAGAATAACTTTTTGAACCTATTATCTATCATATTCGTCTATCACACTCCATCATAGATTTTACTTGCACCAATATTTAAAATTTCTCTCCAAAAAATAATGTTTATAGACACTAAAAATCATAATATCATCATTTTTAAATACCAATATATACTCCTAAATATGCACACAAAATATTAAATTAAACAACATAATATTATTAATTGAATAGCTTTAAGCTACTTTTATTACAAAAATGTTGTAAACTTATTTATATAACAATATTTTATTTCTAAGAAAATTTAACTCTAAGCTATTACTAAATTAAATATATTATCATTTTTAAATTGACCTAACACTATATGACTCATCCTTACAAATAACACAACATTTAAGGGTATGTGTAGGATCATGATGGGCGAAAAAGTGGCAATATGATGGGTATTTATAATGTATGTGGTTGACAACTTTTTTTTACCCAAAATTGATGAAATGAAAAGGGTTTTTAAAACATATTCTCAACTTTCTACCAATATAAATTATGCTTTATTTTGAATTTAATAAATTATTATTATTTATTTTCTATTTGAATTATGACTAAAGTCCTGATTGATGGGCTGATTGAAAAACATCTATAGCTTTCAAACTATATCACATTTTTTGAATCCAAAACATGCATCACATTCTATGCTTCATATACTATAGGATTAAAAAAAAAAATGAATTTCATGAAGTTTTGACCAAGTTAAGGTGGTCAGACATACGAGTTTTTATATTTTTTAAAAGTTGTAATAAAAAATTCATAATTAATTATTTACATGGAAAAAAATTACAAAAAATATGCATCACATCAAGAAATGAGTCCCACTTATATATAAAATATTATAAAAATATTATCATTTTATTGTGGTTAGGGTGGTCAGACAAACACCTACTTCTTATTTTTTTCCAAATTTAAGTACTCTTGAATTGAAATTTCAAATTTTCACCAAATAGATTTTATTAAAAATAAATAAACCTAGTAGTTTAGAAACTACATTCAATTTGCTATAGATTCTATTCTCACATATTTTTGAAATAATATAGATAACTTATTCAAATTTTTAAGTCAAGCTTCCTAGCTCTAATTTTTCTAATTTTTTTGCCACTTAAGGGCCTGTTTTTTCCATGATGATCCTGCACATACCCTTAACCTTGAAATTGTACATAGTTCATTGTTCAACTAATCTCCTTCATTGTGGTGAGATATTTATCCATTTTTGTAGGTTGCTTCACCATAGTTGGCTCCTATGACTACCTTCCATGCATGAATAGAAGTATTGTCTAGTTTCATTCATGGAGATAAAGGTAAAGTATATAAAAAAAAATTTATTACTCTTATGGATTTATTCTCACTATTTTCACTCATTGTTCATTATTTCCATTAGTTTGTATAGTCACCTCCACAGCCTATGACTCAAATGATATTTATATGGCCACAACTATCCCCTCCACCAAATTTCAAGCGGTAAAAAATAAAAGGGCTCTAAACTTTGTAAACTTTGAGGATACTCTAGTGGTTAAGGTCTTTTATAACTTACTAGAGTTGTGACCCATTTGTTGATTCTTTCTTAAATTTATATATACATTTTTCATATGTTTTCATCTATTAGCTTTACAAATTACATAGGTAGAAGCTTTGCAAGGGATGTAGCTAAAGTTGCAATGTATTTGTGATTATTTTTGTTAATAATCTATGATAATTTTGAAGGGATTCCAAATATTAACACTTTTATCAATCTCTATAATAATGTAAATTATGTTCATTGTGTGCAAGTGTTTTTTCATGGAAGCACAACATTTTTGTTGTTATGATCTTGTTTGGGAATCCTAACATGGTATCAAAGAAATGTAGCAAATGTTGGAATATTTATTATAATCTACATCAACTGACATAACCCCTTACCCCACATAATCTTCCTATAGCTATATTTGAATTACAACAACCAACATAAACCTGTAGCCCTGTATTTCTTGCAAACATTTAATGTGGTAGGTTAATTTGAAATTCAACGGACACAAAAAAGTAAACCTTTTACTTTTTCTCATGTTCAGGCCCTCCTAGTGGAATTTGGCTTGGTTTTCCCTAGATTTAATGTTGTAATGTCATTAACACATTCACATTAGGTCTTGGAACCTTGAGAGTCACTAAGAATTTTAGGTTGTATTATAAAAGTGTTGTGAAGTGTTGTAACCCACTTTCACACTTTTTAAGGACCCTTTCACTATAATTCACTTAAATAACTCCTTTTTATCACTTACCAAGTCTTATTTCAAAGTGTTGTAAATATTTGTAACATACTCTCACACTTTTCTAGAGTTGTCATCACTAAATTGACCCTTTCTTATGTTTAAATGACCCCTTAATGTACTTTACGACCATACTTAAGTTTATTTTTTAGAATATTCTTGTTAAACCTTATTAAATGCACTTCAATCCCTGACACCCAGTAAAATTGCCCTGGTGGGACCAAGTCACCACCTAGGGCGACGTAGTCCCACTAGACACAAAAATCAAAATAATTTCAATTTTTTTGGTGGGATTTTATTCTCTTACCCTTGAGGTTGGCTTGTGATGTGTTATTTTTAGGAAATACTAGAAAATCAAGTATAAATAAAGGGTTTTTCCTCTCATTTTAACCCCCATTCATTCACTTAATCATTGAAGCAATTAATCTCTCTTAAGCATTCAAGCATTTCTAAGCATCATCAAGTCATTTGTTAGAGCACTTCATTGCATATCTTCAGATTTCAACATCAAAGGTTTGTTGAGTTTGTGCCATTGCATGTTGTTTATTCATCATTCTTTTTCTATTTCATTTTATTATTTAGGGTTTGATTACCAAATAGGGGTTTGACCAAGGAAAACCCCTGTTCTCTAACCCTTTTTCCCCCTCTTTGCATGTGTGTTTGCAAGTCTTGTATGCATATTTTTCAAAGAGTTTGGTGTTAAAAGGTGGTCAACAATTTTTCAAAGTCATTAAAGTCAACAAAGCCCTAATTGAATCTTGGAGACCTCTTCTAGCCCATTTTCTGTAGAAGTTGGATCAAACACCTATCAGGAAAGGAAGTGTAGACCGAAAGCTACAGAATCCTATCCAAAATTTTCCAAGATTCCTAGGTGGACTAAGTCACCAGCTATGGTGAATTAGTCCCACTACTAGGCCTGAAAAGTGGTTTATGCATTTTTGGATACCCATTTGGCAGATTCTTGTTCTGATAGATTTTCCCTGAAACTGGACTAAGTTGCCTAACTTGGCGTAAGTGTCCTAGTCAACATTTCTAGTCAACTCTATGGGATTCCAAAACCTCTCTACATCAGACTTCAAATTCTAGGTGCATCTCTCCAGTCTTGTTTAATTTTGTTATTGTTTACTTGCATTCTTAGGTGTTTTTGCATACATCACTATGTTTTCAAACAAGTTGCATTTCTTAGGTTTTGCATTAATAATCATCATTCTTTTTCTATTTATTTCATTTATACATTGTAATTAGGCATATTGCATCCATCCTTGCATTATCTTTGAATGTGTACATTGCATTTTGGCCCATCTTTCTCCTTTTAGGTGAAAAACCCTAGAAGTGCTAGAAATCCATTCAGGTGCCAAAATATTTGTTCACAAATTCAAATTGTAGTGCTCATTTTTTGAGCAAGTAAAGAAGAAAAATAAAAAGAATGTATTCGTTATAATTTAGTTAGTTTTGTGTATTGGAGTGTTGAACTTGCAGCAACAGAAGGGAATGTTCAAGAGACAACAGGAACACAAAGAGAATGTTTATCAAATGCAATGTAGTGATAACCTCAGCTACAAGATTGTAGCTAATTACTTTTTTTGAGGTGTGACTGTAGCACCCTTTGTATTGGACATCTATCTAAATAGTTTAAGTTATATTTTGTAGTGTAAAATAGAGCATGTCCTCTATATTTTTTATTTTGAAGCAAACAAGGAATTTATGAAAATCTAAAAATTTTGTGTGTCATAGTTTCATCAGTATTGTCTCTGTGTGGTTTATGTATTTTCTATTTTGTCCATTTTGTCACCCTATAATAGCCATGATTGTGTGGCTACACCCTTTCCTACCAACAAGTGGTATCAGAGCCCTATTTTTTTGGGAAATTAATTTATTGTGGATGTGTTTGGGTAAATCCCTAGGTTATCTAGGAATTCATCTATTTTATCAAATTTGAGAAAAAATGCCAAGAGGTGAGAGAAAATATTGGTAGCAGCCACAAAACTTTGGTGGAAAAAATTATGATATATGGGCTAAGAAGATGAGAACCATCTTGGTTGCAAATGACCTATGGGATTTGGTCATAAATGGGTTCAATAATATCATAGTCCCATCAGCATATGTAGCCATTTCAAATCCTCAAAAGAATCAGTTGAAAGAAGTAAGGATGAAAGATGCAAAATCCCTTAGTTTGATTGAGTTAGCCTTGATTGAGGAAATTGTCCCATGTATTGTAGCAAAAAATTACTCAAAGAAAGCTTGGGAAATATTGCAAAATAGTTACAAGGGGACTGATAAAGTGAGGTTAGTGAAGTTGTAGATATTAAGGAGATATTTTGAGACCCTACAAATGAAAGATGGTGAGTCAATTTCAGAATTTCACACCAAAGTGTCCACTTTGATAAATCAACTAAGAGTCAATGGAGAAAAAATGGAAGAGAAAAGGATTAATGAGAAAATCCTAAGAATCCTTCCCTCTAGATTTGATCTTATAGTCATTTTCATTGAAGAGGAAAATGATTTATCCAAAATGATTATAGATGAGTTGATGGAAGGTGTTGTCACAATAGTGGTTTACAATTTTTGAGAGATTTTATTTTTTGCTGAAATCACACATTTTTAGAAAATATAATGATTTAAGCCTTAAAAATTTCCATTTAAAGCATTCCAATTGAAGAGGGTTCGATCAAACTACCTTAGATCAAACCCCCTTGGATAGAACCTCACTAGTTTTAAACCATACCTATAACGGAGTTTCCTTTACACCTATCAAAATGCTAATTAAAAACCATTTTTGATTTACCTTTTGGAGGATCAAATGAATTCGTTTAAAATTTTATTTTTGTAAGTGTGTAGTCCTTATTATAAGCTTTCCAAAAAGTATAATTTTAAATAAATTTAATTTTATTATTGTATTTATTTTTTATTTCTTTTGAATGTATGTTATTCACCAAAAATCAAGCTCTTTGTTTTGCACATGTGGAAAAATAGCAGATTATAAAAAAAAAATTTAAAAATATAGTGCACCAAATATTGAAGTCATTGATCCAACAAAAAAATAAAATTGAATTTTGATATAGTCGAAAAAAGTTAAGCATTATACAGTCGTGCTATGTCTGAATTATAATTGGTTTGAATTCGAAACTTGATTAAAGAAAAAATATTCAATAAGAAACTATCTAACCAAGTGGAAGCACTAGATATCAGAGTTAAAAATATAAATTTGAAAGAATTAGAATTTTACCCTTCATGGAAAAAAAAGTTATCCATTATACGGTGAGCGTCACTTTTTTAAAATGTTGTTTTATGAAAAAAACTAGTTTTTGAGGGAGATGGAAAAAGAAGTGCAATCTGATTCCAAAAATTTTGAAAAAAATATATTTGGAATCTATAGACAAAATGTCATGAAACTCTAGTTTTCATTATCTTCAAATTCCTCATGGTTTAGCCGCTATAGTTGCCCAAAAGTGAAGATTTAGTTTTAAAAAATTATTCCAGTGTCCAGTTTGGCCAAAAATTGTAAACCACTATTGTGGGATCTCCCCCAGATTCACTACAAACCAATGAGCAACAGTTGAAAAAATATTCTCCTTCCCTAGAGCAAGCCTTCAAGGCTTAGACCAATGCAAGAGGTTGGGAAAGAGGAAGAAATAGTAGAGGTAGAGGTTAAAGAGAAAGAGGAAGAAGTAATTCTGGAAGAGGAGCTTCTGATAGCATAGAGGAGCCGAGCAGCACACAATCAGCAAACCAAAACTAGAAGAAGAACATCAGTTCATATCATAGGTATGAAAAAAGTAATGTTTAGTGTTATTACTGTCACAAGTATGGTCATTATGCTAGTGATTTTAGAAAGAACCAATGTGACCATGGAAGTCAAAATGCTAATGTAGCTAATGAGAACAAGGTTGAAATGCCAAGTAGTCCAATGTTTTCATTGTTTGCAACCTTGTTGAATGTAACCGTGATGAAGTTTGGTACTTGAACAATGGATGCAACAACTGCATGAGTGGTAGCAAGAACTTATTTTCCTCCATAGACAACAACATAAAAAACTAAAATTGAAATGGGAAATGATGAGAAAGTCCTTGTCATTGGAAGAGGTGTAGTTAGCATCCAAACAAAGAATGGTGAGAGGCAACAAATTCAAGATTTCTATTATGCCCCTAACACAAAGCATAATCTATTGAAAATTGGAAAAATGGTCTAAAATGGCTATAGAATCTTGATGGAGAATGGGGAGTGTAAGATATTTGACAAAGGAAGAAACAAGAAAGTGATGGTTATAGTGCAAATGATGAGAATTAAAATGTTTCCTCTCAGGATGCACATAGTATCTGCAATAGACATAATAGAAGGACAACAACAACATTGTTCTTCGACACTCCCAAAAGTCCAACAATAGTTAGCAATGGAACAACAATATGCATTCAAGAAAATCATCAAATACACATCCAAACTTTGGCATTTAAGGTATGGGCACTTAATCTTTTCTAGTTTAAGTTTATTGTCTAGGAAAGGAATGGTTAGGGGTTTACCATCTATTGTAGAACTCAATGGAAAATGTGAGGCTTGCATTTTAGGAAAGCAACATAGGCAACCATTTCAATCCAAGTATTCTAAGAGAGAAAGAACACCTCTTTAGTTAGTGCACTCATATTTGGGTGGACCCATGAAAACCCCCACTTTAGTTTGAAATTTCATGACTTTTATATATGATTATTGCAAAAAAAATTGGGTCTATTTCTTGGAAACAAATTGAAAGCCTTTGAGAAATTTAAATGGTTTAAAGCAGTAGTTGAAAAGGAGAGTGGTCACTATATCAAATCCCTTAGAAAAGATAGAGGGAGAGAGTACATCTCCAAATAATTTTTTATTTTTTGTAGGAATGAGGCCATTCGCAAACAATTCATAACTAGGTATACCCCACAACAAAATAGAATGGACAAGAGGAAAAATAGAACCATTCAAGATATGGTAACAAGTATGGTGAAAGAAAAAGGGTTGTCACACATTTATTGGGGTGAAGTTGTAGCAACAATAGTCTACATATTGAATAGGTGCCCCACAAAGGTTGTCCATGATAGGACTCAAAAAATAGCAAATAGAGTGTTGAGCATTTAAGGATATTTGGGTGTGTAGCATATGCACTCGTGCCAAAAGAGAAGAGGCATAAATTTGATGATAAGAGTGAAAAGTGTATTGTCATATGCTATAGTGAAGAATCAAAATCCTACAAATTGTACAATCCCATCACTAAGAAGGTAATGATTAGTAGAGATGTTGTGTTTATTGAAAATGAAGCATGGGATGGAATGATGGATGGCACCACAGGTATTTCAGTTATAATACCCCTTGATGATGAAGAAGCTCCACATGAAAAAAATGTAGGGGGGGCTCAAGAGAGCAGTAGCTCAAGTAGAAAATACCATAGAGTATTAGAAAACAACAAATCTGGTGATGTGCAACAGAATAATAACTTTGGTAGTGTTTAGCAAAACAACATCTCTAAAGAGAGACAACAAAGTAATAGCTCTAGAGTACAACAAAGTAGTAGCTTAGACAGTCAACAATATAGTAGCTCTAGAGGTCATAATAGTAGTATCTTAGAAGCTAATTCAGACCCTACACTTGCATCATTGATGCTAGAAAAGACAAAAGTGTGAGGGAGATTTATGATAGCATAAGGCATGCTAATTTTGATGAAAATTTGGATTTTGCATTATTCTCTTATAGTGATCCAACACACTTTGAGGAAGTGATGAAAGAAGAGAAGTGGTGTAAGGCCATGGATGAAGAGTTGGAGGCTATAGAGAGGAACCAAACATGGGAGCTAACCAATTTACCCAAGGATAAACAAATGATTGGAGTGAAGTGGGTCTATAAGACCAAGTGTACAACTAAAGGTAAAATTGAAAGGCATAAAGCAAGGCTAGTTGTTAAAGGATACAAATAACAACCTAGAATAGACTATGATGAGACATATACACTAGTTGCAAGGCCAGTGTGGACAGCCATAGCAATTGCAACACAACATCAGTGGAAAGTGTTTCAAATGGGTGTAAAGTCAGCCTTCTTGAATAGAGTGTTGAAGGACGAAGTGTATGTGGAGTAGTCGCTTGGCTATGAAGTCCCATGGAAAGAGGACAAAGTGTATAGGCTCTAGAAAGCTCTTCATGGGATGAAATAAGTAGCTCGAGCATGGTAGAGTAGAATAGACTCTTATTTCTTGAGAAATGGCTTTAGCAAGAGCAACAACGAACCCATACTCTATCTCAAAGCACTTCAAGGTGATATCTTAATTATTTTTTTTATGTAGATGATCTAATTTTAATGGTAACAGTGAAAACATAATTGTTGATTTCAAAGAGGTGATGAAAAATGAATTTGAGATGACAGATCTAGGTTTGTTGAAGTGTTTTCTTGGGATAGAAGTTCAACAAATAGAGCATGGCATATTCATTTCAGAATCTAATTATGCCAAATAGATTTTAAGAAGATTTAAAATGCATAATAGCAAACCTACCCCCACATGAATAGCAACAGGTTTGAAACTATGCAAGGATGACAACAGTAAGGAAGTGAAGGGTATGTGTAGGTTCATGATAGGCCAAAAAGTGGAAATATGATGGGAATGTATAGGGTATGTGGCTAATGACTTTTTTTTAATCCAAAATTGATGAAACAAAAAGGGTTTTTAATGGAGATTCTTAGCTTTCCACAATATAAATTATGCTTTACTTTGAATTTAATAATTAATTATTATTCATTTTCTATTTGAATTATGACTAAAGTCTTGATTGATAGGCTGATTGAAAAACATCTATATCTTTCAAATGGTATCATATTTTTTGAATATGAAACATACATCACATTCTATGCTTCACATACTATAGGATTAAAAAATTGAATTTCATGAAGTTTTGACCAAGTTAAGGTGGTCAAACATATGAGTTTTTTATATTTTTAAAAGTTGTAATAAAAAATTCATAATTAATTATTTACTTGGAAAAAAATTACAAAAAAATATGCATCACATCGATACATGAGTCCTCTACTTATATCTAAAATCTTATAAAAAATATTATCTTTTTATTGTGGTTAGGGTGGTCAGATAGACATCTACTTCTTATTTTTTCCTTGAAATTTAAGTGCTATTGCATTGAAATTTCAAATTTTCACCAATTGGATTTTTTTTTTTTATTAAACCTAGTAGTTTAGAAACTACATTCAATTTGATACAAATTCTATTCTTACATATTTTTGAAATAATATAGATAACCTATTCAAATTTTTACATCAAGTTGCCTAACTTTGATTTTTCTGAATTTTATCGCCACTCAAGGGCCTATTTTTTCCATAATTCAATCATGCACATACCCTAAACCCAAACCTCTACAAAAGCATGGTTGGAAGTTTGAAATATTTGACATCAACTAGGCTTGATTTGATGTATGCAATAAGTTTTATATCTAGGTTCATGGAGAAACCTAAGGACACACATTGGTAAGAATGAAAGAGGATCTTCAGGTATGCCAATGGAACAACAGGTTATGGCATCATGTATGGTGCATCTAGTGAATTTAAGCTAGATGGTTTCACAGATAGTGATAGGGAAAGAAATGTGGATGATAGAAAGAGTACATTAGGGTATGTCTTCAACACGAGATCGGGTGAAATCTCATGGGCATCGAAGAAGTAGTTGATTCTCTCTCTTAGCACAATAGAAGCTAAATACATTGTAGAAAATGTAGTAGCGTGCCAAGCTATTTGGTTGAGGAGAATCCTTGCAGATTTACGTCAACAACAAGAAGACAACACACTCATTCATTATGACAATTTGTCCTCCATATCCTTAACAAAGAATCTAGTCTTCCATGGATGAAGCAAACACATTGAGATCTAATATCATTTCATAAGGGAGCTTGTAGAACAAGGTGAGATAGAATTACAGTATTGAAAATCTAAGTAGGAGCTCACTGATATCTTCACCAAGGTATTTCCAAAAGATAGTTTTGAATTCCTAAGAGATAGGCTTGGCATTATGGATAGTTTCAAAGATCAGATCCAAAAGGAAATTGTAGAATGACATTTGACTTCACCTTAAGGGGGAGTGTTGGCATATTTATTGTAATCTGTAGTAGCTGACATACTCCCTTGCCCCATGTAATCTTCCTACAACTATATTTGACTTGCAATAGTCAATGTAAACCTACAACCCTATCTTTCCTACAAACATCTAATGTGGTAGGTTAATTTGAAATTTAAATTGTAGCACTCATTTTTTAAGCAAATAAACAAGCAAAAAAGAAATGAATGTTTTCTTTAGAAGTTAGTTTTTTGTATTGGAGTGTTGAACCTACAACAACAGAAGGTATATTCAGACTTGGAGGGAATGTTTAGGAGACAACAACAACAATGAGAGAATGTTTAACAAATGTAGCATAGTGACAATGCTAGCTATAGGATTGTAGCCAGTTACAGTTTTGAGGTGCGAGTGTAGCACCCTTTGTATTGGACATTTGTCCAAATAGTTTAAGTTTTATTTTGTAGTGTAAAACAGAGAATGTCCTCTATATTTTTTATTTTGAAGCAAACAACGAATATATGAAAATATGAATTTTTTATGTGTCATAATTTTATTAGTGTTATCTCTGTGTGGTTTTTTATATTTTATGTTTTGTCCATTTTGTCATCCTGTAATAGTTATGACTGTGTGGCTGCACCCTTGCCTACCAATAGAAAAATCCTTCCCAAAAGCTTGCATCAAGTCTAATTTAGAATTCCATACAATTTAATTTACACGTAAAAATTATCTTTGTGTGGGAATAATTGTTTGGGTGCATGCAATCTATAGTTTAGAGATTTTTTATAAAAAATACCAAAAAAAAAAAGATTAGCAGAGGGTTGAATCACCCTCTACCCATTACAAGATTTTTGGTCATACTTTGTATTCTTTGCAGGAAATTGTTGTATTGAATATCTTTGATCTACACTAAATTCAAATCATTTTTCTTCTTCTCAAGCATGAGTAGATCAAATCATGACTAGAATTAAAGAAGTTGTTGCACATTGTTTGTTACTTTCCCCTCCACATTTTTTCAATGCTCCAGATGATAGTAATGTGATCTGGTTCATGGTATTTTTTTGCAGAGGCATGATATTTACATCTTGTAGGCCAACCCTTCATAAGCTTTCCAACACTTTTATTTTTTGTGGCACAACCATTCTACACAGGCATTGAGGATCCATATACATAGGCATTGAATTGATAGTTATTGTAGGTGTGGCCTTTACTAATTTTGGCCTCTACAACTATTGAATTTCCTTTGTATTAAAGGTAGCAACAACTAGCCATTCTCCAAACAAAGTCATGACAACCATAGATGATCAGGGGCACCATAGATCTAGCATTTCAACCTTTGCATATGCCCTTTGAAAGTAGCTAACTCCTTCTCTATGCCCTTGCAACAAAAAAAGTCATTTCTTGGTACTATGACCTTCTATATTGACTTGGTTGACTTATCTCCCCAATTTAAGATGTTGCATGTGTGTCATTAAGTCAACTTTGACTAGTTCTAGAATCATGAATTTGGGAAATTATTGCCCCATATTTCTCTATAGCTCATCAACCAAGTCAAAAGGCTCTTCCACGTGGTGCTATTTTTTGTTTGTATGCATAAATGTGGTATTTTACACTTTTGATTTCTACATGTCTTCCAACATTCACTAAAGCTCTAAGTTAATAGTCTAATTTTTATAGTTTACATTGACTATATTACATAAATTATCAAACTTCAAATGGTTATGTCAAAGAGAACACATTTTTTTTTTGTCTTAGATTGTAAAGGGGTTTCTTTTTAATTTTTTACAACTTGTAAATAGAAGGGGATCATTTTAATGGGGGTTTTCATTTTTGGTTTTTTTCATTTTGTTGAAGTTTGAAAGACATACTTAATCTATGTCTACATTATTCACCTCATGACAAAAACTTGTAAGAACTCTACATCAAATATGTTTGTGAATGCACTCACATAAAAGTGCCACAAAATCTTAATGTGTTCCTTAAGGAGGGAATTTTGGGATTTTGTACTTACACTATATTATAAAGTGTAATGAGGGGTTGTGTACAACCATTATTTGACATCATAGTTATGGATCCTCATGATTCTTGCCACAAGGTGTGTGTTTCCTTTATTTTCCATCACAAAAAATGATCCTCATAATTTTTGCCTCATGTGTGTGTGAGATCATTTTTGTAGTCATTCAACACTTGTCGCCAAGGTTGATGACTTGGTCAAAGAGGTTGTTGACCAGTTTGCACATTCCAAGTGATCCAAAGGTTGATGCCTATATGACACTTGTCTACTAATTTGTGCCACATCATGGGGCACTTGTCAATCCACATGATAGGTGGATTTCCTCTTCCTTACCTATATATGCAAGGCTTCCTCATCATTGTATTGTGCTTCCATTAAATATAATATTTGACATTGTTCACTTTTACTTGTTTTTTATCTCCATGATCTCCTAATTCTTATATGGTATCAAAGCTTTAGGGGGAGGCAATTGTAGACCATAAGTTGAATTGAATCATTTGTATTTTGTTAGTCTTGTTGTTGTCTGTGACTAATTTGTAGAAAGATTAGAGGGAAATTTCCATCTTCGACATAGTAGGAGGTTTCTATTGTTTGAAGGCCCAAATAAGTAGTAACATGGAAGGCCCGTAATTTGAGTAGAATTATGCAATATATTTGAGTAGAAGTAAATATAGGGAAGTGTGAATCAGTCCAAGAATTGAATCATGCAAGGATTGAGTCATTTGGAAATATATGTATGATATGAAGAGAAGTCGTCGGTTTGTTGTTTTTTCTCAATCATTAACTGCACCACACCCTCATTTCATCGACCTGCATATTCTATGAGGTAGGCACATAGCTTTGTGCATGCCATTGGAAAGAGTTATGCATTGGAATATGTGGTTGTTTTCATTCAAAATATCCACAAGTGGCACTGGTAAAAGGCTCTATTGTATTTGCAATATGTAGAAATTCATCCTTTTCCCTACACACCTAGCTATGAGTTGCCTCCTTAACTATAAAAGAAACATTATTTTTGTATAAATTTGTTGTCATTTCATCCTTTGTGCAACCACTTGTCCAGTTGGGCACTCAAAAGTTACCAAGGTGTTCCTATAAAAGGAGTTCTTGTGGTAAAGTTACAACCTAAAAGATTATTTTTTGTGGGACATCTATCTTTGAAACCCACATAGTGTCATAGCTCCATCTACAAGGAATGCCATAACTACATATCTATTCCAAATCACAACCTCCTCAAAGACCTATGTGAAATCACATATACCCATATGTGAAGGTGCAACTCACAAGAGAACTGTGGGAATTGGGACACTAGCATCGATAGTTTGTAGGCTTGAAAATTAGAAGTTTCCACTACACTTAGCACAAATAGAAATTAAATTTTTGATTCATTGCTAGAGAGGAATGATCCATTACGACACTCAACATTAGTTATTCTCAACAACTAGATAGAGTTGACCAATTCAAACAACCACTTCAAGAATCCTCATTTGGTGGATTTAATGATTTCCTTTTTTTAGTTATAATGCTAAGCCTTATCATTATGATATGACAAGACAACTATAGTCAATTTGGTAGGGGAGATGGGCCCAAAGTATGGAACCCTAATTTTGGAGGTTCACGTGAACAATTTTTTTTTATAAATTTTCCCACCACGTCACCCTATCACTTGTGCATCCACCAATGTATTTTAAAAAAAAATTCAAGCACTTCACCACCTATCACACACTAATTCATCCAAGTTTTTCAAAACAGGCCCCATTTTTCCCTCCACCCAAAAGTGGAGCCCATATGCCTCCTTCAACATGTTGGTGTAATTAATTATTAATTATACTTTGCATAAGTTTACTTAGGTTTATTTAATTCCTAAGTTATAGGTTTTATCCTTATCTTATTGAGCTATCTTGTTGCTCAAGATAAGATTAGGGTTATGCATCTTTTCTTTTATAGAGAAAATTATCTCTTGTAATATTTTGTACTTCAAATATATCAATTTGCACATCTTTTGCAAATCTCTGCTTTTTCATTTTTCTCTTATGTGGAAGGTGATTTTTCTAGTTTGCAATCAGATCTTGGTTTCTAACATGGTATCAGAGCCTCGATTTGCAGCCCCTTCTCAGCTTTTTTGGAGGAACACATTGTAGAGCTCATTCAAGGTTCCTCGAGGGTTTTATTCTTTGAGCACATTTATGCAGTGTCTTGGATCGGATCGGGGTTTTCTATTGGATTCAGAGCACTGGAAAAAGTTAGAAATGACTTTTATTTCATTCATTTCGTCACCATTTGACAAATCTGTGAGGGTTTCAGGCTCGGTGATTTTTTTGATAGATCTGGCACTCGCCTGATTTTCGGAGCACTTTGGGCCCAAACGGACCTCGTCGTTGGATTCATAGTGCCCAAAAACCCCTATTTTGATATAAAATACGTCCGATTTGGACACAGTCATCCGGAGAGGCAAAATTTTTTTGCCCAAGGGCCGTACAGCTCCTAGGGACACATTCTAAGGCATCAAAATCGAGAAAAAAAATATAATAATAAAAAATTCAAAATATATGCAGGTTTTTTGTGCGGCTAGTTCATATAGAGACCGCCACAAGCCCGCCACCCGCGCGGCCTCCCACCGGCTGCCTCCGCACCACCGCCACCAGCTCAGCTACCCAAGCACCGCTTTGGCTTCAGCCCCCAGCACCAAGTCTTTGTAGGAAGCGGTCATATTGGGGACCGCTCCCCTTGCCTCAGCCCCCGCCGAGTTAAGCCCCGAGCCTGGTTCTATCGACAACCAGGGGCCGCACCCAGCGCCTAGCTAGAAGTCTCCAGCCCCAGCCCCAGTCATGTGGGTGACTGGGGGCTCTACCGTCGGCCCCTATCCTTCAGCCCCTAGTCTGCCCAGGTGACAAGGTGCCTTATTTGTTTTAGCCCCTAAGGGCTTCTGGGGGCCAAATTGGACATTTTTGGACAACTTTCATGGAAACAAGCATAACTTGGGCATACGGTGTTCTTTTTTTGCAAACAAGATATCGTTGGAAAGCTGTTTCAACGTTCTACACAATGGTGCAGGTGTAATTTTCTGGTTTTTCTTTTTTTGATGCCTTTTTCAGCCTCGGAAGTTATATGTTTCTTTTTTCACTCTAGGAAGCATATCTTTTGACTTTCTTCTCTATTTTTCACGATTTTTGTGGTGTTCGAAAGCTGGTTTCAGCCTCTATGCATATCTAAGGTCATTTACAGAATATTTTTACCTTATTTTATGCATGCATTCATTTTTTTTTCGTGTGCTAGGTTTGCATTTTCGCCTATGTTTATGTAGTTTTTGCATTCTCTCCTTCTGCAATCATTAGGTATTGTAATAACGAACTGATATATAAAGTTCCATTAAGGGGGGTTCTTGCATCCATCTTGTATTGGTGACAACTCGCATGAGTTTGTCTATTTCCTGTTGTCTCCTTTTAGCTTCTTTCTTATTTAGCTGGACACATCTTTGGTTTGCTTCGGTTCACACTTCAGTTCAGATTTTATGGTTCTTGATCTGCATTGGTTGTGGATAGCCAAACATGTGACCTAGATAGCCAATCTTGCGAGTAGCCAAACACGCACCCTGCGGATAGCTAAATGCATGACTTGAATAGGCAAATTTGTGGATATCCAAAAACATGATCTATGAACAACCAAAAACATGACCTGGAGATAGCCAAATGCACACCCTATAGATAGCCAAATGTGTAACCCAGATAGGTGAATTTGTGGATAGCCAAATGCATGACTTGTAGACAGCCAAATGCATGACCTGTGGATAGCCAAATGCACCACCTAGAGAGCCAAATTTGTGAATAGGAAAATTTACAAATGAGAAAATTTACGAATGGGAAAATATGTGAATGGGAAAATTTTAACCTTATAGAGGTGATCCTACAACCTTTATAGAGGCAAATCTACCCTCCACAGGGGAAAATATTAGCTTGTCCCCCATGCTTGTCTAAGACCGGAGTGTTAAAACTACTAATTGTATCTTATACAGGATGATTTGTCGAAGAACATTAGTTTTGTTTTGTTTGTGTTTCTTTTTCGCACTAATTCAGGCACACATAGACTAATTAAAGGGTCAATTAACTTGTTTGTCATGTTTGGGGGAAAATTGTTGATGTATCCACTCCCCTTGCACCTTTCAATGATCTTGGATGATGAGAAATAACTATTCGTTATAGTCCAATCCAGTCTACCCAGGAAGTGCTAGTGCCTCTAAGCTCTCCCCTTGCGCTACGTGTGAGCCTGGGGACCAACCGAAGCGTCTAGTATTTCCTTCCCTTAGTAGGGCATGCCTAGGATTTCATCACTTGAGGGATGATCCCAACCATGTGTTACCAATGGGGTATATAAAGGGGGGAAAACTAAAGTTGTACCCCAATGTAGTCACATTGTATTTAGCAAAGCATCGAAGCTAGGGTGATACCTAGATAAGACATGTAGGGTTGGTCTGAGTTGCTAGTACCTCATTCGGTCTCCCGACCCACACTTGTGATGTGTGTGTGTCCACAGTTGTGCCTCATGTACCTTAGCATATATTGAGGAGGCAAGAGATAGCCTTGTTCAACATAGATAAAGACTTGTGTTTTAGCCATAGCTTGGTGTAGTGTAGGGGATGCACACCATACCACGAAGTTACTCACCATGTACTCCCTTGGGTTGAGATAGAAATCCTCATGGTGGACTATGATAGTCTCTAAGAGAGAGTGTGAAGGTGATCCAATGGCATCTATTGATGACATTGTATAACTGAATCACTAACTATCTACCTTCATGAGAAAGCACGATCTAAAGAACCACCCCAGTATCATGGAGTATTAACCTTGGGGTGTCCCTTCAAGGTGGTGGTCCTACATCAAGTTTGTAAACCCTTATCACTAATTCTAGGATTTTGTTGTTTGGAGTGTTTTCTTGTGTGATACCAGTGCTTGTTGTAAGTTCAAATCAGACCAGCCTTCTACTTTTTGTTTGGTTTGTTTTTGTCATTTTCCATAGTCTACCCCTACCCTTAGTGGTGAGTTTTCTTCTCACAAGGGTGAAATTGTATTGTGGATAGGCCATCCTACCCTAAAAAGGGTGATTTTATGTCCTAGTCTAGTCTAGTCATCCTTTAGGAGAATTCGCTCTTGTTAGGGGAAATTTTCTTTTTGGGCCCCTTAGTTAGGTGACCTCACATCCACATGTTCCCTAAATAGGAAATCCTATCATCCTCCTAGGAAATATTTTGTTCGGTCCATACCATCCTCATCTACCTATTCCCTGAATAGGAAATCATGTCATCTTCCAAGGTGAGTCTGCGTCTAGTCCATACCATCCCCATCTGCCTATTCCCTGAATAGGTAATCCTTTCATATTCCTAGGTGATTCCACATCCAATCTGTACCATCCCTGTCTGCCTATTCCTTGAATAGGAAATCCTGTCATCCTCCTAGGCAAGTCCATGTACACTCTATACCATCCCTATCTTCCTGTTCCCTGAATAGGTGATCTTGTCATCTTCCTATGTGAGTCCATGTCCAATCTAAGTCATCCCTATTCGCCTACTCCCTAAACATGTGATCATACTATAAACAAGGGTGATCCCGTGTCTCATTTGTGATTACCTTGTGCATACATCCCCTAGCATAGGTGATCCTACCCTATCCCTAGGCGAGTTTATGTCTGTGTCTCCCTGTTGTCCATAGGGGTGATTTTTTTTCTTATCCATATCATATGTGTCCACCCATTCCCTAGATAGGAGATTTTGTTCCTTGTATAGGTGATTGTATCATCTTTGTTTTCCCATTCCCTAGATAGGAAATTTTTCCCCCTATAAAGGTGATTGTGTCATCCTGTATCCATACTAGGTCCTTCCCTAATAGGTGATTTTCCTTCTTTCTTAAGTGATCCTACCCCCTTCTATATAGTTAGTCTACATAGGCAATCCTATCTTCACCAATAGGTGATCTTGCTACCTGCAAGGGCAATTTTGTGATCTCCTAGATAAGCGTTTCCACTACCTGTAAAGGAGATTGTGCCCTATTTTGGGGTGAATCCACTTCCCATCCAAAACCTAGAGATTCAATCCTTCTTGTCATGATTAGATTATATCTTCTTGAGTCCAAAACTTTAGTCCAAACATTTTTCATCTTCACATTCATCTCCAAATGATCATTTTCATCCATCCAATAATCATCCTCATCATTTTAGCTACATCCTTGAACCTAGGAGTCTATCTCATCACATCCTCCAATCATCCTAACCTGATCTTAAATCCCATCCCAATTTGAGATTTAATCCAATCATTCTAATCTAAGCTTAAATTCCATCTTAATGTGAGCTTCAATCCAATCCTAATCTAAGCTTAAATCAAACTCCAATCTGAGCCTAATATACATCCCAATTTCAACTTTAGCCCATCCGCATCCAAGATCTTTTGATATCAAAACAAATATTAAGATCCCTTCTTCCATGTTTTTCTAATCAATTGTATTTATCTTTTCATCATCTCTCCTTTCATTCTAATAATCTATTCCTATCTTTTCAATCCATATCCATCTAATTCAACATCATGAATCCTTATACTCCATCAATGCAACCAAAAATAGTAGTCAAGGGAAATCCCAATTATGTTGATGATGATAAAAAAGTCTTGTTGATCAAGATGAGTATGATATAGATCCCCTTGATGCTATCATTTTTAGTAAGCTTTCTCCAAGCATCATCCAAGATCTGATCTACCATTTGAGAAATCCCATCATGCCTTCATCCACACCTACTATCAATCCTTATGCTACCTTTGACAAGGGATATCCATCATCTTACCCATCCACATATTCATCATATCGTTCATCTAAATCTCCCTCTTATCCATCACCCACATACCCATCTCATTCCACATCCATGTCTCCATGTTCTTCTCCATCCATATCCTCCTATATCCCCCCATCTTCACACAACAATTCTATCACCTTCACCCCTATTCCAAAACCTCCAATTCCTAATCCTTATCCACCACCCACCTTCTCCTACATTAATTCACCATCCCAATCTTCCCACCTTAATCCACCATCACAATCTTTCCATACTAATCCACCATCCCAATATGCTTTCCTTAATTCCCCATCTACTTTCTCTAACATCAATCCTACATCCACATATTCCTATACTAATCCACCAACCACATCCTCTTGTCCTAACCTACCATTCACATCCTTCTATCTCAATCCTCTTCCCCAATATTCCTACCTTAATTCTCCATCCACTTTCTCGAACATCAATCCTTCATCTGCATATTCCTATATTAATCCCCCATCCACATCCTCCTATCCTAAGCCACCATCCCAGTATTCCTACCTTAATCCTCCATCTAATCCTAATCCTCCCACTAATCCTAATCTCCTAGCTACTCTTAGTCCTCAATCCAATCCCATCCATCCATATAATCATAATCGACCAATCCATAATCCTAATCCTCCACCCATCCATAATCCTTCATATATTCCCATTACCCTAGCTAAGCCTATAATATGCAAGTATCTCGCTCCATAAGTCCTACATGGACTCATGAAAAATAATACAACCCCAACTCCACATCTTGAAGTCATGGAACCATGCTACCCCACTCCCCCATGTACAATCACTAGTGATGAGACCCTTCTCCATCCCTCACCTATTATTACTATTACCACCTCTAGAACCACTCAAACTATTGAAACCATCAAACCCATTGAATCCATTGAATCCCCATCTTCTACTCCTAGATCCACCCAATCCATTGAAGATACCCAAATCCAACCCACTCCTCCCACTCCTAGTGTCACTTAAATCCATTCCCATGAACTTCATGAATCCTCTATCCTTTCATCTCCACCACTTGAGGAGTCCCTCCAACACTCCATCATCATGCCAAGAGCTTGATCCAAAGCATACTAATTCCTCCCCTTATCCAAATGAAGATCTTACCATCCCATATAGTCCACCTCAATATCATAGCCCCTCATCCTCTCCAACACATGATCCCCTTGTCACTCAAGATCCAATCACTCCATCACATGAGCCCTTATCTCCCACTACCAAAAATCAAGATCCTATCATATCGCCTAATCCCTCTCCTAATCCCTTATCACTCGCTCCTCCAAATCCAAATGCTACCATCCCATCATCTCCATCTCATGATCCCCCATCATTTCCTAACCATACCATCCCAACACTATGTTTATATCCCCTTGGTAATCTTACATTCATTCATGGTGGTTTTCTTGTAGAAGAGGAACCAAGCATATGTGCCACCCATCCTCCCCCACCTAATAATGGACTCGCATCATGTTTCCAAAATAATAAGCATCCCACCATAGATCGACTACTCAAGACTATGAACTATCAAGGTAAAGGCTTAGGCCTTCATGAGCAAGATATTTTAGAGCCCATATATGTCAAAGAAAATCCATGTGCACAAGGTATTGGATATGTATCTCAAGACTCACAATCCAAAAAAGTTGGTACAACCTCCATACATCCTTAGTGATCCTCTTCCAAAATAATAATAGGCTCTTCCAATCACTCCAAACCATTCGTTTCCATCCCCCCTCCTCCATCATATCACCTCAAAACAACCATCCACATTCCTCCTTCATCCTCCAAATCCATTTTGGATCCTTAAGTCCCTCCATCCACCATCACACATCCTCCAGGTACTAAGTCCATTTTGGTCCCTTATATCCCAAAATCACCTCCTTCATCTCATCCTATTCATCCTTTTATCCATCCATTACCTATCCATATCACCCATCATAATCATCCCACTCTCATGTTCCCTAATCAAGATCAACAAAGGCATGCACTTACACATCCTCCATCCACATATCATCCCCAAAATCTTACCTCCATCACTCCATTCATGTTTCCTCCATATCATCCATCTCCTCACACCTATCCCATTGCTATTAAAAGCACTTTGGATTTCAAAGTAAAAATGCATAAATCTAAATTCCCACATTAATCTAAAGCTCCTCATTTCCCCTTAAAAATATATGTTGAATAAAATAGAAATCAAACCCATAGGCCACAAAGGTCTACCAAAGAAAAAATCAGAATCATGTGGATCCCAAAGAAAAAAGATGCAATGCCTTCAAATGAAAAATCCATAACAACATCCAAATTTGCTAATCCAAAAGCTAACCACAAACATCCTCCATTTCATAAATCTATTTTGGGTCCCTATGTCCCAAAATTAACTACCCCAACTCCTCCATTATCCCCACTCATCCATCCACTAATCCTCCTATCCTTTCACATTCACCACCATATGTGTCAATGTTGGTCCTTAAAACATTCCCCCATCACACATCCACCCCATCATTCCATCCATACACTTTCCATTATCCCACATACCTCCCACATCAAATCCATCTAATACATTCCCTTGCATAATCCATTCATCTTAATAAGGTTGTACCAACACCCAATAGTCACTTCACACATGGGATCTTATTACCTCATATGGAACTTGATGCTTGAGTCCATCTATCCCCTTTATCACATGTCTTCTAAATCCACTTATCCAAATCCATATCCTTATCCATCTCCATCCACATGCTATCCAAAAATTTAAAGTGTCAAAAAAAAAAATCATCCAATGGTGAAAACTTGAAAAATAAGCACCTTGGATAAGTACCATGATGAAAACCTAGCAAACATGCATCATGTGTAGATCCCCCATTCAGTTTACTTCCATAGTTGGGGAAACTACATCCCCTTCACCTATCTCCTCCATCCCACCTATCTTACACATCCTACATGTCATATCCCATTTATCTCCAATCCCACCATCCTCCTCGTGATCTTGATAAATATAGGGGCACCTATCTGCATCCCCTTCACCTATCTCCTCCATCTCACCTATCTTACACATCCGACATGTCATATCCCATTTATCTCCAATCCCACCATCCTCCTCGTGATCTTGATAAATATAGGGGTGCCTATCTATACATGCTTCAGACACCTCTTGGTATACATCCCCCTTATCCATTCACTACCATATTCCCTATCCTCCCCCATCCACCTTCCTTATTCATGCATCTTATCAACATCCATTTACCCCCCTTTTCCACCCATCATGCTACAATGCATATCCATTACTTATTTACCCATCCTTCTATCTTTATCCCTCTTGTCTCATCACACATGACATATCTAGAGTGGGGCATCTCCTTCTTTGTGACATAGTCCTTGGAGACAACATCCATTCATCCTATCATTTCATCCATATCACCATTTTCATCTTCCCAACCATCCATCCACTAACCCTTTTCCATATTTTCATCCTTATCTTCCCTTCTAGAGTCCCTTCCATCTCCTAAATCCTCATCTTTCCTTCCATCTCCCAAGTCCTCATCTTTCCTTCCATCCATCCACTAACTCTTTTCCATATTTTCATCCTCATCTTCCCTTACAGAGTCCCTTCCATATCCCAAGTCCTCATCTTTCCTTCCATTCTCACAAAGAATCCCTTCCATCTCCCCATCGTTATCTTCCCTTCCAGAATCCCTTCCATCTCCCAATTCCTCATATTTCCTTCCATCCTCCCAAAAATCCCTTCCATCTCTCGATATTTATCTACCCATCCCTTTATCCCTATTTGCATTCCATTTCATAATCCCTTGTCATTGGTATCTAGCTATAGGCTAAAACCCCATGCAACCCAACCCCGTCTATCTCATCATCATCACTCTCACTTCTTTCACACATCTTCCCACTCTCCTATTTATTTCATCACTTATCTATCCATCATATCATCCTCCAAATTCATCTTTTGATACTTTGGACACTTATCACATCCTTGAGCTTCATGCAATCACCATCATCCTATCCACAAGGTCAGTATTGTCTCATTGTATCAACTCCATCATTGTATCTACTTATCATGGTCATCTCATCATCCCTTATCCATTGTTCATCTTTGGTATTTTTTCTCGAACTACATTTCCCCTACACTTTCACATAGGCAAGGCTAATCATTTGATCAGCCCCAGAGGCATTTGTTCATCCTATCTTTTCCATCCATCATTGTCTCCATTGTCCTCTTTTCACTTTTATCCATGGTCAGTCATCAATATTTTATCAAACTATGAGGGCTCTACACTTTCACATAGGCAAGGCTAATCACTGATCATCCCCTGAGCCCCTAGGTCTTTAGGGTTTTTTGGTCTTGTGTCTTGTTTCTTGTGTCATGTCATCAGGTATGCCCCTATCTAGCTAGTTATTAACAAACATGATCCACTAGTATCACTAGGTTCAATCAGTTTTGAGTGTCTCGAGTCATGTCAATCACATAGTTTAGTCTCCATTTTTTATCTCAACAAGATTCATCCTTCCTACATTAGATGACATCAATCTCATCCACCTTTTGATCTTGTGGTAAAGAACATTTGAGATTTATTATGATCTTTTGATTCTTTTGGACTTTTTTTTATCATTTGAGCTTCCTATTATACTTTGTCAAGGTCTCCATGATCCATAATATCATGGTGCACTTTGATAAGTAAACATAGGGGCATATCTTGATGTTTTGTGTGATATTTTCTTCTTGGTTATTCTGTATAGTACCCACCTAGATCCTTGTGGTCTTGTGTTACACTAGGGCATACTTTATGTTTTTGGTTTTCCAACATTGGCCCTACCAAATCCCCCATGACTTTGGGATGTTGGACTAACCTTTTGTTTGTTGTTTCAGTCCCATACATGTGATATGAGGTCACCTTGGTTCTTCATACCCTAGTGCATAGTATCTCATGCTATATCAAATTTAGTTCTCATTACATGGTAGAATAATGCATAACAATTAAATTTCTTGATTTGATCACTTTCCTTTCATATCCTCCATCTATTTTCCTCTCATCTATCATTTTCCTTTATCAACATCCCCCCATCCCCTGACCCTCCATCTTTCTAATCCATTCATCCTTCATCACTCTCCTCATATCTCTATCCTATCCATTTTCATCCCTCCACTTTCTTTATCCTCATCATTTTATCATCTCTTCAATGTTCTGAGGATAATATTATTTTTTTATTATGAGCATCTTTTCCTCCATCATCTTCATTCATTTCAGAAATCTCAATTCTCAATCCAACCCTAATCCATTCAATATTGCACAAATCATCTAATCACATCCTTCGTCTTGTTCCCAACTTTTATGCAAGCCTTGATCCAATCATCATCATCGTCATCATCAGTTGAATGTATCTTTCCCTATCCTTTGTGCTATTTTGGGATGTATCCTTCCCTCATCAATAACTTTTTCATCATCATCATTGGGATGTATCCTTCGCTTTCCTTTTGTGTTGTTTTTGGATGCATCCTTCCCTCATCAACAAAACTTTCATCATCATCATCAAGATGTATCCTTCCCTATCCTTTTGCATTATTTTGGGATATTATTCCCTCATCAACAACACTCCATCCATCATCAATCAATTTTGGCTTGTAGCTTGACTAGGAAACATCACATTTTTCCTTGAATCCATTTGTGCTTGCTTACTTCTCATCTTCTCCTTTCATTCTCTCTTCCTCCTACCATTCCATATTTTATCCTTCATTTTGCGTCACCTTCCCCGTCTACTCTCACATCACCTCATCCATTTCAAGAGCACACTCGTGTTCTCTTGAACCCACATTTCCTCTCGAGGGGGAATCATCAATCCCCAATCTTCATTCCCATCATCTTTCCTCCTAGTCACTCCTTTGAGTGATTGGGGCATATTTCACAATATAACCATCTTCTTATAGTTTCTATGTTTTAATATTCTTTGAAATGATGCTACTTCATAACACCATCTCAAAGAGGGGAAAAATGTAGACAATAAAAATTGACCACTTTAGTTTGGTTAATTTACCCCCAATTCAATTAATGTCATATCCTTTATATTAATTAAATAATACACAATTATTTAATTAATATTCATTATCCCTTATCCTTTCATCCTAATTTATTTCTTCTATCATCTTTAAATCCTAGCCTGAAGTAAATAATTACCTTTAATTATTTACTCCCATCCCTTATCCCTTTTCCTCTAAAGAATTAAATAAATAATATATTTATTTAATTCCCCTCATGTCACATTATCCATAACCTTTTTATAATCTTGATTAATTTGCATAATCCTAGATTAAGGATGTGCACATTCCTAATCCTTGATTAGGGAGGTGTCACATCCTCCATAAAATGCAAGTGGATCATTAATCCTCATTACCCACCCAATCGTTTGCCTAATCCCTCACTTAAACAACCTAATCATTGATTATCTATCCCAACCTACCCTTTGGTCAACTCTACCCATCCCCCAAGGAATTTTTAATTTATTTTTGTCTTTCAAAGGTCCTTTTGAGGAATTTTTAATTCCTCTCCCATCGCCCAAGGAATATTAAAATTCCTTTTCTCTCCCCAAAGGAATATTAAATTCCTTTTTATTCTCCCCATGTTCCTAAGGAATTTTTAATTCCTTTTATACTTTCCATGCACATTAAAAAGGACTTTTTAATTCCTTTGGTCAACTCTTGATCTCAACCAATGATCTTCCTCCCCCTTTCAATCTCCAACATCCATTCCTATCTCCCTTGCTAAATGGCTAACACTTAGCCATTTTTTGCATTCTCAAGCACTAAAGCATTCCAACCACAATCTATCACATTCATCATCTCAATCTCCAAATCCTTCAATCACCATAGCCATCTTGCATCCAAATCAAGCAAAAAATAAGTCGTTATGCTATCGAAATTGATCTAGGAGCACACATATCAAGCCATCAATGAGAGAAAATAAATCCATCAAGCTCAAACAACATAAAAATTGGTTTTATTGTCATTTTAAGTTTGAGTTTCATATTTATCCCAATATTTAGTGTTGTATTTGGTTTTTATCTCTTGCTTGAGTTTATTTCTTGCATTTTAGATGGGGTAAAAACATTGCACACACTAGCATTAAAGAGATTTCATTTTTAAAAGAGCATTAAGTATTAAACTCTATTTCATTATACTTTTCAAATTGATGGTATATGGAACATGGTTTAATACTAAAAATGCTTTGGTAAAATGAAGCCTCTCCAATGCATAGTCAAACTAGTATGGGTGCGTCACCAAAAGAACACTCTAGAATAAATGCAGATAAAAGGAATCACAATGATTAGGATATGTGAGAATTTGGAACATTGAATGAACCTTGATTTCCGAATTACATGCTTTTTTTTCTTAGTAACCATGAAAGGACATGTAAGGAAAATTTCTCAATGGAGGTAATGAAGGAGGTGGTGAGCAATTAATGCTCTAAACTAGTCATTTAGGGTGGCGAGGCTTTCAGAAGCCATGTGTCTATCCAATCCAATGAGCATAGATTTATGCACTGATTAAGGAAGAGGATGGGCTACACTTTCAGGAAGATGAAAAAATGGGACCATTTTGAACACCTTGGATGAATCGGTATGTGACAGGTGATGGGGGGCTCATAGATACTTTCATATAAGTCATTTTATGTTTAAAAGACTTGTTATTTTTGTTAATTAACATGATTGGCGATAGACTATAGACTAATATATTTACTTTATTTGAAATTATGTTTGGCTAATTTGGTAGATATACTTGAAGTAATGATTTATATTAAATGTGTTGCTTTTGTGATGATAGAGATGAGATAATTATGCAGTTTTAATCTTTCACTGTCATAATTGGTATCATTTTCTTAAGGGTTTTATTGAGGGTATTAAAAATATTGATGATAAGTTTAACTCCTTGTTTAATCAAATGAAGAAAATTATGCCATTGATCAGCCCAGTTGGATGATGAATCACAAAATTCCAAATCAGCTTCTTTTTAGTTGGTTTAAAAATTTCTAGTCCCAGCATTGATCTGGCATTTCTCTATATGTTTATTCTTAGTCCTGTTTTAGTTTTATTCAAATATTTAGTTTAGATGCCTTGAATCTTGGAAGTTGACTCCATGTTTTGAATTCAATAAGGATATAGTTATAAATATCCATGTTTAGGATTTAGAAAAAAGTTAGATAATTTTTTACTAAAATCTTGTAATGGTTACAATACTTTGTTTTGTGTCCCGATTTGATCAATTTGAATGAAGATAAGAAGTTAACTCAAATTACTATGTTAAGAGATCTTACCAAAGGAAGAGCAGGGATCACTCAACCAAAGGAATTGATCTTGTATGGTATTTTTCTAAGTTTATGTTATTTTTGTTCATTAATTTTAAAACTAGAAGTGTTAGATGTTAAATCTAGAATGTTAAGTTTGAATGAATCATTTTCAACAATTGTATTTAAATCGGTTTTAATTTTAGTTTATCAGGGCTAGAATATTTTGTTAGATTCGTTGAAAGGTTTATTAAGTTAATTAGATTTACATGATGTTGTAGGAATTAATTTTGGTAATTATCTATTAAGTTTAATTGAAGCAATGATGGGAACTTATGGAAAGATGGAACTGAAGTTTTTTGGAAATATGTTCATGGAAATTAGTATTCATGTTTTCTAGATTAATCATTATTTCCTTACACTTTGTTTTTTGTTCTTTAAAATAAGATTTATTTCCTAGAAAATCTAAAGATAGATTTCTTTTGAAGTAAATTAGAATTAAATTTGGATTTCAAATTCTAGATTAATAATTAAGATAAATGTTAGTCTTTTCCATGAATCAGTCTCAATCAAGTCAAATGAAGTCAGAAATAAGTTGACAAAACTTTAAATTAGGAAATAAGATAGAATTAATCCTTAGGAGTTAGTCACTGAAGTTCAGCTCTTGAGAGCTCCTGAAGAGCTCCTGAAAGCTCCTGAAGGAGCCAAATTGACACCTGAAGTCACTATTTATAGTGA
Organism: Sequoia sempervirens; assembly: GCA_007258455.2. Taxonomy (NCBI): domain Eukaryota; kingdom Viridiplantae; phylum Streptophyta; class Pinopsida; order Cupressales; family Cupressaceae; genus Sequoia; species Sequoia sempervirens. Next base: position 357,595,304 of record VDFB02193867.1, read on the forward strand.
AAATCCCCCAAAATTTCCATGACAAACATCCTTATTGCATATAGCTCTAAGGCACACCTAGGTCGATAATTAATAGACTAAATGATGCAAGTTGTGACATCAATGACCTTGTCCATCATTTTTGGTGTTGTTGTCAAGGATTAAAAGATCCATCTATTAAGTGTGAAGCCTTAGTGTTGATAAGGAAGATATAATTGAATTGTGGATGAGATGAAATAGAGACCATCTAGGGAGGTTTCTTCCATGAAATATTGATTTTTGAAGAAAAATTGATTTTGATCAGGAAGAGGATATTCAACAACATCAGATTGAAAATCAAGAAGATCAGATCAAAAATAAAGAAGAGAGTAGACATCCATTTCAAGAAGAAGAAATTGCTAGCCAACCAGAATGTACACCAGCAAATAGCACCTTTTCATATCCTATAATCTTGAAAGATAGATTGGTGAGCCTCTTAGGAAGAATATTTCACCCTCAATTTTTCCTATCTTTAGGTAAAAAACTTCAGAGGACCTTGATCAATTTCTATTTGAATTCAAATTTCTATGTCAAACCTATGATTACACAAATTATAACCAAAAATTGAAGCTATTTCCTTCTACCTTGAAAGAGTCAGCTTTACGATGGTTCATGGGTTTAGGAGCAAGAACAATTGGAACTTGGTAGCAAATGGAAACTAAATTCTTGGTAAGTACCAAGATTACTGTCGAGTAAGGGATAGGAAGGAGGAATTGTTTTGAATAAGACAAATGGAGGATGAAAGTCTAGAGGATTATGTTGATAGATTCCAGTTTGTGCATCAGAGGTGTACTAATGGGTTGGATAATGAAATTAGTAAAACAATTTTTTTGAGAGAAATTGATGATGAATCAAGAGAGTATTTGAATCTAATGGGGAAGGGAGACATTAACAAGCATTCTTTAGATGATATTGTTGCAATATGTAGAAACTACTCCAGAACTAGGGTAGGAACAAGAAACTCCAAAAGAAATAAGGCTCATACTACTGATGTGTCAGAAGTAATGGAGGAATTAGCAAACATGAAGAATGATTTACTTCTTCATCTCAACATTCAAGGAGATAAGAAGAACACTGAACCTTTGTCTATTTATTGTTCCAAGTGTAGGGGAAAACACCTTTTAAGAGAATGTTCATTGAATGAAGTTGATATCTGTGAGATTTGTGAGAAACAACACTCAACAAGTTCCTATAATATTTTGGTTGGGATTAAGATAAATATAAAGAAACCACCTGTGGTAGAAGAAGAGCTTAATTATGTTAGATAGAGACCTCAAAACATAGGGTACAATGCTAATCAAAGACAGTATGGTTCTACATCTAATTGGAATAAGAACCCTTGGAAAAACCAAAACCAATCGATCCATCCATATCAACCACAACCACCACCTACATATTGGGGTCAACCTAAATGGATGAATCTCCAATGGAACTAATCATAATGGAAAGCTAATCAGTAGCCATAGTGGCAGTCAAATTAGCCCTCATGGTAACAAAATCAGATGCAGTTCCAACCATGGAAAAATTTGGGGAAAAAATGTCCTTGGGGATAAATTCCTCCAACAATCAATGCCCCTAATCTTCATAATGACCAGGTGAACCAACCTCAACTGCCAACTCAACCAGTTGCAAATCCTAGAAATACCCATAATGATACAAATCCCCCTAATTTGAACATTATTGATGTTAATGATATTCAATTAAGAAATTGAATTGTTCAATCTATGTGAGCAAAAAAAATTTCAAGAAGGTGGGGAAGATAATGCGAATTCGGTAGAAAAACACAACTTTGAAGAAGAAAAAAATGTCAATCAAGCACCTTACCCTGAGAGATTGAAGGAAGAAAAAGTCACTCTTGAAATCTCTCAACCCAATTACATGAATGTAGTTGATTCTCAAATTCTTCGTGAGTTGAAGAAGATTAACATTGAAATACCACTGTTACAAGCCATTAAAGATATACCAGAGATAAACTAGTTAGTTAAATCCCTTTGCATGAAAAATCTTAGGAGGAAAAACAAATTACCTTCCACAATTCAAATAGGGAAAGAAATCATTGATGTGTTATCAGAAAGATTTCTTCCATAGAAATATAATGATCCTCGTAGTCCTGTAATAACCTAGAGTATTAATGGAATAGAGACATCAAATGTTCTAATTGATCTGGGAGCTGCCATAAATGTTATCACACTTGATGTAGCTATTGAAATGCTAGGAATGACAACTATTCAGCCAACAACAACTGTTTTACCATTAGCTAACCAATCTAATAAAAATCCTGAAGGTATCATAAAAGAAATCATGGTCACCATTGACACATGGGATTATCTAGTTGAATTTTTGGTTCTTAAAGCTAGAAAGAAAGATTCTAGTTATCCAATCATCTTAGGTAGACCATGGTTAGCTACTGTTGCTTCCTTAATAGATTGTAGATCTAGAAGTATGATCATTTCAAATGGTCAAAAGCAAAAATAATAGTCACTCTATCCACTAGCACAACCATCAATTCAACCAAACACTCAACTATGGGTTGATGAAGATATAGAGTCAGAAGGTTATGGAATTGTTGAGTTAGCTATGGTTACCTTTGTTGAATATATTGAAGAGTGTGAAGAACAAGATTTTACTCCTGAAAATGATACTCCAATTGAGAAAGGAAAATGCCAATCCACATTACATCAGCAACACTCTTGTCCTCTAAATACACTTGTTGAAAATTCTCTAGATTCTAAAAATGGAACTAAAGAAATTCAGGTAGCTAGAGATAAACCTCTCAACATGAATTCATCTTTATCCCCAACACAAGAAAAATAATTGAAGGAAATTTTACAAACACACTGAAGCTTTTTCTTGGGAGTACATGGATATGAGAACAATTCATCCTTCAATTTGTAGTCATCACATATACACTGAAGATGTAAGACCAATCAGACAAGGTCAAAGGTGAATCAATCCTATTCTTTATGACATTGTTAAACAAGAAATAGAAAAGCTACTCAAAGTAGGATTCATTTACCCAATATTTGATAGTCAGTGGGTTTCTCCATTGGTTATTGTACCAAAGAAAAATGGTAAATGGCATGTATGCATAGATTATAGAAAATTGAATAAAGCCACAAAGAAGGACCATTTCACATTGCCATACATTGACCAAGTACTTGATAACCTAGTAGGCAACAATTATTTCTCTTTTCTTGATGGCTTTAGCGGATACAATTAGATCCAAGTAGACCCTGAAGATAAAGAAAAAAATACTTTTACCTATCCTTGGGGTACATATGCTTATACGGTTTTACCATTTGGACTGTGTAACATGCCTACCACTTTTCAAAGAGAATTCCTTTCTATCTTTGCAGATTTCACCACTACATGTGTTGAAGTATACATGGATGACTTTACTATTCATGCAAAAACATTTGAGGAGACTCTTAAAAACTTAGAAATTTATTTACAGTAATGTAAAGATCATAGGCTATCCTTAAATCATGAAAAAAAATTCAATACTGATGATAAAGGGTATTGTTCTAGGACATCACATCTCAAAAGAGGTGATAAAAGTAGATCCCAAGAAATTTGAGATCATACAGAACAATGAAATCCCTAAGAACCAAACTAGTGTTCAAATTTTTCTTGGGAATGTTGGATATTACAGAAGATTTATAGGACTTAGTAAAATTGTTGGACCCTTGTTCACATTACTCAAGAAAGAAGAGGAGTTTGTATGGATTGAAGATTGCTAGAAATATTTTGAGACAATTAGAATAGCTTTAACAACTTCTCCAATTATTAAAGGATCTATTTGGGGAGAACCATTCCACATACATGCTGATGCATCCAATTTGGCTATTAGAGTAGTATTAGGACAAAAACATGATAATGATTCCATGCATGTAATTTATTATGTTAGAAAAAATATAAATCCTACTGAAAGAAATTATACAACAACAAAAAATGAATTTTTAGTTGTAGTATATGCAATAAAACAATTTAGGCATTATATTACAAGTTACAAAGTTTACGTACATACAGACCATACTGCAATTAGATATTTGATGAATAAGGTTGTAGTAGGTGGATGCATTATTATATGGTTACTGTTGTTGCAGGAATTTGATGTTACTATCATAGATAAGCCTGGAAATGAAAATGTTGTTGATTTCCTTTCCAAAATTATTTTGCAGGATGATCAAGAACCAGTGGATGAAAATTTTCTAGATAAACATTTATTTGAAATATCAGTTCATCCACCATGGTTTATTTATCTAGAAAATTACCTTGTAATAGGGAAGTGTCTAATTCACTTCAATCATAAACAAAAAAAGAGGTTAATTTGTGAAAATTCTAGATTTCAATGGATTAATGGTCTTTTATTTAAATTGTGCCCTGATCATGTTCTTTGTATATGAGTAACTGAGTTAGATGTCTATGATGTGATACACGCCTACCATCATGAGCCTGAAGGAGGACACTATTTGGTGGTAAGAACACTTCATAAAATCCTAGGAGCTAGTTACTATTGGCTATAAATGACAAAGGATGTTACATTCTTTGTTAAACACTATGATGAATATCAGTGGATGGGAAGACCCACCCCAACAATGGAGATGCCATTTCAGCCACAAATAGCCCCAAAACCATTTGAAAAAGGGGAATAAATTTTGTGGGACCTATTGATCCACCTTCAAAAGAGCAACATTATATACTTGTTTGTACTCATTATGTAACAAAATGGGCTGAGGTGAAAGCATTACCAGTAGTAAGAGAGGATATGGTTGCAAATTTCCTGTACAAGAAAATTCTTTAGAGATTTGGTGCACCAAGAGAAATTATTTCAAACCAAGGGCCACAGTTTGTATCAGTAATGATGGAATCCTTTTTGTAGAGATATCTAATAACCCATAGGTAATCTTTGTCATATCACCCTTGGGCGAATGGACAAGTGGAAGTCACTAACTGAGAATTGGAGAACATCTTGACTAAGACTATTTCTTTAAGGAAAAAAGATTAGACAGAGAGGTTAGATGAGGTAGTATGGGCATATAATACCACATGGAAAATAACAACTGGATTTTCTCCATATGAACTTGTGTATGGAAAAAAATTGGTCATGTCGATAGAATTTGAATTAAGAACAATGAAAGTTGTAGTAGAAGTTGGAATTGATTTACCAAAGTCTGAGAAAAGTAAAATTTTGTAGCTCAACAGACTTGATAAGATGAGAATGGAGGCTCTTCAGCATACATAGGTAATTCAAAAGAAAAGAAAGGAATGGCACGATAAGCATATTTTGTCTAGACAGTTCAAGGAAGGAGATTGGGCATTATTATTTGACTCTAGATTTGAAGAGTTTAAAGGTAAATTCCATACAAGATGGTTAGGACCCTATAAGATAGTTCAGGTATTTTGAAATGAAGTTGTCCAATTAGTCCCAATTGATGGAGAAAAGAGAGTTATGCTAGTTAATGGTCATCGACTAAAAACATATCATAAGCCGACATCAAAGGAGGGATTTTTAGATGATATACAAAAAAAAAATGAACATTTTATCATGGAAGATATCAAATTGAAAACCAACAAATGGCAGTTTACCTTGAGAAAAATGAAAGTAAATTGAAAATCAACAAATGGTGGTTTGCTTTCAAAAAAAAAAAAGATGACTGAAAACCGGCAATGGTAGTCTATTTGAGTTAACTACTGAAAGTTCCTAAAGGCTCCTAAAGAACTCCTGAAGGCTCCTAGAGATCTTGAAGACATAAGAATCTGAAGACTTGTTTTGCTCAATATCTCTTGAAGAATCATGAAGCTCCAAAACTCCTGAGAGCTCTTAAAGGCTCCTGAAGATCTCAAAGGCTTGCAATAAATAAGCTGCACATTTCAAGTGAATATTATTCTCAATTATTATTTTCTAAAGTGGTTAAACTAATCTAAAATAGGTAAATAATTATAATTTTAGACATCTCTTCCATATTGTCATTAATAACGATAATAACTGACTTTTAATCATTTCAAAAAGCGGCAGGACAGTTGATATAAGGTATGATGTGACATTGGATGATGTCAGTAATAATTATAGATCATGTTATGATCCACCTGTCTTTTCAAAATCTTTCCAAATTCATGCTGACATGTGTAAAGGACACCGCCAAATTTGTGAATTAAAATACAACTGCAATTTGTGGCATGCAAATCATTCAGAGCAATAAAGGAAGTTAATGCAAGGAATTAATGACATGTGTCATTTTTGAAGATAGCTGCTCTAAAAATAAGGAAAAATCATTCTAGATATTGCTAAGCAATTCAGTATGCCAATTTGAAGTCCACCATTGTTATAGTCTACCATTGTTGATAGGAAGAAATGGGAAACAAAAGGAATGCAGAGCCAGAAAACTTCACTCTTGATTCAGAAACCAAGAGATTGTTGAGGGAAGCTAGATGGATGGATTTTATAATGAAATATGAAGGTTTTCAGCAAGAAATTGTAGAGGAATTCATGAGAAATTTTCACATAAATGTCACTAGAGTAAGGGGAGAAATCATTGAAGTCACTCTAAAAATAATAAGTGAAATTTCAGGAATTCTAGCTAAGGGAAAACTAGTTAACAAAGGCTGAGTAAAGTTTGATGAATTGGCGGTGACATTTCACTAAGAACTAGAAATGAGGGCTGAAATTCTTATGCATAAGGGAGACCAACATAGAATAGATCATCATAGTTTGGACGAGCCATGGAGAACTGCTACAACATGGGTCATGAAATTCTTCACTTGTGAGGGACAATACGACACTATATTAGAGCTGGTAATGTAGCTATTGATACATTTGAGGTATGGACAAACAAAACCCTCTGCTAGAGTAAATCTACCAGCATTTTTGTTTCAACAAATTGCTTCCATGATTTCCAAAGTAAAGTCTAGAGGAGAGTATTCCATTAAATACCATGGGTTAATTCATCTAATAATAAAGCATTATTTCTTAAAGAAAGAGTCTAGGAAATAGGGCTGGCTAGATTTTTTTTCTGCACCCATAGAGAAACAAAAAGGGAAACTCACAAGGGGGCTCATAGAAAAAAGTTCAAAAATAGAAAAAAGTGAATCTTCAAAAGGAGAACAAAAAAAGGGTAAAAGAAAACTACATGAATCCTCTAGGGTAACCTATAGTACCTCCAAAAAGAGAAAGAAAGACTTGAATGAAGAGAGCACTAGCAATTTTGAGACCATTGTGTCCACTCCTGAAGAGACACCTACATTTCAAACCCCTATCTTTGAAATCCCAAAAGAAACTTTTGCAGCCCATGAGGAAACCCACACAGCATTGCAGTCCCTTGAGCAACCTTACAACCCTCTTGAAAGCCCAATTCCAACTCCTAAAAGAACCCCTATTGTTGAAGTTCATGACTCTGCTCAAGAGTCTGACGCACAATCAGAAGAGCAAGAAGCCTCAAAAGAATTTGAGAGGAAGAGGTCATGAGATCCCCTTCACCTTCTTTGACTGTGGAGAGGAGAAAAGGAAAAGAACCATTGATTGAAGAAAAAAAAATTCATGAAAAACAAATTGAGGAAGAATTAAAAATAGAGGAATTATTAAGGGCTATGAAAATATCCAGAATGGAAGCTGAGTTAGAGCAAGAAAAGATGAATATGCAATTTCTTGAGGAAAAATTAAAAATAAAAGAAGAGGAGTTACAACAATCCCTTAACAAAACTCAGGAAATGGAAAAGGAGATTGAAAAAAGAGAAGTAAGGTACAAAGAGCGGTTGAATAATACTAAGGAGGATTTACAACAAGCTAGTGCACAGGCATTAGCAAGTGCAGAGGAAATCACAAAATTGAAGGTGGAATTGTAGTTAAAAGAAGAGAAATTAAAACAACAATATATGATATTTTATTCTCAAGAAGCTTCCAAGTCTATGGCCCCACCACATTACCTTGCTTTTCCTCCCATTCCATTTGATATTCCAACAGATGTTCCAGAAATGACTCGAATTGGATATCTCTCTTTAGCAGCCCTAAAATTCAAGCATTAAAATGATTAGCTGAAAAAGTAAGTACAAAAATTAAAGGAAGAAAAAATGAAGTTGAAAGAATACATGAGCAAGCAATTGAGATAAGTTCTACAATGCTATCAATGAGAAGAACATCAGATATATATGATTTATTTCTTAGGGAGAAGTTTCTACAATGGAAGCTCAATCAATTAATTTTAAGGAGAAGCCTTGATTATCACAATGATAAAGATTTTCTGCAAGATTGCTTCCATAGCCACCCTGATATTCAAAACTAGATGTGAGTTTTTCTAGCACAGGTTTTTAATGGGAGATAATGATGATTCTCTGTTAAATGTTTATGTTGGTGAGCTAAAAATTAGGTCCTTTGTCTCCTTAATGTAGAATCAGGTTGAATGGTCAAATAGGATGGAAAAATACAAAGAGGCCTAGAAAAAGTACGATTTACCAATGAGGCCTGAAATGCCTCATGCACAAAAGTATATCAAAATTTCCTATTCAGTTGTAAGGAAAAATCACATCAATCCTCTCTATGTTTCAAATTTGTTGAATAGTATATCTACTTTCCAAAATGTAAAAGGGACACTTCCTCCACTGGCAATAAATTCATGTGAGAAAAGATCCTTCACCATTCCCGAGTCATTGAGAAGAAGAGAGCCTATAATCCCAAACAACCTTAGATGGAGCTTGATAAGAGTTAGGCATGTGATCACCTTGATATGAACAACAACAGGAATTTTGGGTCAATATGTGGTTCAGAATTCAAATTATCATCATGCCCACTCCAAAGCTCAAAGCATCCACAAATATTATAGAGGAGGTGATAAGACCTTGGTTTGAGAAGCTAAGGGAGAACCATGGCTTTGCACTCAATACCAGATTGCCACCATAGTACAGAGGAGTGTTCAACTATTCCATTTGGATGGAGCCAGTGAACAAGGACAAAGAAACCACCATAATTCTTTACAAAGAACCATGAAGACATGGTTCAAAACAAGTGGGGAAGAATTATGAGGGGCTCTGAGATAATTTCATATTTAAGTCATTTTATGTTTAAAAGATTTGTTATTTTTGTTAATTAACATGACTGGCAGTAGACTATAGACTAATATATTAACTTACTTTCCTTTATGTTTGGATAATTTGGTAGATATATTTGAAGTAATTCTTTATATTAAATGTGTTTCTTTTTTGGTGATATTGATGAGATAATTATGTAGTTTTGATCTTTTACTATCATAATTGGTATCCTTTTCTTAAGGGTTTTATTTAGGGTATTCAAAAGACTAATGATAAGTTAAACTCCATGTTTAATCAAATGAAGACAATTACGCCATTGATTGGCCTAGTTGGATGATGAATCACGAAAGTCCAAATCAACTTCTTTTTAGTCGATTTAAGAACTTCTAGTCCCAACATTGATATGGCATTTCTCTCTATGTCTATTCTCAATCATGTTTTAGTTTTATTTAAACCTCTAGTTTAGATGCCTTGAATCTTGGTAGTTGATGCCATGTTTTGAATTCAATAAGGATATAGTTATAAATATCCATGTTTAGGATTTAGAAAAAAAATAGATAATTTTTGACTGAAATCTTGTAATGGTTACAATACTCTATTCTACGTCCTGATTTGATCAATTTGAATGAAGATAATAAGTTAACTCAAATTACTATGTTAAGAGATCTTACTGGAGGAAGAGTAGAGCCTACTCAACCAAAGGAATTGATCTTGTGTGGTATTTTTCTTAGTTTATGTTATTTATGTTCATTAATATTAAAAATGGAAGTGTTAGATGTTAAATATGGAATGTTAAGTTTGAATGAATCATTTTCAACAATTATGTTTAAATCGCTTTTAAGTTTAGTTTATCATGGCTAGAATAGTTTGTTAGATTCATTGAAAGGTTTATTAAGTTAATCAAATTTAGATATTGTTATAGGAATTAAATTTGGTAATTATTTGTTAAGTTTAATTGAAGCGATGATGGGAACTTGTGGAAAGATGGAACTAAAGTTTGTTGGAAATCTATTCATGGAAATTAGTATTCATGTTTTCTAGATTAATCATTATTTCCTTGCATTCTATTTTCTATTCTTTAAAATAGCATTTATTTCCCAACAAACCTAAAGATAGATTTCTTTTGAAGTAAATTAGAATTAAATTTGGATTTTGAATTCTAGATTAAGAATGAAGATAAATGTTAGTATTTTCCATGAATCAGTCTCAATCAAGTCAAATGAAGTCAAAAATAAGTTGGCATAACTTTAAATTAGGAAATAAGATATAATTAATCCTTAGGAATTAGTTGTTGAAGTTCAACTCCTAAGAGCTCCTGAAGGAGTGAAATCTACACCTGAAGTCACTTTTTACAATGCAAACCCACCAAAAATTATGTGACAAATATCCTTATCGCATATAGCTCTAAGAAACACCTAGTTCGATAATTAATAGACTAAATGATGCAAGTTGTGAAATCAATGACCTTGCCCATCAACAGGTGGTGGGGTGCTCGAAAAAAAAAACAAAAAAAAAAAATTGGTGGATGCACAAGTGGCAGGTTGATGTGGTGGGAAAATTTATGTGGTTAATATCAAGATATTACAATCCCCAACCACAAAAATAAATAGCCAAGAATTGAACTATATCTTGCAATGTAGAATATACATAAAAGGTAGTCAATAATTCATAGAGTTGTAGGGATGGTCCGTCCTAACCTCAATCAAGCATGCTAAGATAAACATCTAGAGATGTGTTCCTGTTTTCTGCTTCTATATTTTTAGTTTTCATTACATTATTTGCATTTGTATTTGTAAGTTGAGTACAAATTACATCCAATAGTGAACAACAATTTCTAATAGAAAGTGGAGTGCAACCTACATTTGGGCTGAGATGTGAACTGACATCAACAACAACAAATAGAGGGATGTATATGTTCCATATTTCCTGAAACAAGGCATGGTTGTCTACTAATGGGTTTGTAGGACTTCTTATCTATCTTTCTCTCTTCTATGACCGATGGGACCACTTTATTTCTCTTTCCTTCTTATCTTGTTTCTTTTGAATCCTCTGTTGCTCCATCTTCTTTTGTCTTTCCTTCCTATCTTGTTTCTTTTGAACTATCTCTTGCTTCATTTTCTACTCTCTTTCCTTCCTATCTTGATTATTTTTATCTCTCTCTTCCTCCCTCTTCTGTTCTCATTCCTTGCTCAAATCTTCATAGTAATTTAGCATTTATTGTATGGGAAATGTGGTAGGTGGAGATGGAAATGAATAAGTTCCTTGGTCTTCTTCCCATTGCAAGACAATACCCATTTTATTAGCTCCATATACCAATGAAGATGGTTGGATAGGGTCTGAGGGAGGACTCAAACCATCATTACCCACATCAATAGCCCCCTCTACCAATCAAGACAGTTGGCTAGGGGATAAGGGAATACTTTGATTGTCATTACCCATATTCATAGATCCATCTGCCAACCAAGATAGTGGGCTAGGGGTTGAGGGAAGATTTACACTATCATTTAGTTCCTTAGGTTGGTTGTCCACCATGTCACTAGGTTGTTGATTTTCTATTTCATTTATTGTCAATTCCCATTTCACGATGTTGTTTTCTACTTACTTGATGGAGCACTAATTACCACAACTGACTCTGCTTCTACATTTAGTTCTTCGGGGGGAATGTAACTCCTCTTTTACTTGTAGGATACCTTGTCATGGATATATTTTGTTGTTACTCTCAAATTTTGCAAATTTGAGATGCCCGTTTCAACATTCTACCTCTACACTTTCATAAGTGCACCTGATGAATTTGTCTGAACGACCTACTTTGAAGGCTTGTAATTTGATGCATGTTGATTTTCAAGAAAAACCCACTTGTGGAACCACTCATGTGACCTATGTGAGTGTGTGTGTCAGTTTTCAGCTTCCTATGATAAGTTTTGTCTGGGTTTCAAAAAGTGAAGCTGGAGGGTTTTGTCACTATTCTACAGTTTGCAAAGCAAAGTTTCCTCCCGTTTGAGCTCACATTTTGCAACCAGTTGATTGGAAAGTCAAAGTGAATGTTGTTTTGCATTCTCCATGCTTAAATGAACTCACATGTTATCTTTCAGGGCCTCATGATTTGATTTGCTATTTTTAGTAGGTCAAATCCAAATGCAATTTCTTCAGTTTTGCATCTGCATTCCTAACAGCCTTTGTGAAAGGTCAACTTCGACCCTAAATAACTTTTGATGAATGATGATTCATGGAAATTCCTCTTGCACACATACCCAGTTCACTAAAATAATCCATGGTGTCCATTGGTAGCTCATCAGGAGCTGATTTGATATTTTTGAAATGAGGTGATTTCATCAGTTTCAATTGGTTCAGAACAGCTGTTTATTGCAGAAAGTTTGAGTAAGCAACTTTGATAGTGAATAAATTTTTCCTCGTGATTGATTTCTCCGATCCATCTTTTTCATTGCATTCTCTGGACCAATGTCTACATGCCTACAAGTTTTTCTGTGTCCAAGTGGCCATTTGACCAGATTTCAAAGCCAATTCTGAAGCCAACTTGGCCAGTTTTGTACATTTTGTAGAAGTGCCTGAAAGTGAGTTATAAGGAAAAACCATTTCATGTTTCATCCCATATGCATTCAAAAGCTTCCCCAAAGTCATTTGAGCATGAAAGTTGTTCCAAAATGAATTTGTTTTTAGTTGGGTCCACTTGAGGTCCTAACATGCTTTGCACTTTTGTGAAATTGTTTGTCCTCAAGATTTGAAATGAAAAGTGAGATCTACCTTTCAAATGTGGAATTGAGAATCATACCATCATGAGATAAAGGAAAGCATGGTGTTGGATATGGGGAGTATTGGAGAAAAATATAGACAACAATCAGTATTCTATGGATTGAATGACTTTGTTAAAAGATGTATTTGTAAGTGCCTTGCTTGACATGCATATAAGTATGGAATTATTGACATATTAAGAATTTTTAACATTGAACCTTAGTGAAATGTCATCCCTTTGAAAGATGAAAATTCATGGAACATACATCAAGAACAGTGGTGGAAGCAAAGGGAGCGACATTAATTTGATAATTCAACATCTTCAATCATCTCAAATAGTGTCAATGCAACTCCTTGACATAGTGTTTGAGTTGGTCACAAGATTTTTTTCTTTGCTAAGAAAACTCAAAGTGGGTAAGCTATTGAATGAAAACTCATGGTGTTAAGAGTTTAATGTAGATGAATGCTATACAAGTGATAACTAACCAAGGAAAATAGTCCAACTATTGTGTGTGGGATGGTCCATTTGGGATTGTTTCTCCAAAAGTCTCTTGAGAATTATTTCCTCTAGGTCTGATGGGGGTTGAGAAATTTGAATGCAGGCCATTTCATTTGCTTCATAGTCTGTTGCAATGTGTGGGACACCAAATTAGAGCATGAGGAAGAAGAAGGGGAATGTGACCCTTTGTGAGGAGACAAAACCCTCAAACAGTGTCACACTCAACAGAGACACTCACAAAGCAAATGTTTCAAAGGGCCTTAGAAACTTCAAGGTGCTACAAACATAATGGGAGGATGTGTTGTCAATAATCATTGACAAAGACTTTACAAGTTTTCAAGTACTATAGACAACACATGGGAGAAAGTCAAAGTTGTGCCTAGCTTAGGACATTCACAATATGGATATGTTGAAAATGCCTCACTAACTTGCAGAAAAATGTAATGGGCGCAACCATGAAGGCATTGAAGAATCCTTAAGAAATACCAAACAAATGCATTAGAATATTGTAACCAAAGGCTCAAATGGATATTTCAATGTATGTTGCAGATGTATTTGGGCATCATCATCATAAGTGATGAGAAAGTTGTTTGAATGTAAATCTCAAGAAATCTCTACACAGCAAGAGAAGGAATCATGGAATGCCACGCTAGCTGGGATATAAAAAAAAATATGTTGAAAAAGCCTTAGAAACTTAAAAGCATGTGCATGAAAAGGGGTGCAAACATCCATCAAAGGCATAGAAGATGGAGTTGTGCACATTGAATGAGGGTATCTAAATCCATCAAAATGTAGGAAATACACATAATGGAGGCATTGAAAAGGATTTAGAAGCTTTCAAAGTGCAAGCTTTGCTTAAGGAAAAATCCATAGTACATGACCACAAACCATTGAGTGGCAATGTTGACTTGCAAGATATGGTTGGGTGCAATAAAGAAGGGTGTGTTGTAAATGAAGGGAGAAATCCAAAGAAGGAGGACGCAGGCAGTAGATGAATAAAATGGATCTGTTATAAACTCTTGAGAAATTCTTAAGGAATGATTGTAAATGGAACACCATGGTGGAGAATGATGTGTGAATAGGGATCTACAAAATGAGACTACTACCATTGAAATTGCAAAGTGACTAAATGACAATGAGAAATTAGGGTAAGTGAAACAGGCCAAAGTTAATCCAATGGTGGAGACTAGATGCCGACTCCAACCAAATCTCATCCACTTCCCGCCAAATCGCAATCTGAAGTTGCTCACTCTTTAAAATCTACAAAATTGCGGGCATGGGACATGTGGCAGTGGGCCTGGGAAAGTTTTCAACACATGGGTATAACTCTACTATGTTGGGTGCAAATATTAAGGGAGGCATAGATTTCTTTTGAAAGATATGCAAAAAAAATTATAAAAAAAAAATGAAGGCACAAAACATTGCTTGTGACTTTTTTAAAAGGAAAGCGCTCTAAAAAGAAGTTAAAGGGCTTGGTGGGCCCGATGACATAATGTTTTAATTTCCCAAAATTCACTTTATTTTAAAGAGTGAAGTGAATTTAAATTTTATAGGGTTTTTAAAATTAAAAGATGAAAAGCACAAATGGAGAAGAAATTTGGTGCCTTCTAAATCTTTTAGAGGAGTTTCACTTTTAATGAATGGCATTTAAAATGAAAGAGCGGGGGTAAGTGCTTTTGAAAGCCCAATGTTGAATATTTTATACTGCTGGAGGATAAATGTGATGCATGTGGAATAACATAGGTAATATTTTTCTTTTGTCTAAGGAGACAAGTGAGTTAAATATTCACTAAGGTAAAGTGAATATGAAAATTTTAAAAGTGCAACTCGAGTAAAAAGAGTAGAAATGAGACTTTCACATGAGTTTTCATGGGCAGAGAGGCAAATTTTTATGCAATTGAATGAAATGGAGTTTCATCACATGGTAGAATTTTTTGTTGCAAAACAACTTGGACAAAGGCAAATGAAGAGGCAAATTCAGTTACAGAGAGGGGAGAGGCTTTGAGAAATTGTTGATCAATGGTGAATTGAGATTCCAGATGGAATTTTCCGATGAATTCTAGGGCTTCTTCTAGATTCTTCTCTTCTTCTATTTCTTCTCTTCTCTTCTCATTTTTCTGGTTCAAAGATTAAGTTCTAGGTTATGGGGTTTTGTATGGGGCTAGGTAGATAGAAAATCTTAAGTTCTTAGTCATAATTTGAGTCTGTAAGCTATAATTTTTGATTTAATGAGGAAATATAGCTAGTTTATGCAAATAAATTATGAAAGTGTGTGCACATTCATGAGTATCTTCAAATTGTCTACATACTTGTACAAGTTTAATCATATGAATTCAATAATACAAAGTATCTTTGAGTTTTTCATCTCAAATTTCATGAGATTGTGTTATTTGTTTATGGGTCTATTTCAAGGAAATGGTTAAATGCTTTCAGAAGATAACAGTGATTTCAAGTGTGCGGGTTGGATTTGGTAAGGAGAATTTGATTGATAATAGGAGTGGGATTGTTGGTGTAAGGAACTAATAGTTGATGCAAGGCATTAACAATTTAAATCCACTGGTTGAATGTCATTTGCTAATGAATTCTTTTTATGTGTTTGACTCCATGGCCCAGAATTAGGCACTGATTTATCTTGCAGCTTAGCACATCTTAGAAACATTTTATAAATTCAAAATCATTTTTAAATCCCTATATGTTGTAATTATCTCATGCTCCAAATAGTTGATATTACTGATGAACAACCAATTCTATTCAGTATTATCCTATTATGTTGAGCTATTAAATGAGATTATCTGTTAAGCAATATTTCGTTATGTATGTGCTTTAATTTGTTGATATTGCTAAGGGGATCACCCTCCTGGGTCTTGCAGAGCCCAAAGTTTAGGAGGCTTTTTAAAGTCCTCATCAGTTGGTCTAGGTCCTTCGAGCTGCCCTTGATTGGAATTGGCAATTCCATAGGTAGATTAGAAGACCAACCTGGTTATAGTAAAAAATAAACCAACATCTTCTTCATTGGTGTGGACCTCATATGAACTTTATATTTCACCTACACACATTAGGAAACATGTTTCAAACAATGATAAGAACCGTCAATGAACACCCTTAAAGATAGAGTGATGCATGAACATTTTATTTTTCTTTACTGTGTTTGTTGATAGTTTATAATGCTAAATTTAGTAATAGTTGAATTTTATGTGATCATACTACTTTTTTTGAATTGCACAAGTTTAGAAACTTTTGGATTGAAATGAAAGGAGTTGATCTTATGCCCTTCAACATATTGGAATTAACAATGTAAAGAGCTAAAATTCACTGTCATTCATCAACAATTACTAAGTATGAAACATTGTGATATTGAGTTACAAGTTTGTGTGATAAAAGTTTACAAAGCATAGAACATGTTGGCATTCCCAAGCATATAGAATATATATGAAAATTTTGAAATTGAATTGAAAGTAGTTTATGTTTTGCACTTAGACCATATTGGGTGAAACAATCACATTGTTTTTAAGTAGATATGCATTGGTATTCATAAATAGTATAAGTCAAAACCCTATATAATGAGTTAGAAAGAAGAGGGTATAACAATCATATTGTCATGACCAAAAATGACCTAGTCTTGTGCACTTAGAGTAGATAGGGTGTGACAATCACATTGTAAGGAACATAAATGCATTGACATCCATAAATAGTATAAGTTGAAACCCCACATAAAGAGTTAGAAAGAATAGTGTGAAATAATCATATTGTAATGAACAAAAATGACTTGGTATTGTGCACTTAGAGTAGATAGGGTGTAACAATCACATTGTAAGGAACTAAAATGCATTGACACCCATAAACAGTGTAAGTTGAAACACCAATTATTGAGTCATAAGATAGTAGGTGAGAAACATTTACAATGCATAGAACTAATTTATATACCCAAGCATATAAAACATAACAAATACACAAGAATTGAACTGAAATGACTTGACATTCATAAATAGTGTAAGTTGAAACCCCAGATATTGAGTTACAAGCTTGTGGGTGACAAACAATTATGGTGCATAGAATTGATCTATATTGGTAGGCATATAGAGCATAAGAAAACCTGAGAAAATGAGCTCAAATGACTTGACATTCATAAATAATATAATTTGAAACCCTAGATATTGAGTTACAGGTTTGTGGATCACAAACATTTACAGTGCATATAAATGATCTATACTGGTAGGCATATAGAACATAAAAAACCCAAAAATTGAATTGAATTGACTTGACATTCATAAATAGTGTAAGTTGAAACCCCAGATATTGAGTTACAGGTTTTTGTGAGAAAAATTTATATCATATACAAAATATTACCATTTCAACATAAATAATTTAAATGAAAAATCCAAGGTATTTACAATATTGTGAAAAACATTTTCATAACATTAAACGGATTGGCATTCGTAGGCATAAACAATTAGTTTTTGTAGAATACCTATATCTTGTTAGTATGTTGTTGTTGATGCTTCTCCTCTTTGTTTGTCTACCTCCAAGAAAATATAGCACTAAGTATGAAAGTGAGATGTGGTAAATGGAAATTAGAAAATATTGAGTAATGCATTTTTGAATATGAAAATCTCTTTATATGTTTAATGCTCTTTTAATGCTATTTTGGTATGGAGTCTTTAATTTTTGTCCTGCTTTTTCAAATTTGAAAATTTGTTTTAGAGCCTTCAATTGCATAGTTTGTATGTATTTATGGTGTGTAGTTTTTTTTTGCTACTCAAGCGATTTTGGAGTCTTTAACACCATTTTTTTTGGTGGTTGCAAGTGGCAAAAGAGGAGAATGCACTAGTTGTCATGTGCAAGGATTTGATGAATGGGACACATCTGAATGATTGATTTTCCTTTTAGTGTTGTATTGTTGGAAAAGTGGGATAGGGGGTTGGTTTGATTAGAATTGGTGATAGGACAATCTTGGCTCCTAGTTGTTCTCATCAACATGGATCTACTAAAATATTAGCAGTGATGTAATGCAAGTGGTGATATTATAGGGGAGCATGGGTTATACTAATTTTATATTTTGGCTACATGTATTAAATCTACGGGCCAGTAACAAGCAATATGGCTTATATGTTTGAGGAGTCAAATGTTCTTTGAATATTCTCTGACATGTAAGACTGCAAATAACTATTTGTGTTTGGGACAAATATAAACCAATTATAATACAATTTTGATGGTACAGTGACTCGAGTACTCTTGTTGACTTTATGGATGAAAATTGTTTTACCATTGGATATTAACATTCTCTAGTGTGGGGCCCATGTGGGACTACTTCCATCCCTAGTATAGGCTCCCACCCTACTTTGTGCTCTTCTCCCCTAGCTAATTCCCTCTTATTTTTCTTACCTTGCATTATTTTTGTTTTCTTTGATAAATTGCATTTAACACAATTTATACAAATATAATCAATTATCATTACAAGCATTAATTGTTTGATCAATTGTGAAGTAACATTAAAATTTGTAAGGGGGAGGAGATTTATTATAGCTGAGAAAATGTTGTAGGAGGGGTCATATTTTTTTTTATCATTTTATTGACGTTTGAAAGGTATACTTCATCTATTTCTTCTTAATCCACCTCATGACTTAAACTTGTAAGAACTTAAAACAACAAATGATTTTGTAAATTCACTAACATAAAGTTCCACAAAAATTGAATGTTTTCCTTAGGGAGGGAATTTCAAATTTTTTGTTCGTATACTAAATTATGAAGTGTAATGGGGGGTTGTGTAGAACCTTGATTTGACATCACAGTTATGGATCTTTGTGATTCTCACCTCATGTGTGGGTGCCTTGATGCACACACTTTTTCAATTTCTTGTATATATTTTGGACCTAATTCTAGGTCTAAACTCCTAACACACTATTGTTCCCAATTTTAGTTGGTTTGATTATATCTCTTATCATTAAGAGGGGGCTATGACAATCTTATGCTAATTCTTCTTTGAGTGAAGCAATGGAGGAATCTTATTTTTTGGGGCTCTCATATACCTCCTATCTTGATCTCTTATATGGGGGATTATTTAAGTGAATCATATTTTTGAGATTCTAGTACTTATGTAGAGCATAATGATGCATATTTTAGTAATGTACACATGCCACTCATGCATTACTCTAGAATCATAGTACTATCTATATTTTCAACTTCATAGGAATCTATGTATTCATTGTTGAGTAGTGTTCATATGTTCACTCATGAAGTGTTTTATACCTCTTATCTAGATCTACATTTCTTGGAGGTTTTTTGATTCCATAAAATACCAATTCATCTTTGATAGAGATTACAACTTTGACATGCTTTAGTATTTCTTCATCATAATGTTCCTATCATCATGGGAATTTTTTTTCAGAATTTCTTAAATCCTTCTCTTTCTCTTTTTTGGAGAGGATTTATGTTTCTAGTGGGTCTTAAACAAGCAAAATATGCTCATGTTTTGAATAATTTCAAATAATGTGTTCATTTTATGGCTCGAGTAAAATCCAATCCATAACATGAGTGTGTTATTTAAATAAATAACACACATGTTATTATGAAAATAAAATGCATATGCATTATTATCAAAACATAATGCATGTGCACCTTGTTATGAAAGGAAAACAATTTATATGATTTTTTATGAAATAAAAATGTGTACACATTTTTCCCAATAAATTTATAAAAAGAAAAATATTATCCATTTTTCTCATCTGTGCCCCACATTTTTTGTAACTATTTTCCTTCCCTCATATTTGCACAACGTGAACATGATTTTCCCTTTCCAACCTTTCTACACAATGCCACATTGGAGAAGAGGAAAGTTTTTTATTTTTTGCGTTTGATTTAAATTTTGTTTGTATTAGGAAAAATGGACTTCTTTTGATCAATTTCAATTTTTTGAATTATATAATAGAACATGTAAACCTTAAGCTACAAGAAAAATTTAAATGATGAATTGCTTGAGAAAAGCTCAAGGATGTGTGACCCTCCTCCTACCCTTGCAACAAACCCTAGACAAAGAAAAGAGGATTTGTTAGGCATATAGAGAAAAACAAAGTTGTAGTTCATGAATTAGTTTCAAAATTGAGGGATTCAATATCAAGCAAGCATCACCAATTCCTTGCCTCATCACTAGAAGCCATGTTGAAAAATATTGACACCGTCACAAATCAAATAAACCAATTTAAAACTTATAGAGATTCATTTCTTCAATATTATGCAACAAAATTATCCTATGATGATGTAAAAAAGAATAACATAAGAAAATAAAGCATATTTATTCTTTTTATGGATCCTAGAACCAATGAACCTATTCCTATGTATTCAAAGAGGCTTCTAATACATTGGCATAATCATGTGGATAAAAGAAATAAGTTTTGGGATAAGTGGTGGATGATCTTTGACAAACCTCCATGTAATAATTATGATGTGCCACTATATTTTCTAAGAAAAATATATTTTGATTTTTTCCTTCATCAAATATGTAATTACTTTGACATGAGGAAGTTTTGAGGTAGAGGTGGAGGCTTTTCCCAAAATAGACTAGGAGGTCATTAGGTGGATAACCATGCACATCCAAGAACACTAGTTCAAAGACCTAGTTATCATGTGATGGTTCTAGTAAGCATTAGAGAGAGTATGGAGGTGCATACTCTCCATGCAACTGCTAGCTTAACAGATACCATTATAGAGCATGGGACACAAATATACCAGCCTTTTTCCTCACAAGTTGATGCACCATCTCAACCATCTAGCTCTAGTTCCCCTAGCTCTCATATATTCCCAAACTATTGTAATCTATGATTTATGAGAGAAAGTGATTCAAATGGTGCATATGGTTCCACCTCCCATGTGTGTTCTCATTGCTAGTATATATGTCATGGGAGTAGTGGGGGTCATCAGGTGGTGTATCAAATGATGTGGTGATGAGAGATGAGTTGTTGAATGAGGTGTATGTCGGTCAAATGTAGGTATGTTGATTTGAATTTGTAATTTGAATTTGTAACATTCTATCTATTAAATACTTAAAATTGTAAATGTAAATAGATTTTAATTATATAATTGAATTAAAATAATGCAAACATTATGCATTTTGGGGTGTAATGCTAGAGTTTAGTACATCATCAAGCATTCCTACAACTTGTATAGTTGCATCTGTATCTGAGGTAAAATTTGTATAATATATCAAAATAAAACAATACTTTCTATTCAAAATAATGTTTAATAATTTAAAATTCAACATTTTATTTAATAGGTTGGCATGGAATAACCATCTACTACACATGCTACCATGGATGGTTATGACATTGGATTTACTCAAGTACATTATAACACATCTAAGTTTGTTTTTGCAAATTTCAAATTTTTTGTTTATATATATATTTAAATTTTTTAGTTTATTCTATTAGTCATTGTTTAGTTGATGAATTCAATAGAAACTCCTAGGATAAGAGAAAATTTGGAAGTTGGTGTTAGTGCAACAATTTCATCCTCCATAAGCTTAAGGTATGAGTATGAATATATGTGCTTAATAATGTTTATATTGTGTGAATTGATATTAGTAGAACTATCAAAAATAATTGATAAATATTTCTTTGTTATGTTATAGATGGATGTAAACACCCCAATGCAAGGAAAAACATCTCTTGATGATGTTGAGCATCATAAGAAAGAAGAATCAAACTACTAGTATTTTGTAAGTGTATTTATAATATATGTATCATTATAAATAATTTTTATAGTTTTTGAATTTTGCATAGTATCTAATTTTATATTTTGTATGTATAGGTTGATGTACAAAATACTAAGGAGCATAGGAGATCAAAACAATGTAAGACATTGAATGCTAGGAGTTATCAAAGTTCAATTAGTTTGGCTAAAAGAGGCCCAATTTTTCAGTCCAATAGTGTTCAATATTCATAGATGAACACATTTTGTGTGCTTATACATGGCACATAGATAAGTTTTTTTGCTATGGCTATATTTATTGATTGTATTTTGTAGATTGATAGGAAATACATTGTCCTCATGACATTTGATATTTTGATGACATTTTGTGCACCATCATGATGGTATTGTATCACATTTTGATCACATTTTATGTGTGCTCATGATGCCATTTTATGACATTTTGATGACATTGTGTATGGCCTCATGGCCTAATGGAGGTCAATTTATATTATTTTTTATGCATAAATTGGTATCTTAAATGGTTTTAAATGTTCTCATGATTTACTTAGCCCCAAGCGGTGTATGTATGAATCATATCCCATATCCAAATTTTAATGTTTGAATCCAATTTTCTATCATTTCACAAGTTAACTATAATGTCAAATTCATCACATTATCAAAAAAAAAATGAATAAAGACAAATATTTCCCAACAAACATTGATCTAGAGGATATATTTATAGAGTGCAATACAACAAAGACAATAATGAATAAGTTAACAATAATGTATTGAAATTTTAAATATTATTTACCAAAACTCAAATTACCAACCACTAGATTGTCAACATATCGCACATTCAACTATCCTATAGGGTCATGTTGGATAAACCCACAATAACCTCTCTCACTTTCCAAGATTCCAATCCATTTGATTGTGGTGGAAAGTTTCCAAATGTTGCAAAAATCATCAAACACATTTAATGGAAAGTTGTAATGTTGTGTAACAATTTCTTCATCCATCATGCAACCAAATTGATAGTACCAACATGTCTGAGTGGGTTGGTTTATGCTAGGAGAGGTCCCACTTCACAACTAAGCATGCCAGATTGTTCTAGGCTATATTGTACTGATGCTTTGTCTTAAGATCCCTAAATTCCAAAAAGTGACTAACTTTGATGAGTTGTTTCTCAAAAATCATGACATTTACAAATATTTGGTCTAAAGGTACACAAAGCTGTAGGGTTCCTCTACAATACCCTCTATCATTTTTTCATATCTCCAATTCATTTGGCCATAGTGGAATTTTTTCTTGGTGCCCCAAAAACTATCAGATGCATTCAATAAAAAATTGTAATGTTTCCTAATTCTTTTTTCATTCATCATGTAGAAAAACTTATAGTTCCAACACATCTAGGTGGGTAGGCTTATGCTAGGAAAGGTCCTATTCCACACCCCAACATGCTAAGTTCTTCTAGGCTATATTGTATTGATGCTTTCTCTTAAGATTCCTAAATGCCAAAATGTGAGGAACTTTTACAAGCTATTTCTCAAAATGGAACATAAAAACATTTTTTCTGAAGGCACATGAAGTTGTAGGGCCCCTCCATAATACTCTCTCCCATTTTTCCATATCTCCAATCCATTTTTATATGGTGAAAGCTTTTCTCACTACCCCAAAATCATCACATGCATTTAATGAAAATTTTCAATATTGCCTAACTTTTATTTTGTCCATCATGTAGACAAACCAACAATGCCAACACAACGAAGTGGGAAGTTTTATGCAAGGAAAGGTCTTACTTCACACCCTAACATGTCAGATCATTAGAGCCTATATTGTACTAGTTCTCACTTAACATCCCTAAATGCCAAAAGGTGAAAAAATTTGATGAGTTGTTTTTTAGAAACCGTGGCACTTACAAATATTTTGTTTGAAGCTATAAGGAGTTAAGGAATTTTTCATATCTCCAATTGATTTGGCCATGGAGATACTTTTTTCACTTCCCCAAAATCATTAGATGCATTCAATGAAAAGTTGCAATGTTTCCTAACTTTTGTTCCATCCATCATGCGACCAAACCAATAATGCCAACATGTATGGGTGGGTATTTTTATGCTAGGAAAGTTCTATTATTTTCCCTAGCATGCCAAATTATTCCAGGCTATAATGTACCAACACTCTCTCTTAAGATCTCTCAATGTCAAAAAGTGATGAATTTTGATGAGCTATTTATCATAAATTGTGGCACTTACAAATGTTCTATTTGAAGATATAGGGAGTTATAGTGTCCCTCTATAATACCTTCTCTTATTTTTTCATATCTCTAATCCATTTTTCTATGGTGAAAGTTTTTCTTAGTGCCCCAAAAATTTTCAGTTACATTCAATGATAAGTTGCAATATTTCCTAACTTTAGTTCCATCCATCTTGCAGCCAAATTGACAGTGCCAACATGTCCAAGTGGTTAATTTTATGTTAGGAAAGGTCCTATTTTGTATCCCAACATGTTGGATCATTCCAAGCTATATTGTACTGGTGCTCTCTCTTAAGATCCCTCAATGTTAAAATTTGATGAAATTTGACGAGTTGTTTCTCAAAAACCATGGCACTTACAAAAAATTTGTTTGAAGATATAAAGAGCCATGGGGTCCCTCTACAATACCATCTCTCATTTTTTCATATCTCTAATCCATTTTTCCATGGTGAAAGTTTTTCTCACTGCCCCAAAAATTATTAGGTGCATTCAATGAAAATTTGCAATGTTGCCTAACCTTTTTTTTGTCCATCGTGTAACCAAAATGAAAATTCCAACCCGTCTGGGTGGGTAGGTTTATGCTAGGAATGGTCTTATTTTTCACCCTATCATACAGGATTATTTTAGGCTATATTGTACCGACACTCTCTTAAGATCCCTAAATGCCAAAGAGTGAAAAACTTTGACAAGTTATTTCTTAGAAACCATGGCACTTGCAAATATTTTGTTTAAAGCTATAGGGAGCTATAGGGTCCCTCTACAATATCCTCTCTTATTTTTTCATAGCTCCAATCCATTTGGCCATGGTGAAATGTTTTCTCGCTTCACCAAAAATTGTCAGATACATTCAATAAAAAGTTGTAACATTGCCTAACTTTTGTTCTATCTATTGTGTGGCCAAACTGGCAATGCCAACACATCTAGGTGGCTGGTTTAATGCTAGGAAATTTTATTTTTTGTACACTAACATGTTGGATTTTTCTAGACTACATTGTATTGATGCTTTCTCTTAAGATCCCTAAATGCCAAAAGTGGCAAACTTTGACGAGCTTTTTTCTTAGAAGTTGTGGCACTTAAAAAGTCCTTTTTGAATCTATAGGGACTTGTAGGGTACCTATACAATACCTTCTCTCATTTTTCATATCTCCAATACATTAGGTCATGGTGAATTTTTTCTTCTGTCCCAAAAATTATCAGATACATGCAATCTTAAGTTCCAAGGTAGCCTAATTTTTGTTTTTTAATTTGTGGGGCCAAACCATCAGTGACATCATGTCAAGGTGGGAATTTCTACATTAGGCATGGTTATATTTTTCACACCAAATCTTTTAAAAATTTTGGGCTACATTGTGTGAGTGTTTTCTCTTAAGATCCTTGTCCAGGTTTTAATAGTTTTAAACATTATTAAAAGTTTTATTTAGTTAGTTTTTGTCTTCAATCTATAAAAAAATTTCATATTTAAAAATGTGAAATTTTTTATCTTACATATTGAGTGAGTAATTAACAAAATGTACAATTTTTTTTTAAATGTTCAATGAAAGATATCAACTATACATATATACAAACCAACTAACAACATGTACAAAACTCATACATTTACAATCAATTGGTACAATCATGGTAGAATCTTCGTCATTTTTATATATCCAAAATTTTAGATGTACATAGATATAAATCAACTAATAGCATTTAAAAAAAATAACATGTTTACAATATTTTATGGAATGTTGATTGTTTATATATACAAAATTTTAGCTCTACATAGATACAATTAAGTTGACGATATTTATAAAAAAATTGTATTTCATACAATTGATAAAATGAACAAATGATATGTTAATCAACCAATGATTATAAAAAAAATTCAAAATTATTCTACTCCTTTGCAGAATTAATTTGATCCAATGCTCCAATGCACTAAATACCTGCAATTTTCCCAAATTAAATATGCTAAACCTTGTGGATTTGATCTAATTGTTATAATGTCAACTATTGCTTTGTGGTTAGCTTCACAAACTTTTCATAAATTATTACTAATTTTCCTACCATGATATTTAACTAGTTGAATATTCATTGTAACAATAAGGTTAGAGTAATGAAGAATATACCTATGTGTGTCAAAGTCGTCGAACAACCAAACATCTAATTTTGGAATAGGGTATATTCTAAGCCATGTTCATGTGACAACAATAGACCCTATTGGATACTCAATACCCACTCCATCATTGATTGTGGCAATCAATTATTTTATCCCCTTCATATAATGAAAAAAATAATTTGTTCCTTCCACATTATTCTCATCAGCAATAACTACATACGAATGACTTGCATTTCATTAAGTGAATAAAATAATTCCAAAAACCATGTAAAATGTAATAAAATGACTTAATTTTTTTATTTCCCTGCAAAATCACATCTCTAGAATAGATATTTTTCTTATTTAATGGATTCTAAATTTGACAACCTTTAAAATATCAACTAATTAATAAATCACAATACCCAGTTGCACTAGATTAGATACATGGTCAAATTCCGCTGATACTTCCATTTGGTTCAATTATATTACTTGTGGAACTTGATATGTGTCAATGGGAGCTAAAGGTTTATAAGAACATTTATGAAACCACTCTTTTGAATCTATAGAGTAGGGGAATTCATCACCCCAAAGGCTCTAAGTCAAGGGAGAGCCTCAAGGAACAAACTTCCTGAAACTACCCCTAATTTATCAACAAGTAAAGAAAGAAGAGATAAATTGAAAAGGAAGGGGAAACAAAGCCCTATTTACCTTCTATTAATGATAAGTGGTTTTAGAAATCATGTGATCAAATTGCAATGGTTTTATAATGTGAATCAGATAGCTCTCTGTTTGATTATGACAATGTGGGTACCAAACTTTAGCATGCTATGCTGGAGTCTCAAGGACACACTGGTAGCCTATACAAATAGAGGGTTACATGACAGTAAAAAAACTCACGGTTTACTTATGAAACAAATATTGGAGTTTTACAGTTTAATAAAAAAATTGGAGATAAACAATACAATAAGAAGAATACTATAAATCCATTCTAATGATTTAATGAAAAATAAAGGGAGAGTGTCCCAACTCATGTACGGTTCAATTCTCTAGCTATAGCTCCAAGCGAACAAACTTGCACCTACACACACAAGAACAAGAAATGTGTCAGGTTGTGCTTTGATGTTTTCCTTAGTCAAACCCTTGTTTTGGTTATCCCACCTCTATGGAAAACTATTATGCAACAATATAGAGAAAAGCAATGAAATGGATAATAGAAATGAGACAAGGAGTAGAGAGCAATGAAATCTTAGATGCTACTCTTCAAAACTGATGATGCAAGTAAATGAAAAGACACAATATCAACTTCACTAATATAAGCACTCAAGTTTGATATAGGAAGGATAAATATGACACCGCCACATCAAGGAGTTAGAGCTTCCTAAGCCTATAACAATGAGGGTGTTGTAGTAATAAAACACTGTAGAGACCAAGTAGAAAGCTGGTAGCAACAAGGTAGAGCAATGGAGAAGTAAGAATGATCAAGAAGAGTTGCAAGAATGAGAAAGTGATCTTGAGAATGGAAGAATTAGCATGAAGGAATGATAGAATGAATTTTGAATGGATAAATGGAGGCACTGCCGACAAAAATTACTCCACCGACAGCAAATGACAAGGACACCTGGAAAGAATAGGATGAAGGTGGTGTGTTTCTACATCATCATATTTGTAAGGTTAAGGTGAAGGTAAATTAATGGGAAATTTCCCTAGGGTACAAATTTATACCATTACATTTTCCCCATTGTTTAGTGAGCATACGTGTGAATGTGTATGTGAGATAAAGTAGAAAGTGTTGAACACTCAGAATACTGAGAGGGATGGTGATTAGTATTCTCTTAAACCATTCAAACATTAAACATCCAATCACTAATGCATATTCAACTGCATTAAGGAAGGAAAGCATAAAAAATTCACATCACATAACAAATGAACACCAATATTTTTATGTGAAAACCCCAAAATGGGAAAAATCACAATGAGGGTTAGCTCAAAATATATTATAACTGGTTATAGTATATTTAAAGAAATAATAACGACGGGTGGACTCACTACAGGTGGACTCACTGTCCAAGTGGACTCACTATCCACAAAGAAAAAATATAGAAGAGAGATGGTGTCTCATAGCCTATTTTGAATTGTTACAATTTGCATCATATATGCATGAATACAGTCCCAATGAAGCTCAATAAACAATCTTTAGCTAATTCTAATTCAACACTCTTCCTCACTCTTCATTTGCATAATTTTGATCTTCAACTTAACATTGCACTGCTCTACTCAAATTCACATCACACACATCACATATTACTTTCCATTCATCAAAAATACCATAAACAATACAATATATATATATATATATATATATATATATATATATATATATAATACCCAAAATGTAATTTTTTAGCTCCAAAGCTTATAATCCTAAAACGAAGGATTTTGGCACCCAAATCCTTCTTAGCTCCTCCTAGGATTTTTCACCTAGAAGGGGAGGGAATAGGGGCCAAAATGGGCATTTCGTTAACACTCAAGACTAAAGGATGGAAGAATGAAAAGAAAATGTGGAGTTTGTTAATGTGTATCAATGCTGGAAACTTAATGAAAATGCAGATTAAAGAATGTAAATTGATCTAATATAAAAGTGCTGGAAAACACAGTGTTGAATGCAAGTATGAACTAAAAACTTAAGCAAATGAAAATAGAAATTGATGAGACTCAACAGATTCCACCTGGAGGTAGAATTATTTCATTGGAATATTATAGAATGTCTTAGAAACTTTTGTTAATGGCCATTGAGATTGATTCGCCATGCATGGCGAATTAGTCATGTTTCTAATGAAACATTTCAAAAACCTGTTTCTAACTGCCATGAGTTGAAATATGATAAAATATATTTTTAGGCCTATATATGGGACTCATTATCCATGGGTGGTGAATCATTCCACCTATAGGAATTTACCAAATCAGATGTTGACCCTTTGGAGTTAGATTTGCACTTATATCTCCTATAGGTCTTTGCTTCTAAAATTGTCGGATTTGAGTATGAAAGTGTCTTTTTATTGATGTCTTGACTTGAATGATAAGGACATGACTTGAATGATTTTACAAATTTATCTCCAATCATTCTCAATCTTCCAAAGGACCTAAATTTGCAAACACACAATAAGAGAAGAAGAAATGTTGATTGTTAAGGCATGGGGGTTTGCCTTGGTCAAACCTCGTTTAGGTAATTAAACCAAAATGATGAAAGAAGTGAATGAAACATGTAACAATGGAATTGATTACCTTTCCATGATGATTTATCTTGAAATTCTGCAATATAACATGTAGAATCTACCCTTCAAAGTCTAAAACTTGATCTTTAAATGCCTTGTAACCTAAGTTGCTTGATAGAAGATTGTATAAGATTTGAATGATGAATAAGATATTAGAGATTAGAAGAAGATGATAGAAGATGGAAGATGATGATGATGTCAAAATGGAGGTAAAAACACTTATTTATACAATCTTGTACCTTAGTACCCATTCATACCTCATCACAGGCTGACATCAAGTGATTTTGAATAAAATCCTGAAAGGAAATTTGAAATATTTTGAATTTGGGGCTATGGGGGACACATTCGCCACCCATGGCGAATGGGTCCCACCTAGGACCTAAAAAAAAGTGTCAATAATAATGTTGTATTTAATGGTATTTGTTAGGAAAACATTCAAAAATACACTTAATTAAGTCATATGAGGGCATAAAGAGACAAAATAAAGCATGAGAAAGGTGTAAATAGTGAAGATGTGCCTAGGAGAGTGTGAAAATTTATTAGAAGACTTTACAACACTTCAAAATAGGACTTGATGATGTGTGAAAAGGAATATTTAAATGAATTATAATAAAACAAGTCTAGAATAGTGTAGAAATGTATTACAACACTTCACAAGACCTTCACAAGATGTCATTAAATGTGTTTTATTTAATTTGCAAGGGTCCAAGACCTAGTGTGGATGCATAAAATACTTCACAACACTAGATTAAGACCTTGTTTAGTCAATTTAATCATGAATTAATCTATATCAAGCAAAGGCTCCATTTTTCTACAACACATTTAGCCCCCACTTTAGTGAGAGGATGAACTTACTTCAAAATCACACTAAAGTAGACATCCAAGAGAGATCCACATGTAAGCCAAGCTCCCAAGATCTACAAAATGATACAAAGGCAAGGTGGAAAGAAATACAAGATGAAAAAGATGTACTCACTCTAGGGCCATAGAACTAGTTGTCTGCGGGGTGAGAAGGCCCAAAAAGAAAAGATACATACACTAGTTGGTATGCACTTCACAAGCAAACAGAAAAGTGGCTATGGGGAAAAATCATGCCGCTAGTTGGGCTTCCCACTCAACCATGCCAAAGTTATACCCGTTGATAACTTTGATAAGGCACCACAAGGAAAAAAATGCTATGAACAAAAAGACAAAGTACCACAATCATGCAAGTTGCATTATACAAGGTGGCAAAATGCAATGAAAATGTAAAATGAAAAAATGTAAAGAAAATGTAAAAGATATTCAAAGCAATTTTGCTTGATTCATGCAATTGTCTCATCTTAGGGAACATTATTTCCAATGTCTCCAAGAGAGGATAATCTCATCATGAGCAACATTGTACCTAATGCTTCCAAGAGAGGGAATCACAAGAAAAAGAAAATAACACAATGAAATGTGAGTGGTGATGTATGCCCCCACTTTAAAGCGGTTGCTAACACCATTGCTGTGAGCAATTTCTTTAAAGTAGAAGAAAAGAAGAATACATAAGAGCTTACGTGAAAATCCATATGTCAAGTCATATGTTTTTGATAAGCTATTCCATGTCAAGGAAATAAAGAAAGGTAGTATGTCACATGCGAATCAATCTTAAGACATGTCATCCACATCCCAAGCTTGCTCTTATATGTATTCATGAAAAGTTAATGAGTAGTCGAAAGAGACAACAACAAGTGACATACGAGGGATAAGGCTTTCTAACTCTTTTCCCCCCACTTAGTGTAGGACAAAGGTCAGCCAAAAGTGTGAATGAGGTGTATGCTATAGTGAAAATTAATAACAATTAGAGTAATTAGATGCCCCCATAGAGGGAAGCATGCCAAACTCCTGAAAATGTTGTATTTTATGACTCAAAGCATAATAGTCATTAGTGGAATGACCATGAATTCTATGATAGGTGCAAAATGAAGTCTTGGAATAGCATTTCTTATGAGTTCGTGGAGGTAGGGTGATCAAGTTATCGTAAATAATTCTTTGACAAGATACCTTCTTGATCAAGGGGAGAAGATGGTTGTGTGATTGGGGTGAAAGATATATCTTGGTTAGATTTCATGTCTACAAAAGACCCTGTAGATTGTGAGATTTTTCCTTCTTCATTAGAGAAGGATACAAAATCTAACAAATTCAAATCATAAGTGTTTTGCAAGATGACAGTTTGAAATTTTTGGGAAGAATGATATTCAAGACCATTAGTTTGTAGGGATGATGTGAGATTATTGAGGGTGGATGGAGGGTAAAGGATGAGAGGGTTATAAAGATGTCATATGGGATATGTATGAGGTCCATTGATTAAAGGCAATCCAATGGACACTTGTGCATCCATATCCTCAATAGGCTTGTTTTGATATAGCTCAATGTAAGGGCAATCAAGAACTATATGATGAGGAAAAGAAGAAGAAATATGATGAGTGTAATTATAATCCAATGCCATGATATTCTCCCTAGGAGGAGAGTTTTGAGGAGAACAGCAAGCTACATGTGCTTGACAAGTAAGTCTTGGTTCTTCTACAATAACTTATTTTCCAATAGGTTAATGATTAATGATGGAAGTATGAAGAGGGGAAGAAGGAGGAGAGAGTGCTAGGTGAGTGTCCATTACCATTAGGGTCTCATTCTCTTTTTCCATATTATGTACCCTACAAGGAGAGCTTGTAATTTATGTTCATCCAAGTTTGAGGTTTGGAAAGGAGCTTCATCACAAGTGGAGAAGGTATCAAGAGAGGAACCACTATGGTTGTCAAAACGATCTTCCAATAGGATAGGGACATTAGGGAAGGGAGGATCAAGGGTATCATGATTTTTAATAAGGATATCTCCTAACACCAACCCATCATCTTTACATTGAGGAGGGATATGAGGATATGAACAAGAGTGAGTATCATGACCATGGAGATTTTCTAAGGTGACTGTGAGGAATGTGTTTATGATTTCATGCTCTTTTGTGTAAGGTCATCCAAATGGGAATAAGGAGATGGAAAATCACTACTTTCAAGGCTTGTGACTTCTTGCATCTCAATACCTTCATCACTAGTAGGAGAGGTATCAAAAGAAGAGCAAGAATGTGTGTTAAGATTGTCAACATTACCATTTTCACCAAAGGGCAATGTAAGAATAAGGATTGAATTAATGGATTGTTCCTTAAAGTTCCTATTATGGTTCTCAAAAGGAAACTCATAAAAGGGAGTATTATGCATGTTAAATCCATGTTTGATCAAATCAAGAACACATCTTTTCAAAGAAAATATGTTGAAATGCAAGAAAGTGCAGTGCAATGCAATGTTCAGTTTTGGAGAATGTGAAATTTTTGTATTAACAATGCAAGAATCTGAAAATGAAATGAAACAATGCATGAAACGAGCTATTTGAAATGAAATCTATTGAAGTGCATGGTATAGAAATGCAACTAACTACTATATACAGGTTAAGGCACCAGACATAAGCCTAAAATCAAATTTTTTAATTTTGCAAAGTGTTCTTTTAGGGGTCAGAAGGGATTGATTCCCAAGGTGGCAAATGAGTCCGAAAATGGACCTTTTGCAAAATTTTCAAAATTTTCATACTAATTTTTAGGAATTTTGAGAGCCAATACACAGACCTAAATGAAAATTTCATAATTTCAATAAATCTAAATGAATTTACATTCAACAAATGCAACCTAAATTCACTTTTTAAGAATGCAAATTTTAAAACCTAGCATACAAACTAATGCAAATCCAAATGCAAAAAGAATGAAAGACTATATCAATGATGAAGGACACCAAATCAGAAAACATAAGTATTTAACAAGTCAAGTTCACCAAAATGAAACGAAGGATTTTGGCACCCAAATCCTTCTTAGCTCCTCCTAGAGTTTTTCACCTAGAAGGAGATAGAATAGGGGCCAAAATGGGCACTTCGTTCATACTCAAGAATAAAGGATGGAAGAATGAAAAGAAAATGTGGAGTGTGTGAATGTGTCTCAATGTTGGAAACTTAATGAAAATGTAGATTAAAGAATGTAAATTGATCTAATATAAAAGTGTTGGAAAACATAGTGTTGAATGCAAGTATGAACTAAAAAATTAAGCAAATGAAAACAAAAATTGATGTGACTAAACAAAGTACACCTAGAGGTAGAATTATGTCACTGAAATATTTTGGAATGTCTTAGAAACTTTTGTTAATGGCCATTGGGACTGATTTTCCATGCATGGAAAATTAGTCCTATTTTTTATGAAATGTTCTAGAAACCTATTTCTAACTATTGGGAGTTGAAATATGAGAAAATTTATTTTCAAGCCTATAGAGGGGACTCATTTTCCATGGGTAATGAATCAATCTACCTACAGGAATCTACAAAATCATAGGTTGACTCTATGGAGTTAGATCTGCACTTATGTCTCCTACATGTCTCTACTTCTGAAATTGTTGGATTCAGGTTTGAAAGTGTCTTTTTGTTGATGTCTTGACTTGAATGATAATGAGATGACTTGAATTGTTTTACAACTTGATCTCCAATGATTCTCAATCTTCCAAAGGATCTAGATCTACAAACACACAAGAAGAGAAGAAGAAATATTGATTGTTAAGGCATGGGGGTTTGCCTTGGTCAAACCCTGTTTAGGTAATTAAACCAAAATTATGAAAGAAGTGAATGAAACATGTAACAATGGAGTTGATTACCTTTCCATGATGATTTATCTTGAAATTATGCAATATAACATGTAAAATCTGCCATTGAAAGTCCAAAAATTGATCTTTAAATGCCTTGTAATCTAAGTTTCTTGATAGAAGATTGTATGAGATTTGAATGATGAATAAGATATTAGAGATTAGAAGAAGATGATAGAAGATGGAAGATGATGATGATGTCAAAATGAAGGTAAAAACACTTATTTAAATACAATCTTGTACCTTAGTACCTATTCATACCTCAACACAGGCTGACGTCAAGTGATTTTGAATAAAATCATAAAAGGAAATTTGAAATATTTTGAATTTGGGGCTATGGGGGACTCATTCACCACCCATGGCGAATGGGTCCCACCTAGGACCTAAAAACAA
Source organism: Sequoia sempervirens (assembly GCA_007258455.2). NCBI lineage: Eukaryota > Viridiplantae > Streptophyta > Pinopsida > Cupressales > Cupressaceae > Sequoia > Sequoia sempervirens. The sequence goes on from VDFB02193867.1 coordinate 357,629,958, forward strand.
GTGTCAAGAATAATGTTGTATTTAATGTTATTTGTCAGGATACCATTCAAAAATACACTTAATTAAGTCATATGAGGGCATAAAGAGACAACATAAAGCATGAGAAAGGTGTAAATAGTGAAGATGTGCCTAGGAGAGTGTGAAATTTTGTTAGAAGAATTTACAACACTTCAAAATATGACTTGATGATGTGTGAAAAGGAATATTTAAATGAATTATAATAAAATGAGTCTAGAATAGTGTAGAAATGTATTACAACACTTCGCAACACTTTCACAAGATGTCATTAAATGTATTTTATTTAATTTTCAATGGTCTAGGACCTAGTGTGGATGCATAAAATAATTCACAACACTAGATTAAGACCTTGTTTAGTCAATTTAATCATGAATTAATCTATATCAAGCAAAGGGTTCATTTTTCTATGGCGCAAATCAACACAATGTGCCATAATTCAAAACTCAAAATATCTTAAGATAGGTTAGAATAGACCTATAAGAGATCCAACATAAGATAACAATACATATTTATCCTTTGCACAACAAACATGGTAGGTTAGCATGACATAAGACCTCAAACCAAAAAGCTTCAACTATATATCCACATCTAGACATGTGGAGCTCAAAAATTGATTCCATCTAGAATCCATGCTCTACTAACATCTAAAAAATTATCTCCAAAACCTCAAGGCCAAAAATTCATCCATCGAGAAGTGCAGATTGTCCCACACAAACACACTATACATAAAAATGACTATAATATGCCAAGAAAAATTATGTTATCCATATCTCTTGATCCACTTGTCCAAATATGACGAAATCATGAAATTAGATACATATAACATAAAAAAAAATGGTGTTAGATGAATAGAGTGATATCTTCATTTGTGGGGTGGTGTGGACCAAAAAATTGATGCATTGTAACACTGAACTTGTAGAATTAACACTTAGTCAAATTTCCACACAACTGGACCTTTTAGACCAAATTAACTTGCAAAAATATCTTCCTTAACATCTCAAAAACCTTTTAGGATTAATAAAAAATGATAAGGTCTACCTCAATGACAACACTATATCACATTGTTATGTACCTGCCATGCTCATGTTGTCAAATAGCATCATCAATGACAAACTTCAACAATCTCTACAAACTTCCCACAATCTCCCCTTTTGTCAGTGATGGAAACATGCCAAAACCTTCAAAATACTCTCCCCCTTTGACATCAAGGGCAAAGAGTTCCCATAAAAACTATTCTAACTCTCACCGGAACTCACCCTCAATGATGTAGTCATATATACAGTTTGAAAATAGTGAATTGACTCCCCATGAGTCATGTACTAGAGCAAAAAACAAAAATGTACTAATTTTTTTTTATATTATCTGCATATTTACAAATAATCTAAACATAAATGCATAAAAAAGATAAAGAATGAGTTAACTAGAGGTGGTTGATGCTTGAAACTTATTTAGATGATCTTACTAGGATTTCCTTCCATCTTCCCATTCACACTTAGCATCCACAAGAAACTTGTTTTGTGTTTCAAACTCTGATAAAAGTTCTTCTCCTTCTTTTGAAGTAGCAGGTATTTAATTCATCTTCTTTTCTTTATCAGGATTGAGAAGAGCTTTTGAAATAAGTGAAAATTTTGGATTGACCATATCCCTTACCTCTCAAAACTATAGGATGATGTGTTTTTTTTGTGCTTCCAACTGGAATAATTTCTTGTGTAGATCTTCAATTGTATTCATTTTTATTCTGGTGAGGTCAGTACCCAGGCCATATGCACTAGAGGCAACAATAATTTGGGACTCAATGGAGTCCATTTCCTTCTTTATGCTCTATGTGGCTTCGATCCACTTCATGCCATACTAGTATAAGGCCTTTGTATTATCTAAAAATCCTTCTGTATCCTTTAAATTTTTTGAAAATTTCTTATGTGCAATGACACATTTATTAGTTATTTCTAGAATTATTTTATCATTCATTATTTTCTCTAGTTCTTTCTCAACTTCTTCCTTCAAGCTGGATGCATAAGTCTCAAAGGAATAAATCAACAATTTGATGTTTTCCATACCAAATAGTTTGGTGTCAACATTTGATCCCAGTATTATCTCTTGGAATGCTTTGATTGCTTCTTCAATCAATTCTCTACTCTTTTGATATGTTTCAATTATTTCTTTTCTAGTAGATGCATGAAACATGTCTCCCAATCAAAGGTTGTGGATGGGAGATATCTTCTCCATATCAACATTTCCTTGATGGATTGGGAGTTGCAAGAGTTGTGAAGACACAACTAGTTGAAAACTAGGTTGTACACTCAATAGGTTTTTAGAGAATCTCTAGAGGATCCAAAAGATTCACTTGGAGTATTTGTTATCTCCATAGCCTTTCCATTATCCTCTACAATAATGGATTCAACTAGTTTTTCTTTCTCTACATCTTCGAATGCATCATTATTCTTGTCTTCATCTTCATCCTTATGATCTTCTTCTTTCTCTTCATCACGTTTTTCTTCATTATCATCTTTATTTACATCCTTTTCCTCTACAGTGTTTTTAGTATTGGCTAAAAGAGTAGTTTCTTCTTGTGTTAAAGGAGGAGTAATGGTACTTTCCTTTGTAATGTCTTCTTTGATCATTACATCCTTATAATCTCCTTTTTTCATGTCCTCTACTTCTAGAGGAGTGTTGTATTGTGTAGTATCTACATTTATGCAATGCTCATGTTGAGCATCATCAGTCTACACATCTTCTTCTATATTTTTTTCTAAAGGAGTGGTGTCAACATTTACTTCTTTGTCCACTAGTAACATCCCTAGTTTTTGAGCTATTTGTTTTTCTTTATCATTGCTCTTGTTTCAAATCCTTTCAAGGTAATTTTGATCTTTTCCCATAATGGTAGTAACCCTTTGTTTTGTTCTCATCTCCTTTCTAAATAGATTGGCCAATGTGGCCCTATCATCCTTAGATAATAGAGCACTCACTCTCTCCAAAGCTTCATCTTCGAGCCTTTCATGTTCTTTTATTGTGTCTTGTCTTCTTTTTAACAAGATATTAAATAACTCTTCAAGTACATGCTTATTGATGTTTTTAATATCAACTTCAAGTATAACAATATACTTGACTATAGCTTCAACTATAGTATCCTTTGTTGAACACACAAAATACTGAGAGGGGGAGGTGAATCAGTAATCTATTAAACTATCCAATTTCCAAAGCATACTTAACAGTTATTAGGAATAAAAGCATGAACAACCCATAACACACACAACTCATGAATGCTAGAATTTTTACATGAAAAACCCAAGAAGGGAAAAATCATGATGAGGATTAACTCACAATATGTTATAACCCATTATAAGATATTATGAAAAGGCTCATTGCCAAGTGGACTCGCTATCCAATTGAACTCACAATTCACATAGGAAAGAAAGATAGAAAAGAGGTGGCTTCACAACCATGATTTGAACTAATATAAGTGCATCTAACTTATGTTGGATTCAGTTCATTTGAATCTCATAACACGAGCTTTAATACACTCTAATTGACTTAGATTACAAGTCTCTACTCTGCTCTATATTCACATAGCTTTTCTCAACACAACTTATTCACACAATTTTGTAAGATTTTGCATCACTGATTCCATTCAAATCATGTATGCATAATATCTCTGCAAAAACTCAAATCAACCTTGTATATATACCAAACTCCATCACAAACATCAATTAAATCAGCCTAATTAGATGTAGCCTCAAATCATATAAAACGTGCCTAGTCGGCACCCAATTCAAATAAAAATGTCTTCACACCCAAACACATGCAATATAGGTCAACATGGACCTATCATAACTCCCTTTCCCATTCACATTACATATTTAATCTTCACAACTCTTTACATACATTAAGTCGGCCCTAGGCATAGAACTAAAAAGAAAAATACTCCAACTAATCATCACCATAGAATACATGGACCACAAAATGTTGTGTCAACTGGAAAATAAAATTTGTTGAAACTTGTTAACATTCATCAAAAACCACAAGTTCTAAATCAAATCTATAGAGGAGTGCGAACCAATTAGGTCATAACCAATACATAGAAAACTGCGTAAACCTTAATGTTGATCTTTTTCTACTTGCAAATTTTGAATCAATCATCCAAATCAACTGGAATTATGAAATAATATGCTAGTGATGTCCATGAACAACATATTAGAATAAAAAAAGTAGATCTATATGGGCAAAAAAATACAACCAAATTATCGGAGGGAACTATGTGCTAAAACTGTTCATGTAGACACTTAGTAGTAAACCTTTGGTGAAGTCACTCTTCTATAAACATCCTTCATACTATTTTGACATCCATCATGTAGTGTTGACATCAATGACAACTCATTAACGACAACCTTCTTCATTATTTCAACAATCTCCCCCTTTATCATTGATGGCAACATGTGCTAAAAACATCTTTCCAGAAAAATCTCTCCACAAATGTCTCTCCCTCTTTTACATCAAGGGAAAGGGTGTTTCCCCTTAAACATATATACAACCTAAACTAGATCACCCTTAGGAAGCTAACCAAAAATTCATAATACATCTACATATGTACAAAAGAATCTGAAAACATGAAAAAATGAAAAGCATATAGAAATAGAAATGGTTGACCCAAAGATGTTGACCAATGAAGCTTCTGAAGAATTGCTTTCCAAGAAAAATTTCCTTCTTCCTTCAACTATTCTTCACTATTGCAAGCATTTTGTATAGAGACTAAGCTCTATCAATGTTTCCTCTCCTTCTTCCATAGTACCATGGGTAAGATTTAACTTTGAGATTTTTCTATACTAGCAAGGGCACTTGAGATAGGCAGTGCTTTGTTTTTACCAAGTCCCTTAGCTTCCCAAGTAGCTTCATAATCTCTTCCTTATTGCTCTGCAAAGTGAAGAATCCATCATGCAAGTCCACTATAGTAGTCTAGGTTTATCATATTTTTCTAGTCCCAAATCATATACTTTTGATGCATTAGCTATCTAGAACTCAATCAAGTCCATTTCATCTTTTATTCCTTTTGTGGCTCCAACCACCTCATGCAATACAAAAATAATGTTTTTCCTCCTTCCTCCTAGGGTAGTACTTCCTTCAAGCATTCTTCAACTTTGGTATTTGCATATGCACATTTCTCTATGATATTCATTAGCTTCTTCTCAGTAAGCCTTGTCACAACCTCTATTTCCACTTGTCCTTTCAATCCATAGGAATATTCCATAAAGGAATTAGACAACAATTTGAAATTTTCCATAGCAGGAAAAGATGTATCAACATTAGTTCGCAGTGTAATCTCCTATAATTTCTTTACAACTTCATCCATTAATGGGTATGTGCAGGATCATAATGGACCAAAATGTGGCGATATGATGGGTATGTGTAGGGTATGTGGCTGATGACTTTTTTTTACCCAAAATTGATTAAACGAAAAGGGTTTTTAAAGAAGATTCTCAACTTTCCTCCAATATAAATTATGCTTTACTTTGAATTTAATAAATAATTATTATTCATTTTCTATTTGAATTATGACTAAAGTCCTAATTGATAGGCTGATTGAAAAACATCTATAGCTTTCAAACGATATCATATTTTTTGAATCTGAAACATGTGTCACATTCTATACTTTGCATACTATAGGATTAAAAAAAAATTGAATTTCATGAAATTTTGACCAAGTTAAGGTGGTCAGACATACCAATTTTTTATATTTTTTAAAATTTGTAATAAAAAATTCATAATTAATTATTTACTTGGAAAAAAATTATAAAAAATATGCATCACATTGAGACATGATTCCTCTACTTATATCTAAAATCTTATAAAAATATATTATCATTTTATTGTGGCTAGGGTGGTCAGACAAACACCTACTTATTTTTTCCCTAAAATTTAAGTACTACTGCATTGAAATTTCAAATTTTCACCAAATAGATTTTTTTTCTTTTAAATAAACCTAGTAGTTTAGAAACTACATTCAATTTTCTACAGATTCTATTCTTACATTCTTTTAAATAATATATATAACTTATTCAAATTTTTACGTCAAGTTTCCTAACTTTGATTTTTCTAAATGTTTTGCCACTTAAGGTCCTATTTTTTCCATGATGATCCTGCACATACCCTAATTCACTACTCTTTTGATATGTTTCAATGATTTCTTTTCTTTTTGATGCACTAAACACATCACTTAGTTGCAACCTATGTATAAGAGATATCTAAATCAACACTACCATGGTGCATGGGCAACTGCAACAATTAAGAAGAAACAACTAGCTGAAAATTTAACATTTTTGACAAAAAGCCTTCTAAAGGGTTATCAGATAAGGATTCACTAGAGGTCTTAGGTAAATCCTCAAACTTCTCTACTTCTTTATTCTTTTTGATATTTTCTTCTTCTTCAATGGAGATCTTGTCTTTATCTTTGTCTTCATCTCATTCATCCCCATCATTCTTTCCTTTCTCATTATCTTCATTTTTATCTCCTTCCTCTTCAACATCATTCTCTCTTTCTTGATTCTCATCTTCATGCCTTGGCACATTGACTGTATCATGCTTTTCACCTTCACCTATGTTTTTTTTTGTATCTACTAAAGTAACACATGTCTCTGAGTTGCCTTGATCTATAGTCTTTTGAGTCACCATAGGAATGGGAGTGTCATCCTTTGTAATTTATTCTTTGGTCACAACAAAATTCTTATATTCAACATTTTCTTGTATCAGTTCATCTATATCTAGAGGATTATTATCTAGATATTCTTTTGTATCAGTAGCTCCTATGTTTTCATTTGTTGAATATTGTTCCTTGCTGGTGGAGGAAATGGGAATAATTCCATACTTCTGTGCAATATCAATAATATTTTATTTTGTATCCTTCTACATTTTCTCAATTGATCCTGATATCTTCCCATTAGAAGTGTGACCCCTTTTTTTTTTTGAATTCTTTGCTAAGTACTTGGGCCAATGTGGCCTTTTCAACATTAAATAGTGAGAATCCAATTTTCTCCACAGCATCTAATCTAAGCTTCTCTTCCATTTCATTGGCCTCTTTTCTTCTATCCATTAAGAGTTTCCACACATAATCAAAAACCTTCATCCTAATGAACTCCACATTTTCTTCAACAAACAAAAAGTATTTGATGACTGCCTCTAGTATGGTGGTTGTGTTCTCCTCATTTTCATTTTTTTATAAGACAGCTCTTTTTTCCAACATATCATGATGCAACATACCTTTAAATAATGAGTCCAACTTCATTGGACTAAGTGGTCTTTTCAAAGCTGTCTTCTTTTTCTTCTCTAGTTAAATTGTGTCTAATTTATTTTTCTTCCTCTCCTTCATCCGCTTATGCATATATATCTAAAATGCTTCCTTTTCCTTCTCAACATCTTCATTTGAAGTATCAGAAATCTATATTCTTTGTTTCTTTGAAATAATGCTTCTTCTTTTTAGGTTCAAGGAAGAATCTTCATCCTATTCTTCTTCTTCTTCCAATAGCACACTCAAGTTCTTTGCTCTTTTATCTTTCTCTTTTCTTATTTTTGATGTGGTGGTAGTAGAGGTTGCCAAAGTAGTTTTCTTTCTCTTTTTAGGTATTGTGTCCTCTTTCTCCTGAGGTTCTTCTATTGTTGGAGCACTGGTCTCCATTCTCTTATTTTCGCTAGAGGTAGAAACTAATCTAGAAGGATATTGAATACCAAAGGGAATAGTGGAAGCGATTCTTCTAGATCTTCTAGGTCTAGTGGTCCCACTTGTTGTGCTTGTTTCTCCCTCTAATTTTTCTCTTAAAAATCATATTTGTTTTTCTATGAGTCCTCTATCCTTGAGATGGTCATGTACCATTTTTGTAACCCTTCTTTTCATTTTAGGCTCTTTCAACTCTATATGTACTTTCATGGATTTCTCCTCGCATGTTCCATGTCTTTCTTGTGTAGGGTCCTTAAGACTCTGAACAATAGTATACCAACATAACCATATATTTCATTTTCATTGATCTCATATCCAAGTGGTTGAATCTAGATAGTTTTAGGTTCCACAACTTCAATAATGCATTCATCAGATTTGACCAAAAATGTGATATCATCTAGATATTTTTCTACTAGAGTCTTAGGGATCCTCTATTTGTGCATTCTCTTCTAGAATACTACAAAGAAAGTAATAAGTGCCTCCTATTATAGTTTCATATCACCAATGTTGTGTAGATGTTCAAAGATTTTATGGGATACATGTCCTCGTTTACTCCATATAACATTGCTTCTTCCTAGCAGCTCCCTTAGAAAATAGAACAACAAACAAACTGCCAAATAACCAAATTCAAAAGGGTATTTCTTATCTTTAGTTTCCTTTAGGTTGTCAAAAATTTGTTGTTGGAGCAACTCACACAAATCATAGTCCTTTCCCTTTTCCACCATTTCATGGGATACATGAATTGGTGTAGCTAACAAATAATTATCTTTGTTTGTAAAGTATATCTTATATCTTATGACCATAGTTGCATACCTTATTGCAGGATTATGTATAGTGTTCACAATGAGAGCCCTTTAATCAAATGTGGCTCTTGTTAATTCCATCACATCCTTGTTTTTTATAGATTTTAGCACAAGTACAGGTCTGGTGTCACAAAGTCTAATAATCTCCCTTATGAATTCCTTAGATATCAAACTAGGCATGTTAGTCCATAAGAATTTTTCATGCACTCTACTTAATGTCATTCTCACATACTTTAGTTCATAGTCATAGGCGAAGCATGGAAACCACTGCCAAAATTTTAGTTTCTTCTTCACTAGGTTTTCATACTTAGGTTTGATGTTGAAATCATCTCTAGTTAGTTGGTCTATCCACATGTATGTAAGTTTTGTATGGTTATATTCTTCCATTTTCCCATGGATGTACGCCCTAATTCCCTTTATAGGTAAAACCTTTTATAGAATATTCAATAAAGCTTTGAGTGGGTCATTCTCAAACACTTTCATGGGGAGTTTCTTGAATATCAGTTGGGATTTCTCACTCACATTTACTACTATAGGTGTTTCCATCTTTATTGAATTAAAATGCTTCAAAAAAATTCTAGTTCAACTTTGGACAATGGTAAATACTTTTTTCTTGCTCAACAAGAATTAGGGTTTTGATGCTCTGCTTCACAAGTCACCTTCAAAATCTTGAATTTTCTTCAATTCACTCTACTTGCTCTAAATGGAAAAAACTGAATGAAATCTACAAAGGATAGGGATATAATCCTTTCAATTCTTCCCTAATTCATATTTAATGTATCAACCAATAAGCTAGTAAAAACCTTCTCTGCACAACAACAAAACCTAAGTCACTCCACAAATCTCCACAATTACATATTTTCTTCTAAATTTTTCTCCAAAATATCCATACTATTCATATCCATCTCATATCTTTGTCCCAAGTCATGATACCTCATATCAATAGGGGGTTATGTGTTTTTTTTATTGCTCCCTCTAGGTTAATGCCTAGGTTCAATTCTCATAGGAATTATTTACACCACAAGGTGGTACAAAGTCATTTGTAGACTTAGATTATTCCTTATTCTCAGGCTCCTCTTTCTTTCTCCAAATCTATTCCATTTTCTTATTTACTTCAGTCAGATCAATCTTTTTAGCTTGTTCATTTCTCTTTATCGGGTTATCCTTGTATTTTTCTTTCTACAAAATTTAGCAATATGTCTTGATCTATTGCAGCTATTGCATATGACATTTCTTTGAGCATTATTCCTTCCATTCATTGTAGATCTACATTGATTAGCCTTGTGTCTAGATCTATAACATGTATAGAAGTAACCATTAAAATATTAAATCATTTTACCACTATTATATACATTCATCATTTGACTTCTGTATTTATTTACTCTATACCAAAACTACTTGCATGTAAAGCATTTACCAATAAAGGATGGGACATTTTAATTCATTTTTCTTCTACATTCCATTTCTCTATGTCCAAATTTATTGCAAAAATAAAAAATACCATTGAAAGATGGGTACCTTTGAGCATTTGGTTGTCTGATAGGGGGTCTTTTAGCATTGCTTCATTGATTATAGAATTTTCCATTGTTCTTCTTGTCTTTAGTCTTCTTTGGTTCACTGATCTTCTTTGCATTAGGTGTATGATCTTCTTTTGAGCTTTCTCTTTTTTCTAGTCCCAAACCACCTTTGTCTTTGGATGCTTTCTAGCCTACAATTAAATCATCAAGCATTGTAGATCTTATCTTGAATTTATCCTCATGAATTATTGCTTTCTCTAAATCCGATCTCAAATTTACCACTTCTTGTTCAAGCCTCATGCATTCATCAACCTTTACTTTTACCATTGCATTCATACATTCCTCAATTATTTTATTTTCTTCCACTTGCAATTTCAGTTCAGTGATGTTATAATTTTCTTGTTTCAATTGTTCATTGAACTCCTTATGTCTTTCTTTGAACTTCTTGATTTTCTCTCTCAATTTTTTGATGTAATCATTTTCTTCTTTACTATTTTCCTTCAGATCTTTGTTTTCAAGTTCAATTTTGTCAAGCTCAACTTTGAGTTCTCCATATTTTTCAAACATGTAATATTCTTCTATGTATCCAATAGTAGAAATCACTTCCAAATAAATATGAAACTTTCTATCAGCCATGTGTTCAATTTCCAAGATCTTCCTAAAGCGGTTAAGCTTCTTCCAAGGAACCAAGTTTTGATACCAATTGTTGAATACAAAAAATAATGAGAGGGGGGTGAATAAATATTCTATTAATCCATCCAATTATCAACCATCCAATTTCCAAAGCACACTTAACAATTATTAGGAATGAAAGAATGAAAAACCCACAACACACATAACACATGAATACCAAAAATTTTACATGGAAAACCCAAGAAGGGAAAAACCATGTGAGGATTAACTCAAAATATGTTGTAATCGGTTATAATATATTATAGAAAGGCTTACTACCAGTGGACTCGCTATACAAGTGAACTCATTGTTCACAAAGAAAATAAAGATAGAAAAGAGGTAGCTTCACAACCAAGTTTTGAACTGATAGAATTGTATCTAACATATGATAGATTTAGTTCCTTTGAAGCTCATAACACTGGCTTTAATACACTCTAATCAACTCAAACTACAATTCTTTTCTCCCCTTTATATTCACACACCATTTCTCAACACACAAAACTTATTCCCACAATTCTACAAAATTTTGCATCACTACTTGCATTCAAATCATGTACAAATAAGATTTTCTCTTCACAAACTCAAATCAACCTTGTATATATACCAAGATCTATCATAAACATCAATTAGATTAGCCTAATCATATGTAGCCTCAAACCATTCTAAACATTCCTAATTGACACCTAATTGAAATAAAAATTTATTTGCACCAAAATTCATGCAATATGGATTGGAATGGACCTATAATAATTGTTTTCCATTTACATTACATATTTAATTTACACAACTATTTACATACATTGAGTTGGCTAGGCATAGAACCAAAAATAAAAATACTCCAACTAATCATCATCATAGAATACATGGACCATGAAATGTCACATCAACTAGAAAATACAATGTACTGATACCTATTCACATTCTACCAAAACCACAAGGTCTAACTCAAATCTGCAAAGGAGTGTGGACTAGTTAGGTATAATCAATACATAGAAAACTATGTAAACCTTATATGCCAACCTTATGATACTTGTAACTTTTGAACTACTTATCCAAATCAACTGAAATTCTTAAATAAGATGCTAGTGATGTCCATGTACACCATATTAGAATTGCAAAAGTAGATGTGTATGGGCGAATAAATGTGAACCAAATTACCAAAGGGTACTGTGTGTTGAAACTATTGGTGTAGACACTTAGCAGTAACCATTTTGCAAAGTAACTCTTCTATAAAAATCCTTCATACTATTTTGACATTAATCATGTAGTGTTGACATCAATGAAAAATAATTAATGACAACCTTCTTCATTCTTTCAATATCCTTGTCTATCTCACCTCCATCCTTATACAGGGTTGTGGTCTCTCCCAACATATCATTCTGTAAGATACTATTATACAATGCTTCCAACTTCAATAGGGAATGAGGCCTTACCAATTTCATTTTTTGTTTTTATTTACCTTTACCCAAATTCTTCTTTTCTTTTGCATTATTTTTCTTCTTCAGAGAAGCCTTCTTGGCTTCCTTCTTTTCCCTTAAATATGGATCTTCAATGCTTCTTTTTATTTTTTGATCTCTTCTTCACTTTTAGTGTCAATTATGTCAATTCTTATCCTTTTGGTGATAGATTCACCTTGTGAAGCATCACTTCTTCTTTTGAGCAAGGGTTGTCCCTACTCTTCCAACTCCTCTTCTTCTCATGCAACATTTATGTCTATGTCCTTCTCTCTCATTACTTTTTGCTTCACTCTTTTCTTAGCAAGGGAAGCAAGAGGTGCGAAAGTGGAAGTATTCTTCTTCTCTACCTTAGTGGAGTTTGCAACTAGAAGGGATTTCTCCCTTACCAAAGGACTGGTAGTTATCTTTCTTTTCTCTCTAGTAGAAGGAAAATGGTGTAGGAGCACCTTGACTATATCATGCCTCCATGGAGAAAATTCTAAAGATTAATTCAATCTTGGTGTTCCAAAGATATAATAAGGTCATTTGTGTCAATTTTCACGTGTTAAAGTCATTAGGAGGTCATTTAAGGATTATTATGTCATATTGTGTAAAAAAATGTAAAAATTTGTCAACACAAATTGGAAAAATTGCAAACAAATGTAAAGTTGCAAAAATTCAACATAGGAAGGTGAAGAGTCGCATTAGTTTGATTCACTTGGAAAGTAGTTAGAAACTAAAAGTTCATGATTAATTTCCTTTAAAAAGGCCTTGTAACCAATTGAGAAGGCATGGGTGATTGAGATTTTGAGATTGAATAAAGAAAACCACTATTTTCTGTTGTTGTATGGCCCCGTATGGGCATGAAAGAATGTTTAATTGGTTGTAATTATTAGTTCCTTCAATCTCCTTCCATTCCTATTTTTTTTCATGCAACTTGGTGAGGTCTAGAGAGAGATATTGAATTTTTTTCTGAAAATAGAGAATACCCTATCCAGGGTTAATAGTAAGCATTTTTAAATTCATTTCTCCTTCACTTGTTAAAAAATCCTAGATTTTTTATGGATTTCTTGATGCCTTAGCTCTAAAAATAGAGCATATGTACACAGTCAAGGGAATTAGACCTAGGGTTTGTGAAGATGCTTATGGAACTGGGCATTTGATGAATTTATAAGCTTGTACAGGTCTGATAAAGAATGTTTGAAGCAATGGTTAGGAGAAATTAGGGGAGGAGATAGTTAATTTAATAATCCTTGTCTGTACCTAGCCTAATTAGGCCTAATTTTCAATGTAGATAGTCATGGTTGAGTCTATTTCTCCAAAGCAACATATATTGGTTTTTAGATATGTTTCAAAACTCTTTGAAGAGTATTCAAAAAGTCTATTATAGTCTTGAGAAATAATCTATATCAATAGTTATGTTTGATAGTTTATACTTGAAGACCTACTAGCCTTGAAGACAGGTTTGTGAGAATAAGTCATTAGTTGATATTTAAAGGTTTGAAGGTATTGATTGAGTTTGTTGGGTCAATGAGTTTATGAATCAAAAAGTGGTCATGTGAATGAAGGATACCTTGAAAGGTGGTTATCTTGTGAAGTGAGTTGATGGAAACCCATTGTTGTGAGTTGTGAATCCTCTATATTGCTATCAATTTAGTATCAGAGCCTGGAAAAGGTCTAGACAGAGAGTTGGTTTGTGGTTTTGTGGTTTTGTGTTGTGGTTATGTGCAAGTTGAGAAGATAACCTGGTTGCTGCCAAGAGAAGGAAGAGAAAGTTTAGAGAAAGTGGAAGCAAGAAGAAGCTTGCTTCAAGAGAAAAGATGTTGATATTGAGAAGAAATTTGTAGGAAAAGGGAAAGGAAGAAGAGAAAGATACAAGATAAGATTGACAGAGAGATAACAACAATAAAACAAGACATGAGAAGGTTGGAAAAAGAGTTCCAGGATTCTATGATGAAGATGGAACAAATGATTAAGCAAATGACAAGTTGGAACTTGAAGATTAAGAAAAGAGTTATATGGCCCATTAGGAAGATTGTCAAAAGAAGGAGAAACCAAGAAAATTTAGTAGTTGATAAACAAGAGGAAGAAGAGATGCAGATACGAATGATGTTGAAGTAGATGAAGGATGAACTCCTTGAGGGATCAAAGAACCAGATAAAGAGCATGGAGATTAGGAATGAAGCAATCCTTTTTTCATGGAAAAAGAAAAAGGTTAGAGAGGTAATATGTCATTTCACTATTATTATGATAGTTTTGATGGGATATAGGCCAATATTGAGAATGAAAGGAGGAGAACAATGTGTTGAGATGGAGATTAAAGTGCAACTGTAAAATGTAAAGAACTTGATTTCAGATGGAAAGCAAGTTAGAGGATTAATTTACATGGAAAAAATGAAACCTAAGGTGAAAATGAAGATCATTAGAAGCAGTTTCAAGGTCAATCAAAGGCAAAGCATGCAAAGGATGAAGATTTGTGGACAAATTCAAAATTCAAGAGGACTTGAAAATCATTTGTGCGGGAGTATGGTGCAGGAGCACCTTGACTATATCATGCTTCCATGGAGAAAATTCTAAATATTAACTCAATATTGGTGTTCCAAAGATGTAATAAGGCCATTTGGGTCAATTTTCATGTGTTAAAGTCATTAGGAGGTCATTTGAGGCTTATTATATCATATTTTGGAAAAAAATGTAAAAAGTTGTCAACACAAATTGACAAAATTGTAAACAAATGTAAAGTTGCAAAAATGCAACATAGGAAGGTGAAGAGTCACATTAGTTTGGTTAACTTGGAAATTAGTTATAAAATGAAAGGTCATGATGAATTTCCTTTAAAAAGTCCTTATAACCAATTGAGAAGGCGTGGGTGATTGAGATTTGGAGATTGAATAAAGAAAACCACTTATTTATGCATGTTTTTACATAAATATTCTATTTTTTTTATTGTACAGAACTGTATAGTCATGAAATCATGTTTAATTGGTTGTAATTATTAGTTCCTTCAATCATCTTCCATTCCTATTTTGTTTCATGCAATTTGGTGACGTCTAGAGAGAGATTGATTTTTTTCTAAAAATAGAGAAAACCCTATCTAGGGTTAACAATAAGAATTTGTAAATTCATTTCTCCTTCACTTGTTAAAAACTCTTGAAATTCAGTGTGTGGAAGGATATTAATGATTTTTAAAAGATTCTCCAAGGAATAGTAAATTTGGAGGAAGTTTTAATAGTTTTTTTGATGCCATAGTTATGAAAACAGAGCATCTATACACAGTCAAGGGAATTAGACCTAGGGTTTGTGAAGATTCTTATGGAGCTAGGCATCTGATGAATTTATAATATTCTATAGGTCTGATAAAGAATGTTTGAATCACTGGTTAGGAAAAATTAGGGGAGGAAATAGTCAATTCAGTAAGCCTTGTTTGTACCTAGCCTAATTAGGCCTAATTTTCAACATGGACAGTCATGGTTGAGTCTGTTTCTCCAAAGCAACATATATTGGTTTTTAGATATGTTTCAAAACTCTTTGAAGAGTATTCAAAAATTCCATTACAACCTTGAGAAATGATTTGCATCAATAGTTAAGTTTGACAGTTTATACTTGAAGACCTACTATCCTTGAAGATAGGTTTGTGAGAATAAGCCATTAGTTGATATTTAAAGGTCTGAATGTATTGAGTGATTTTATTGGGTCAATGAGTTTATGAATCAAAAATTGGTCATGTGAATGAAGGATACCTTGAAAGCTGATTGTCTTTTGAAGTGAGTTGATGGAAACTCACTGTTGTGAGTTGTAAATCCTCTATATTGCTATCAGAAAAGCCCTAGAGGACTTTTGGACAGATGGTGGAACATTAGCTATTCTACCAAATCTCCTTGCACTCTCAAATGCTTCTCCAACACTCTTATATTCTCTAGCTCTTCATCTTGCATGTTGCACTCTTTCCTTAGAAATTCCCATTTTTTGTGCATATACATCAACCATAGCATCAACATTCTTCTTGATCTAAGGTATGTTTTGTTCCATGTGAAATTCCATGGAATTTTTTTCATAAGTCCTATATCTAGGTTCTATGGTGTATTTGGGGCTCTTCAAAAATATATCAGCATAACCATTAAGATTTGCTTCTTTTACCTCATAACCCAATTTAGGAACCCAAATAGTTCTTGATTCCACTTGCTTCATAATGCATTGATCTATAGATACAAGAAATGTGACATCATCTAAATTGTATTTCTCAACAATTGTTCTTAGAATTATTTCTATCTCATTCATTCTTTTCTAGAATAATGCAAATAAAGTAGTAAGGGCATCATAATATTCATTAAAATATCCAGGACTTCTCATATGATCTACAATTTTATGTGCAATAGGCCTTCCACTTATCTAGTTTACACTTCCAATTATGGGAAGCTCCTTCAAGAAATAAAATAGTACTTACACATAACCAAAGTGCCATACTTAAACACATATTTCTTCTCTTTAGTCTACTTTATATTTTCTAATAAATTGATGCCCAAGAAACTCACAGAGGTCATAATCTACACCATTCTCTATCATCTAGTGGACCACATTAATTGTGGTGGAAAACATAGAATTTTCTCTATTTATATAATATATATGGTATCCAATAACCATTGCGACATATTTGATAGCTAGGTTTCTAATGGGATTGAAGGTTAGTTCTCTCTTATCATAATTAGCACCATTTTTCTCCATAAATACTTCATTTTCAATAGATTTTAACATGGGAATGGGTTTGGTGGAGCATAGATTGGTGATCTCTAATTACTTCCTTAGTTACCATATTTGGCATATCAATCCTAATGAATTGATCATGAACTCTACTCAAGGCCATTCTAATCCACTTGAAATCATAAAATAAATTAGGGAACCATTTCTATACATCAATTTTCTTCTTAGCTAGGATTTTATATTCTAGTTTTAGGGTGAAATCCTCACCAATTAATTCATTTTCCCATATCACTTAGCTTAGTGTGGTGTAGGGGCACCAAGGCCAATGCATGAAAATGAGGTCTTATGTTAGGATTTAAGTGTTTTTGAGTCTTTTGGGTCCAATAAGGTCTTGATAGACCATTTATGAAGTTCTTGAGTGATTTAGAGTCTAATTGTGTAAATATTGTAAAAATGCAAAATCTTGCAAAAGTTGTCAAATGGGTGTAATTGTAAAAATGTAAAAAGTAAAAAAATGGGAGATGAAGGGTCTATTAGCTGAAAAATAAGTTAGATGCATTTGGGTTGAGTTGGTTATGTTTTATAATGAATAAATAAGCCTCCTTGACTTTGAGGAAGGGGTGGTGGAAGATGAATTTGAAGTTTGAAATGAAGAAACCCTCAATTCTCTATTTTCCATTCCTTTACTCCTATTTTGATGCTATGTATGGAAGGAATAGACCTCTCCATGATCTGAGACTAATTGGATAATATATATTTTTTGAGTTTACTTCATATTTCAATTTGTTTCATTTGTTTTCATCAAATATGGAGGAGGTTATTTCTTTTTTATTGCATATAGGTTGTAACCCTCCTAGGTTAAATAGTGGGTTAAACAAAATTATGAATCTCTTGATCTAACCAGTGGAAAAGGGTAAAAACTTTCAAAATGTTTCATTTTTATGTATACTCTCATATTCCAAGATTTTAGGTTGTGAATATTTGTTTTGCTAATGATAAGTTGATACCCTAGGGACTGAATTTTATGTGTTTCAGACTGTCAATGGCAGAGAACAGTAAAATATTGAATGTTTTGATTGATGAGTTGGGATTTTATCATGGGTAAGAACTTTTGAATATGGTGTTAAAATGTTTGGAAATTTTTTGAAGTCAATATTTATCAAAAAATTCAAGTGTTATTCATTTTTTCCCTCGATATTGTTTGGCAGACTGTGACAGTCCTAGATAAGTCTATGCGTGACATGTTTATTTTGGATTCTTCATACTAAATGGACTTAAAACCACTTTGAAGGTTGCTTATTAAAGTTTCATGAATAGCCTTAAATCAAATAATGAGTCTCTCTTGATGTGTTTCCAGAAAGGTTAAAAGTGATCAGTTTCAAGAAGCCTCAAGAGGCCTAATTGATAGTGCGATAACCTTCACTTAGGAGTGTTGTTACAAAACAAAGATATCTAATTCTTTGATATGTTTTTAGAAGATCAAAAAAAGGTATTCTAATATGTTTCTATAGTTGGTGTATCTAGTCAGACTTGAGAATTGTTAATGATAGTCAGGTTTGGTAGGCTACAAGGATTGAGTGTAGTCAACAAGGAAGATTGTATGAATGAGGAATCAAGTTGCTAATTGTGTTTTTCAGTGAATGATTAGTGGATCTTCTAAAAGTTTTTGTTTTGGGTCTTGAGTACCCTTGAAGTTTTTTGAAGATAGTAGATGAATTTCATCATAGTGGAATAATGTTCTTCCATTTTTACATGAATGTAAGCCCTAATATCCTCAGTCAGTAAAACCCCATATAGAATATGTGAGAATGTGCCTAATAGGTCATCATCCATGGCTTTCATTGGATACCTTTTGAATTTTGGTTGTGGTTTCTCTATAACCTCTATAACCCTCAATGTAGCCATTGCAATATAGATTTAAAATAATTTCAAACAAATATTTATGAAAACTAGGGCACACAAGATTTACAAAATACCTTTTTACTTTTTTTGTTGAACTAGGGTTTTGATGCTCTAAAACTCAAATCACCTTATGCACTTCAAATTCTATTCTCATTGCTATGATTATTTTTGAATTCCTTTGTGAATTATATTTTCCTTAGTGAATTTTCTTATAACCCTTCGATCTACCAAAATTCTACATTAAATTCTTCAACCCATAAAACTGGCAACACTTTATTTGTATCCATAGAAAACTTTAGAAGCTTCAAAAACTTCTACATCATCACCAATAGATCAATCATGTTGATCTACATAACATATCTTTGTGCTACAACCTCAACACCTCTTCATTGATCTTCTCTTCTGCATTAGGTGTCTAATCTACTTTTGAGCTTTCACCTTTTTTCATATTCTAAGCCATTTTTACTTTTAGATACTTTTTGCCCTACAATAATCTCATCAAGATTTGTAATTCTCATTTTGAATTTTTCTTCAAGACTTCTTTCTTTTTGTATATCTAATCTTAGATTTACCACTTCTTGTTCAAGCCTTATGCATTCATCTAATTTTATTTTCACCATTGCATTTAGATTTTCCTCAACTCTTTTCTTTTTTTCAACTTGCACTTTCATTCTGGTGATTTTTTCATTTTCTTGTTTTGATTGTTCACTGACTTCCTTATGCCTTTATCTAAACTTCTTGATTTTCTCTCAATTTCCTAATATATTCATTTGCTTCTTTAATAATTTCTTTTAGATATCTATTCTCATCTTTAGTCTTTTCAAGATCCTCAAGGGAAACTTTGAGTTTTCCATCTTTTCCAATCATGCAATCTTCTTCTATGAATCCAACAACAAAAATCTCTTTTGGAGGAATAGGACACTTTCTATCAGCCATGTGTTCAATATAAAAGACCTTCCCAAAGCATTTAAGCTCCTTCCAGGGAACTAAGTTCTAATACCAATTGTTGAACACCCAAATTACTAAGAGGGTGGTGAATAAGTATTCTCTTAAAGCATTCAAACATTAAACATCCAATCACTAATGCATATTCAACTACAATAAGGAAAGAAACTAGGAAACATTCACAACTATAGTATAGAAAAATGTGTCCCTTTACATTTTCACACTTGTTTGGGTCCTCCCTACTAAAGTTTGGTTTATTTATGTTTTAATTGGTCCTATTTTTGTATCCACAAGCCTAATTAAATTTATTTTTCTAAGGATAATCTCAAATTTTAACAAATAGAAAATAATAATTTAATGTTTTTGATTATGTGTCCTAGATCTAGGGATCAGGGACTCATACACCCCATTGGGTGTATGGGTCCCACCTAGGTCTCAAGACCTGATTTCAAATGTCACACTAAACAAAGCACTTCTCGAAATCTATCCCAAGTTTAAGCCTCTGGGACTCATACGCCCAACCTAGCTTATGAGTCCCGCTTTAACTTAGGACCTCTTTTAATTCAAATTCTTATTGGGATTTTATTATCCTAGATCTAATTTCATCTTGTAGTCTTGTAATTTTTGAGAAATTAAGCATAAAAAATTATAAATACAAGGTTATTTTACATGATTTCTCCTAACAAGAACAAGAAGAACAAGCTAGCAATTTTGAGTCAAGCATCCTAAAGAGTATTATAGAGTTTATGAGAGAATTCAAGAGAAAATACTCAAGCATTTGGAGCAACATTCAAGATTCAATCATCATGTTAAAGTCTTCATGCATCATTTTTTTTTTAGCTAAAATTTGTGATGTAGGTTTCATGATTCAAGCAAGCATTCTAGTCAAGCATTCAAGCATTCAATAAAGAGTAAAGATCCACATTCATGCTAATCATTTCACACAAACTTGTAGCCTTTATTTCAAGGTTTGGTGAGTTGCAACATAGCATTTGTTCATTCATCATTCCGTCATGCTATTTCATTTCAAGGTTTAATTACCAAAGTGGGGTTTAACTAAGGAAAACCCCTATTCCCTAACAACACAACATTTTTCTCTCTTGATGTGTGTTTTGTAGATCTAGGTGAATTGGAGCTTGAAGATCCTTTGAAGATAAAGTTGCAAAAGTTTTCAAAGTTGTCAAAAGGTTTTCATCTTCACACAAACTCACCTACAAGCCAAAATTCAGACTTTCAGACCTGAAGATCAGATAAGATGAAAGTTACAGAAGATCAATAGAGGCTACAAAAATATTAGTCAAACCCTAGTAAAAATACTAAATAACCCTCTGAGGAATACCAGTCTTAGTATAGCCCTTTTTCTATCTTTTTGTAGATCCTAATCAGTCATCAGAAGATTCCAAATTCTACCCAAAAAAGCCTCTACCAGAACTAAATCACCCAAAATAGAATATAAATCCTAGTAGGATTTAAGAGGTAGATTCTGAGAGTTATAGACCTTGTCTTGATTCTGTCATTCTTCCAAGTACTTTTTTGTTTCATTATGTTTGTCAATCTAATTTCATGCTTTCAATTTTCTATGGTTTTGTGCATAAGTGATTGTATTTCTCCTTTGAAGCTTCATTTAATGGTGAACCCCTATCCAATTACAATAGGAACCCCCTAGCCTCTTCCTCAATCAAGTCACTTGGTTGAGGAATCTAGGTTCCTATTGAGCTAAAGTGTGAAATAGGTCCAAGTTCCATCTCCCAAAAGGTAGACACCTCATTTCCCTTATGTTAATTCTGGTGTACCCAACCTTTCAACCCTTAATTTATGATTTGGAGAGCATTGTAGTCCTAAATCTAGCTTGCATTAACTTTGCATTAGATTTTCATTAGTTGAATTGCATTTAGGACTTCTAAATATTCAAGTTCATTGAAAATCTTTAATTGCAAATAGTCAATTGAATACACAATCGAGAAACATAAAATCAACTTAGGATTTCTCGATTCAAGCTTGAAAACCCTAACTTGGGACTCATTTTCCCATCTAGGAGATTTAGTCCCTATATGGGTCTTTTGTCTAGATTTATGGATATTTTGTACTTTCCATTTTTCACTATTTGAACTTTTCAAAAACCCTAATTTGGGACTGATACACCCATGTAGGCGAATGAGTCCTTCGAGGCCTATAAAAACCAACTTTTATGAGCTTTATGGTGATTTTATGTACTTCCTAGGCTTGTTGGTAACCTATAATATCAGTCTGGAAAGTTTCAAGAACTTCTATTTTATGCATCTAGGTCAAAATCATCCATTTAGTGTAGTCATTCTTGAATCATTCCAAAATCATTATCACATCTGAAATTTTTTACATTTCTAAAACTTTTCATAATATGGATAAAATTACTTCACTTTTGCATACATAATGTTTACATTGATGAATCTTTGCATAAGTTTGATAAAAGTGATTTTAATGTTTGGATTCACATTGTTTGCATTCTTGAAGCTTTGCATAAATTGGATAAATGTACTTTTCACCTTTAGATATAGATTTTTTAAATTCTTGTAACATTGCATAAGATGGTTAGAAGTACATTTCATTTTTTTTCACATAATGTTAGTATCACATCTTTCTAAGCATTCCAAGAAAAACTTCATCCCTTACACTCATGAGAATGCTTTAGTGAAAGAGAATACAATGGTGGATAATCATGAAAATCAAATTTGGCCTTCTCCTAATATCTCTCATATTTGTGAAGAAGATATTTTGGTGTTAGAAGATCAAACTATATAGGAGTGAATTTGCACTCCTCTCACAAATTCCCCTTTTACACCCTCTACTTTAGGAAAATCAAACCCAAAAAATAAATTCCACATCACCTATCTACAATGCATCCACTTGGCACTTTTCTCTTATGTCAATGGGGGAATTTCTATCGAGGATGCATGCACAGTGTGTGGATGTTTGTGTGGCGTACTACCACCCATAACTAATTCCTACCTCTAGAATTCTCAGACAATATTTTCTCCATTGGAAATGAAGCCTAACACCTTTGTGCCTTTCTGTTGACTCGAGAATGGGTTTTTCCCTCCTAATTAATCTTCAAATGCATATCTTTCAATTCCATTCCATATTCTACACACTAGTTTGATCTCCTTAGCAATTTGGTCCATCTACTTCACAACTTCACATGTCAGTTTGATCTCCTTAGCAATTTCCTTGAGCTTTTACACATCTTCTCTACTTCATGCTACACTCTTTCCATCCTTGGAGGTATGAATTGGTGTCTTGTGAGACTGATTCTTCATTGTTGCAGCAGTGTCAACCTTACCAAGCTTGCATCCTCCTTTGTGTGCTTGAGGTCACCTTGACTGAGAAGGTGATATTGTTTCTTGATTTATGTAGCATAGTGTTATTGCTATTATTTGGTTTTCTTTCCATTATTCTCTTTATCACAATTTCTATTGATCTATCTTGTTGTCCATGGAGGTGGAAACACCAAAGTGAGGGTTTGACTATGGCAAACCCTTATATAGCCCCAACATTTTTCCTCTCTTAGCTTTGTGTAGGTATGCATTCATGTGGAGCTTACTGGCGAACTAGACTCTTCATGAGTTAATCTTCATTACCTTTTCTTTTGTCATCTCCTTTATCATCTTTCTAGTTACTTTTCTTATTCTATTTATTATCATTCCAATTATTATTTTAGACCTCAACCACTAAGCAGTTAGTAAGCTTTTTGTTCCTTTTTCTATTCATTTGTACTTTTTGGCCATATGGACACCAGCACCCTAGAGAGATGTTAGTGTGTCATGTTTTTGTCCTTCACCCGCACTACTTTCCTTAGGTAAAGAGCTATCTGAGGTACGATTTGAGTTCTAGAAGCTTTCTCATTTAGCCCCATTCAAACTCTCGGGTTAGTAGAGTGATAGAAGCACTTGAGAGTGCTCTTCATTCTCTATCCTTGACCTAAAACACTTGTCTAGCTTGAAAGAGATTAGGGTAGGCATCTACTCTTAGTGCTCCATGACCTCCAACCTTGGCATGGTTGGTCCCCCTCTTCTACGTTTTGGTGAACCCAACGTGAATAATGTCCATCCATTTATTTGTGTTAAAAATTTATACCCTACTTTTTAGCCATTGTTGACTCAGGTTTTGTTAGGTTTTATGAGCATCAAAATCTAGTCTACAACCTCCAAGCACATTGTCAGGAGAAGTGTGTGACACTTACCAATGGAAAAGATGAAGGTCACTTCTTGTTTTACTAATGGTTTCACTATAGGATTTATGGATGAGACCGATCGTGTGCCTACTCCTCCAACATCCCCTACAACTTTGTCTATAAATGAGGATGAGGCTATGCACATTCCTGCAAAAAACCTTTAGGCATTAGAAGGTAGGCTATTAGACCTAGGGAATCATTTGGAGAAAGAATTGAGCATGTAAAGAGCCACTAGGCTTGTTAACGAAGTGAGATACATGTTAGGAAAGGATCAAATGGGTGTAGAACTCTATGTGGCCTCACCGATCTAATCAAAACATACATCCCTTTGTTTAGCACTAGATCAAGCAATACTTGGTTCCTATGAAAGATAGATAAGTGTTTCAATGCCCACTACATCTATATGGATGGCTAAAACAAGCCGCTTGATCAGCAATTCCTTTGCTCCTTGACAACCCCTCATAGTTAAGGTGAGTAGAACACCCCTTGGCTTCATTTTCACCCCTCTTACTACCTCTGGTCATTGAGGCTTTCATGGGTGGTGGTTTCAATAGTGATGGTAATGCTACTCATAGAAGTTTTAGTGGAGGCCATGGTGGTGGCTTTGGTGGAAGCTACACTAGTGGTTTCTGTCGTGGCTCTAATAGAGGTAACAAAAGTGGTTCCAGAGATGAATCTAGAGATGGTTCTGGTGGTGGTGGCTCTGGTGGAGGTTCCATTGGATCTTTGTCATCTCAAGACCCTATTTTGAATTATTTCTTACAAAACATGGGTCAAATGAAAAACCAGTTGGAGAGTCTTTCCCGGGCTTCCACCCAACCTATCTTCCAACCCTTTTTTGACATAGTCCACTTTCGGTGACAATTTTGAGTACTCCTTTCTCCTAGGGAATGGAGTTTCCTAAATTTGAAAATTATGGTGGTAAGGGAGATCCACAAACACATGTATCAGTCTTTAATGTTATGTGCATGGATTTCTTCCACCATGATGCTCTAATGGATAAGATTTTCCCTTGATCTCTTAAGGATACAGGACTC
This sequence comes from Sequoia sempervirens, assembly GCA_007258455.2. NCBI lineage: Eukaryota > Viridiplantae > Streptophyta > Pinopsida > Cupressales > Cupressaceae > Sequoia > Sequoia sempervirens. Next base: position 357,654,895 of record VDFB02193867.1, read on the forward strand.
AAGTGGTTGTTAAGAAATAACTTGCACAATAGAAAATATGATATGAAATATGCTACAAATACTTGATAATAACTGAGAATAACAAGCCACTTCGAGGGGGAAAACCTCCAAATATCTCTAATGAGAACACACTTCACAACTTGATGATGAAATAAGACTCACAACCTCCTATATATACCTATTTATGCCAAGGATATCACCTAGGCTGACTTAGACACACCTATATAAGACTTAGGCTGACCTAAACAACTAAATAACAATATACTAATGATAATATGACTTAATAGAGAGTTAAGATAGCCACAAGCTAACTATTCATAACCCGATGTACCATAATATTAAGGGTGTAGCATGCCCCCCTTCTTCAAAGAAGCATTGTCCTCAATGCTAATCAAGTTTGGAAACTTTTGAATTAACTCCTCGTCTTCCCATGTGGCATCTTCAACTGGTAAATTCTTCCATTGGATGAGATACTCAGTGATAGTTCTATTCCTTAGTTTCTTTGTGCGTGTTTGACAAATGCACTCTGGTTCCAAAATGATTCTTCCTTCTTCATCTAGCTCAGGAAGTGTTGTTTGACTGGGAATATTATGCCTAATTACCTTCTTCAAACAGGAAACATGAAAAAGTGGATGTATCTTTGTTGTTGGTGGCAACTCAAGCTTGTAGGCAACACTACCGATCTTCTGCATGATTTGGTATGGACCATAATACTTTGTAGACAACTTATTATTCTTTCTTTGCTGCTTTAGTGAGATTTTCTTATAAGGTTGCAATCGCAAGAAGACCCAATCCCCAACTTCAAAACTTCTTTCACTACGATGTTGGTCTACCTATTGTTTCATTCAATTTTGTGCCATGGCTAAATTCTCCTTGAGTCCTAAAAGTACTTGTTGTTAATGAAGCAAGTGGTCTTCTACTGCCTAAACTCTTGGGGACACCTTAATTGATGATGTGATGGAAGGAGGATGATATCCATAAAGTGCCAAAAATGGAGACATTTTTGATGAGCTATGAAAATAAGTATTATACCACCATTCCGCAAGTGGTAGCTAATCTACCCACTAAGATTGTTTCTCTGAAGTGAAGCAACATAGATATCCTTCCAAACACTTATTAACAACCTTTGTTTGCCCATCTAATTGAGGGTGGTATGAAGAGCTAAGAGCCAATTGAGTACCCAAACATGAGAATAAATCTTTCCAAAAGTGACTAGTGAAGATAGGATCACGATCACTAACAATAACTTTAGGTGTACCATGTAGCTTTTGGATATTCTCCAAAAAAGCTTTAGCCACTGCACTTGCTGTAAAAGGATGTGCTAATGCAATGAAATGTGCATATTTAGTGAGCCGATCAACTACCACCATGATGACATTATGACCTTTAGATTTGGGAAGCCCTGTGATGAAGTCCATGGATACCTCTTCCCAATGCTGGCTAGGAATTGATAAGGGTTGCAAGAGACCTGGTGTCTTAATTGTCTCCCCTTTATGCCTTTGACACACCAAACATTTAGCCACAAATTTTTGAACATCACCCTTCAGCCCTTCCCAAAAGAAATCTTGCTTGACTTGATGATATGTCTTCAAAAATCCTGAATGACCACCCACTGGAGACTCATGCAACTCTGTGAGAATCTTGATTTTAAGGTTGGAATTCTTGTAGAGATACAAATGCTCTTTATACCAAAGAGTATCTCCCTTCCAACAAAACTTATCTGAACTACTAGGATCACTTTTTAATTGCTCGATGAGATTACTTGTCGCAACATCATTTTTCCACTCTGCTTTGGCTTCCTCCACCCAATTTGCTTGTAATATTGAAAGGGCACACAATAAGGCTTCATCTTTCTCATCCTTCCTTGATAGTGCATCTGCGACAATATTTTCTTTCCCTTTCTTATATACAATCTCAAAGTCATATCCTAACATCTTAGTGACCCATTTTTGTTGCTCTTCAGAAGATAGTCATTGTTCCAAAAAATATTTTAGGCTATCATGATCTGTCTTAACCTTGAAATTTCTACCCAATAGATAAGGCGCCATTGTTTCACTGCATGGAGTATTGCTAGCATTTCCTTCTCATAAATAGGTTTTAGTTGATTCTTACCTTTTAATTGACGACTCTCAAAATCAATTGGTCGACCTTCTTGCATGAGCACTGCTCCTATCCCATTTCTAGAAGCATCACATTCCACAATGAATTCCTTGGTGAAGTCAGGAGTGGCAAGTACTGGAGTTGTACACATAGCCTCCTTCAATCTCTCAAATCTGTATTGGCAGACTCGTTCCAATGAAAAGAATCCTTCTTCAATAGAGTGGTGAGAGGTGCTGCTATACTACCATAATTCTTCACAAATCTTCTATAGTACCCTGTCAATCCCAAGAATCCTCTCAGTTTCTTAATGGTTTTTGGAATAGGCCATTCCATGATAGCCTTAATTTTGTTAGGGTCCACCTTTACTCCTTCATGTGAAACTATGTGTCCCAAATACTCCACCTTTGTAAGACAAAAAGCACACTTGGATGGCTTAGCATAGAGTTTATGATCTTCAAGTATTTGTAATGCTTGGTCCACATGTTGCAAATGTTCTTCCCAAGTCTTGCTATAAATCAAGATATCATCAAAGAATACTAGCACAAACTTTCGCAAGAACTTCTTAAAAATGGAATTCATCAAACTTTGGAATGTAGATGGTGCATTGGTAAGACCAAATGGCATCACCAAAAATTCATAATGACCCTCATGAGTCTGAAATGTTTTCTTACAAATATCTTCCTCCTTAATCCGAATTTGGTGATAACTAGATCTAAGATCTAACTTGGTAAAAAACGTAGCTCCATTTAATTCATCTAGCAAATCATTAATGACTGGAATTGGAAACTTATCTTTAATGGTGTACATGTTGAGCACTCTATAATCTAGACACATGCGCCAAGTATCATCCTTCTTACGTACCATCACCACATGCAAGGAGTAAGCACTTTGGCTATGCCTGATGATTCCTGCCTCTAGCATCTCTTCAACAATTTTTTCTATCTCACTCTTTTGTATGTGTGGATACCTATAAGGCCTAATGTTTGGTGGTTGGCTCCCTGGGACTAACTATATGGCATGATCATGATCCCTCTTAGGAAGAAGTCCTTTAGGCATATCTCCAAGAACAATTGAGTGACGATCAATTATAGCTTGCAAAGCTGGATGAGTAGGAGTATTAGATTGAGAGACTTCTAATGAACATAGTTGGGCCACAAATCCATCCACTCCTTTCTTAAGCAACTTTTGCATTTGATGAGAGCTCACCATTTGTGGAGATTTTTCCTTCAACCCTCTTAGCTCTACTAGCCTTCCTTCTGATTGAAATCTCATGAATAGTTCTTGGAAGTTCATCTCAATTGTTCCTAATGTAGTAAGCCATTGTACTCCCAAAACAATATATGCTGCACCCATGGATATTGCATACATTAGGGTATCAAGTTGATAATCTCCCATGGATAATTTAATGCTATGACACTTCCCTAAACAACTAACTGTACCACCATCTGCAATCAAAACTTGAAACTCTAGAGTTGGATATATGAAACAATTTAGACGAGTAGCTAACTTTTTGTTGATGAAATTATGAGTACTACCTGAGTCGATCAACACTGTTACCTTCTGCTTCTTTAGGAACCCCACCACCTTAAGAGTTTGTGGAGCACTAAAACCTAAGAGTGCATGACAAGAAATTATTGGTTGAGAATCATGTGATTCCTCATTTTACTCCCTTTCATCTTCTAGTATGGGTTCCTCCTCTTCTTCCTCATTGGGACCTTCAATATAAAACAATTTCTTTTCACTACATTTATGTCCTTGACTATATTTGCTATCACAATTGAAACACAATCCTTTTTCTCTTTTCTCCTCAATTTTTTGTGGAGTCAACTTAGTAGGTTGTGTTGAATATCCTTTCTCTCTTGTCACATTAGCCCCTTGCTTCTTAGGAATCAAATACTTCTCCTCTACCCTACGTGCTAAGATAAAAGACTCATTTATGGAACTAGGGCTAAACATGCATACCTCATGTTGAATGTGATCCTTGAGACCACCCAAGAATAATTCATTCAAGTTTTCCTCTGTAATTGAATCCACCCTTAAGGATAGATTTTGGAATTGTTGAATATAATCCTTAACTGATCCTATTTGTTGAAGTTTAGCTAGCTGGATGAAGAAGTTGTCTATGACGCTATTGCTATATTGTGCTTGGAGTTCCTCTATAAAAATTGACCATGAGATAGTGAGCCCCTTTTTCCTTCGATGAGTGCAAAGCCAACTATACCAAATGAAATGATCTGGTTCTAAATATAGGGAAGCCATCGTGACCTTTTGTCCATTTGGGATTTGGTGTACTTCAAAAAAATTCTCCATTTGGTTTATCCATGTGAGAGGATCCTTACCATTGAACTTGCACATATCCACCTTTGGAAATAAACTCCTAGATATTGTAGGAGTACTAAAGCTTGTGTCCATGGTAGCTGACCTAGAATTTTCCCCTTGGGTGCTTGAGAACTCCTTTCTTGGTTCAGCCATGTAGGTGCTTAACATGTTTTGTATGTCTGATATATCTCCTCTTAGGTCACACATATCCATCTTCATTGAGGAAATTTCTTCCTTGACCTTATTGATTTCCTCATTATGAGTAACATCCTTGATTGTTTCAGCGTCCTTGTAAGGAGTCTTCCCCGGAGTGACAACATTCTTTTTACCCCTTGTTCTAGGCCTCGACATGATGGAAAACACTAATGTTGAAATAAATCACACAAATAAAACTTAAATTCAATAAAAATTTTACTGTAATATCCTTTCGTATTTCTTCAAAAACCCAATAAAAATCAGACTTTATTTCAACAAGATGTGCGAGATATGTAGATTCTAAAAAAATAGTGTAGAAACCCTAATTCTACAATAATTCACTTATTTCTGCTCCAATTCTTCTGAAATCTGGACTGTAGCTTCTTGAATATGTTCTTCAAAAACCCTTTAAAAATCAGAAAAAAATTCTCCAAAATCTGAAAGATATGCTCTTCCCAAAATTGCCTCCAAAATTGAGAAAAACCTTGCCTCTATGGTGCCAAGATCATGCTCTGATACCACTTGTTAAGAAATAACTTGCACAATAGAAGAATATTATATGAAATATGCTGCAAATAATTGATAATAGCTGAGAATAACAAGCCACTTTGAGGGGGAAAACCTCCAAATATCTCTAATGAGAACACACTTCACAGCTTGAAGATGAAATAAGACTCACAACCTCCTATATATACCTATTTATGCCAAGGATATCACCTAGGCCGACTTAGACACACCTATATAAGACTTAGGCTGACCTAAACAACTAAATAACAATATACTAATGATAATATGACTTAATAGAGAGTTAAGATAGCCACAAGCTGACTATTCATAACCCAATGTACCATAATATTAAGGGCGTAGCAGTGGTACTGTTCCTTGCCAAACAATTCTATATTCTCATTTGACCAGCTCTTCAATCAATTTCTCCATTAACTTCAGGCTAACATCAATATGAAGATGACCTTCTCAGATCTCGTATGATGTAAGTAGGGAGAACAAGAGAATATAATTGACTTTATAGTGTGATACCAAGTGCTATTTTCATAAATATCATACCCATTGCTTGATTCAGATGTGCATAAGGTATTTATAGGCAACCTATAGTGAGCTTGGTAGAAGAAATTTTCCTAATGAAATACCCTTCTTTCACACATTTTTGTGCTACATTGCGAAAGTATCAAAAAATGGTAGTTCAACTCAGGGGATCCTCCTCACAATTCCATTTTGAAGGAAAATATATATTGTGTCTATTTTAGGAAAAGGAAAGGTTGTTGAAAATTTAGTTGCTATGACTAACGATCATGGCGTCAGGCACAAATTTTTTTTAACAAAGCTAGCTTAATCTTATTCTTCTATTTTGCAAAAGCTATTGAAGGATAATATTATAACATTAGAAAATCCCTAACCTTTGAAGGAGCCTTATCCTAATTGGTATGATGGGAATTCTTTTTTTTAGTACCATCATGTTAACAGGCATGATAACGAGTGTTGCATGCACTTGCATCATGAGATACAAGATTGTATCGATGAAGGTACTATTCATCTCAATGGGAAGGAACATAATACAAATAAGTCAATAGAAAAGTACAATAGCAAGTTTAAGATTTACATGAACCCATTTTCGTCCCATTCTGTGAACTTGATTATTGACCCTTCTGATGTTTCTCCTAAACCTCGACATATGTTAATATGGTTTTGTTTACTCCTCTTGAGTATCTTGCGACTAGTTTTCTAGATGTGACCTTCACCTCGTAGGACTTACCTTTGAATAATAAACCCTCTCCCCTATACATTCCTACTCACCTCAATGGGAACATTGTGAAAAAATTCCTAGTGGACCCCACAAGTTGGGTAAATGTTATTACAGAGGAGATGTTATGGCTAAATTAAAAATAGAGGGAGGAATATGAGAAAAAAACTATTATATGTATGCATGATGATCTCTCTTTTGCATCGTATGGCTTTATAAATCTTTCCATCCTAGTTGGACCTAGGGCTATGGATACAACTTTTGATGTCATTCTAGAATCCAATCTATTCAGGGTGAAGTTGGGCATCCCATGGCTAGCTTCCATGAATGGAATCACCTTCATCATTCAAAAATGTTTAAATTTCTCTCATGAAGGTGTCATGCATGTTGTGCATGACACTGGATATTAGCCATTACTGTCTCATGGGGGTTATTCTTTGGATCATTTTTGGCCCACCCTAGTTGGTTCGCTCCCTCCTAGAATGTGCCTACTTTATCAAAACTACATGACGTACAAAACTAGGGGCAAAGGACATTCAAAAGTGACTCACCCAGTAGCACAGTGACAAGTTTCCTCTTCCTCTCAAAAGGAAAAAGAGAATCCTATGCATGCTTAGGGCATTGCCTTTGCCTCCCTCCCTGCAGAGGAAGTTTGGGTTACTACTCTTGGTTTCCACATAAGGATTCTGATAGTGCCTGCTTGGTGAAAGGCCAAGATTCAAGTATCTGACCTTCCTACCTTGCCCATGAGACCTTGACCTAGTGTGTATGGTAAGGGGAAGGGACCCGATGGGAAGTCTTCTATGTCTCAGTCTCCATGGCCTCCTACTACTCCTACCTCTAAGGAAATGAATGAGAAGAGGCCCACCACTGAAGCATTAGAGCCTTCTTCCCTTGCTATCATTCCATCCTCTCAACCTCTCCCTCATGTTCCTATCCAAGAATCTCTCCCTCCATTAGAAACAACCATGATGGACACTCTAATGGTTGAATAAGAGTATTCTATTCCCTCTCATATTCTAGCCTCTAACTCCCAGAGTCACAAGAACCACCTTGCATGTGAGCGCAAGCGTCAAAGAAAGGCTCTAGCTTCTAAGGAGGTCGCTCTATAGAGGAAGGAATGGGAGTTAGCAGTTTCTACTCTAACACCCTCTACTACATCCTCCTTTCTCATCCCCTATGCTTTAGTTCCTTTAGCTTCCATTCTGCTTTTGGATCTCATCGCAAGCATAAGAGATCCTCACCCGAAGAGGGTGCAGGTGTTTATTGCTCCTTTGGTTGAGCCTCCTCTTCTATTGTCCCTCCCAGACATCCCACCATTTTCAAAGCTTGTGGAAATGTCAAGTACCTCAATGGTGTATGCCACAGTTTTCTCCTCCTCCTCCATGCCTTTTTCCTTGTCTATGGGGATCTCATATCCTCTGAAGAAGCAGAAGATGGAGCATGGGCCTATTAGCAATGAGGGTCGAAAGAGGAGTTCACCTTATTTGGAGGGTGGTTCTTATTGGATAGGACAACTAAGAGGGGGGTGAATCAATTGTCATAAATTATAACCTTGAATTCAACTATGAGAACTAACACATAATTGATTAAGTGATTAACCATCAAATGCAAATGCACAAACACAATAACACCAAATTTATGTGGTAAACCCAATGAGGGAAAAACCATGGTGAGGATTAACTCACACTATAGAGAATATCAAAACCGATTACAAAAAGGCTCACTACCTGAGATAAGGACTCACTATCCACAAGGCTACAACCTGAAGGGATGACTGCCACAAAGATACAAAGAAGGAAAATATTACTTGTTATAGAGAGACAAAGATATCAATGCAACAAAGATTCCACCACAATCACTGATCAACTTGTATGAATGATAGAGTTCACCTTCTGCTCACTACATCCAAAAAATCAATGTTAAGCTTCACACTAAACAACCACACACCTAACTCACATACTTTAAGAATAGCATCAAATTCACATCTACTCTTTCACTTATCTTCCTTCTTTTCTTATGTACAATTTTCATCACTAGCACATTTTGTATTTATACTATCTCCAACCTTGAAAAGATACAAAGGTGACCATCCAACTTCAAATTCAAATTAGGTTAGCACCAAACATCCTAGGGTGTAATTAGAATGATGAAAACCCAAACACATGCTTCACTGGGACCCATAATAGATTCAACATGCTTCATCAACTTTGAAAATAGTGTTTGAAACATGGTTGACCAAACTAGTGTAAAACACATAGATCAATTAAGCTCGATGCTTCCAAATGCAAAAACCATCTTCAATAGAACTAGGGAAACATAATTCTAGAACCACAAGCCATAATACTTCAACAAAGAGAAATTTGGACCAACAACAATTCTCCCATACCTCAATCAGAACATAGAGAAACATAGTTCACAACCACTAGAACAACATCCTCAACAACTGAACACCTACAACCTTTTTTTAATACAATTTTATCAATATCCTCAACATATACAATCAACAACAACTAGTAGATAACTAGCTGGCTAGTTGAAATCAATAACAACACTTTATTCCTTTTTCCATTCCTACAACAATCTCCCCCTTTGTCATTGATGGAAACACATGATGTGAAAAACCATCAAAGACACCATACTAGTTCTGAAAATACTTTTCAAAGTTTTTCCTTTTGCTTCTCCCCTTTAGAAGATTATCATCCTTATTACCAACATTTTCTTATTTTATTTTTTATTCACATTCTTTCTCTCTCCCCCTTTGACATCAATGGAAAAGGAAAAAGATATGTCCATTGAAACTTCCTTTGACATGAAAACAAAATACTCATAATGACAACACTTAAAAAAATTGACTACTCCCCTGAGGGGTAGCCACCAAAAACATTAGTCCAAAAAGATAGAATCATGAATCCACCAGATTGATGCATCTCAAAATGCATCTTAGTTTGTAAAAGGAGGGGAAATAACCCCTAGCTTATCTGGGAGATACTCAAAAGAATCTTTAGGAAGATCCTTTGTAAATATATCTGCAATCTGATCCTTTGTCGAGACATACTCAAGCTTGACTTCATTCTCCATGACCTTCTCTCTTAAGAAATGATACCTGATAGATATATGCTTTTTTCTCAAGTGCATCACAAGATTCTTTGAAATGTTAATTGCATGTGTTATCACAGAAGATAGAAATAGGATCATCATGTAGCACTGTGATATTATTTAGTGTCTTTTTCATCCATAAAACTTGTGTACAACAAGATGCAATAGAAATATACTCAGCTTCAGTAGTAGACAAAGAGACTAAATATTTCTTCTTACTCAACCATCCCATCAATCTACATCCATGAAAGAATGCACCACCAGTTGTACTCTTTCTGTCATCTATACTTCCATCCCAATCTACATCTATATAAGCACTGAGTGTAAAATTTGTATCTTTAGGATACCATAATCCATAATCTGAAGTACCTTTCAAATATTTGAATATTCTTTTAACTACAGTAACATGTGTTTCCTTCAAATTTTCTTGAAATCTAGCTACATGACAAACTACATGCATAATATCCAGTCTAGTAGCAGTCAAATACAATAGTCCACCAATCATAGATCTATACAAGTGCTATGATTAGTCTTAGGTGAATCATCTTTATCCAACTTGCAACTAGTCATCATAGGAGTACTTACTAGTTTGGAACCATCCATCCTAGATTATCTCAACATCTCTCTCACATACTTAGATTGTGAAATGAAAATTCTTTTCTCTGCTTGATTAATTTGTAGCCCAAGAAAGAAATTCATCTTGCCAAACATGGGCATTTCAAATTCTTTTTGCGTTTCTTCTACAAACATCTTGCACATCTTTTCATTTCCTCCAAAGATAATATCATCAACATATACAACTGCAGTCAATATTTTGTCATTTTCTGTCTTGAAATACAAATTAATGTATGGCATACCTTTGTTAAATCCTCATTGATTCAAATACTTATCTAGCCTTGCATACCAGGCTCTAGGAGCTTGCTTTAGTCCATACAAATATTTCTTCAATATGCACACCATATATGGTTAATTTGTTAACTAAAATCCTTCCGGTTGTTCCATGTAGACCTCTTCATCTAGTTCACCATTCAAAAATGCTGACTTGGCATCCATCTAATAGACTTTTAAATCCTTATAAGTAGCTAATAAAAAGAACATCCTTATAGCTTCCATTCTTGCTACCAGGGAAAAAGTTTCTTGAAAATCTATACCTTCCACTTGTGAGTAGAATTTACACACAAGCCTTGCTTTTTTTTTCTGACAACTTTCCCATTCACATTTAGCTTGTTTTTGAATACCCATTTTGATCCAATGATATTTGTGTCTTTTGGTCTTTGGACCAATTCCCAAGTTTGATTCTTCTCAATTTGCAAAAGTTCATTCATTGCTTCCTTCCAATGCTCATCCTTACAAGCTTCACTTACTGACTTCGGCTCAATTTTAGAAAATAAGCACAAATTTACTTCAGCAACAACTTTTCTTATAGTTAACACACCTTTTGTCTTGTCTCCAATAATCTAAATTTTTGAATGATTCCTCAGAACATATTTTAGTGTTCTAGGGGACATCATCAAAGCATCTTCTTCTCTTTCATTATGTTCATTCTACTGTTTTTGTTCATCTCTATCCTATTCTTCCATAATTTCTTCTATTGTTGCATAGCCATGTTCATCAGACACATATCCATCAATATAAATAGAATTCTTCACTGTTTCATCAACCTTCACATTTGAGCTTTCTACAATCTTCCTCAATCTTTCATTGAAACATTTGTATGCATTTATTTTAGTAGAGTATCCAAGAAATATTCCTTCATCACTTCTTGCATTAAAATTTCCCAATGTTTCCTCATCTCTTCTGATATAGCATTTGTTTTAGAATACCTTGAAATATTTAATTGTAGGAATTATTCCATGCCATAGCTCATAGGGAGTATTTGTACTATTTTCTCTTGCCTAAACTCAATTGAATACATGTACAATAGTGTGAATAGCTTATTTCCTGTAAACTTCTGGTAATCTGACTTTAGTGATCATTGACCTAGTAGCTTCTTGAACTGTCATGTTTTTCCTTTCAACAACTCTATTTTTCTAAGGGGTTCTCAGAGTAGATAATTGTCTCTTTATTCTATGAACTTCACAAAACATATTGAACTCGTGTGAGGTGAATTCACCACCTCTATCAGATCTCAAGAAATTTATCTTCAAATTCACTTCATTTTCAACCATAGCCTTAAATGCCTTGAATCTATCTAATGCTTTTGATTTTTCTCTTAAAAATGTAACCCATGTATATCTAGAATAATCATCAATTAAAAGCATAAAGTACCTTTCACCAAGTAGACTTCACACTCTCATGGGACCAAAAATATATGTATGAACCAAATCTAATAATCTAGTAGTAGATTGTTCTCTTTATCTGTAATGATTTCTTGTCTGCTTCCCAAACTGGTAATTTCTACAAATAGCATTTGCAGGCTTTGCAATTCTTAGTAGATCTCTCATGGCCTGAACAGTACTAATCCTTATCAAGTTATCAAAATTAATGTGACACATTCTCCTATGCCATAACCAATTGTCATTTATCTGAATCATAAAACATCATCCATCACACCTTTAAGTTGATAAATATTTCCTTCAAATTTCTTTCCTGTAACAATCAATGTTCCAAATCCTTTCTAGATCTCACACTTCTCATAACTTAATCACAATATCATATCCCTTTCTATACATTTAACCAATGCTCAACAAATTATTCCTTAAACCCTTAACATAGTTGACATTGTCAGTATGATGCTTGCCATCAAAAGTTACTAAACATATCCCACATATTTTAGCACCAGTATCATCTCCAAACATAACCAAACCTCCATCATATTTTTCATGTTTCACAAACTTACTCTTGTCATGATCTAGAGCAGTGGTTCAAAACCTTCAACCATCACAAATAGATAAGTTTCTAACAACTCTTCAATCACAAAACTTTCAAATTTATTTCCTACTCACCATGCATATTGATGGCATACAAATGATCATTACATCAAACAACTCAACAATGCATTATTTTGTTAAACCCTCATTTCACCAAGGTTATGACAATATTTCCTATGAAAAGACACCCAAAAAAACCTCCTTATATTTCCAAAATGATCAAATAATTCAAATCCCTTTGTAGGAACCTTGTGCAGAAATTTAAAGAAGACTCTCACCAAGTTTGAGCCTTTTTGGGTGGAACAATACAAAGACAGTTTTCTTAATGCTTGTTGGAAACCCTAGTTTTATCACAGACCTACTCTCACCAAAATTGTCATAACTATTTCAAATCTTAATGAAATTAGATAAAAAAAAAAAAGGAAACAAAACTAAACTCATTTATCCATCATTTCCTATTGGTTTCAGACCATTATTGTACCGTACCAATCCATACCATGTGTTTCTTTCAGACTGTTACAAAAAAAAATCAGTCATTTAGGACAACCTATACCAAAAATGCCATAAATTTTACAAATCTAAAAAAAATTTGATGAGACAAATTGAAAATGAAATTAGATTCTCATCACTAACTACTCCAACCAATTTTAGATCATTATATGAAATATACAATCTATACAAACCAAGAGAACATTCGGCAACATGAGAAAAGTTTAGAAATAATGGACAAAAACAAGGGTTTCTTCTTCACAATTTTCAACCATCTCCAACCCCCAAATTCGAGTTGGAATTACATATTTATCATATTAAAACCATTTATAACTTCCCAACTAACCAATCAACTTCTACATGATCTTGACTCTTCATATTCCCATTCTTTCATTTTTGCAAGTTTTCAATTTATGACAATTTTGCAAGAATTGACAACTTTTAACCATAATTGCAAAATGACCCAACTAAAAACTCCTAAGACCTAAATAGGCTCAAATATGTTCAAAATGGTCTAAATAACCTTATTACAAGCTTATATCACCTAACTAACTCAAACTTCACAAATTGGCCTCATGGAGGCTTAAACTTGACAAGGTGCTCCTGCACCATGTCACCAGTCATGTAATGTGAGCAACCACTATCAACTACCCAAAAATTATTTTCATATTTATCATGTAGTTTAGAGATAATTGTACCTTCATTTTTCTCCTTCTCCTTTTCCTTCTCCTTCTCTAAAGGACTTTCCTTTGAATTTTTTTTTTAATTAGTAGAAGTAGGTTCATCTTTAATCGCCAAGAACGAGCATTCATTGTCATTTGGATCTTCATATCTCGAATCTTCATCTAAAATACTAGCATTATCATTAACATAGTAAGCTCTGTTAATCTTCTTTCCTTTATTTTCTTTCTCACATCTTTGTTTATTATTTTTAGCTCTTTCCAGAAACTTTGCAACATAGTGACCAATTTCTCCATAGCTAAAACAATTAAGGGGAAATTTACCTTCATACTTGCCAGAGCCTTTTTCTCATTCTTCTTAAAAATTTAGCCTTGATTTCATCAATTTTCTCTTCATTCAAATCTTCATTTTTTTTAGCTTTAAAAGTAGTCTTTGTTTTGCCTCCACTTCTTAGATTCGACTTCCTCATCTCATAAGATGTAAAAAATCCTAGAAACAAATCCTTAGTACAAGTCTTATAGTCTATAGTTTTCTCGATAGCACCCACCTTTTCACTATAAGCATCAGAAAGAGTTCTTAGAATCTTCTTTACAATTATAGTTCCATCTATAGTAGTGCCAAGAGATTGCATTCCAGCCACTACCTCATCTAATCTCTATACATAGGCTTTAACATTCTCATCTTCAGACATATGTATATGATTAAACTATGTTTCTAGATTCTATAATTTTTCCTCTTTTACCCTTTCATCACCATCATGCACTCTTTATAAAGCATCCCAAACTTTCTTAGCTATCTTCAAGTTCTGAACCTTAATCAACTTAGAATGTACCAAACTATTCAAGTTGAAATTTTCCTTGTTATTTGCTTCATGTGCTCTAATTTCTTTAGGTGTACTTGTACCATTAACAAGAGGAGTGTAGGGATTCTTATAAGATTTCTCCACATCATATCTGTAATACTCCAAATATTCTTCCATCAACACTTTCCAGATACCATAATTAGTTCCATCAAACCTCAGATAATCAAAGACCATTTTGCTAGTCATCTCAGACATTCCTCAGGTGGTTAAGCTCTTCGCCAAGGAACCAAGCTCTGATACCAATTGTTGGATAGGACAACTAAGAGGGGGGGTGAATCAGTTGTCATAGATTATAAACTTGAATTCAATTATCATAACTAACACACAAACTGATTAAGTTATTAACCATCAAATGCAAATGCACAAACACAATAACACTAGATTTTCATGGAAAACCCAATGAGGGAAAACCATGGTGAGGATGAACTCACACTATATAGAATATCAAAACTGATTACAAAAAGGCTCACTGCCTAAGATGAGGACTCACTATCCATAGGGCTCACTACCATAGAGATACAAAGGAGAAAAAGAAGACTTGTTATAGAGAGACAACAATCCCAATGTAACAAAGATTCCACTACAATCATTGATCAACTTGCTTGAATGATACAGTTGTCTTTCTGCTCACTACATCTGGAAACTCAATTTTAAGCTTCACACTAAACAACTGCACACCTAACTCACATACTTTAAGAATAGCATCAAAGTCATGTCTTCTCTCTCACTTATCTTCTTTCTTATATTATGTACAATTTTCATCACTAGCACATTCTGTATTTATACTATCTCCAACCTTGAAAAGATACAAAGTCAGCCATCTAACTTCAAATTCAAATTAGGGCAACACCAAATATCCTAGAATGGAATTAGAATGAGGGAAACTCAAACACACACTTCCACAGGACCCATAATAGATCCAACACACTTGATCAACTTCAAAAATAGTGCTTAACACATAGTCGGCCAAACTAGTGTAAAACACATAGATCAATTAAGCTCAGTGCTTCCAAATCCTAAAACCATCTTTAGTAGAACTAGGGAAACACAATTATAGAACCACAAACCATAAGACTTCAACAAAGAGAAATTAGGACCAGCAATAATTCTCCCTAACCTCAATTAGAACACAAAGAAACATAGTTCACAAGCACTAGAATAATATCCTCAATAGCTGAACAACTGCAAACTTCTTTTAATACAATTTTCTCAATATCCTCAACATATACAATTAACAACAAATAGTAGATAACTAGTTGAATGGTTGACATCAATGAAAAAACTTCATTCCTCTTTCCATTCTTGCAACAATTCTTCATTATCATGTGTCATCCTAGTGATAGAGGAACTCTTGGTGTCCCATGAGTTTGTCACTACTCCCAAGTCTCTCGATGAACCTAGCAATGAATCTCAGGCATTGCCTCCCTCACCCATTGAGCTAACACATTGAACTCCTGTAAAATGTATGTTTAATTCTCTGGATGGGGTCCTGTCCCTTTCATCAATTTTCACAATTACTGATGGTAATCCCACAAGAAGTAAGTGGAGAAGACCTTGAGGGGCCTTCTTCCTTGGCTCTTGTTGTGGGAAGTTCAGAGGGTTCCCCCCTTGATATTTCACCCTTGCAGGCTCATTTTCCTTCACCTTTATGATGATCTAGACTAGGAGAATGATGACCTCTTGGTTGATGAGGACTAGGGGCGCCTCTTCTTTATCTATAGGGTAGATTGTGTGTGTGTAATATGTTCCATCATGCTTGTGTTATATGTTCCTAGATGACCCTTGTCACCCTTGAAGGTTCTTGGATACAGGAGTGATTATGTGTCATGAAACTTCCTCTATCTGTTACATCATTCTTCCTTTGTTGTGTATTGATTCTTGACAATTGGGGACAATGCAAAGTATTGGGCTCATTTAGGCTTCCCTTCCATGTTGACCCAATATTTTATTTTTATTTTGTCTTCTCATACATTCTTCACATGGTTTGATAGAGTAGGGGTTGATGACAGTTCATTTATATACTATGATTATCTATTTATCTATATTTATGAGGAGCTCTGACTCAAAAATATCATATCACTCCTATGTCCCTTGTTTGTAATGTTATTGTTCCTTCTTGCATTATTGTTATCTTACATTTTTTTCTTGCTTCGTGACATTGTGCTGCTCATGTGTTGTCCCTTGTGTGTGTGACAACATTACCACAGTTACATCTCATTATGTTCTGCAGGCCACAACATCAATTTTTCATTCTTTCTTTTCTCTCCTTAGGATTCCATGTGCCTCTACGTTTAGCATGCACAATCCTAAGGGGGGATATCATGTCACTTTTATTTTCAAAAAAATTATTTGGTGGCCAATGAGTCTTTTTTTGAAAATCCCTTCAAAATATTTTTCAAAATTCACATTCCTCAACAAGGACCCTAGTGGAATATTTTTCCTTCATCATAGGTTCGCAAAGAAATAATTTTAAAAACCTTCCTTCAAGGAGGGAGCACCTTCTCTTGTGGGTGAATTTTTAACTTCCCCTTGCGAGGGGACCTACTTCATTTCAAATTCCTTGATGGCATGAACATCTTTCAAAAGGATTCCTTGGTGTTGAATTGACTTGCGAAAAATACTCTTACACTTTAAAATTGAGAGTCCCTTGAGTGAAAACCTTTTCTTTTGAAGGGCTCCCAAGGGACCCCTTTGAAATATCTTCCTTCAATTTTCTAACTATCTGCATGACTATCTACTTGTTTGCTTGCGTGACTACTTTTTTCTTTCTAACATGTTTCTTTGTAGGTGCGCCTATGAAGCTACTTTTCAATATGACTCTATAGAGTCCCCTACATCGAGCTTCCTTCAGGATAGAGTACCTAGGAGTTTCCTTCTTTGTAGGTTTGAGGATCTGTGAAGTGTTACATCCTACGAGATTTGTCCATTGTTGGTCTACAGGCCTTCAGTGGACTTTGATCAGCTTTGTAGTTTTGAGGATCTATAGATCCCTTTGTATGAACCTCCCTAGGGGAGAGTACTTGTGGAGTTGTTTTCCTACCCTACACTTTCAAGATTCACTACATTATGATCTACTTCCTTGACAATTTAGGTATACATCTCTAAACTTTTCAATCTACTTTACCAAACATTTGTTGGTGCTCATGCTCGCTAAAGTGGCAGGAAAATGTATAGGAGTGAATTTGCACCCTCTCACAAAATTCCCCTTTTACACCCTCTACTTCAGGAAAATTAGACCTAACTAAGAAATTCCACATCACCTATCTATAATTCATTCACTTGGCACTTGTCTCTTACATCAATGGTGGAATTTCTATCGGGGACATGCATGTGGTGCATGTACGTCTATGTGGTGCATTATCACCCCTAACAGATTCCTGCCTCTAGAATCCGTAGAGATGTTATGTTCTCCATTGGAAAGGAAGTGTAATGCCTTTGTACCTTTTGAATAACTCGAGAATGGATCTTTCCCTCCAAATTCTTCTTCAAATGCATATCTTTCAATTCAATTCAATCTTCTACACACTACTTTGATCTCTTTAGTAATTTGGTCCATCTGCTTCACAAATTCACATGCCAACTTGATCTTCTTAGCAATTTCCTTGAGCTTTTACACATATTTTCTACTTCATGTTGCACTCTTTCCATCCTTGGAGTTGTGAATTGGTGTCCTATGGGACTGCTTCTTCATTGTTATGGCAACGTGCACCTTACCAAGCTTGCATCCTCCTTTGCATGCTTGAGGGAACCTTGAATGAGAAGGTGATATTGTCTCTAGATTTACGTAGCATAGTGTTATTATTATTGTTTAGTTTTCCTTCCATTATTCTCTTTATCACATTTTCTATCTACCTATTTGGTTGTCCATGGAGGTGGAAACACCAAAGTGGGGGTTTGACTATGCAAAACTCCTATACAATCCCAACATTTTTCCTCTCTTGGTTGTGTGTAGGTATGCGTTCGTGTGGAGCTTGCTAGAGAACTGTACTCTTCATGAGTTAATCTTCATCAACTTTTCTTTTTTCATCTCCTTTATCATCTTTCCAGTTACTTCACTTATTCTATTTATTATCATTCTAATTAATATTTTAGACCTTAACCACTAAGTAGTTAGTATTCTTTTTGTTCCTTTTACCATGCCTTTGTACTTTCTGGCCATATGAATGCTAGTGCCCCAAAGAGACGCTAGTGCACTGCACTATCATCCTTGACCCACATTGTTTTCCTCAAGTAGAGAGTTGTCTAACATATGGTTCAAGTTTTAAAAGCCTACTCATTTAGCCCCATTCAAACTCTCAGGTTAGTAGAGTGACAAAAGAACTTGAGAGTTCTCTTCATTCTATATCCTTTACCTAAAACACTTGTCTAGCTTGAGGTAGATTAGGGCAGCCATCCACTCTCAGCTCTCTGTGACCTAGGGCCTTGGTGTGGTTGGTCCCCCTCTTCTACACAAACCAATGAGAATTATGAGAGTCCTATTTGTCTCTCTTACCCTAGGGAAAACACTATTGAACAAGATAATTTCATCATCGATAAGCAATAAAATCAAATCATTGATAACTTCCCTACTTGTGATGAAGTTATTTTAGAAGAATGAACCTTTAAATTTCATGAACATCTAGGTTGTAGATCTCCTAAAAACTCTCCTAGTAGGGAGGATATCATGGTGCAAGAAATTGACAACATTGATACATGTCTTTCAAACAATAGTAATGTGGCTTTATTTGATGAGGTAACCTTAAAATCTCCTTTCCTAAAAGATCATCACAATAAGGATGTCTTTTGTAGTTATGCACATTAGATATCCCTTGAAGTGATCTCTTGAGCAAGTTCTTATCCTTTATCCACCCTCACAACAACCACAAGTTCAAAATAAACTTTTTCTTATCTTAGAACCACCTAAAAGGCAATTTGATAATGATATTGTTTCACATCAACTGAGTTACAATATTGTTTCTCATACACATAACACTATAAACAATCTGCAACAAGAAAAACATCTCCAACATCCCTCCCATTGCCTTGACCTATCTTTCCTAGTGACCCTTTCTTTCCTTTACACAATGGAAAGGAGTACGATCTTGTTGAGAAACTAAAGCATACTCTTGCTCATATATCCTTATGGGACCTCATTCAAGCCTCACATAGCTATCATAACATGCTTCAAAGTGCTTTACAACAAGTTCCTATCCCTCCTAATGTGCAACTAAATGACATAGCAACCATGATTCAAGGAATGAGTGGGAACATTGTTTTCCACCAAAGTGAGCTACCTCCTTTGGAAGTGTAAAATAAAATGAAACTTTCATGATAATAGCTATCTTCAATAGGACAAGGATAAATAAAACCATTTTCAACAATGGATCAACTCTTAACGTGTGTAGTGTAACCCTTTTGGATAAGCTTGAAATAGATAAATCAAGAATTGAACCCGATTCCTTATTTATTTGAGGATTTGACAATGTAGGAAAACAACCACTTGGAGTGATCACATTACCTATTATAGGTGAAAAAGTTACATTAAAAACCCTGATCCATGTTATGCCTCATGGTATTTCATACAACCTCCTTTTAGGAATACCATGGATTTATGAGATGCATGTGGTGCCTTCTACCCTTCATCATTAAATGATGTATACAACAACAAAGTGTATACAATCAAGGTTGAACCTGAACCAAAAATTTGTTTGAACATTGATAAAGGCAAGGAAAATCCTTTGAAAACATTGATACCAACTATACAAGTGGAACCCACACAAGAAGAACAAAAGGATAAGTTCCCTAAACCCTTCACAACATTATTGGAAGATGATAGGGGCTCTTTATATTTTACACCTACATTCATGGGTGAATGCAAGATCACAAAAAAAGAGTCTAAAAATAGAAAATAAAAACAGTAATGTCAACACAAAATTAAAAAGCATCCACCTCAACCACTTTAGAACAAGAAGAAAATTACACAACAAACTTTGATGAAGTTGACTATGAGCAACAACCAAATCGAAAAGAAATGAAAATGCTTTACGGAAAATGTTATGAACTTATGAAACAACTTGGGTATAGTAGAAAATAATGCGTTGCTAGATAAGAAAGTATTCACATCCTTATAGAGGCTAACACACAAGAAACCACTAGTGGTATTGGATATTGTCCTTTGAAAGAAACAAAAGAATCAAAGAAATCCTTGCTTAATATGAATGTCATTACACAAAATACTAATGATTCAAATTCGATATCTAAAGAGTCTTGTGTAAGTATGACACCTTGTACTAAGCAAGAGATATCTTTATCATAAAATAAAGGAACATCTTCTACTATTGATCAAGAGGGTATCTAGTCAAGACTCCTCCAAGATAGTTTGATATCTCTCCCTCCAAGAACACAAAAGAAATTTTACTACAATAATTATTTTTTTGTAAATCATAGAATTAATGGTAATTATAATAATGAATGTAAAGCTTTGAGTGATAAAATTAAACATCTTAAGGATTGTGGTTCTCTTCCTTGTGTTGAAGCACCTTGTTCCTCTAATTGATACTAATTTTCATGTTTCTCATCAATCACCTAGGCTCATCCTTGTCTTGCACTAAGTGGGGGAAAGTGGGTTAGGTAGCCTTGTTGTCATATGGTACTTTTTATTGTCTCCTTTGGCTAGTTTACTACCTTCCATATATATATAGGAGCAAGCTTGGGATGTGGATGACATGCCTTAAGTTGGCTCGCATGTGGTGTACTATTCTTTCTATGTGTAGCATTAAATTTTGGGGGAAACCCTTTATTCATGATGTAGTTTCATATGGCATAATGCATTCCAAATAAGCTCTCATGTGTTCTACTTTAAATAAATTTCTCATTGCATGATGTTTAGCCATTTATTTAAGGTGGGGTATACATTGGCATTATTCTTTTGCATTTCACAATTCATATTTCACTATGTGGGCTTCTTACTTCATGCAATGTGTTTTTCTCTTGTTGATGACATTGGGTGGGATTTCCTTCAAGAGCGTGATCTCTCTTAGCATATTACACTCCTTTTAGTGGTAATCCCAAGTAGAGTGCATTCCTTAAGTTGTGAATTCTATTCTTCGATTGGTCCTCTCTTGGAGATATTAGGCACAATGTTCCATAAGTTAAGACCTTACATGAACTAAGAAAAACCCCTTTGAATGTATCTTACACTATTTCACATTTAAAATAACTATTATATGGCCACCTTTCATAACACACTTCAATTTCCTATGGAGCCATCCTATTTTTTCATGGGTGTCAACATACGAATTTTTGCTTGCCTCAAGATTCTCATTGTTCATGTTGTGTGGTACATTATCAAAGTTATCAGGAGGTATAGCTTTGGTATGGTTACTATGTATGGGATCTGACCATAGGCATGACATTAAACCATAGGTACTTTCTTGTCTATGTGGATGCATATCGGCCACGTGCGTATGTGTCTCACTAGGGACTCACCTAGTGGATATTGGATTCCACTAGCCCATGTGAGCATGCACTTTGTTTTTATAGTGGACATTGTGTTCCACTTGTAAATTTTTTTTGGAAAAAAAACTAAGGCTTGATACACATCGTGTTGGAAAAATAGTTGAGGCTTGACCAACCCTTTTCCTTTTATTCCTTATATCTTTGACAATGTATGCTTGTATCTTGTTGTTGCTTATTACATCATTCAAATGTGTGTTCCTTTGTGCCTATGTTGGTTTGCCATAGGATTCTGATCTTGGGGCTTGATCATCCCTCTTGATCATTGTTGTGAGTTTGATGCAAGGTCATCTTCTCACTAAAGTGGAGGTTAAATGTTGTGTAGAAAAATGAATCCAAGTTTACATTTTCACACTTGTTTGGGTCCTCTTTGCTAAAGTTTGGCTTATTTATGTCTTAATTGGTCCTATTTTTGAATCCACAAGCCTAATTAAATGCATTTTTCTAAGGATAATCTTGATATTTAACAAATGGAAAATTATAATTTAATGTTTTTGGTTATGTATGTTCTAGATTCAGGGATCTAGGACTCATACACCCCTTTGGGAATATGGGTCCTACCTAGGTCTTGGGACCTTATTTCAAATGTCACACTAAACAAAGCCCTCATCAAAATCATTGTCCCATGTTTAAGCATCTAGGACTCATATGCCCAACCTGGCATATGAGTCCCACTTTAACTTAGGAACTATTTTAATTCAAATTCTTTGTGATATTTTATTATCCTAGATCTAATGTCAGCTTGTAGTGTTGTAATTTCAAGAATCAAGTATAAACAAGTATAAATACAAGGTTATTTTACATAATTTCTCCTAACAAGAACAAGAAGAACAAGCTAGAAATTTTGAGTCAAGCATCCTAAAGAGCATTATAGAGTTTACAAGAGAATTCAATAGAAAATCCTCAAGCATTTGAAGCAACATTCAAGATTCAAGCATCATGTCAAAGTCTTCATGCATCATATGTGTTTTTGAGCTAACACTTGTGATGTAGGTTTCATGATTCAAGCAAGAATTCAAGTCAAGAATTCAAGTATTCAATCAAGATTCAAGATCCACATTCATGCCAGCCATTTCACACAAGTTTGCAACCTTTATTTCAATGTTTTGGTGAATTAAAACATAGCATTTGTTCATTAATCATTCCTTCGTGCTATTTCATTTCATTTTGTTGGAATGTGATGTTCTTGATTATTGTCATTAATGGTTGTCATTGATGTCAACATATCTTGGTTGATTGATTAAGGTTCGGTTTTGATTCTTTGGTGATCTGGATTGGCATGCTTCAGATGTTATGTTGTGATAATCTATCTTTGATCATGCTTGTCCTAGTCTCATTCATTTTACAACATAATGAGACACACTCTTATGGGTCCAAACTAATCTGGAAATTGGTGAATGTGCTCCAGAACATTATTCGCATTCTAACGTGCATATTATATTCTTTAGTTCTAGATATCATGGTAGCATGTTGATTTGAGCAAGGAGGTTCTGATTGGTCCACGTTTCATTCCTTTCCACTATGGGAATGTTTTGTGGTGACCTAATTCAAATTATGTTTGGATGACTTAGGAGATCATGAAGACATTGTCTTTGGCCAACTTAGGAGTTTATGGAAGCATGGAATCATATAAGTAAAAGTTGATTCTATTTGATGAAATCAAGTGTGATGAATGTGAATCTGAAAATCTAGACATATTGAAGTGCATGAAAGTATACAACTAGAGACAACAAATAGTGTGATTATATCCAGTCTCATTATTGGTGACAGTTATTTCAATGGTGGATTCCCTTTCATTATTCTTCTAACAGTGAGTGTTTCTCTTTTGGCAGTGATCCTTTCTATCTTTAGTTGTAATAGCTAGGAAGTGAGGCCATCGATAGTGAGCCTTACCTACAGTGAGCAATTTTGTAGTGAGCCCTTGTAAAAATCACCTCAACTGATGTTTTATAATTGAGAATTAGCATTCTCTATGGTTTTTCCCTTCTTGAGTTTCCACATAAATTTTGGTGTTCATTGTGATTGATGTTGTTGTGTGCTTACATGTTAATATATGTTAGATTATTATCTAATTGATTTAAGTTTGCTCCTATATACACGTAAAATATACTGATTGACATTACACATCTGATCCCGACCACTAACACTATTTTATCCTAAATCATCCCTTGATCTAACCATTTAATCGAATTATCCCTATTTAATTAAATAATCAATTTTATTTGATTAAATATTTAAAGTCCATCCATTAAATAAAATAAATTAAAACCTTATTTAGTTTAATCTAGATTCATCTCCTTGGTTAAATAAAACAAAAATCTTTATTTAATTAATCTTGAAATCATATTCTTCTCATATTTTGATTTAAATCAATCCATAAATTTAAATCAATATGCCACATCATTTTGATCTCTCATTAAATTAATTAACCTTGATTAATGTAATCTCCTCTCATGTCCCATTCTCTAGCTTTTGCAACTTGCACATGAAAATAGATTTAATTCATTTATTAAATCTCTATTTTCTCTCAAAAGGCATAATAAAGGAATATCCCTCAAATTTGAATTCAAAAATCCAAGTGGACTTTGTCCTTCCAACAAGGTATTTACTCCACCTAAAAGGTTCTTTTTCCTTGAGCCAAGTGGAATTCAATTCATGTTCTTTCCCTCTTACATATCATTTCACCAATTTTAAATTTCAAATATATGCATTTATTGACACATTCTTCAAAACTTGCACATCCTCCATCCATTCACATGTTGACAAGTGGCATCTTTCCATTTGTTGATTCTTAGTCCCATATTGCTCCATTTTGGACATCTCTTCAACTTGAAATTATATAAATAAGAGGCTTCATTCCTCATTTTATCATCCACAACTTGAGTAAACTTACTATACTCAAATTTATAGCAATTTTCATCCAGTTTCATCCAATCTTAGCTAGGTTATGCAAATTTTTTATCTTGGAGCACATTGGAGGTCTTCATCAAGTGGATCACTCTTCATCATCAATCATCTTCATCACACCATTGGAGTTGGGAAAGGGCCAATTTTCACATCAAATTGGCATCAACTCCCTCAAGAGATTAAGAGTTTTCTTTGTTTAAGTATAGGATTTGGTATCTTTGTTTTAAGAGTATTGTGTTCTTCATTTTGTTCCTTTTCTCTTACATTCAAATGGATTTCTTGAGGAATCTTTATTCTAACTTGTATTTGATCTTATTAATGTGTTCATTTTTTGTGTTCTTGTAAGTATAGGATCTAGGTTCACATTTTGGGGCTAGAGGGAGGGAAAACCAGAAGATCATATCACGTTTTTTGAGAAAATACTATGTTTTTTTGTGTTTTTGTGTGTTTATAGAAAACTCCACCATTAGAAGCTCAGCGATGTTGTTTAGCATTGCTGCTTCAAACTGTGACACTCCCTACTTCCCGCCCAGAATTCAAATTTTCAAACAGCATCGCTGAATCTTTTTGGCCCGCTGGAATCTTTTCAAAATCCAAACTGCACCGCTGATCAAAATAGCGACACCTTCATGCTCATTGGTTTGGTTGTAGAGTGACGCTGACTGGTAAGTGACACTATACAACACCACTGGTGATTTCAAACCGTGAAACCTTTGTGGATTGCACCGTTGGAGGGAAGTAGAAAGTGAAAATTTATTTCTAACACGTGCTTTTTATCAAATTCTGGTTATTTGGTCTATTTTTTGCTTTCTTGATCTCTATTTTTGCAAAATTTAACTGATTTTCTTGTAGGTTGGATTAACCAAAAAGGTGAAGAGGAAAAGAAGCATGATGACCTCATTTCATGATAGGGTGATCCTATAATAGTGGTTTACAATTTTTGGCCAAACTGGACACTGAAATATTTTTTTTAACTAAATCTTCACTTTCGGACACCTATAGCAGCTAAACCGTGAGGAATTTGAAGATGATGAAAATTAGAGTTTTGTTACATTTTTTTTGTAGATTATAAATATATTTTTTTCAAAAAATTTGGAATCAGATTGCACTTCTTTTTCCATCTCCCTTGAAAACTATTTTTTTTCATAAAACAACATTTTTAAAAAGTGACGCTCACCGTATAATGCATAACTTTTTTTCCATGAAGGATAAAATTCTAATTCTTTTGAATTATATTTGTAACTCTAATATCTAGTGCTTCCACTTGGTTAGATAGTTTTTTATTGATTTTTTTTCTTTAATCAAGTTTCAAAGTCAAACCAATTGCAATTTAGACATAGCGCGACTGTATAACGTGTAACTTTTTTTGTATGTATCGAAATTAAAAACAAAATTGTTGGATCAAGGACTCTAATATCTAGTGCACTCATATTTTTCAAATTTTTTTTATAATCTTCTATTTTTCCACATGCATAGAACAAAGAGCTTGATTTTTGGTGAAAAACCTATATTCATAAGAAATAAAAAATAAATATAATAATCAAATTAAATTTAATTAAAATTATACTTTTTTGGAAGCTTATATTAAGGAATACATACTTACAAAAAAATAAATTTTAAATGAATTTATTTGATCCCCCAAAAGGTAAATCAAAAGTGGTTTTTTATCAGCATTTTGATAGGTGTAAAGGAGACTCCGTTATAGGTATGGTTTAAAACTAGTGGGGTTCTATCCAAGGGGGCTTGGTCTAAGGTGTTTTGATCAAACCCTATTCAATTGGAATCCTTTAAATGGAACTTTTCAAGGCTTAAATCATTATATTTTCTAAAAATATGTGATTTTAGCAAAACTCAGGATCTCCCAAAAGGTGTAAACCACTATTGTGGTAGCACCCGATACAAAGTGTTTTTAAACACTCTAGTGTTTGTTCAACACTCGAAGAGGATTCACTATTACTCTTAAGGAAAAATTTGCTATCTTTAAAGCTTATGACTTGCTAGTTTTATTTTGGGCTCTAAAAAGAACTCTTTGAATTCTTGTTACAAAAGGAGCTTAAAATGAACTTTAGGACACAAACTCACTTGATTTTGTTTGGGGCTAACAATTGAACAAGAAAAATTCTCACACTTCATTTTGTGCAATAAAAAGAAGTCATTATTGCTTTCATTGCATTAAAAAGAACATGTGCAACTTTGCTTTGTGATTGCTTACTCAAACTAACATCATTGAAAAGACATGTGTGCTTCTCTCGCGCCTCATGACGATCTTGAGAATTAAAAGGATTTTTTTATGGTCTTAGGTTGGGATAAAGTGATCACCTCCACACTTCATTTTGGGAACTAAAATTGAACAAAACATTGTGCGAGTGTGAGTAAACCTATTGCATGTGTTCTCCCTTTGTTTCTAAACAAAGGTTGATTGAACTATGAATATGTTTACTCGCTATTATTTATCTTAGAGGGCCTGCCTCAGGCCTTGGGGAAAAACTACTCACCCAAGGGAACGACTCAACCGGTAACACTCTAAACCCAAGAGTATTTCTAGCTGGGATATAAATGTGGGTATTGGAATAAACACCAGTATCACGTGGTTGGCTCTGACAAGAATGGAAACAATGGTCTCTCACCATGTTGGGTCAACTCCTATGAACGAAAAGTATGAATTAAAACCCTTGTTGTAGAAAGGCCAAAAACCCTATCTATTTGTTGGTGCAAGAACGGTCGTTCTGAAGCCGCCCCACATTTTTACAGTCTTTAGTAGAAATGGAAAGCATGCCATGGGAGTTTCATGGGTGTTGATGCTTGGCTTCCCCATATAAGTGAGTGTCATGGAGGGGAGCCAGTGGGGTCAAACATCTAACCATTTGCTAAAGATAAGCATAGCTGGACTTGTCCAAGTAGAGACTCAACAAATATAGTCTTTCATATCCATAAGGTTGTGCTTGTTCTTGGTTACAAACACTTTGCTTGTTTGAAAACATTTGGAAACAAACATTTAACATCATCATCAAAACTTCAAACCCTTTAGGAATCAAATATAATTGACCAAATTCATGTGTTATTGTTTGCCCTTGGGATTTTATCCTTAGAGTTTTCTAAACACTTGGATTTACATCTCAATTTTTCTACTAAAGTTAAACAATAGGTAACCCTTTCCTTGATTTCATAAAAATTCCACATGACATACTTTGTGGGATTTGAAGAAATTGGGACATTGGACATCTAGTTTGAAAACCTATTCAAAGAAGTGTTTGTGGTAAGAAAAAATCACTAAGAAAAGATAAAAAAATTTACTCTCACACATTTGTTAAGTTCCTCATGATTTCCAAGAAAGTCAAAATCCCAAAACAAAAGTCCTTGAGAAAAAGTTCAAAATTTAGGAGTCACACTCGAAAGGTCATCAAGAAATACATTAGGAAGTGCAATCAAAAGAAACATATCAACATAAGCAAAAAATTTACAAGGTTCTATAGACTCATTCCTTTGAACAATCCAAAAATGTATGCTCAGTTTGAACCACTTCTTAGTTATAGAGGTGCTTAGAAGTATTGTATGTTCTTCAATACCAAGGTCTAATAAACAAGTGTCTTTTTAGGTACACCCTAGGATTAGAATCAAAACATTTTATCCATCCTTAAACATCAAACCAAAATCACCTCACCATCATCTTTTAAAAAATATTGAAATTATCCTCCATGCTAGGCTTTTTGGAAAAAATAAAAAATCATCAAATCTTTGAAGCAAAATCCTTGAAATATTTGAATCAAAACATCAAATAATCTTTGGATAGGTATGTGTAGATGCATCCTTTTGCATATGCTTAGTCAAATTATCAAACCATCTTGTTTAGTTAGGTATATGTAGATACATCCTTCTCCATATGCTTGGTTAAATTATCATCTTGTTTGAATAGATGTGGGTAGATGCATCCTTCTCCCTACACATATTCAAATTATCATCCTTTGAGAAAATATACCTCTTAGATAATTATCCAACATCTTAGGGCCTATTTGTTCATAAATCCAAAAGAAAAGAAAACCAAAAAAATCTACCTCTTAGATAATCATCCAACATCTTAGGGTCTATTTTTTCATAAATCCAAAAGAAAAGAAAACCAAAAATCAAATCAAGGTCAATCCAAAATCCAAAAAAAAAATCCAAAAAGTCCTAAAAAAGTCTAGCATCCCCTCAAGATTTCTCAAAAGTTCAAACATCCACATCATCCATATTTTACATCATCCCCATCATATCACCTTTGATCCTTGAAAAACATCCTAAATTTTCTCTTTTTTGTGGCTAAGATTAATTCAATCCAAAGAATTAGAGATTCATCTCCCTTATTCTTCAAAATTGATTCCTATTTTATGGTGCAAACTAGATCTCAACACAAGAGGAACATGGAATCCAACAAAGAAAAATCCACTACAAGTGACCTAAGTCAATTTTTTTTTGAAATAAATCCCATTGAATCAAGTAATCCTCTAATCAACTTTCCTTCATCATCACAAAACCCTCAAGAGGAGGTAGAGTATCTGACCAATAATCCCTTTGGAATGTCACACGAGGAAATCATTGAAATGATTCAAAATCCAGAGAACCATAAGATTATCAATATCATGATGAGAATCAACCCTTCACTATACATGCTCGAATTAGCAAAGCAAGGGGCTAAACTACCTTCTAATTTCGATGTGAGCTCTATAGTGGAACCATCTTAGAGGTCATGCCTCCAACTTCATCCACCCTCCCCATCTCATATACACCCCCATCCCAAAGTATCACTCAAAACATCCTACAAATCACAACATCCATTGCTCCAACTCAACCTAATGTTAAAAAGGTAAGTGTATTTCTCAATGCCATACAGACACACCCCCTTGTCAACAATTAGGATTTGGATGTAAACACCACCTTGGGACAAACCATACCCAAAAATCCATCGCATCCATATGTCCCTCTCACTTTCCATGATCCTAATGACCCATCATCATCATCATTTCATAGAACACCCCAAACCTCTATCCCCATAACTTCACAAGGAGAAGGTGACATGTTCATACTAGGGGGAATTTTTGACACCACCATTTCCTCAAGAGATCAAATCCCTCATTTTTTCACCACTTCCACCATTGTCATCATCATCTACACCACTTCTTGGCTTATGGTTTCCCCCTTTACCAAATATCAATCAAAATAAAACCAACATCTCGAACATCAATCAAAGCATCACACCAAGCTCTCAAAACTTGTCATTGGCATCACAACAATAGATGGAAACTACCCCGATAACACATACCACCACCATCACATCATCAAGTACCCCCCTAACATCTCAAAACATGGTCTCTCAAGGACCAACCACATCGATCGCACCATCTACCAATCAAACCCCAGTCATCAACATGACAACACCTCTCACCACCACAACAAGCACCATTCTGAATCCACCTCCACCACCACCACCAAGCTCCAATACATCAAGGAAATATAGTATAGTGTTGCAAGCCACTCAACAAGCTGCATATCAAAAGGAAATCCTACAAGTACAATAACAACAAGCCGCACAACTAGCTGCTTAGCAAGCTGCTCAAGTTGCCCAAGCTACATTACAAGAACAATAGGTTGCCCAAGCCCAAATCTTATTGCAACAACAACAACAACAAGCTTTACAAGCTCAGGCACAAGTACAAGCTCGAGCTCAAGCTCAAGCTCAGGTTCAAGCTCGAGCACAAACTCAAGCGCATGCTCAAGCTCAAGCCCAATATCAAGCACAAAAAGCACAAACACAAGCGCAATATCTTGCATAACAACAAGCAACATAATATCAGACACATCAGAAAGAATTGAAACAATGTCAAGAACAATAGGAAACAACCCAATTAGTGACTCAACAACAAGCATTGTTCAGACAACAACAACAACAAGCTCAACAACAGGAAATCCTGGCATAGCAATAACAAGACCAACAACAAGCATTGTTGATACAAGTACAAGCATACATGGCTCAACAAAATGTACAAACATCATCCATCAAAATACCAACCAATCCACCCATCCCACTGACAATCGAACCACCCCAGAACACTTTCATCCCACCCCCTGATCTGCAAAATGATGTCACAACACAAATCAAATTACTCTCACAACAAGTGCTCGATCTTCAATTAGGGTGAACAATGAAAAAATATAGCAAATTGTGTCCTTACCTATTCAACAGGAGCCTTGTGATGAAACCATTCCCAAAGGGATTTGAGATCCCCAAGTTTGACAAGTATTGTGGGACGGGAAACCCTGAAGATCACATTAGGGAATTCTAGGTTCATTGCATGGAAGTCACATATGATGATACCTATCTGATGCACCTATTTCCTAGGAGCTTGGCTAGCCAAGCCATGGAATGGTTCTCTTGCCTACCTATAGGCATCAAGACATTCCAAGAAATCATAGATGCATTCATAAAAAACTACGCATGCAATATCACCATGGATGTCAATCTAGAGGAACTATCAGCTCTAAAACAAGGTAAGAATGAATCATTTGCTTCATTCCTACAATGATGGCAATCCAAGGCCAATCAAAGTAAATGGGTCATGTTTGAGGAACAAGTGTGCACTATCATATCCAACCTTGATAGCCTCTTAGCCTTCCACCTCAAAGTACAAGGGATCACCACTTATGATCAGTTGATTTCCAAGGTGCTTAGCATCAAATGAGCCCTTATGACACAACCTAGAGGATCAACTTCATATCCTGAAAAACAAAACAATTTCCAATCTACAAGCTATAATGACAAACTTCACACATGGGCAAGAAACAAAAATGTTACCAATGATGGTGTTGTTGATGCCAATGTTTTCATCAGTTCCCCTAGGAAAAACACACCCACACCAGAACAAGAAATCCAAAACCATTATCAAAACAACCATCTAGCGAACACAACAACACAACAACTAAACAATCAAGTGATCAATAATGTCAATGATCAAAGGGGACCACCCCAAAAAAATAAGAACTTCACCAAGAGGAAGTACACCACCCTTGGGGAACCACTTGAATTCATCATGAAGAAACTAATAAATGAAAACCTCATCAAGATTCCCACCTATGAGAACTACCAAGAACCAAATGTTAAACCTCCTTGGTGCAACAAAAATCAGCTTTGCAACTTCCATAAAATCAAAGGGCACACCACTAATAGTTGCATGAGGTTAAAGAACCTAGTCCAAGATCTCATTGATTAAAGAATAATAAATGTGGAACAACCAATAGGAAATAATAATCTCAAAATATACACAAATTCGATGCCTAACCATAGCAATAAATGGAACAATAACACTGATAAGGGGAAAGGCACCTTCAAGAATATGAATCATGTGTAGGACCATGTCATCACATCCCTGGATGACTACTACTCTACCATCACCATCAAAGGAGCCCATGTCGATTGTGGAGTCACCACAAGAGGCAACAGAGTTACCATCGCATTATCATCCCAACCAAATAGAGCACTCACACCCAATGCCATATATGTTCCCGGTTACAATGTCCTTGATCAACTAAAAAGAACCTCAACACAAATCTCCATCATGGAGTTAATAAAAATATCATTCACCCATAAGAAAATCCTTGAGGAAGCATTGGCTTCATCCATTGTCCCCACAGATCTTGATGTGGAACAATTCCAAGCTATGGTCGAAAAAATCATTACCCTGAATCTCCTTACATTCTCCGACCAAGATTTTTCTACTCAACCATCTCATAATTGTGCACTCCATTTAGAATTCCTAGTGCAGAAAAATAAAGTCAAGCGAGTCTTGGTGGATGGAGGTGTAGGCTTGAATATTTGTTACCTCAAGCTTATTAAGAACCTAAAAATCTTAGAAGATTCCA
This sequence comes from Sequoia sempervirens, assembly GCA_007258455.2. Lineage (NCBI taxonomy): Eukaryota > Viridiplantae > Streptophyta > Pinopsida > Cupressales > Cupressaceae > Sequoia > Sequoia sempervirens. The sequence goes on from VDFB02193867.1 coordinate 357,687,557, forward strand.
TCGACAAAGGAAAAGGTATTACAATCAGAGAATATGATGATCAAGAAAGAGTGTCCAAAGGCACAATCCAAATCCCTATTCAAGTAGGGCCAGCTATCATGAAAACCATCTGTCAAGTCTTGGATCTTGACTTACCTTATAACATTCTCCTAGGACATCAATGGATCCATGCAATGCAAGCAGTAGCATCAACCTTCCATCAATGTGTCAAATTCACATATGAAGGACAAGAGGTCACCATCCATGGAGATCTTGAACCATTCTCCTACTGTAAGAACCTTGAGGAAAAATACTACAAAATACCTCAAATACCTAAAAATGATGAAGGCCCATCAACACCATACATTTATGCAACCACTCTCACCTCCAATTCTGCAATAGAGGCACCCGCCATTCCCGGCATCCCCACCATCTCTGATATGAAAGTCATCATCCAAGAAAATGGTTGTGGAAACTATATGATTCCCAAAAATGCCTTCGTGGTAGGAGAGTTACCACAATCTCCTAAATCATGAGGATGTCTACAATTAAATCAAGCCTCCACTTCCCAAACATTCCTTGAATATCCCAACTTCAGAAGTTGGGGGGATCTTGGCTGAGAAGTCATAGAGGAGGACCCATCTCATCTCCTATATCAAGATGATATACCAACAACTAATCTACCAATGGATGATAGAGGTAAAGGTTTTCAAATGATGCTCGCAATGGGCTATGACAAAAACTAGAAATTGGGGAAAAATGACAATGGGATTATAATACCCCTCATTCCTAAGATGCGAATGAGAAATATTGGCCTTGAATGTACCCCTCTGAGTATAACCATACATGGATGAGTTCCCCCAGTTAAAGCAATCAAGACTACCCATGAACCAACACCAGTTGAACTTCGCTTACCTATATCCATTGGTCACGTCATAGATAATTTCACTTTTGACATAACTGATGTTTTTAGTAGCAGTGATGATGAGGATACCATAACCAACATATCCAGGCTCTTTGAGGATACCACCCTTCTCATGATTAGTACCCTATCTTATGAGTCTGAAAACCAAAATCATGAAATCAATTATGACCAACGAGGACCACCAATTCTTGACACATTAAAAAATGATGAGGAACGCTTAGAATTCATGGGACTATGAAATAATATTTTGTGTGGGGATCACAAAGCAAGATTCATCATTGAGCTAGATACACAAGCCTATTATGGGGAAACAATTAAATCCCTCAATCAAAAAAGTGATAAATTAAGAATAATATCTAAGTCCTTGAGTGAAAACCACACTATGGCACTCTTTGACATGAAAAAATTAAAAAGAAAAAACACATCCAACAGTGAAAACCTCTTTGAGGTGCCTAAGGATGGGGGATTCAATCTTCCTTTTAGAGATCTTCATCGAGAAAAATCAGCGGTCCTAGCAAAAAAATTTAATCCAGTCAACCTAGGAACAAAGCAAACACCACACATCACATTTTATGTGGAGTCATTATTATCAGAGGAACAAGATCTCCTAGCATCCTTCTTAAGAGAAAGATAAGTTAATTTTGCATGGAGCTATGCTGACATGTCAGGGCTCAATCTAGAAATTATAGTTCATCATCTAGCTATGTACCCTGAAGCAAAGCCTATTTGACAAAAACTTAGGAAAATACACCCTCAGATCACCTTACTAGTTAAAATGGAACTAAAGAAGCTATTAGACATAGGATTCATTCAACCAATAGACTATCCAAAATAGGTGTCAAACCTGGTTCCTATCTCAAAACCCAATGGGGGCATTAGAATCTGCACAGATTTTAGGGACTTAAACAAAGCATGTCCAAAAGACAATTTCTCGTTGCCCAACATTAACATGATTATAGAAATGATGACAAGGCACAAAATGCTTTCCTTGATGGACAGTTTCTTAGGATACAACCAGATAATGATTGCTAAAGAAGACCAATAGAAAATGGCCTTCACTTGTCCACAGGGGACTTACTACTAGAATCTGATGCCATTTGGCTTAAATAACATAGGAGAAACATACCAAAGAGCCATGACATTAATCTTCCATGACATGATCCATAAAAACATCAAAGATTATGTTGATGACATACTAGCCAAATCCAGAAAGAGGAAGGATCATATAACAACCTTGAGTACTATTTTTGATAGGCTAGAGAAATAAAAGGTCCAATTAAATCCAAAGAAGTGTGTCTTCAGCGTACAATCAAAAAAATTTCTAGGATACATAGTGTCAATGAGAGGTATTGAGCTAGACCCTACTAAGGTAAAATAAATCCTTGAGATGGAAGCACCAAAAACATTGAAACAATTGAGAGGTATCCAAGGTAGGTTTTAGTCCATTCGAAGGTTCATAGCATAGCTGGCAGATAAACAAAATCCATATTCTCACCTACTTCACAAGGGAGTAGCATACAAGTGAGACATCAAGTGTGAATAATCCTTTAATAAGATCAAAGAATATCTACTTACACCACTAGTCCTTATGCCACTGATCCCAAGAAATCCATTAATTCTCTATGTGCCAGAAACAATAATAGCCTTTGGTGCTCTTTTAGCTCAACATGACGAAAATGGGACAAAAAGGGCCATATATTATATGAGCAGAACAATGGTGGGGCATGAGTTAAACTACTCATTTATTGAGAAAGCATGTATAGCAGTAGTGTTTGCTTCACAAAAATTCAGACATTGCATGATGGCACACAGAATAAAACTCATCACCAAAATCAACACCCTCAATTACTTACTATCAAAGGAAATGCTCATAGGAAGGATGGCTAAATGGGTCATGATACTATCAAAGTATGACATTGAATATGTGGAGCGAAAAGCAATTAAAGGCCAAGTCATCATAGATCAGCTTGCAAAAGCACCAATCTATTCAGAGAATCCTCTCATCTCAGAGTTTCTAGATGAATCCATCTTCATCTCAACATAGCTGACCACTAGAAACTCTACTTTGATGGCTCATACAGGCAGCATGGATCAAGAGCCGGTGTATTCTTTATTACCCCACTGGGGGATTGTATATCTAGGTCCTATAAATTGGCTTTCCCTTGTAATAATAACATTCTAGAATACGAGGCTTTAACCATAGGTCTCAGAATAGAAATGCAGTGGCACACCATGGCACTTAGAGTATACAGAGATTCTCAACTAATAATAAATCAAGTGAATGGTGAATATCAAACTAAGGATGATAAGGTCACTCCATACAAGAAACTGGTGGACTATCAAAGAATCCTCCATCGAGATCACATTTGAGAAAATTCCTAGAGAAAACAACAGAACTGCAGACACCATGGCAACAATTGGATCCTTACTAGAAATCCCTCACAACATCCTAAAACATGAATTCTTGGTAGAGTAGCTTTTCATGCCTGCATTTGAGGTACCAGAGTTAGAATTTGTGTGTGAAATCATTGGTCCTAGAGATCCCTGGTACCATGACATTTATACCTACCTACGAATAGGTGTCTTACCTCTTGACTTACCCTCAAGTTTAAAAAAGAACTTTTATTAAAAAATCCTCTAGGTTTATCATCCTAGGAAATACCTTATACCGTAGAAGTATAGAGGGAACCTTATTATGCTACCTTAATACTGATGAAGCCTTGACTACTTTAACTGAGGTCCATAACAAGATTTGTGGTTCACACTCGAGTGGAATTACCTTGGCCAAGAAAATATTCAGGATGGGGTATTATTGGTCCACCATGGAGAAAGAGGCACATGACTATGTAAGAAGATGTCTACAATTTCAACAACATGGGGACCTCATCCATGCTCCAACTCAAGAACTTCATCCCATCATTACACCATGGCCCTTCTCACAGTGGGGGCTCGATCTCATCAGAAAAATCACTCCCACTTCATCTAATGGCCATAAGTTCATCATAACCACCACTGAGTACTTTACCAAGTGGGTCAAAGCCATACCAATGACCTATATATTGGGGAAGTAGATATCAAAGTTCATCCTAAACTATCTCATATTTTGATACGGTGTTCCCCAAGCTATTATCTCAAATAATGGAACACCATTCAAGAATTAGGATGTCCATGACATGTGTGAAAAATTCAAAATCCAACATTGCTTCTCCACCCCATATTATCCCCAAGGTAATGGCCAAGCAGAAGCCACAAATAAAACCATTTTAAAGATCCTCAAGAAAATAGTCAATGATGTAGGATGTCACTAGCATCTGCAACTCAATCCCGCCCTTTGGGCCTATCAAACTAGCATCCACACACCCACTAGCACCACCCCTTTCTCCATGCTCTATGGATCAAAAGTCATACTACCCATCGTGATTGAGCTCCTGTCACTAAGAATATCATTGTAAAACCTCATCATGGATGAAGAATACTGAGTATCAAGACTGAATGAGCTAGAGCTACTGGATGAGTGACATATAGATGCTTTAAATCATTTGCAAGTCTATCAGAATAGACTCAAGAGGAGCTATAACAAAAAAATCATAAGCTAGACTTTCCAAGTTGGAGAACTAGTACTAAAGGAGAATCAGAAGAATGTCCCAAATCCAAACAGGAAAGGAAAATTTGAACCCAATTGGTTAGGACCATTTGTTATCATAGCAAACTATAAGTTAGGGACATATTAGTTATCAATACCCAAAGGGGAACCTCTGCAAGAGCCCATGAATAGCTCCCATCTCAAAAAGTTTTATGCCTAATTCTTTTAAGGTATAGAACCCCCAAAAATTAAAAAAATCAAAAAATGTCCTAAAAAAATAGTTACCTTGGTGAAAACCTAGCAAACAGGCATCTTGGTGACAACAAAAAAATCAAATAAGCAAAAAAAATAAAATCAGAAAAAGGATAAAAAAAAATAGTAAAGAGAAAAATCATCCTCTAGTGAAAACCACTTTGGTGGCACTTTGGGCAAGTACCTTGGTGAAAACCTAGAAAATAGGCACCTTGTATAAATAAGCACTTTCCATCCACCAGGATCTTTACATCTTGTTCTACATCATCCATCCATTACATTTCCATTATCCATTGCATTGAGATCTCCATCCATCACCCATCTGTTTGGCATCCACATCATAACTTGGTCATGTGTTCTTATCATGGTCCCTCCTAGTACTACTCAGCCCATTCCCAAGGTTAGTTTGTCATGCCTTTATTAGAGTAGTCTATTGCATCATGTTAGGGGAATGTTCTCATTGGATCAGATTCATGTATATTCTTGAAGTCCTAAATTCCAATAAATCCAAAAATATTCATAAATCTAAAAAAATCCAAAACATTCAAAACATTCAAAATCCAAAATAGGTTAAAATGTCGGTCAAAAATCCAAAAATAGAGTTGTCTTGTCAAACTATAGGTCTTTGAGCCTTGAACGTAGGCAAGGTTGATATATGATTATCCCCCAAGACACTTAGGTTAGTCCTTTAGGAGTCCATCATAATAAACTGACATTTCATCATGTATATCTTCATTTGTAAATTGGTCAAGTCATCATTTGAACTATGTGGTCTTTGCATGTATAACGTAGGAAAGGATAATCTATTGATCAGCCCCCGAGGCCCCTAGGATAGGCCCTTACATTAGTCCCTTGGTCAAAATCTCATAAAACCCCAAAACATTGGAAATTTTGAAAATCAAAACATTTGAAAAATCTTGAAAAATACCAAAAATAGCCTCAAAACATTTCAAAACATCAAAAATATCCAAATATTTGAAAAAATCCATCCGTCCCATTTCGATTTCACCCATAATAAACATCACTCACAATAAATCAATCATCATCCCCAACCTTTGGTAAAACAGTCAGAAACAAGTCTAGCAAGTTAAAAAGTGAAAACTCAAAACGTCAAAATCCCAAAAGTCTAGGATAGTATGTAAATAAGTTGGTCATCTCTTTGTGTCAATAGCCTATCATCCAATCAGTCCCATATCAAATCATCTGATATTTTCATGTCCTAGGATGTATCCTTCCTACAATGGACATCAACATTAGACATCACCATAGTGTAGTCTTGGCTAGCGGTATTCAAGAACATCAACTTGTTTGTTTACTGTATCTTTGTCTTTTGATTTATCTTATTATGCTTATTCCAAGGACCTCTCAATGATTTCCCCAATGAAGGGATTTAGAGAGATAGGAATGGGGCAATGATCATTATCTTTTTATCTATTGTGCTTGTTGGACTTTCTTGTAATATAACTTGGCACATACTTGCTTTATTTAGGTATGTACAGAGGGTGTTCTACATATTTTGTTGACCACATAGGAAGGCTTACCTTCCTATGTTTTGGTATGAGATGTGTGAAATACCTAAAGTGCATCCTAGTAAGGTTTTCGTATGTCAAGCATGAACAAGGATACTCCTATCTAATTGTCTAGTCAAAGTCCATCACACTAGATACAACATCATCCCAGTTCTTAATAACTTGATGCATCATATTTATGTGTGTTATCAAACATAAGATAATTGGCCCTTTGAAAATCCAAACTCCATGACAGATATTCATCATCATCATCTTTTTTCTTGTTGAAATCTCTTCTTTCCTCCATTTCTTCTTGCTTTTCAAGCTAACAAGGTACTATGATAGTTAATCACCAGCATTAATCCTTTATCCACAAATCGTCAGCACAATGCACATCATATAGAAAAAATTGATCATCTCATGCACATATAGATTTGTTATTCTAAACATCTCATAATCATAACATTACATACACATTTACATATAACCATCTCTTACGTAATTACAAAAACCATAAATAAATTCATCACATCATCCATGGCATAATCATATAACCACCATTGCATCATATAAATGGGTCAGGAATTTGCATCCATTTTCATAAAGCATACATCATCATAAACATGCATATCATCCATCATCCATCCATATCATATGGAACATCTCATAAATCACCACATTGCAATCATTTTTCATAAAAAAATTCATAAACCATCCCATATCATTATAAGCATCCAGTATATAATTAAAATGAACCATAATAGGTACATAAGCATTATAAAAAACCCATCACATTAAGTTCATACATCCACCCATAATCATATAAAACATCTCACAAAAGCATTCATTATGCCATCACATGTACATCATAAGGTCATTACTCACATATCATTTTGCATCTACACCATAAATCATCTCCATACCATTTTGCATAACACATCACATCATTATATAACATCATCATAAGTGCATATCATACATGGAAAATCACATACATTCATCATTGCATAGCCACATATCATGATCACTGCATTCACATCATCATCATAACAAAAAAAGATATTAAAAAAAAAATCATTTCATAAATCATCACATTTGCATCAACACCCAGATTGCACCATCATAAAAGCATACATAAAAAGGTACTACAAGAGAAATGTACCAACATAGAAAACCATCCATATCGCATATCCATTATATATCCATAATCATCACAAATGCATATCACACAAAAATAGAACATTATTGCATCACATATAGAAATAGATCCATCCATAAATGCATAAATAAATAAATTGTACGCAACACATCACATCAACATCATCATCTCATATATATCATCAAGTAACTATCTTAGTACAAAATAATTGGATCATTGTACATGTGTGTATGTCAATAAGTACAAAAAAGCCCAATGGGCTATCAAAAACAAGCCCATATGACATGAAAGAATAATATCTCGATAAAAAATGAGGTCTAAGCCTCCTATCTACTACCCTTGCCTCTATCACCATGACCCTTTTCCAGTCAGTGGCTAGTCCGTTGTGAATAATCTAGGGTCTGAGCTGCTCTAGGTATGGCCTAATGGTAAAGCAACCGATAATAGTCTGCCTCCCTGATGGCCTCCCTGTATGAGCGAAGAGGCACTATGTTGTAGGTGGAGGAGGCCGCCATACTCTCTATCTATTGTCTATAGCCCATCTCTACAACCGCTTGTAACTCTGTGACCTACCTCTGTAGAATCGCCCGATCTCTCTCTGCACGAGCCTGGTCCCTCTCTATTGTCAAGGCCTAAACCTGGGCCTACAACTATAATATCAACCCATCCCTTGGATTTGGTTGACCCACTGGCTGTCCTGGCAGAGGTTGCACATGAGGCTGTCCTCATCCCCAGCTCGTGGTGGTGTGGTAGCCTAATCCTAATGCCTATCATGTCCACCCTCTGGCCCCTGATCTTGGTCTTGCATGTGTACATCATCACAAGGTTGATCCATCTAAACTTGTGTTGGCTGGACCTATGCTAGCTAGACTTGTGTTGGTTGGTCTTGTACTAGCTGTCCTACTGGGGGACTACCACCTCCTTGTCCTTGACCTACCCCCTCCCCATGGCTCTCCATCGAATGAAGGGTGCACCTTGAACTATCAAATGTAGAGGCGGTTGAAACCAATCTCTGTACACCTAACTCACTCCTGGATCTATGACCCCTTGATCATATGCCCATGGTTGGGCCACCAGCTACCTAAAACTGTACACTATCTCAGAGGCAAGAATATATTGCTCATAGGCACCCTATGATATTGTGCAAGAAAAAATGGACACATAGTCATCAGCTAGGTTGTCTTGTACCTCACCAAACTAGCGTTGAACTCATCCTAACAGGTACCTCTAGATCATAGTGTGCTTCTGCCCCTGCATGAACCAATCCTAGCTGGAAAAGAATAGCTTTTGTACATCATCATCCCATTTGGGCCAACTAGGTATGGATGCCATGTAAAAACTATCATCTCATCAATGACCCTCCTCCAGTGAGGGATCTCATGCTTGCCTATGTGTGTAAAGGATAAACCACCCCTGTAATGACAAACCACTAGATCATCAGGCCCAACTAGCACTGCAACAACCTATGGCCGAAGAATGGAGATATGCTCCCATGCCCACACATGAAGGAGTGTGACACCTGCACCAAGTACCCTGTTGTCCAAGTATGCATACTCATGTAAATCCCTATAAAGGGAGGCAAGAATGGGACCCCATGCAAAAGGGACTAACTTGTCATGAACCATCTACTCCTAGCAAAGCCCCCAACTAGGACTGAAGTATCGACCTTGTTGATTCAAAGCAACAAGACCTAAAATTATGGTAGCAATCACTAAAAGGAATGGTGATGCTCTAGCTCTATTTGACCCTTGCAAAACATAATCTCATCTATGGCCAGGACTGCATGGCAGGCATCCCATACAACATCCATATCATAAATAACTTTCCATCCATGTATCGGCAATCTAAGGATGCACCATACGTCCTCTAAGGTAACGGTAGTGGGAGGATGAAAGGAAAACGTCTCACTATGCCATCTCTTGGCAAGTGTAGACATCATGCCAAGATGGGTCCGCATAGGTGTTGCATAAGCAATGTACCATAGCCCCATCTTTGAAAGTTGGTCCTACTCCCTGCCAATTAGATCTCGCAAATAACTGAATATCTCCCATGATATGTGCTCATGAGAATAGAGCTCCCTCACCACCTCCTGCATCAAGAAAGGTCACCGTGCTAAAATCATCAAGAAAATTTACCCCAAGCATTCAAAAAACTAGCCCAGCGTTGCAAACTGTGAAGGTGTCATAGTTTGAAATTTGCAAATAGCAACGCTGGCATCTTCAAATCCCAAACTACACCACAGTGGTGCAATTTTCTTAAGCATCTCACACCCTAATTCTAAAGTCCATTGTGGCGTCGTAGTTTGAAAATCTAGTGCTCCATTTCATGAAGGCATCAAAGTTTGAGGTCTTTTCCCAAAATCTAAATTCCACCATGGCGTTCCATCTTGTGATGGCGATCTAGTTTGAAATTTGAGCAGTGCTATATAGCACTACTACAAATGACCTATTTCTAAAATGCAATAAATGAACACATAAAACAAAAAACAAAGCTCAAGTAAGGATCACTTACCGGTGCCCCAATGCTGCAAGGTTGTTGGTATGTCTGTACTTGGTCAGAGATATGCAATGGGAGCTATCATTGTGCCATCTCATCAGGGTATCAATGCTCAAATCGTGAAATCTCTTAAGGCTGAATGTGTTCAAATGAATTGGAAGCGACCCCTCGAGGCCTATTTAATCTCAAAAATTAGAGTTTTTTGACCTTGTTTAGCCATCCAAAAGAGGTCTACATCCCCCAAACTTGTTTTCATCCATCTAAAGGTCATTTCACACTTTTTTTTGGTGTTTACCTCATTTTTGACCTCCTAGAGCCTTTTTGGACCTATTGAATAGCTTGTCCTCTTTTTTCGTGAGATCGCCCAAAAAAATCAGAATTTTTCGTCTGATCTCTTGAGGGGGCAGTATATTGCCATAGTTTCCTTCACCGGGGCAATAGTGAGACAATTTTTAAAATCAAATTTTTTTTGGCTTTTGATTGAGATTGTTTATTCTTTGAACCAATGCAATAAGTGCACTGCTTCAAAGAGGGGCAAAATGTAGACATGTAAAATATACTGATTGACATTGCACATTTGATCCCAACCACTAACACCGTTTCAACCTAAATCATCCCTCGGTTTAACCATTTAATTGAATACCTTTATTTGATTAAATTCATCAATGTTCCTCTCTTAATTAAATAAATCATTTATCTAATTAAGTCATCCTTTCTTGTTAATTAAACCAATCAATCTGGTCTAATTATCCCTATTTAATTAAATAATCAATTTTATTTGATTGAATCTTTAAAGGAAATCCATTAAATTAAATAAATTAAAACCTTATTTAGTTTAATCTAGCTTCATCTCCTTGGTTAAATAAAACAAAAATCTTTATTTAATTAATCTTGAAATCATATTCTTCTCATATTTTTATTTAAATAATATGTCACATCATTTTAATCTCTCTTTAAATTAATTAACCTCAACTAATGTAATCTCTTCTCATGTCCCATCCTCTAGCTTTTTCAACTTGCACATGAAAATATATTTAATTCATTTATTAAATCTCAATTTTCTCTCAAAATGCATAATAAAGGAATATCCCTCAAATTTGAATTCAAAAATCCAAGTGGACTTTTTCCTTCCAACAAGGCATTTACTCCACCTAAAAATTCCTTTTTCCTTGAGCCAAGTGGCATTCAATGCATGTTATTTCCCTCTTACATGCCATTTCAACAATTTTAAATTTCAAATATATGCATTTATTGACACATTCTTCAAAACTTGCACATCCTCCATCCATTCACATGTTGACAAGTGGCATCTTTCCATTTTTTGATTCTTAGTACCACATTGCTCCATTTTGGACATCACTTCAACTCGAAATTCTATAAATAAGAGGCAGCTTCATTTCTCATTTTATCATCCACAACTTGAGTAAACTTACTATACTCAAATTCATAGCAATTTTCATCAAATTTCATCTAATCTTAGCTAGGTTATGCATATTTTTATCTTGGAGTACATTAGAGATCTTCATCAAGTGGATCACTCTTCATCACCAATCATCTTCAACACACCATTGGAGTTGGGAAAGGGCCAATTCTCACATCAAATTGGCACCAAATCCCTCAAGAGATTAAGAGTTTGCTTTGTTTTCGAACAGGATTTGGTATCTTTGTTTTAAGAGTATTGTGTTCTTCATTTCATTCCTTTTCTCTTACATTCAAATGAATTTCTTGAGGAATCTCTATTCTAACTTGCATTTGATCTTATTAATGTGTTCATTTTTTGTGTATCTAGGTTCACAACTCTGGATTAACTAAAGTCAAGAAATATTTTTTGTAATAACTAATTCACCCCCCCTCTTAGTTATCCAGACTAGGAAAAGCATGACCAAAGATAGATCATCTTAACACAACATCAGGAGCATGCCAATCCGGATCACTAATCATCAAAACTAAGCCTTAATCAATCAACCAAGATATGTTGACATCAATGACAACCATTAATTACAACAATCAACAACATCACATCCAACAATCAGCCCCTTTGTCATTGATGGAAACATCCATCAACAACAAACCAAACAACTCAAATATCAACATCTTCTTGTCTTCTTTTTTTCTCCCCCTTTGGCATCAAAGACAAAGGAAAAATATCCCCCTATGAGGAAGCCTCCCAGCATTAATCCATATAAGAGTGAGCATGTAATACCTTGTACCAATGCACATCCTAGTGCACATTATTGTAGACTAGGAGGGGGAAAAACCCCTAACTTCTATCAAAGATACTCAAAAGTATCTTTTCTCAACAAATTTGCAAAAATGTCTGCAATCTGCTCTTTTGTAGGTACATATTCAAGTTTTACCAAATTGTCCAAAACCTTCTCTCTCAAGAAATGATATTTAATCAATATATGTTTCATTCTACAGTGTTGTACCAAATTCTTGGAAATGTTTATTGCACTAGTATTATCACACATAATTGAGATCAGTTCATCAAATGATATGCCAATTTCCTTCATCATTTGTTTCATCCACAGTACCTGAGTACAACATGAGGATGTTTCAATGTATTTAGCTTCAGCAATAGATAAAGATACAAAATCTTGTTTCTTACTTGACCAAGCAACCAACCGGGAGCTAAGGAAATAAGCTCCACCACTTGTGCTCTATCTATTATCAACACATTCGGCCCAATCAACATCAATATAGGCTGTGAAAGTGAAATCTGAGTCCTTTGGATACCATAACTCCATACCTTTTGTACCCTTCAACTATATAAAGATCCTTTTTACTGCAACATGTGATTCCTTTGGTTCTTGCTGAAATCTAGCTGCTAAACAGACATCATACATAATGTCTGGTCTAGTAGCACTATCTGCAAAGGATGTCAAGAAGGGAAACATACTAGAGAAACATTCTGAAGAAAATAAGAATCATCTATTGGTTTGTTGGACCTTGTACACATTGACCTATGTGGTCCAACCAAAACAAGAAGCTTACAAGGTGAGAGATATTTCATGCTTTTAATAGATGATTATTCTAGATTAACTTGGGTTGCATTTTTAAGAGAAAAATAAAATGATTTAGAAAAATTCAATATTTTCAAGGTAAGAGTTGAGAATGAAGTTGATAGGAGAATCAAGCATTTAATATTTGATAGAGGAGGAGATTTTACTTCTGATGAATTCAACAAATTCTATGAAAAAAATTGTATTAAAAGACAACTATCTTCCCCTAGAACACCACAATAGAATGGCGTAGTGGAAAGAATGAACCAGATAGTTCAAGAAGTAGCTAGAACAATGATCAATGAAGAAAGTTTACCACAGGTCTACTGGAGAGAAGCAATACACACAACAGTATACACTCTTAATAGAGTACTATTACAAAGGAAGCATAGAAAGACATCATATGAGCTATGACATGGAAGAGCTCCCATAGTAAAGTACTTCAAAAATTTTGGAAGAAAATTCTACATCTGGAGAGATGAGGAAAATATTAGAAAGTTCGATAGTAGAGCCGATGAAGGAATATTTTTAGGTTACTCTACAAGAAGCAAAGCATACCAGCGTTACAACAAGAGACTGAATAAGATAGTTGAAAGTGTCAATGTGAAAGTAGATGAAGATATTCAGAGAAATCCTGACAGGCATATTGAATATGAATCAGATGACCTAGATGACAAAGAAAAGAAGAATAAGAAATAAGAAGAGACAAAGGAGGATATGACAACTACAACTAAAACCATAAAGTATGTACAAAAAAACCACTCAGAAAACCAAAATATTGGAGATAAGAATAAGGAAATCATCACAAGAAGCAAAACAACTCAAGAGAAAGTATTATTGTGTCTACTCTCAGAGACTGAGACAAAGACTATCAAAGAAGCATGCAATGATCAAAATTGGGTGAAGGCAATGAAAGAAGAGCTTTATCAGATAGAGAAAATTTTTACTTGGGAACTTGTGCCCAAATTGGTAGACAAAAATGTAATTGGAACAATGTGGGTATTCCAAAGCAAGTTGGACAAAAATGGAAAGGTAATGAGAAACAAGGAAAGATTGGTTTGCAAAGGCTACACTTAGATTGAAGGAGTTGATTTTGAAGAAACATATTCCCCTATTCCTCATATGGAAGAAATCTGGATGTTCTTAGATTTTGTAGCTTTTAAGGATTTCAAAGTCTACCAAATGGATGCAAAATCTACATTCTTGAATGGAGAACTGAAGGAAGAAGTCTACGTTGAGAAACCAGAGTGATTTAATTTTTGAAGTGACCCGGATACTGTTTGCAGGTTGAAGAAATCCTTATACGGATTGAATCAGGCACCTAGAGCCTTGTATGGCAGATTAGACAAGTACTTGATTGGACAAGGATTTCCAAATGGATCTGCTGACAAAAACTTATACTAGAAAATTCACTTAGATCAAATGTTGATTGTTGTGGTTTATGTTGATGACATAATTTTTGGAGGAAATGATGATATGTGCAAAAAAAATGTAGATGAAATACAAAAGGAATTTGAAATGTCCATGATAGGTGAGTTAAATTTCTTCCTTGGACTACAAGTAAATCAAAACAACAAATGAATTTTTATTTCTCAGTCCATGTATACCAAAGAATTTTTGAAGAATTTTGTATTGGAGAATTCCAAACTTGTTTGTACACCTATTGTTACCAGATGCAAGTTAACAAAAGAAGATGATCCACCTAAAGTTGATGCAAGTATGTACATGTCAATGATTGGAGGATTTTTATATTTTACTACAACTCGACCATAAATTATGTTTGTTATTTGTTTAGTAGCTAGATTTCAGCAAGAACCAAATGAATCACATGTTGTTGTAGTAAAAATGATCTTTAGATATTTGAAGGGTACAAAAGATATGGGGTTATGGTATCCAAAGGACTCATATTTCACATTGACAACCTATACTAATGTTGATTGGGCCAGATGTGTTGATAACAGGTAGAGAACAAGTGGTGGAGGTTATTTCCTTAGCTCCCGATTGGTTGCTTGGTCAAGTAAGAAGCAAAATTTTGTATCTTTATCTATTGCTGAAGCTAAATACATTGCAACATCCTCATGTTGCACTCAGGTACTATGGATGAAACAAATGTTGAAGGACATTGGCATATCATTTGATGAATCAATCTCAATTATGTGTGATAATACTAGTGCAATAAACATTTCCAAGAATCTGGTACAACACTACAAAATGAAACATATATCCATTAAATATCATTTCTTGAGAGAGAAGGTTTTGGACAATTTGGTAAAACTTGAATATGTACCTACAAAAGAGCAGATTGTAGACATTTTGACAAAACCATTGAGCAAACATACTTTTGAGTATCTTTGATAGAAGTTAGGGGTTTTCCCCCCTCCTAGTCTAAAATAATGTGCACCATGGTGTGCATTGGCCCAAGGTATTACTTGTTCTTATCTAGATCAATACTGGGAGGCTTCCTCATAGGGGGAGCTTTTCCCTTTGTCATTGATGTCAAAGGGGGAAAAGAAAAGAAGGAAAGATGTAGACAAGAAGATGTTGATATTTGAGTTGGTTGGTTTGTTGTTGATGGATGTTTCCATCAATAAAAAAGGGGGAGATTTTTGGAATGCGATGTCATTGATTGTTGTCATTAATGGTTGTCATTGATGTCAACATATCTTGGTTGATTGATTAAGGTTCAGTTTTGATGCTTTGGTGATCTAGATTGGCGTGCGCCAGATGTTGTGCTATGATGATAAATCTTTGGGAATGCTTGTCCTAGTCCCATTTATTCTGCAACATAATGATACACACTCTTATGGGTCTGAACTGATATGGAAATTGGTTAATGTTCTCTGGAACATTATTTGCATTGTAACATGTATATTCTATTATTTGGTTTCGGATATCATGGTAGCATGTTGATTTGAGCGAGGAGGTTTTGATTGGTCCATGTTTCATTCCTTTCCACTATGGGAATGTTTTGTGGTGACCTAATTCAAATTTTGTTTGGCTGACTTAAGAGATTATGAAGACATTGTGTTTGGCCAACTTAGGAGTTTATGGAAGCATGTAATGGTATAAGTAAAAGTTGATTTGGTTTGATGAAATAAAGTGTGATGAATGCAAATCTAAAAATCCATGCATATTGAAGTGTGGAAAAGTATACAACTAGAGGCAAAAAATAGTGAGATTCTATCTATTGTCATTATTGGTGACAATTATTTCAGTGGTGGATTCCCTTTCATCATTCTTCTGGCAGTGAGTTGTTTTCTATTAACAGTGAGCCTTTCTCTTTTGGCAATGAGCCTTTTTATCTTTGGTTGTAATAGCCAGGTAATGAGCCCACTGATAGTGAGCCTTACCTGTAGTGAGAAATTTGGCAGTGAGACCTTCTAAAAATTACCTTAATAAATGTTTTATAATTGAGAATTAGCATTCTTCATGGTGTTTCCCTTCTTAGGTTTCCATGCAAATTTTGGTGTTCATTATGCTTGATGTTGTTGTGTGCTTACATGTTCATATATGTTAGATTATTATCTAATTGATTTAATTTTGTTCCGGATTAATGAAAGTCAAGAAAATTATTTTATAATAATTGATTCACCCCCCCTCTTAGTTATCCAGACTATTCAACACATTTTAAGGTTTAATTACCAAAATGGGGTTTTGACCTAGGCAAACCCATATTCCCTAACAAAACAAAATTTTACTCTCTTGATGTGTGTTTATAGATCTAGGTGAATTGGAGCTTAAAGATCCTTTGAATACAAAGTTGTAAAAGTTGTGGAAGTTGTCAAGAGGTTGTCATCTTCATAGAAACTCATCTACATGCTAGAATTCATAATTTTAGACCTAAAGATCAAACAAGACAAAAGTTGTAGAAAATCACTAAAGGCTACAAAAATATCAGTCAAACCCTACTAAAAAGACTAAATCTCCCTACTAGGCATATCAATCCTAGTATAGACCTATTTCCATATTTTTATAGATTTCATTTAGTCACTAGAAGATTCTAGATTTTTCCCAGAAACCTTGTAGCAAGTCTAAATTGCCTAGCATAGTGTATTAGTCCCAGTAGGATTTAAGAGGAAGATTTTTAGAGTTACAAAATTTGTATTGATTCCATCATTCTTCCAAGTACTTTTCTATTTCATTCTATTTTTCAATCTGATTTCATGCTTTCAAGTTTCTATGGTTTTGTGCATAAGTGTTTGCATTTCTCCTTTGAAGCTTCATTTAATGGTGAACCCCCATCCAATTACAATAGGAACCCCCTATCACATTCCTCAATCAAGTCACTTGGTTGAGGAATCTAGGTTCCTATTGAACTAGAGTGTGAAATAGGTACAAGTTCCATCTCCCAAAATTTGGACACCTCATTTCCCTTGTGTTAAACAACATCAAATAACATATGAACACCAAAATTTATGCGGAAAATCTAAAATGGGAAAAGCTATGATGAGGATTAGTTCATAATATATTATAACTGATTTACTCTATTTACAAAAATGCTCACCACAAGTGGAATCTTTATCCAAGTGGACTCATCATCCACATAGAAAAAAAATAGAAGAGAGATGGTGGCTCATAGCCTATTTTGAACTATTACAATTTGTATCTTACATATGTATGAATACAATCCCAATGAAGCTCGATAAATAATCTTTATCTTATTCTAATTCAACACTCTACCTCATTCTTCATTCACACAATTCTAATATTCAACTTAACATTCAAAACTCAACCTTGCACTAATCTACTCAAATTTTTATCACACACATCACATATTACTTTCCATTCATAAAAAAAATATCAAAAGTAATCCAACATATATATTTGCATCAAGTATAACATCAATTAGGTCAACCTAATTAAATGTAATACCCAAAATGTAACTTTTTGGCTCCCAAACTTATCATCCACACAATGTGCCATAGTTAAAAACTAAAAATATCTTAAGATAGGTTGGAATTGACCTATAATATATCCCACATAAGATAACAATACATATTTATCCTTTAAATAACATCAAACATGTTAGTTCGACACAAAATAAGACCTAAAACAAAAATCCTTCAATTGTTTATTTACATCTAGACATGTGGACCTCAAAATTCAATTCCATCTAGAATCCATGATCTACTAACATTTGGAAACTTATCTCCAAAACTGGAAGGCCAAAAACTCATATGTGGAGAACTACGGATTCTCCCACACAAACACACTATACAAAAAAATAACTATAATATGCCAGGCCAAATTCTGTTATCCATATCTCTCAATCCACTTTCTCCAAATATGATGAAATAATAGAATTAGATACATCTAACTTCCAAAAAAATGATGTTAAGAGCATTGAGTGATATCTTCATTTGTGGAGTGGTGCAGACCCAAAAACTAATGCACTATAACACTAAACTTGTAGAATTAACACTTAGTCAAGTTTCCACACTACTAAACTTTTTGGACCAAATTAACTTACACAAATATCTTTCTTAACATCTCAAAAGCCTTTCAAGATTAATAAAAATGATTTGCAACAATGTTGGGGTCAATGACAACATTGTATCATGTTGTTATGTACCTTCCATGCTCATGTTGCCAAACAACATCATCAATGAAAAACCTCAACAATCACCCAAAAATTCCAATAGAAATATATTGAAGAGAATATATCGATATCATCAAGGAAGAAAATCTTTGATCCATTGTACCTAGACATGAAATAGGGAGCTCCACCAAGATGTAAAGATGACATGAGTCTTTGATCTTACAAAGCTAGATAGAATCTCAACACAAACATGTTAGGCTATAGATAAAACATGTTAGGAAAAAAACCTAATTATACTAGAAACACATTCATAAGACACAAGAAGAAAAAAGATGACATGATAAGACATAGCCTAATTAGATAGACACAAGAAACACATTGGAAGATAAGCATGTGGCTACTACAAACTTTGTTGCAAGACTATCTCATAAAAAGATGGGTCTAGTTAGGCTCCCCCCAAGATAGTTGAAAAGATATATGATGTGTGACACCAAGATGCAATGACATCGAATATCAGATAGAAGAAACAATTTTCAAGACACTATAGAATTAATTTGAGAGAAAATATTTCAAAGGGGGTTCCTTTGGTAGGGAACCCTTTAAGACACCAAGGGGCCCTTTCAAAGTGTTATGCCCTTAATATTAGTGTACATCAGGCTATGAATAGTCGGCTTGTGGCTATCTTAACTCCTAATTAAGTCATGTTATCATTATTATATTATTATTTAGTTGGTTGGGTCGGCCTAGGTCTTATATAGTGGTGTCTAAGTCGGCCTAGGTGATATCCTAGGCATAAATAGGTATATATAGGAGGTTGTGAGTCTTATTTCATTATCGTATTGTGAAGTGTGTTCTCATTAGAGATATTTGGAGGTTTTCCCCTTGAAGTAGCCTATTATTCTCAGTTTTTATCAAGTATTTGCAACATATTTCATATCATATTCTTCTATTGTGCAAGTTATTTCATAACAAGTGGTATCAAAGCATGATCTTGGCACCATAGAGGCAAAGTTTTTCTCAATATTGGAGACAATTTTGGAAAGAGCATATCTTTTAGGTTTTGGAAATTTTATTTTTAATTTTTAAAGGGTTTTTGAATAATATATTAAATAAGCTACAATACATATTTTAGAAGATTTCGAGTAGAATTGAGTGACTTATTGTAGAATTAGGGTTTCTACACAATTTATTTGGAATATGCATATATCTCCCATATTATCGAATTGGGGCCTAATTTTTATTGGGTTTTAAAGACATACCAAAGGAGATTACAGTAAAATATTTGGAGGAATTGGAGTATAAATGTGCAATTTATTGAAAACTTAATTTTTTCACAAATATCACTCTCAAAGCTTCAAATCTGCTTATTTCTTGGAAATTTTTCAAGGTGAGAGTTGGTTTAGCCCTAGCAAGTTATAGTAATTTTTTTAGAGAATTTAAGTTTCATTTGTGTGATTTATTTCAAAATTATTGGTTCCCATTGTAGACACCTAAAAATGACCTAGGCCTGCAAGCTTCATTTTTACCACTTTCATCCTAGCATAATTGAAACATTTAATTATGTTTTTGGTCCACATTCGACTATTGATTAAATAATTCATAATTATTTAATTAATTCATGTTCTTTTATTTTTCATGATTATTAAATAAATAAATTCTATTTATTTATTAAATACGTCGCTAATTCTCTAAGTCTCCCTATAATTAAATAAATTTCTAAATTTGTTTAATTATCCTTATCCATTAATTCTTCCCGATTATTAAATAAATGAATTACATTTGTTTATTTAATATGTCACTAATTGTCTTAATTAAATAAATTGATTAATTTATTTAATTAATTGGTCTTATCTGCTAAATTAAATAATTAAATTTAATTATTTAATTAATAATTTGATATTATTCTCATTTTAAATAAATTAAATTATTTAAAATGTCATCACAATCTTAACTATCAGTCCTTTTTGATAAATAATCTGAAAAAATTATTTATTATCTCATAAAATCCATAATTTGAATTATCTTAATTCAAATTAGTAATTATTCTTCCAAAAATCAAGCAATTGGGTAGATTCTTGATTTTCTAAATATGATCTTTAGTCTAAATCTTATCTTCTTGATTTTTTGAATCTCGCAAATCAGACAATCTTTATCTTCTTGATTTTCAAAAATCTTTATTTTCTAATTAATTTGTCTCATTTATTTGCCACCGTTGATCCGATTATCTGAGATATTATTTTGACCGTTCGATTAATGATTTTGCCCTAATCCTAATTAGGGATTCTCAGGTTTAATCTGAACCTCTCATTCTAGGTCTTTCTTAGAATTTAATCTCATCCGTCTGTTTGAAATTGTGTTTTCTATAAAAGACAATTTTGCTCATAATTTCAGGATCGGACTTCATTTTTAATTTAATAGTCATTATAGTCATTTGGCATTAGAAGTCATTATTTTCATAGACATTGTCATAGTCATAGGCATTTAGACATTGCATAAATCCTTCAAAGTTTGTTGTAGGTCTTAGACATTTGCAGATTGCTCGCATGTTCGATCTGAGGGCAACACAACATCCAGCAAGCAAGAAGGTGCTATGGAGGTAATCATGGAAAATGCGATTTACAGGTATAACCGTTTTATTGCTTAATTTCCTTTGTACTCGATAGATCTTTGGGTTTATTGTCATTTATGATTTACATTCGTTTGATTGATTAATCTAATCCTTAAAATAAATCCTTAGTTACATTGTTGAACCTGACATTTTGTAGAAAAAATTGTGTTTTTTTGTTTATTTTCACTGTTTTGCAGGTTACAGCCAAGAAGTCATATGAAATCCCGTCACCATCTTTTGAGCACAGAAAAATGGGCGAATAGAATCATTTAAAAAAATTTATGGGTTTTGTAGATCTTGCTCTCAGATTTCCAGAACTACAAATGGTTTTAAATTTCATTAAGATTTGAGAAAGTTATGGCTATTTTACTAATCGCTGTTTTTTTAGTTTAGCATTTAAAACCCGTGTTTATTTTTGTCTATAACATTTTTTTCTGTGCAAAGTCGTGGAAAATACTTTCTGGGTTTTGAAGGTTTGATTTTCAGCTTTCCATGGATATCTACCACTTAAAATTTTGTTAAGTTTTGAAAAATTTATCGCTGTTTTAAGTTGCTGCTGTCTTTAAATTTTTATTTTTATGTTTTGTGTTACTAATCTTCATTTGTAGCATGTGGCAATCACTATTCGGGTGTCGAAGATCATTGCATTAAGAGACTACTAATTTTTTGTTTGCAGATTCGAATGTCGAAGACAAGATAAACAAACATTGTGCTTGTTTTTCATAGATTAGCAAACATTTGATTTTGGTGCAATTAAAACGAACCTATGCTTTCTTTGTTTGATTGTGCTTGAACAAACGGTAGGCAAGTATGCTCTCACCTTGTGAAAACTCGGTGATCAGTAAACTATACCCATTTTTATTTGTTTTTACCCTTCACGATTTGGTATATCAGAGTATCCTCTCCCCTTGCGCATTCATGCGATCCTAGGTGTAAGAGAAATGGTTACTGACTCTAGAATTTGGGTCTGTTCTGGTGGGAAAAAGTACTCACCCCAGGATGACTCAGACCAGTAGCACCCTGATACCGAGACTTCCAGTCGGTATATAAAAGTGGGTTCTTGGGGAAAGCCCAAGAATCACGAGTGTGGTTCCAACGAGATGGATCCGAAAGGGGACTCTCGCCACATGGATCATGCCCCACTAACGGAATGCCCGAATTAAAAACCTCTTATTTTAGTGTCCAACCATTCTTTGGCCGTTGCTTGGTATAGTGCAAGGTACAGTATCATGCCTGAAGACACTCACTAATGATCCCCTTGAGTAGAGATAGCAGTTCTTGGGAAGTCACTACCTAAGAATTTGAATTTGGTGTGCTCGAATGACGATAATGAGCCGTGGAGGGGAGCCAATGCCACCAAAATTCTAAGCTATCCGCTCTTGAGAAGGAAAGGCATTTATCACCAATCCGGGGTATATCGGTGGGCTATATCAAGTGTACAAACCCTTGGCCTATTGGCCTTTTAGGATTGTGCTTGTCTTATGTGTGATTGCTTACATTCAAAACACTGTGTTTGTCAAGTGCTTTTTGGTTTCATCACAGTTCTAAACAAAACATTCAACACTAAAAGGTCAAACTATCAACATTTCTATTTTTCAAACACAAACTCAGAAAATCAATTTACTGTCCTCAACAAGTCTCTGTCAAAAATCATCCTAAAATTGCTCAAAGGTTGCACTATTTTTCCATCATCTTGCATTGACACCTTTAGGTATAGATTTTTCAATTGTCATTTCAGCCCTTAGGTGTCATAGTCATAGTATTTTGACATTAGTTTGACCATAGGTTGTCATCTTCCACACCTTGGTTTAGGTTAACCTTGTCATACTTTGCAAAATCTTTACTTTCAAAATTCGATTACCCTTGGACTATGTCATCATTCTTCTAGTCATTGTCCTTTTGGTGAAATTTTTCCAACTCATTAGTCTAGTTTGGAAAATTCACTTGTCCTTTGTCATCCTTGTCATTTTCAAGTCCATTGGTATTTCCAATTAGAAAGAAACGATTGCGCTTAGAGTGCTTAGGTACTTCCTTTTGCCAAGTCACATTAATCCTAGTTTGTATCTTGCATACCCTATTCTGAAAATACAAAAATACTTGTCATCTTAAATCTTGCATTGGTAAACTTTGAGTCAACATTGTCATTTTAGGTCATCATCACTTTCTTGCATTGTCATCCTTTATCCAAAAAAAAATCCAAAAAACATAGGCTAGTGCCATCCTTGCATTTACTTGTCATTCTCATCATCCTCATTTGAGAAAATCCCTTTTACAGTTGAGACTAGGCTTCAAAGACAACAACGACAAATGGCAAACTTTGGACAAGATTCCAATCCCAACATCGACAATAACACTTATGACAAGAACAAACATTGGACCTTTCTGACCCATTTCACAACATGAACATGCAATCTTCCGTGAACATGCCATCTTCATCACAAAACATTTTTGAGCCATTCATAAAAAGAGACCAAAATGGACAAGTATATTTCAAAGACATAGAAGCTGCAGCGCAAAATCCTGATATATTCTCCTTTGTAAAAAAATTAGTCTTATGTGACCCTCAAAGGTATCTAGCCATGCTTTTGGATGAAGGGGCTAAGTTACCACAAGGCTTTGACATAAATACTTTGCCACCATCTATCTACCCTCACAATCAACAGTCACTTGACATAAATCCTACTAGTAATTCACAACAACCGTCCACTTATCACTCTTATCCTAACCTTGACAAGGGAAGCCAACTGTCCACTAGTCCATTCCAAGTCTCCACATCATATGCTAGTATTTCACCTATCAATCCCGTCAACGTCTACATGCCCTGTCAACCATCTATCAACTCATGTCAAGTCCCCACATCATACCATATCAATCTAGTCCAAGTTTCCACATCATATTTTAGTCAACCTTACACTAATCCAATCCAAGACTCCATGGCATATCCAATCGAAGTCCCCATGTCACATCCTATACCATCACATCCTAATCCAGTCCAAGACTCCATGTCATATCCGGTCCAAGACTCCATGTCATATCCGGTCCAAGTCTCCACATCATACCCTTGTCCTTCACATACTAGTCCAATGCAAGTACCCATGTCCTATCCTAGTCCTTCATATACTAGTCCAGTCCAAGTCCCCATGTCCTATCCTAGTTTGTCATTCATTAATCCTTTTCAAGTCATCCCCTCACAAGCCACATCTAGTCATGAAAGTTCTATCATTACTCAAAGTCAAATCCTATTGTGTAAACCTGAGAATACATGTCAAGACGAAAGCCCAAAGCATGACCTTATAATGTCACCCTCATGTCAAGAACAAGATAGTCCATCCCATGACCCTATCTTAAACTCCATCCATGAAGTCCTTCAAGACAATCATGACATCCAAAACACACCTCTCCTTGACAACGACTCTATTTTTGACTATATCATCTATGACAACCCCATCTTTGACCAAGACCCTATTGTTGACCAAGAAGTCCAAAACGATCCACTCCTTGACCTTTATGCCATTCATGATCAAACACTTGCTAACCCTATAAAGGCCTCAACTATTGACACTTCCCAAGATGAGACACTTGCCTCCATGGGACACATAGATGATATTCCTCCAGAAAAAGAATCTTCCACTAGGGACATGTTGGCATATGATCAAGTTATAGCTAAAATAGTGGGACTCTATGACACTAAACATAATGATGGATTTGACATTGCTTTGGAAGCACCAACAGAATCATCTGAACCTGACATGTCACATGATCAGACCAAAGATATCATTCAGGAATATGTCCAACATGACAATGAAGCTAAGACACTTTATCAACTAGGGTCATCTATCTTTATTAGAGCAGGCTTTCTTGCAGAAGAAAATATTACAAGTGACAGTGTCCATAGACATCATGATGGGTTAGCATCTTGCTTTCAAAACAATAAATACCCCATTGCAAATAGAATCTGTCAAAGCATGCAATACCAAGGGAAAGGACTAGGCATATACGAGCAAGGCATTCTAGAACCAATACAGCTTCAGGAAAATTATAGACATCAAGGTCTTGGTTATTCCTCAGATAGCAAATCAAACGATGCCAGTGGTACCTCCTCAATACTAGGGGCAACCTTGTCAGATACAAACGTCAAAATGGAGTCCATGAGAAATCCTTGTCATAAGATTGCTACCAACACCCCCTCCACCCACACCATGAACCGTCATTCTATCATGAATCAACCTCCCCTTTGGGACCAACAAAAACAAAAGTCTTACAAGTCAAAAGATCAAAATCAAATGTCAAAGGCCATTGAATCAAACAAAAGGACAAGTGGACAAATGAAATTAAAATGGATCCCAAAGAAAGATGGATCAAACAAAGACATCAAGTCAAATACAAAAGTCAATCACAATGTGGAGCCACAAGACAAGAGGACTCCCACATATAACACATGTCCACCTCCTTCAAAATGGTCATCAATCAAGGCATATAAAAGTGTCGGTTCCAAACGCCATCCCTCCAAAATCCATCATACACCATCCCAAGTTTGGAAAATAAAAAGTCATTCATCCAAACGTCCAAACAACCTTTCTATGTCTACCATCATTTGTCATAATCCTACATCTTGCCTAAAGTCCAAAAACCCTACGTCACAAATCCATCACATCATGGCAGCAACTCTTTACCACAAGGACTCTCATGGCACTCTATTGCGATGTGCGTATTTTGATAAGGCCAATTCTAGTATTAGAAAGAATCACATCATGACATCAGTGGATTCAGTTGCTATCCACAAAATTAGAAATACAAAAAAAATTAAAAAATTAAAAAATCATCACCTTGATTAAAACCTGGCAAACAGGCATCTTGGTGACACCAAAAAAATTAAAAAGTCAAGAAAATAGTAAAGAAAAAAATTTCATCCAATGGTGAAAACCTGGCAAACAGGGGCCCTGGATAAGTACCATGATGAAAACCTGGCAAACGGGTGCATGTGTAAAATAAATTGTCTATGTGGACTGTTACACATGGGGGCAAGTCATCTCATTTCCCATGCCTTCCTCATGACATTGACATCCATCTAAGCCCTATCATTTCCATCCATTTTCCCACCTACCTTGGTCTTGACATAAAACTGGCACACATAAATCATGCTTTGGGAAAACTTTTGACATGCCTATCCTTTGGTCATACATTATTCATGAAACATTATATCATTGACCGTCATAGTCTTATTGTCCTTATATGACATAGTCCTTGAAAATCATATGACAATTCCCCTTAGTCTCATGTCCCCCATCTTTTACCAAGACCACCCCCTATCCTTTCATTCATATCACCTATCTTGGCTTTCCTTGTCAAATGGTCTAAGGATAATCATCATCCCATCTAGCCCTAACCAAGTCATTCCAAATGCAACAAGTCTAATCTGTACAAGCACATTATCCAAAATTTTACTTGACTGCGTTCCTGGCCTGGCTGTAGACCTCCATACTTTTGTCACATTATCGTCATCGTCCTCATGTTGTTTCGGGATGCGTCCTTCCCATGTCAAACAACGTTGTCATCACCTGTCAATTGGTATTCAGCTTGACTAGGGGCACAATCATGTTTGTCCTTGGATTCTCATTTGTAGGCATCAATCATATGCATTTGTCGATCCTCTAAAATGTCAAAATCCAAAAAAATCATAAAATGTCCTGGAAAAAGACAAAAACATCATAAAATGTCCTGAAAAAAGACCAAAAATATCATAAAATGTCTTGAAGAAAGACCTAAAAATCATAAAACGTCCTGAAGAAAAACACAAAAACATCCAAATCAATGTCAAAATCCTAAAAATTGAGTCAAATTCAGTCATGTCAGTTAGTCCATGTCATTGTCGAACTACGTTGTCTCTGCACATTTGCTACGTAGGCAAGGCCATCAGTCGATGAGTCCCCGAGACATTAGGTCAGTCCTTTTAGGTTGGTCCAAATAAAATCATGAAATTTGTCACAATCGTCACATTGGTCAAATAAGTTAGATATAGTCAAACTCAGACACAAGACAGTCATTCGAAACACCAATGTCAAAATTGGTCAAAATCAGACAGCACGGTCCAATCAATCATACAGTCAACATCAGTCAACTTGCCAAAACATATTAGTCAAAACAATGTCAATCTCGTCACTCTTTGGTCCTCTTCAAGATGTGTCCTTGAATTTAGACCTTGTCAAGATGTCCTTTGCCTTTTCAGGATGTGTCCTTCCTGACAATAGGCCCTGTCAAACTGTCAACACCATCAAATTGGCAAAACTCTTAAACTGTCAAAACTATCAAACCGGCTAGAAATCAATCTTTGGCAAACAAAATAAAATGGATGTTAATATTTCTAGTCTATCTTGGCTTATTTTTTGACTGTCTTGGCTATTTTGTCTTATATTTTTATTGTCTTGTCTTTTTGGTCATGTTACTAGCTACCTCGAGGATGTCCCATGAAGGATTTAGAGGTGCGATGACGTCTCCTGGCCTATTTTATTTTCTTTGATTGATGTCTGTGGATTGTCTTGACAAAAAGACTGGAGCAACTTCACCTTTAGTATGAGTTAGGACATTCCTTGTCTGTGACTGTCTATTTTTCGAATGGATATCCTTGCACACCTTGGTCTACGTCATATCATGGTGTTTGTTGTCCATTTGTGTCATTTTACTGCCCAATGATGATTAAGAGCAATAAATATTAAAGTCCTATGGCAATGTTTTGAAGGATTTGGTCTAGGAACTAACATGCATCTCCTTTTGTCTTATCATCTTCTCTCACCCATCTCATATAGGCATTGCATCCATTTCATCATCCATATCTTTTTCACTAACATTTCTTTGTCTCTTCATATTCTAGTCTTCTCATCAATTTCAAGAGTACACCCATGTTCTTGAACCTGTCTTATCCTCCTCGAGGGGCATACCATAACCCCCTCATCATTCTTCCTCATCTTATTTTGCACTGGGCACATTTTCGGATTTTATTTTCTTTGTCACAATGCTGACATGCTACATTATGACAAGGGAAAAATGTAGACACCTAAAATGACCTAGGCCTGCAAGCTTCATTTTTTACCACTTTCGCCCTAGCATAATTGAAACATTTAATTATGTTTTTTATCCACATTCACTATTGATATTTTTATTTTATTTTTTTTATTTCGGGTAGCACGCATAAATTGAAACATTTCAATTAGAACTGTTTTTGAGCTTAGGGCCCACCCACATTCGACTATTGATTAAATAATTCATAATTATTTAATTAATTCATGTTCTTTTATTCTTCATGATTATTAAATAAATAAATTCTATTTATTTATTAAATACGTCGCTAATTCTCTAAGTCTCCCTATAATTAAATAAATTTCTAAATTTGTTTAATTATCCTTATCCATTAATTCTTCCCGATTATTAAATAAATGAATTACATTTGTTTATTTAATATGTCACTAATTGTCTTAATTAAATAAATTGATTAATTTATTTAATTAATTGGTCTTATCTGCTAAATTAAATAATTAAATTTAATTATTTAAAGAACAATTTGATATTCTTCTCATTTTAAATAAATTAAATTATTTAAAATGTCATCACAATCTTAACTGTCAGTCCTTTTTGATAAATAATCTAAAAAAGATTATTTATTATCTCATAAAATCCATAATTTGAATTATCTTAATTTAAATTAGTAATTATTCTTCCAAAAATCAAGCAATTGGGCAGATTCTTGATTTTCTAAATCTGATCTTTAGTCTAAATCTTATCTTCTTGATTTTTTGAATCTCGCAAATCAGACAATCTTTATCTTGTTTTTTGAAAATCTTTATTTTCTAATTAATTTGTCTCATTTATTCGCCACCATCGATCCGATTATCCGAGAAATTATTTTGACCATTCGATTAATGATTTTGCCCTAATCCTAATTAGGGATTCTCAGGTTTAATCTAGACCTCTCATTCTAGGTCTTTCTTATAATTTAATCTCATCCGTCTGTTCGAAATTATGTTTTCTATAAAAGACAATTTTGCTCATAATTTCAGGATCGGACAACTTCATTTTTAATTTAATAGTCATTATAGTCATTTGGCATTAGAAGTCATTATTTTCATAGACATTGTCATAGTTATAGGCATTTAGACATTGCATAAATCCTTCAAAGCTTGTTGTAGGTCTTAGACATTTGCAGATTGCTCGCATGTTCAATATGAGGGCAACACAACATCCAACAAGCAAGAAGGTGCTATGGAGGTAATCATGGAAAATATGATTTACAGGTATAACCGTTTTATTGCTTAATTTCCTTTGTATTCAATAGATCTTTGGGTTTATTGTCATTTATGATTTACATTCATTTGATTGATTAATCTAATCCTTAAAATAAATCCTCAGTTACACCCATCATGACAGGGCCTGCAACAAGGGGCAAAAAGAATGTTGTCAGTTTGATGAAGACTCCTGATGAGGATGGGGTAATAATAGAGGATATTAATCCTAATGAGGAAATCAGTAATGTCAAGGAAGACATTTCCTCAATGAAGATGGATATGTGTGACCTAAGAGGAGATATATCAGATATACAAAACATGTTAAGTGCCTATATGACTAAACCAAGAAAGGAGTTATCAAGCAACCAAGGTGAAAATTCTAGGTCAGCTAACATTTACACAAGTTTTAATACTCATATGGACTCTAGGAATTTATTTCCAAAGGTGGATATGTGCAATTTCAATGGCAAGGATCCTCTAACATGGATAAACCAAATGGAGAATTTTTTTGAAGTACACCAAATCCCAAATGGACAAAAGGCCATGATGGCTTCCCTATATCTAGAAATAGATCAATTCATTCAATATTTTTGGATTTTCACTCATTGAAGGAAAAATGGGCTCACCATCTCATGGTCAATTTTTACGGAGGAACTTCAAGCACAATATAGCAATAGTGTGACAAACTGTTTCTTTAGCCAACTTGCTAAACTTGAAAAAATAGGATTAGTTAAGGATTATATTCAATAATTCCAAAATCTATCCTTAAGAGTGGATACAATTACAAAGGATAACTTGAATGATTTAAGCTTGGGGGGTCTCAAAGATCATATTCAACATGAGGTACGCATGTTTAGCCCTAGCTCTATAAATGAGTCTTTTATATTAGCACGTGGGGTAGAGGAGAAGTATTTGATTCCTAAGAAGCAAGGGGCTAATGTGATAAGAGAGAAAGGATATTCAACAAAACCTACTAGGTTGAATCCACAGTAAATTAAGGAGAAACATAAATGCAGTGAAAAAAATTGTTCTATATTGAAGGTCCAAGTGAGGAAGAAGAGGAGGAACCAATACTAGAGGATGAAAGAGAGTCAAATGAGGAATCAAATGATTCTCAACCAGTCATTTCTTGTCATGCACTCTCAGGTTTCAGTGCTCCACACATTCTCAAGGTGGTGGGGTTCTTAAAGAAGTAGAAGGTAATAGTGTTGATCAACTTAGGTAGTACTCATAATTTCATCAACAAAAAGTTAGCTACTCATCTAAATTGTTTTATATATCTAGCTCCAGAGTTTTAGGTTTTGATTGCAGATGGTGGTATAATTAGTTGTTCAGAGAAGTTTAATAGCATTAAATTATCCATGGGAGATTATCAACTTGATTCCCCAATGTATGCAATATCTATGGGTACAAAATATATTATTTTGGGAGTACAATGGCTTACTACATTGGGAATGATTGAGATGAACTTCCAAGAACTATTCAAGAGATTTCAATAAGAAGGAAGGGTGGTAGATCTAAGGGGGTTGAAGTAAAAATCCCCACAAATGGTAAGCTCTCATCAAATGAAAAAATTTCTTAAGAAAGGAGTGGATGGATTTGTGGCCCAGCTATGTTCATTAGAAGTTTCTTAATCTAATGCTCCTACTCATCCAGATTTGCAATCTATAATTGATCGTCACTCAGTTTTTCTTGTAGACATGCTTAAAGGACTTCCTCCTAAGAGGGATCATGTTCATGCCATACAGTTAGTTCTAGGAATCCAACCACCGAACATCAGGCCTTACAAGTATCCACACATACAAAAGAGTGAGATAGAAAAAATTGTTGAGGAGATGCCAGAGGTAGGAAATATCAGGTATAACCAAATTTCTTACTCCTTTCCTATGGTTATGGTATGTAATAAGGATAAAACTTGGTGCATGTGTCCAAATTATAGAGTGCTCAACATGTACATCATTAAAGATAAGTTTCCTATTCTAGTCATTGATGATTTGCTAGATGAATTGAATGGAGCTATGTATTTTACCAAGTTAGGTCTTAGATTTGGTTATCACCAAATTTGGATTAAGGAGGAAGATATTTGTAAGACAACATTTTTGATTCATGAGGATCATTATGAATTTTTGGTGATTCCATTCAGTCTTACCAATGCAACATCTACATTCCAAAGTCTGATGAATTCCATTTTTAAGAAGTTCTTAAGGAAGTTTGTGTTAGTATTCACTGATGATATATTGATTTATAGCAAGACTTGGGAAGAACATTGGAAACATGTGGATCAAGCATTACAAATACTTGAAGATCATCAACTCTATTCTAATCCATCCAAGTGTTCTTTTGGTCTTAAGGAGGTGGAGTATTTGGGACACAGTCTCACATGGAGTAAAGGTGGACCCTAACAAAATTAAGGCTATGATGGAATAGCCTATTCCAAAAACCATTAAGAAAATAAGGGGTTTCTTGGGATTGGTAGGGTACTATAGAATATTTGTGAAGAATTATGGTCGTATAGTAGGACCCCTCAGCACTCTATTGAAGAAGGATTCTTTTCATTGGAACGAGTCCGCTAATACAACACTTGAGAGATTGAAGGAGGCTATGTGTACAAATCTAGTGCTTGCCACTCCTGACTTCACCAAGGAATTCATTGTGGAATGTGATGCTTTTGGAAATCAGATAGGGGCAGTTCTCATGCAAGAAGGACAACCAATTGCTTTTGAGAGTCATCAATTAAAGGGTAAGAATCAGATAAAGCCTATTTATGAGAAGGAAATGCTAGCTATCCTCCATGCAGTTAAAAATTGGAGGCCTTATCGAATGGGTAGACACTTCAAGGTTAAGATAGATCATGATAGCCTAAAATATTTTGTGGAACAAAGACTATATTCTAAAGAGCAACAAAAATGGGTCACTAAGATGTTAGGATATGACTTTGAGATTGTATATAAGAAAGGGAAGGAAAATATTGTAGCAAATACACTTTCAAGGAAGGATGAGAAAGATGAAGCCTTATTGTGTTCCCTTTCAATATTACAAGAAAATTGGGTGGAGGAAGCCAAAGCAGAGTGGAAAAATGATGTTGTGACAAGTAATCTCATCCAAAAATTAAAAAGTGATCGTAGTAGTTCAGATAAGTTTGTTTGAAAGGGAGATACTCTTTGGTATAAACAACATTTGTATCTTTGCAATAATTCCACTCTTAAACAAAATATTCTCATAGAGCTGGATGAGTCTCTAGTTGGTGGTCATTCAGTATTTTTGAAGACATATCATTGAGTCAAGCAAGATTTTTTTTGGGAAGGGCTAAAAGGTGATGTTCAAAATTTTTTGGTTGAATGTTTGGTTTGTCAAAGGAATAAAGGGGAGACAATTAAGACACTAGGTCTGTTGCAACCCTTATCTATTCCTAGCCAGCATTGGGAAGAGGTATCCGGGGACTTCATCAGAGGGCTTCCCAAATCTAAAGGTCATAATGTCATCATGGTAGTAGTTGATCACCTCACTAAATATGCACATTTCATTGCATTATCACATCCTTTCATAGCAAGTGCAGTGGAAAAATATTTTTTGGAGAATATCCAAAAGCTACATGGTACACCTAAGGTTATTGCTAGTGATCGTGATCCTATCTTCACTAGTCACTTTTGGAAATATTTATTCTCATATTTGGGTACTCAATTGGCTCATAACTCTTCATACCACCCTCAATAAGATGGGAAAACATAGGTTGTTAATAAGTGTTTGGAAGGATATCTACATTTTTTCACTTCAGAGAAACAATCTCAATGGGTATATTGGCTACCACTTGCAGAATGGTCATATAACACTTCTTTTCATAGCTCATAAAAAATGTCTCCATTTTTGGCACTTTATGGATATCATCCTCCTTCCATCACATCATCAATAAAGGTGTCACCAAGAGTTTAGGTAGTAGATGACCACTCACTTGATCAACAATAGGTACTTTCAAGACTCAAGGATAATTTAGCCATGGCACAAAATTGAATGAAACAACAAGAAATCCAACATCGTAGTGAAAGAAGTTTTGAAGTTGGGGATTGGGTCTTCTTGAGATTGTAGCCTTATAAGAAAATCTCACTGAAGCAACAAAAAAAGAATAATAAGTTGTCTCCAAGGTATTATGGGACATACCAAATCATGCAAAATATTGGTAGTGTTTCCTACAAGCTAGAGTTTCCACCAACAACAAAGATACATCTAGTTTTTCATGTTTCTTCTTTGAAGAAGGTAATTGGGAATAATATTCCAACTCAAAAAACACTACTAGAGCTCGATGAAGAAGAGATAATCATTTTGGAACCAAAGTGCATTCATCAAACATGCACAAAGAAGCTGAGGAATAGAAATCTCACTAAGTATCTCATCCAATGGAAGAATTTACTAGTTGAAGTTGCTATATGGGAGGACGAGGAGTTCATTCAAAAGAATCCAAACTTGATTAGCATTGAGGACAATGCTTCTTTGAAGAAGGGGGCATGTTGTGCCCTTAATATTGGTGTACATTAGGTTATGAATAGTTGGCTTGTGGCTATCTTAACTCCTAATTAACTCATGTTATCATTATTATATTATTATTTAGTTGGTTGGGTTGGCCTAGGTCTTATATAGGGGTGTCTAAGTTGGCCTAGGTGATATCCTAGGCATAAATAGGTATATATAGGAAGTTGTGAGTCTTATTTCATTATCATATTGTGAAGTGTGTTCTCATTAGAGATATTTGGAGGTTTTCACCCTCAAAGTGGCTTGTTATTCTTAGTTATTATCAAGTATTTGCAACATATTTCATATCATATTCTTCTATTTTTCAAGTTATTTCATAACACAAAGGAACACTTCAATTGAAAGACAACCTTTTTTTCAAGTGATTTTTTAATCAAGCAATCCTTTTGAAAGATCCTTCATTAAGGAATCTGGTGGAGAGAATAGAGGTGGTATGGTGATTGCTAGAGGAGTTAGATATGGTAAATTGTATAAGCTTGATGCATGCATTGTTGAGTGCAATAGTACATGTTTAAAAACAAGTCCATGGAAGAAGTGAGAGTTTCAATTTCAGTACATGGTCATGGATTTTGGGTACCCAAGGGTGCTCTTTCTTCTAAAACAAAGTTACCTATAGAGAAAAATATGTTATGGCACCAGAGACTTGGCCACATTGGAGAAAAGGGTCTAAGGACCTTGAAAAATAAAAACCTTGTTTAAGGTTTGTTTGATTGTAATCTTGAATTAGATTTTTGTGAGCATTGCATTTATGGAAAATAGAATCACGTTCAGTTTTACTTGAGTTCTAAGAAATCTTGTGGTGTATTGGATCTTATTCATTTGGTCCTATAAATGTTCGTTTGATTGTAAATCCACATATTATGTTTCATTTATTGATGATTATAGTAGGAGGACATGGGTATATTTTCTAAAGAGTAAATCTTTAATTTTCAAACGATTTAAAGAATTTAAGGCAATGTTTGAGTTGTAGACTGGAAAGAAAATAAAATGTATAAGGACTGATAATGGTGGTGAATTTTACTCTAATGACTTTTGTAGTGTAGTAAAATGCATACCCTTGCATTTTCACACTTGTTTGGGCCTGCCTTACTTTATTTATGTTTCTTTGTGGCTTAATTGGTCCTATTTTGCATCCACAAGCCTTATGAATTATATATTTTTTTGGTTAATCCCAACATTATCCAATGTGTAAATGAGAATTTAATGACTCCATATGTGTGTCCTTTATTTTTTGGTCGGCACTAAAATGCCACCTAGGGCATCTTTGTCCCCCAAAGGTCTCAGGACCATGATTTTGAGGTATCTTAATTAGGCCCCTTTTTTAGTTTTTGTGCCCCAAGTTTCATGGCCTGGGACTAAGATGCCACATAAGTAATCTTAGTCCTCCTTGAGTCATTTTTGGGATTTAATTTCAAATTTTGGCAAGATTTAGCCTCCTTTATTTAATGAATTCATATGCTGGCTTGGTGTGATGTAATTTCAGGATATTAAGCATAGATAAGTATAAATTAGAAGATTCATTCATTCATTTCAATCCAAGTCTTTTGTGAGAGAATTCATAATATCAAAATGAGTTCACAAGAGTATTCAAGAGTAGATTTATCGAGCATTTGGAGCCATTATCAAGATTCAAGCATCATATCAAAGAGCTTCTTGCATCTTGTGTGTTGTTGTGCTAACATTTGTGATGTAGGGTTTTGATTCAACAATCAATTCAATATCATTCCTTTCATTCAAGATCCATATCCATTGTAATCATTTCACACAAGTTTTCAAAATTTATAAGGGTTTGGTGAGTTGTAGCATTACATGTTTTTCATTCACCATTTCCTTCATTATTTCTATTTCATTTCAAGGTTTAATTACCAACAAGGGATTTGACCAAGGAAAAACCCCATTCAATAACAAACCACAAGCTTTTCCCCTCTTGCATATTTGTGATTATAGATATAGGTTGAAGTCTTGAAGATCATTTGGAGTGAAAAATTGTAAAAGTTTCAAAGTTGAATTACAAAGTTGTCATCTTCACAGAAACTCACCTACATGATGAATTCAGAAGTTTCAGAACCTAAGCTTGAAAAGGAAGCAAGTGAAAATCTTGGAACTCTTGATCACATTCAGAGTTTGCTGAAATTAAAAATGGGACTAATATGCCACCTTGGGCATCTTAGTCCTCCCAAGTATATTTTTTTGAGATTCCTTTAGATCCGGTTCCAAAATCCAAAGACTGCATCTACCCTAAAAAATAGTAGCGAGAATAATATGCCATCCTAGGCATATTAGTCCTCCATAGAAATTTTTGGAAACATCTTTACATTCCCAAAATCCTCACATCTCCATACTTCCCAGATGTACATTTCTAGTTTCATAGTTTTCTATTGCATTTTGTTTATCTTTCTAGGTCATTTAGTATTCATTTGCATATCACATTGTGTTTTCCAACATTTTCTTTTCCAAGTTTATACTTAGTGGTGAACCCTTTTAAAGCTAAGAGAACCTACTCCTAGGTCCTCCTTATTGTGAAGTAACTCACCTTTTGAGGTTGTTATTCAATCCAATTGGGACTCCTAGGGCATTATTAAGTGATTTGTTGGAGAAAGAGTGATATTTATATATCCATTTTTCCACCAATCATTTTGGTGAACCCAACTTTGAAGCATTCATTTCTGATTTGGAGTCCATTAGATTCCTTAGATCTATATTGCATTCATTCTTGTATTGCATCTTGCATTAGTGAAAGTGCATCTAGGGTTTCTTGCTTCTTGCATTAGTGAAATTGCATTTAGGGTTTCTTCTATTTGCAATAGTGAAAGTGCATATAGGTTAAATATTTACTTTATTGCATCATTTAATTTCATTAAAAAAACCTAAAAAATTTCATTGTTCTTCATCTTCATTGCATTTACAAACATTCTTATTGCATTCAAAAGTGAAAAAAATTACATTCCATATTGCATTCAATTGCTTGTTCGTAGTTACTTTTTGTTGCACTTATTTTCACATATTTCTATTTCTAAACATCAATATCTTGCATAGACAATCTATAAACACTGTTGACATTCCAAAATTCATTTTTTTCTACAAAAAACCTCTGTTAGGACAAAAATTCCCTTCCTAGAATCTTAGTTCTTCATCTTCATTGCATTTACAAACATTCTTATTGCATTCAAAAGTGAAAAAAATTACATTCCATATTGCATTCAATTGCTTGTTCGTAGTTACTTTTTGTTGCACTTATTTTCACATATTTCTATTTCTAAACATCAATATCTTGCATAGACAATCTATAAACACTGTTGACATTCCAAAATTCATTTTTTTCTACAAAAAACCTCTGTTAGGACAAAAATTCCCTTCCTAGAATCTTAGTCCCTCTTAATATTTTTTCCTCAGAAGTCTCTATGTGTTGTTTGTTGTCTGTTTTAGTCCCTAGAACTTTAGAATCTCACCAGGAGGACTAAGATGCCCTTCCTGGCATCTTAGTCCCTGTTGATTTTGACTCTCCAATTTTTAGGATATGAAAATTGCTTTTTCATATTTCTGTGGGGTGCATTCAATTTTCTATTTTAGTTTCCTAAATTATTGTTTCCTTCATTTCAAGTGTAATTGCAAGCATGTGATATTGTGTTCATTGTAGTTTCATTTGTTTATTCCTTTTATGAGCTATAGTACTTGGTGTCCTACTGCTAATACAATGGTTAGATGAAGTGTGAGACTCATTGAATCTCATGATAAAATACGCATTATGGATCTTGGGTTATCAATCTCTCTTACTTCACTAGGTATGGACTTGAAACGTCTAAAAATGGTGGTCTTATGAAAAAAGTGGTCTATGTGGGGAAGGTTCCAACCAAGGATAACCCTTGAGATTTCAATGCAAAGGAGATTGAAATTTAACAATAGTGTTGACCTAGGGACTAAATATAACAAAAAGGGGTTCACCACCAAGTGTAAACTTGGAAAAGACAATATTTTAGAAAACATAGTGTGATATGCAAAATGACCTAGAAATGCAAGTAAAATGTAACAAAACTAGAAATGTGCACCTAGAAACTAAAGAAGCTAGATTGGAGGTCTGGAATCTTGAAGAATTCACTATTGCATCTAACCAGGACTCATACGCCAAGCTAGGCGAACTAGTGCAATTTTGGGTAAACTATGGTAGAATAGGTTTCAAACAAGTGGGTACTTAGATCTACAAAAATCCATGGCAAATAGGTATAGTGGGAATCATTCACCAATAGTGTCGAATCAATCCACTTCTAGATTTTGAAAAATTCAAAACTAGATCTTATAGCTCTCATTCTTCTTTTATGTTCCTAATTCAGATCTAGGTCTGAAACTACAAAATTCAGCCAGTAGAACTTCTCTAAGCTTCTCCAAGGCTTGTTCACAACTTTGACAACTTTGAATTGCTTTGACAACTTGATGAAAAATTTTCCAATCTTGCTCCTTGATAAATCTACAACCTAGACCTGCAAATCAAATGCAAAGAGAGGGGAAAATGTTGTGGAGTTAGTGAATAGGGGTTTTCCTTAGTCAAACCCCTTATTTGTAATTAAACCCTTGAAATAAAATGAAATAAAATAGCGAATGATGAATGAACAAATAATAAGGTTTCAACTCACCAAACCCTTGTAATAAAGTGTTGTAAACATGTAAATAATTGTTCCAATAGATGAGGACTTGGAATCTAGCTTTATTTTGATGCAATTCTTGCTTGAATCATGCAATCCTACATCACAATTGTTAGCTTGAAAACAACATGATGCAAAAAATATTCGATAGGATGATTGACACATGAAGAATGATTTTAAATGCTTGATAATCTACCCTTGAAATGCCTTGAATGTTTTTTTGAATGCTCAAATGCTCTCAAGTGAACTATATGAATGAATACTTGAATGCTTGGTAATGAAAATTAGAGAAAAAAACCTTGTATTTATACTCAATTATGCAATAATTGCTAAAACTACAATACTACAGGCCGAACTTAGATATTGGAGAATAGAAACCTACCATAAATTTAAATTAAATTTGAATTTTGAGTTAAAGGGGATTCATTCACCAACTTGGGAAAATGGGTCCCACCTAAGGGGACTCATTCACCCATGATGGTGAATGAGTCCCACCTTAGGAATTTAAGGTGGGTTTCAAGATTTTGATGTTTTAAATGATATTTTTTGGGATTATTCTAAAAAATACACATAAATAAGTCTTGTGGATGCAAAATGGGGCCAAAAAAAACATAAGAAAGCCCAAGTATTCATGAAAAACCTAGGAAAGTGTGAAAGTGTGTTACAACACTTCAACACTTTGAAATAAGGCTTAGTAAATGATGAAAAGAGGTTATTTGATTAACAAGCCCTTAGAAAAGTGTGAAAGTATGTTATAAAACTTTCCAACACTTAAGTAAGGTACCATTTGAATCCTTTTAGTTCACAAGGGCCCAAGACCTAATGTGAATGTGTTATTCACATTGCAACATTAAATCAAGGCCACATTAAGCCAATATCACAAGGAGGGCCCGAATAAGTTAGAAAAAATAGAAGGGATAATTTTTTGGTGACTCCATCTAGCCCCCACTTTAGTGAGAGGATGAAATTGATTCAAACTCACACTAAAGTAGACCAAAACACACATAAATATGGGTCCAAATATACTAATGCTAGAAAGACATGACAACAACAATCAAGAGGGGTGATCAAGCCCTAGGGATCAAAATCCCATGACAAACCAACATAAGTGAAAAGGAACACACATGAAAATGATATCAAGAATAACAAATAGGAACAAGCATACAATTCCAAAGAGAAAAAGGTGAAAAATAAAGAATTGGATCAAGCTTCGACCATTTGTCAAACACGATGTGGATTAGATCTAGGTTGTTTGTCTAAACAACACATATTCACTCTAAGGTGATGAAACTCATGGTTGTCTAGTAGGTGAGAAGTCCTAAAAGATGAGAAACATACACTTATGGATGGTATGTACTCTCACACACACAAGTGGGTATGGGGAAAGTCATACATCAAATTGGGCTTCTCGCTCAACCATACCAAAGTTATACCTCCTGATAACTTTAATAAGGTGCCACACAAAGATTTTTTTTTTGAGCTTCATGAGACGAGAAAAACTTTGTATGCTTGGAGCTCATGAACAAATGTGATGGCACCACAGGCATGCAAGTTGTGATATGCAAGGTGGCCATATAACAACAGATGCAAAATAAAAAAAATAGGAAATGTTCAAAGGAGTCTTGCTTAGTTCATGTGAGTTCTTTTACTTAGGGAACATTGTTCCTAATGTGTCCAAGAGAGGACCAATCAAAGAATAGAAAATTTGCAACTTAGGGGATGCAATGTGTCACATCAAGCCACTAAGAGGAATGCATTATGCTAAGATAGGTCACTCTCATGAAGGGAATCACACCCAATGTCATCCACAAAGCGACAAATGCATCATATGAAGTAAGAAGGATGCACTAAGAACCATGAACAAAAAGGGGAAAAAATTCAAAAATGATAATGCCAATGTATGTCCCCACTTTAAAAGAATTGCTAAACACCATATTGTGAACAACTAATTTAAAGTAGCCAATGAAAAATACAAACAAGAAAGAAGGCATGAGAGTCAACATGGAAAGCCCTATGCCAAGTCACATGTTTTTGAGTAAAGCTACATCATGTGAAAGAAAAAAAGAAAAGGGAGGGATTTCCCCCAAAATGAAAACACCAAACACATAAGGGATCTATGGATTTAGGCTCAGTATTTTATTTATTGCAAAGATTTTAAGAGAGCTTGGAACTATTATCATCCCCCAAATACACATAGAACTTGAAGAATGACACAAAGAGAGCAAAAAACAAGAAAAATATTTTGGGTCAACATGGAAGAGACACGAATGTCTCGACACCTTGCATCATCCCCAAAAGGAAAACACAAGACAAATGAAAAAGAAAAGGTGAAAGAAAAGGGAAAATATTTTGGGTCAATATGAAGGAGACATGAATGTCTTGATGCCTTGTGTCATCCCCAATAGGAAAACACAAGAAATAGATAAACATGAAATGAAAAGGAAAA
>VDFB02193867.1:357728590-357777666 GCA_007258455.2 Sequoia sempervirens
TGGTGAAAACCTAGAAAATAGGCACCTTGTATAAATAAGCACTTTCCATCCACCAGGATCTTTACATCTTGTTCTACATCATCCATCCATTACATTTCCATTATCCATTGCATTGAGATCTCCATCCATCACCCATCTGTTTGGCATCCACATCATAACTTGGTCCTGTGTTCTTATCATGGTCCCTCCTAGTACTACTCAGCCCATTCCCAAGGTTAGTTTGTCATGCCTTTATTAGAGTAGTCTATTGCATCATGCTAGGGAAATGTTCTCATTGGATCAGATTCATGTATATTCTTGAAGTCCTAAATTCCAATAAATCCAAAAATATTCATAAATCTAAAAAAATCCAAAACATTCAAAACATTCAAAATCCAAAATAGGTTAAAATGTCGGTCAAAAATCCAAAAATAGAGTTGTCTTGTCAAACTATAGGTCTTTGAGCCTTGAACGTAGGCAAGGTTGATATATGATTATCCCCCAAGACACTTAGGTTAGTCCTTTAGGAGTCCATCATAATAAATTGACATTTCATCATGTATATCTTCATTTGTAAATTGGTCAAGTCATCATTTGAACTATGTGGTCTTTGCATGTATAACGTAGGAAAGGATAATCTATTGATCAGCCCCCGAGGCCCCTAGGATAGGCCCTTACGTTAATCTCAGAAAACCCCAAAACATTGGAAATTTTGAAAATCAAAACATTTGAAAAATCTTGAAAAATACCAAAAACAGCCTCAAAACATTTCAAAACATCAAAAATATCCAAATATTTGAAAAAATACATCCGTCCCATTTCGATTTCACCCATAATAAACATCACTCACAATAAATCAATCATCATCCCCAACCTTTGGTAAAACAGTCAGAAACAAGTCTAGCAAGTTAAAAAGTGAAAACTCAAAATGTCAAAATCCCAAAAGTCTAGGATAGTATGTAAATAAGTTGGTCATCTCTTTGTGTCAATAGCTTATCATCCAATCAGTCCCATATCAAATCATCTGATATTTTCGTGTCCTAGGATGTATCCTTCCTACAATGGACATCAACATTAGACATCACCATAGTGTAGTCTTGGCTAGCGGTATTCAAGAACATCAACTTGTTTGTTTACTGTATCTTTGTCTTTTGATTTATCTTATTATGCTTATTCCAAGGACCTCTCAATGATTTCCCCAATGAAGGGATTTAGAGAGATAGGAATGGGGCAATGATCATTATCTTTTTATCTATTGTGCTTGTTGGACTTTCTTGTAATATAACTTGGCACATACTTGCTTTATTTAGGTATGTACAGAGGGTGTTCTACATATTTTGTTGACCACATAGGAAGGCTTACCTTCCTATGTTTTGGTATGAGATGTGTGAAATACCTAAAGTGCATCCTAGTAAGGTTTTCGTATGTCAAGCATGAACAAGGATACTCCTATCTAATTGTCTAGTCAAAGTCCATCACACTAGATACAACATCATCCCAGTTCTTAATAACTTGATGCATCATATTTATGTGTGTTATCAAACATAAGATAATTGGCCCTTTGAAAATCCAAACTCCATGACAGATATTCATCATCATCATCTTTTTTCTTGTTGAAATCTCTTCTTTCCTCCATTTCTTCTTGCTTTTCAAGCTAACAAGGTACTATGATAGTTAATCACCAGCATTAATCCTTTATCCACAAATCGTCAGCACAATGCACATCATATAGAAAAAATTGATCATCTCATGCACTTATAGATTTGTTATTCTAAACATCTCATAATCATAACATTACATACACATTTACATATAACCATCTCTTACGTAATTACAAAAACCATAAATAAATTCATCACATCATCCATGGCATAATCATATAACCACCATTGCATCATATAAATGGGTCAGGAATTTGCATCCATTTTCATAAAGCATACATCATCATAAACATGCATATCATCCATCATCCATCCATATCATATGGAACATCTCATAAATCACCACATTGCAATCATTTTTCATAAAAAAATTCATAAACCATCCCATATCATTATAAGCATCCAGTATATAATTAAAATGAACCATAATAGGTACATAAGCATTATAAAAAACCCATCACTTTAAGTTCATACATCCACCCATAATCATATAAAACATCTCACAAAAGCATTCATTATGCCATCACATGTACATCATAAGGTCATTACTCACATATCATTTTACATCTACACCATAAATCATCTCCATACCATTTTGCATAACACATCACATCATTATATAACATCATCATAAGTGCATATCATATATGGAAAATCACATACATTCATCATTGCATAGCCACATATCATGATCACTGCATTCACATCATCATCATAACAAAAAAAGATATTAAAAAAAAAATCATTTCATAAATCATCACATTTGCATCAACACCCAAATTGCACCATCATAAAAGCATACATAAAAAGGTACTACAAGAGAAATGTACCAACATAGAAAACCATCCATATCGCATATCCATTATATATCCATAATCATCACAAATGCATATCACACAAAAATAGAACATTATTGCATCACATATAGAAATAGATCCATCCATAAATGCATAAATAAATAAATTATACGCAACACATCACATCAACATCATCATCTCATATATATCATCAAGTAACTATCTTAGTACAAAATAATTGGATCATTGTACATGTGCGTATGTCAATAAGTACAAAAAAGCCCAATGGGCTATCAAAAACAAGCCCATATGACATGAAAGAATAATATCTCGATAAAAAATGAGGTCTAAGCCTCCTATCTACTACCCTTGCCTCTATCACCATGACCCTTTTCCAGTCAGTGGCTAGTCCGTTGTGAATAATCTAGGGTCTGAGCTGCTCTAGGTATGGCCTAATGGTAAAGCAACTGATAATAGTCTGCCTCCCTGATGGCCTCCCTGTATGAGCGAAGAGGCACTATGTTGTAGGTGGAGGAGGCTGCCATACTCTCTATCTATTGTCTATAGCCCATCTCTACAACCGCTTGTAACTCTGTGACCTACCTCTGTAGAATCGCCCGATCTCTCTCTGCACGAGCTTGGTCCCTCTCT
Source organism: Sequoia sempervirens (assembly GCA_007258455.2). Taxonomy (NCBI): domain Eukaryota; kingdom Viridiplantae; phylum Streptophyta; class Pinopsida; order Cupressales; family Cupressaceae; genus Sequoia; species Sequoia sempervirens. The sequence continues at coordinate 357,731,679 of VDFB02193867.1, forward strand.
ATTGTCAAGGCCTAAACCTGGGCCTACAACTATAATATCAACCCATCCCTTGGATTTGGTTGACCCACTGGCTGTCCTGGCAGAGGTTGCACATGAGGCTATCCTCATCCCCAGCTCGTGGTGGAGTGGTAGCCTAATCCTAATGCCTATCATGTCCACCCTCTGGCCCCTGATCTTGGTCTTGCATGTGTACATCATCACAAGGTTGATCCATCTAAACTTGTGTTGGCTGGACCTATGCTAGCTAGACTTGTGTTGGTTGGTCTTGTACTAGCTGTCCTACTGGGGGACTACCACCTCCTTTTCCTTGACCTACCCCCCTCCCCATGGTTCTCCATCGAATGAAGGGTGCACCTCGAACTATCAAATGTAGAGGTGGTCGAAACCAATCTCTGTACACCTAACTCACTCCTGGATCTATGACCCCTTGATCATATGCCCATGGTTGGGCCACCAGCTACCTAAAACTGTACACTATCTCAGAGGCAAGAATATATTGCTCATAGGCACCCTATGATATTGTGCAAGAAAAAATGGACACATAGTCATCAGCTAGGTTGTCTTGTACCTCACCAAACTAGCGTTGAACTCATCCTAACAGGTACCTCTAGATCATAGTGTGCTTCTGCCCCTGCATGAACCAATCCTAGCTGGAAAAGAATAGCTTTTGTACATCATCATCCCATTTGGGCCAACTAGGTATGGATGCCATGTAAAAACTATCATCTCATCAATGACCCTCCTCCAGTGAGGGATCTCATGCTTGCCTATGTGTGTAAAGGATAAACTACCCTTGTAATGACAAACCACTGGATCATCAGGCCCGACTAGCACTGCAACAACCTGTGGCCGAAGAATGGAGATATGCTCCCATGCCCACACATGAAGGAGTGTGACACCTGCACCAAGTACCCTGTTGTCCAAGTATGCATACTCATGTAAATCCCTATAAAGGGAGGCAAGAATGGGACCCCATGCAAAAGGGACTAGCTTGTCATGAACCATCTACTCCTAGCAAAGCCCCCAACTAGGACTGAAGTATCAACCTTATTGATTCAAAGCAACAAGACCTAAAATTATGGTAGCAATCACTAAAAGGAATGGTGATGCTCTAGCTCTATTTGACCCTTGCAAAACATAATCTCATCTATGGCCAGGACTGCATGGCAGGCATCCCATACAACATCCATATCATAAATAACTTTCCATCCATGTATCGGCAATCTAAGGATGCACCATACGTCCTCTAAGGTAATGGTAGTGGGAGGATGAAAGGAAAATGTCTCACTATGCCATCTCTTGGCAAGTGTAGACATCATGCCAAGATGGGTCCGCATAGGTGTTGCATAAGAAATGTACCATAGCCCCATCTTTGAAAGTTGGTCCTACTCCCTGCCAATTAGATCTCGCAAATAACTAAATATCTCCCATGATATGTGCTCATGAGAATAGAGCTCCCTCATCACCTCCTGCATCAAGAAAGGTCACCGTGCTAAAATCATCAAGAAAATTTACCCCGAGCATTCAAAAAACTAGCCCAGCGTTGCAAACTGTGAAGGTGTCATAGTTTGAAATTTGCAAATAGCAATGCTGGCATCTTCAAATCCCAAACTACACCACAGTGGTGCAATTTTCTTAAGCATCTCACACCCTAATTCTAAAGTCCATTGTGGCGTCATAGTTTGAAAATCTAGTGCTCCATTTCATGAAGGCATCAAAGTTTGAGGTCTTTTCCCAAAATCTAAATTCCACCATGGCGTTCCATCTTGTGATGGCGATCTAGTTTGAAATTTGAGCAGTGCTATATAGCACTACTACAAATGACCTATTTCTAAAATGCAATAAATGAACACATAAAACAAAAAACAAAGCTCAAGTAAGGATCACTTACCGGTGCCCCAATGCTGCAAGGTTGTTGGTATGTCTGTACTTGGTCAGAGATATGCAATGGGAGCTATCATTGTGCCATCTCATCAGGGTATCAATGCTCAAATCGTGAAATCTCTTAAGGCTGAATGTGTCCAAATGAATTGGAAGCGACCCCTCGAGGCCTATTTAATCTCAAAAATTAGAGTTTTTTGACCTTGTTTAGCCATCCAAAAGAGGTCTACATCCCCCAAACTTGTTTTCATCCATCTAAAGGTCATTTCACACTTTTTTTTGGTGTTTTACCTCATTTTTGACCTCCTAGAGCCTTTCTGGACCTGTTGAATAGCTTGTCCTCTTTTTTCGTGAGATCACCCAAAAAAATCAGAATTTTTCGTCTGATCTCTTGAGGGGGCAGTATATTGCCATAGTTTCCTTCACCGGGGCAATAGTGAGACAATTTTTAAAATCAAATTTTTTTTGGCTTTTGATTGAGATCGTTTATTCTTTGAACCAATGCAATGAGTGCACTGCTTCAAAGAGGGGCAAAATGTAGACATGTAAAATATACTGATTGACATTGCACATTTGATCCCAACCACTAACACCATTTCAACCTAAATCATCCCTCGGTTTAACCATTTAATTGAATACCTTTATTTGATTAAATTCATCAATGTTCCTCTCTTAATTAAATAAATCATTTATCTAATTAAGTCATCTTTTCTTGTTAATTAAACCAATCAATCTGGTCTAATTATCCCTATTTAATTAAATAATCAATTTTATTTGATTGAATCTTTAAAGGAAATCCATTAAATTAAATAAATTAAAACCTTATTTAGTTTAATCTAGCTTCATCTCCTTGGTTAAATAAAACAAAAATCTTTATTTAATTAATCTTGAAATCATATTCTTCTCATATTTTTATTTAAATAATATGTCACATCATTTTAATCTCTCTTTAAATTAATTAACCTCAACTAATGTAATCTCTTCTCATGTCCCATCCTCTAGCTTTTTCAACTTGCACATGAAAATATATTTAATTCATTTATTAAATCTCAATTTTCTCTCAAAATGCATAATAAAGGAATATCCCTCAAATTTGAATTCAAAAATCCAAGTGGACTTTTTCCTTCCAACAAGGCATTTACTCCACCTAAAAATTCCTTTTTCCTTGAGCCAAGTGGCATTCAATGCATGTTATTTCCCTCTTACATGCCATTTCAACAATTTTAAATTTCAAATATATGCATTTATTGACACATTCTTCAAAACTTGCACATCCTCCATCCATTCACATGTTGACAAGTGGCATGTTTCCATTTTTTGATTCTTAGTACCACATTGCTCCATTTTGGACATCACTTCAACTCAAAATTCTATAAATAAGAGGCAGCTTCATTTCTCATTTTATCATCCACAACTTGAGTAAACTTACTATACTCAAATTCATAGCAATTTTCATCAAATTTCATCTAATCTTAGCTAGGTTATGCATATTTTTATCTTGGAGTACATTAGAGATCTTCATCAAGTGGATCACTCTTCATCACCAATCATCTTCAACACACCATTGGAGTTGGGAAAGGGCCAATTCTCACATCAAATTGGCACCAAATCCCTCAAGAGATTAAGAGTTTGCTTTGTTTTCGAACAGGATTTGGTATCTTTGTTTTAAGAGTATTGTGTTCTTCATTTCATTCCTTTTCTCTTACATTCAAATGAATTTCTTGAGGAATCTCTATTCTAACTTGCATTTGATCTTATTAATGTGTTCATTTTTTGTGTATCTAGGTTCACAACTCTGGATTAACTAAAGTCAAGAAATATTTTTTGTAATAACTAATTCACCCCCCCTCTTAGTTATCCAGACTAGGAAAAGCATGACCAAAGATAGATCATCTTAACACAACATCAGGAGCATGCCAATCCGGATCACTAATCATCAAAACTAAGCCTTAATCAATCAACCAAGATATGTTGAAATCAATGACAACCATTAATTACAACAATCAACAACATCACATCCAACAATCAGCCCCTTTGTCATTGATGGAAACATCCATCAACAACAAACCAAACAACTCAAATATCAACATCTTCTTGTCTTCTTTTTTTCTCCCCCTTTGGCATCAAAGACAAAGGAAAAATATCCCCCTATGAGGAAGCCTCCCAGCATTAATCCATATAAGAGTGAGCATGTAATACCTTGTACCAATGCACATCCTAGTGCACATTATTGTAGACTAGGAGGGGGAAAAACCCCTAACTTCTATCAAAGATACTCAAAAGTATCTTTTCTCAACAAATTTGCAAAAATGTCTGCAATCTGCTCTTTTGTAGGTACATATTCAAGTTTTACCAAATTGTCCAAAACCTTCTCTCTCAAGAAATGATATTTAATCAATATATGTTTCATTCTACAGTGTTGTACCAAATTCTTGGAAATGTTTATTGCACTAGTATTATCACACATAATTGAGATCAGTTCATCAAATGATATGCCAATTTCCTTCATCATTTGTTTCATCCACAGTACCTGAGTACAACATGAGGATGTTTCAATGTATTTAGCTTCAGCAATAGATAAAGATACAAAATCTTGTTTCTTACTTGACCAAGCAACCAACCGGGAGCTAAGGAAATAAGCTCCACCACTTGTGCTCTATCTATTATCAACACATTCGGCCCAATCAACATCAATATAGGCTGTGAAAGTGAAATCTGAGTCCTTTGGATACCATAACTCCATACCTTTTGTACCCTTCAACTATATAAAGATCCTTTTTACTGCAACATGTGATTCCTTTGGTTCTTGCTGAAATCTAGCTGCTAAACAGACATCATACATAATGTCTGGTCTAGTAGCACTATCTGCAAAGGATGTCAAGAAGGGAAACATACTAGAGAAACATTCTGAAGAAAATAAGAATCATCTATTGGTTTGTTGGACCTTGTACACATTGACCTATGTGGTCCAACCAAAACAAGAAGCTTACAAGGTGAGAGATATTTCATGCTTTTAATAGATGATTATTCTAGATTAACTTGGGTTGCATTTTTAAGAGAAAAATAAAATGATTTAGAAAAATTCAATATTTTCAAGGTAAGAGTTGAGAATGAAGTTGATAGGAGAATCAAGCATTTAATATTTGATAGAGGAGGAGATTTTACTTCTGATGAATTCAACAAATTCTATGAAAAAAATTGTATTAAAAGACAACTATCTTCCCCTAGAACACCACAATAGAATGGCGTAGTGGAAAGAATGAACCAGATAGTTCAAGAAGTAGCTAGAACAATGATCAATGAAGAAAGTTTACCACAGGTCTACTGGAGAGAAGCAATACACACAACAGTATACACTCTTAATAGAGTACTATTACAAAGGAAGCATAGAAAGACATCATATGAGCTATGACATGGAAGAGCTCCCATAGTAAAGTACTTCAAAAATTTTGGAAGAAAATTCTACATCTGGAGAGATGAGGAAAATATTAGAAAGTTCGATAGTAGAGCCGATGAAGGCATATTTTTAGGTTACTCTACAAGAAGCAAAGCATACCAGCGTTACAACAAGAGACTGAATAAGATAGTTGAAAGTGTCAATGTGAAAGTAGATGAAGATATTCAGAGAAATTCTGATAGGCATATTGAATATGAATCAGATGACCTAGATGACAAAGAAGAGAAGAATAAGAAATAAGAAGAGACAAAGGAGGATATGACAACTACAACTAAAACCATAAAGTATGTACCAAAAAACCACTCATAAAACCAAAATATTGGAGATAAGAATAAGGAAATCATCACAAGAAGCAAAACAACTCAAGAGAAAGTATTATTGTGTCTACTCTCAGAGACTGAGACAAAGACTATCAAAGAAGCATGCAATGATCAAAATTGGGTGAAGGCAATGAAAGAAGAGCTTTATCAGATAGAGAAAAATTTTACTTGGGAACTTGTGCCCAAATTGGTAGACAAAAATGTAATTGGAACAATGTGGGTATTCCAAAGCAAGTTGGACAAAAATGGAAAGGTAATGAGAAACAAGGAAAGATTGGTTTGTAAAGGCTACACTTAGATCGAAGGAGTTGATTTTGAAGAAACATATTCCCCTATTCCTCATATGGAAGAAATCTGGATGTTCTTATATTTTGTAGCTTTTAAGGATTTCAAAGTCTACCAAATGGATGCAAAATCTACATTCTTGAATGGAGAACTGAAGGAAGAAGTCTACGTTGAGAAACCAGAGTGATTTAATTTTTGAAGTGACCCAGATACTGTTTGCAGGTTGAAGAAATCCTTATACGGATTGAATCAGGCACCTAGAGCCTTGTATGGCAGATTAGACAAGTACTTGATTGGAAAAGGATTTCCAAATGGATCTGCTGACAAAAACTTATACTAGAAAATTCACTTAGATCAAATGTTGATTGTTGTGGTTTATGTTGATGACATAATTTTTGGAGGAAATGATGATATGTGCAAAAAAAATGTAGATGAAATACAAAAGGAATTTGAAATGTCCATGATAGGTGAGTTAAATTTCTTCCTTGGACTACAAGTAAATCAAAACAACAAATGAATTTTTATTTTTCAGTCCATGTATACCAAAGAATTTTTGAAGAATTTTGTATTGGAGAATTCCAAACTTGTTTGTACACCTATTGTTACCAGATGCAAGTTAACAAAAGAAGATGATCCACCTAAAGTTGATGCAAGTATGTACATGTCAATGATTGGAGGATTTTTATATTTTACTACAACTCGACCATAAATTATGTTTGTTATTTGTTTAGTAGCTAGATTTCAGCAAGAACCAAATGAATCACATGTTGTAGTAAAAAGGATCTTTAGATATTTGAAGGGTACAAAAGATATGGGGTTATGGTATCCAAAGGACTCATATTTCACATTGACAACCTATACTAATGTTGATTGGGCCAGATGTGTTGATAACAGGTAGAGAACAAGTGGTGGAGGTTATTTCCTTAGCTCCCGATTGGTTGCTTGGTCAAGTAAGAAGCAAAATTTTGTATCTTTATCTATTGCTGAAGCTAAATACATTGCAACATCCTCATGTTGCACTCAGGTACTATGGATGAAACAAATGTTGAAGGACATTGGCATATCATTTGATGAATCAATCTCAATTATGTGTGATAATACTAGTGCAATAAACATTTCCAAGAATCTGGTACAACACTACAAAATGAAACATATATCCATTAAATATCATTTCTTGAGAGAGAAGGTTTTGGACAATTTGGTAAAACTTGAATATGTACCTACAAAAGAGCAGATTGTAGACATTTTGACAAAACCATTGAGCAAACATACTTTTGAGTATCTTTGATAGAAGTTAGGGGTTTTCCCCCCTCCTAGTCTAAAATAATGTGCACCATGGTGTGCATTGGCCCAAGGTATTACTTATTCTTATCTAGATCAATACTGGGAGGCTTCCTCATAGGGGGAGATTTTCCCTTTGTCATTGATGTCAAAGGGGGAAAAGAAAAGAAGGAAAGATGTAGACAAGAAGATGTTGATATTTGAGTTGGTTGGTTTGTTGTTGATGGATGTTTCCATCAATAAAAAAGGGGGAGATTTTTGGAATGCGATGTCATTGATTGTTGTCATTAATGGTTGTCATTGATGTCAACATATCTTGGTTGATTGATTAAGGTTCAGTTTTGATGCTTTGGTGATCTAGATTGGCATGTGCCAGATGTTGTGCTATGATGATAAATCTTTGGGAATGCTTGTCCTAGTCCCATTTATTCTGCAACATAATGATACACACTCTTATGGGTCTGAACTGATATGGAAATTGGTTAATGTTCTCTGGAACATTATTTGCATTGTAACATGTATATTCTATTATTTGGTTTCGGATATCATGGTAGCATGTTGATTTGAGCGAGGAGGTTTTGATTGGTCCATGTTTCATTCCTTTCCACTATGGGAATGTTTTGTGGTGACCTAATTCAAATTTTGTTTGGCTGACTTAAGAGATTATGAAGACATTGTGTTTGGCCAACTTAGGAGTTTATGGAAGCATGTAAGGGTATAAGTAAAAGTTGATTTTGTTTGATGAAATAAAGTGTGATGAATGCAAATCTAAAAATCCATGCATATTGAAGTGTGGAAAAGTATACAACTAGAGGCAAAAAATAGTGAGATTCTATCTATTGTCATTATTGGTGACAATTATTTCAGTGGTGGATTCCCTTTCATCATTCTTCTGGCAGTGAGTTGTTTTCTATTAACAGTGAGCCTTTCTCTTTTGGCAATGAGCCCTTTTATCTTTGGTTGTAATAGCCAGGTAATGAGCCCACTGATAGTGAGCCTTACCTGTAGTGAGAAATTTGGCAGTGAGACCTTCTAAAAATTACCTTAATCAATGTTTTATAATTGAGAATTAGCATTCTCCATGGTGTTTCCCTTCTTAGGTTTCCACGTAAATTTTGGTGTTCATTGTGCTTGATGTTGTTGTGTGCTTACATGTTCATATCTGTTAGATTATTATCTAATTGATTTAATTTTGTTCTGGATTAATGAAAGTCAAGAAAATTATTTTATAATAATTGATTCACCCCCCCTCTTAGTTATCCAGACTATTCAACACATTTTAAGGTTTAATTACCAAAATGGGGTTTTGACCTAGGCAAACCCATATTCCCTAACAAAACAAAATTTTACTCTCTTGATGTGTGTTTATAGATCTAGGTGAATTGGAGCTTAAAGATCCTTTGAATACAAAGTTGTAAAAGTTGTGGAAGTTGTCAAGAGGTTGTCATCTTCATAGAAACTCATCTACATGCTAGAATTCATAATTTTAGACCTAAAGATCAAACAAGACAAAAGTTGTAGAAAATCATAAAGGCTACAAAAATATCAGTCAAACCCTACTAAAAAGACTAAATCTCCCTACTAGGCATATCAATCCTAGTATAGACCTATTTCCATATTTTTATAGATTTCATTTAGTCACTAGAAGATTCTAGATTTTTCCCAGAAACCTTGTAGCAAGTCTAAATTGCCTAGCATAGTGTATTAGTCCCAGTAGGATTTAAGAGGAAGATTTTTAGAGTTACAAAATTTGTATTGATTCCATCATTCTTCCAAGTACTTTTCTATTTCATTCTATTTTTCAATCTGATTTCATGCTTTCAAGTTTCTATGGTTTTGTGCATAAGTGTTTGCATTTCTCCTTTGAAGCTTCATTTAATGGTGAACCCCCATCCAATTACAATAGGAACCCCCTATCACATTCCTCAATCAAGTCACTTGGTTGAGGAATCTAGGTTCCTATTGAACTAGAGTGTGAAATAGGTACAAGTTCCATCTCCCAAAATTTGGACACCTCATTTCCCTTGTGTTAAACAACATCAAATAACATATGAACACCAAAATTTATGCGGAAAATCTAAAATGGGAAAAGCTATGATGAGGATTAGTTCATAATATATTATAACTGATTTACTCTATTTACAAAAATGCTCACCACAAGTGGAATCTTTATCCAAGTGGACTCATCATCCACATAGAAAAAAAATAGAAGAGAGATGGTGGCTCATAGCCTATTTTGAACTATTACAATTTGTATCTTACATATGTATGAATACAATCCCAATGAAGCTCGATAAATAATCTTTATCTTATTCTAATTCAACACTCTACCTCATTCTTCATTCACACAATTCTAATATTCAACTTAACATTCAAAACTCAACCTTGCACTAATCTACTCAAATTTTTATCACACACATCACATATTACTTTCCATTCATAAAAAAAATATCAAAAGTAATCCAACATATATATTTGCATCAAGTATAACATCAATTAGGTCAACCTAATTAAATGTAATACCCAAAATGTAACTTTTTGGCTCCCAAACTTATCATCCACACAATGTGCCATAGTTAAAAACTAAAAATATCTTAAGATAGGTTGGAATTGACCTATAATATATCCCACATAAGATAACAATACATATTTATCCTTTAAATAACATCAAACATGTTAGTTCGACACAAAATAAGACCTAAAACAAAAATCCTTCAATTGTTTATTTACATCTAGACATGTGGACCTCAAAATTCAATTCCATCTAGAATCCATGCTCTACTAACATTTGGAAACTTATCTCCAAAACTGGAAGGCCAAAAACTCATATGTGGAGAACTACGGATTCTCCCACACAAACACACTATACAAAAAAATAACTATAATATGCCAGGCCAAATTCTGTTATCCATATCTCTCAATCCACTTTCTCCAAATATGATGAAATAATAGAATTAGATACATCTAACCTCCAAAAAAATGATGTTAAGAGCATTGAGTGATATCTTCATTTGTGGAGTGGTGCAGACCCAAAAACTAATGCACTATAACACTAAACTTGTAGAATTAACACTTAGTCAAGTTTCCACACTACTAAAATTTTTGGACCAAATTAACTTACACAAATATCTTTCTTAACATCTCAAAAGCCTTTCAAGATTAATAAAAATGATTTGCAACAATGTTGGGGTCAATGACAACATTGTATCATGTTGTTATGTACCTTCCATGCTCATGTTGCCAAACAACATCATCAATGAAAAACCTCAACAATCACCCAAAAATTCCAATAGAAATATATTGAAGAGAATATATCGATATCATCAAGGAAGAAAATCTTTGATCCATTGTACCTAGACATGAAATAGGGAGCTCCACCAAGATGTAAAGATGACATGAGTCTTTGATCTTACAAAGCTAGATAGAATCTCAACACAAACATGTTAGGCTATAGATAAAACATGTTAGGAAAAAAACCTAATTATACTAGAAACACATTCATAAGAAACAAGAAGAAAAAAGATGACATGATAAGACATAGCCTAATTAGATAGACACAAGAAACACATTGGAAGATAAGCATGTGGCTACTACAAACTTTGTTGCAAGACTATCTCATAAAAAGATAGGTCTAGTTAGGCTCCCCCCAAGATAGCTGAAAAGATATATGATGTGTGACACCAAGATGCAATGACATCGAATATCAGATAGAAGAAACAATTTTCAAGACACTATAGAATTAATTTGAGAGAAAATCTTTCAAAGGGGGTTCCTTTGGTAGGGAACCCTTTAAGACACCAAGGGGCCCTTTCAAAGTGTTATGCCCTTAATATTAGTGTACATCAGGCTATGAATAGTCGGCTTGTGGCTATCTTAACTCCTAATTAAGTCATGTTATCATTATTATATTATTATTTAGTTGGTTGGGTCGGCCTAGGTCTTATATAGTGGTGTCTAAGTCGGCCTAGGTGATATCCTAGGCATAAATAGGTATATATAGGAGGTTGTGAGTCTTATTTCATTATCGTATTGTGAAGTGTGTTCTCATTAGAGATATTTGGAGGTTTTCCCCTTGAAGTAGCCTATTATTCTCAGTTTTTATCAAGTATTTGCAACATATTTCATATCATATTCTTCTATTGTGCAAGTTATTTCATAACAAGTGGTATCAAAGCATGATCTTGGCACCATAGAGGCAAAGTTTTTCTCAATATTGGAGACGATTTTGGAAAGAGCATATCTTTTAGGTTTTGGAAATTTTATTTTTAATTTTTAAAGGGTTTTTGAATAATATATTAAATAAGCTACAATACATATTTTAGAAGATTTCGAGTAGAATTGAGTGACTTATTGTAGAATTAGGGTCTCTACACAATTTATTTGGAATATGCATATATCTCCCATATTATTGAATTGGGGCCTAATTTTTATTGGGTTTTAAAGACATACCAAAGGAGATTACAGTAAAATATTTGGAGGAATTGGAGTATAAATGTGCAATTTATTGAAAACTTAATTTTTTCACAAATATCACTCTCAAAGCTTAAAATCTGCTTATTTCTTGGAAATTTTTCAAGGTGAGAGTTGGTTTAGCCCTAGCAAGTTATAGTAATTTTTTTAGAGAATTTAAGTTTCATTTGTGTGATTTATTTCAAAATTATTGGTTCCCATTGTAGACACCTAAAAATGACCTAGGCCTGCAAGCTTCATTTTTACCACTTTCGTCCTAGCATAATTGAAACATTTAATTATGTTTTTGGTCCACATTCGACTATTGATTAAATAATTCATAATTATTTAATTAATTCATGTTATTTTATTTTTCATGATTATTAAATAAATAAATTCTATTTATTTATTAAATACGTCGCTAATTCTCTAAGTCTCCCTATAATTAAATAAATTTCTAAATTTGTTTAATTATCCCTATCCATTAATTCTTCCCGATTATTAAATAAATGAATTACATTTGTTTATTTAATGTGTCACTAATTGTCTTAATTAAATAAATTGATTAATTTATTTAATTAATTGGTCTTATTTGCTAAATTAAATAATTAAATTTAATTATTTAATTAATAATTTGATATTATTCTCATTTTAAATAAATTAAATTATTTAAAATGTCATCACAATCTTAACTATCAGTCCTTTTTGATAAATAATCTGAAAAAGATTATTTATTATCTCATAAAATCCATAATTTGAATTATCTTAATTCAAATTAGTAATTATTCTTCCAAAAATCAAGCAATTGGGTAGATTCTTGATTTTCTAAATCTGATCTTTAGTCTAAATCTTATCTTCTTGATTTTTCAAATCTCGCAAATCAGACAATCTTTATCTTCTTGATTTTCAAAAATCTTTATTTTCTAATTAATTTGTCTCATTTATTTGCCACCGTCGATCTGATTATCTGAGATATTATTTTGACCGTTCGATTAATGATTTTGCCCTAATCCTAATTAGGGATTCTCAGGTTTAATCTGAACCTCTCATTCTAGGTCTTTCTTAGAATTTAATCTCATCCGTCTGTTTGAAATTGTGTTTTCTATAAAAGATAATTTTGCTCACAATTTTAGGATCGGACTTCATTTTTAATTTAATAGTCATTATAGTCATTTGGCATTAGAAGTCATTATTTTCATAGACATTGTCATAGTCATAGGCATTTAGACATTGCATAAATCCTTCAAAGTTTGTTGTAGGTCTTAGACATTTGCAGATTGCTCGCATGTTCGATCTGAGGGCAACACAACATCCAGCAAGCAAGAAGGTGCTATGGAGGTAATCATGGAAAATGCGATTTACAGGTATAACCGTTTTATTGCTTAATTTCCTTTGTACTCGATAGATCTTTGGGTTTATTGTCATTTATGATTTACATTCGTTTGATTGATTAATCTAATCCTTAAAATAAATCCTTAGTTACATTGGTGAACCTGACATTTTGTAGAAAAAATTGTGTTTTCTTGTTTATTTTCACTGTTTTGCAGGTTACAGCCAAGAAGTCATATGAAATCCCGTCACCATCTTTTGAGCACAGAAAAATGGGCGAATAGAATCATTTAAAAAAATTTATGGGTTTTGTAGATCTTGCTCTCAGATTTCCAGAACTACAAATGGTTTTAAATTTCATTAAGATTTGAGAAAGTTATGGCTATTTTACTAATCGCTGTTTTTTTAGTTTAGCATTTAAAACCCGTGTTTCTTTTTGTCTATAACATTTTTTTCTGTGCAAAGTCGTGGAAAATACTTTCTGGGTTTTGAAGGTTTGATTTTCAGCTTTCCATGGATATCTACCACTTAAAATTTTGTTAAGTTTTGAAAAATTTATCGCTGTTTTAAGTTGCTGCTGTCTTTAAATTTTTATTTTTATGTTTTGTGTTACTAATCTTCATTTGTAGCATGTGGCAATCACTATTCGGGTGTCGAAGATCATTGCATTAAGAGACTACTAATTTTTTGTTTGCAGATTCGAATGTCGAAGACAAGATAAACAAACATTGTGCTTGTTTTTCATAGATTAGCAAACATTTGATTTTGGTGCAATTAAAACGAACCTATGCTTTCTTTGTTTGATTGTGCTTGAACAAACGGTAGGCAAGTATGCTCTCACCTTGTGAAAACTCGTGATCAGTAAACTATACCCATTTTTATTTGTTTTTACCCTTCACGATTTGGTATATCAGAGTATCCTCTCCCCTTGCGCATTCATGCGATCCTAGGTGTAAGAGAAACGGTTACTGACTCTAGAACTTGGGTCTGTTCTGGTGGGAAAAAGTACTCACCCCAGGATGACTCAGACCAGTAGCACCCTGACACCGAGGGACTTCCAGTCGGTATATAAAAGTGGGTTCTTGGGGAAAGCCCAAGAATCACGAGTGTGGTTCCAACGAGATGGATCCGAAAGGGGACTCTCGCCACATGGATCATGCCCCACGAACGGAATGCCCGAATTAAAAACCTCTTATTTTAGTGTCCAACCATTCTTTGGCCGTTGCTTGGTATAGTGCAGGGTACAGTATCATGCCTGAAGACACTCACTACTGATCCCCTTGAGTAGAGATAGCAGTTCTTGGGAAGTCACTACCCAAGAATTCAAATTTGGTGTGCTCGAATGACGATAATGAGCCGTGGAGGGGAGCCAATGCCACCAAAATTCTAAGCTATCCGCTCTCGAGAAGGAAAGGCATTTATCACCAATCCGGGGTATATCGGTGGGCTATATCAAGTGTACAAACCCTTGGCCTATTGGCCTTTTAGGATTGTGCTTGTCTTATGTGTGATTGCTTACATTCAAAACACTGTGTTTGTCAAGTGCTTTCTGGTTTCATCACAGTTCTAAACAAAACATTCAACACTAAAAGGTCAAACTGTCAACATTTCTATTTTTCAAACACAAACTCAGAAAATCAATTTACTGTCCTCAACAAGTCTCTGTCAAAAATCATCCTAAAATTGCTCAAAGTTGCACTATTTTTCCATCATCTTGCATTGACACCTTTAGGTATAGATTTTTCAATTGTCATTTCAGCCCTTAGGTGTCATAGTCATAGTATTTTGACATTAGTTTGACCATAGGTTGTCATCTTCCACACCTTGGTTTAGGTTAACCTTGTCATACTTTGCAAAATCTTTACTTTCAAAATTCGATTACCCTTGGACTATGTCATCATTCTTCTAGTCATTGTCCTTTTGGTGAAATTTTTCCAACTCATTAGTCTAGTTTGGAAAATTCACTTGTCCTTTGTCATCCTTGTCATTTTCAAGTCCATTGGTATTTCCAATTAGAAAGAAACGATTGCGCTTAGAGTGCTTAGGTACTTCCTTTTGCCAAGTCACATTAATCCTAGTTTGTATCTTGCATACCCTATTCTGAAAATACAAAAATACTTGTCATCTTAAATCTTGCATTGGTAAACTTTGAGTCAACATTGTCATTTTAGGTCATCATCACTTTCTTGCATTGTCATCCTTTATCCAAAAAAAAATCCAAAAAACATAGGCTAGTGCCATCCTTGCATTTACTTGTCATTCTCATCATCCTCATTTGAGAAAATCCCTTTTACAGTTGAGACTAGGCTTCAAAGACAACAACGACAAATGGCAAACTTTGGACAAGATTCCAATCCCAACATCGACAATAACACTTATGACAAGAACAAACATTGGACCTTTCTGACCCATTTCACAACATGAACATGCAATCTTCCGTGAACATGCCATCTTCATCACAAAACATTTTTGAGCCATTCATAAAAAGAGACCAAAATGGACAAGTATATTTCAAAGACATAGAAGCTGTAGCAAAATCCTGATATATTCTCCTTTGTAAAAAAATCAGTCTTATGTGACCCTCAAAGGTATCTAGCCATGCTTTTGGATGAAGGGGCTAAGTTACCACAAGGCTTTGACATAAATACTTTGCCACCATCTATCTACCCTCACAATCAACAGTCACTTGACATAAATCCTACTAGTAATTCACAACAACCGTCCACTTATCACTCTTATCCTAACCTTGACAAGGGAAGCCAACTGTCCACTAGTCCATTCCAAGTCTCCACATCATATGCTAGTCTTTCACCTATCAATCCTATCAATGTCTACATGCCCTGTCAACCATCTATCAACTCATGTCAAGTCCCCACATCATACCATATCAATCTAGTCCAAGTTTCCACATCATATTTTAGTCAACCTTACACTAATCCAATCCAAGACTCCATGGCATATCCGATCGAAGTCCCCATGTCACATCCTATACCATCACATCCTAATCCAGTCCAAGACTCCATGTCATATCCGGTCCAAGACTCCATGTCATATCCGGTCCAAGTCTCCACATCATACCCTTGTCCTTCACATACTAGTCCAATGCAAGTACCCATGTCCTATCCTAGTCCTTCATATACTAGTCCAGTCCAAGTCCCCATGTCCTATCCTAGTTTGTCATTCATTAATCCTTTTCAAGTCATCCCCTCACAAGCCACATCTAGTCATGAAAGTTCTATCATTACTCAAAGTCAAATCCTATTGTGTAAACCTGAGAATACATGTCAAGACGAAAGCCCAAAGCATGACCTTATAATGTCACCCTCATGTCAAGAACAAGATAGTCCATCCCATGACCCTATCTTAAACTCCATCCATGAAGTCCTTCAAGACAATCATGACATCCAAAACACACCTCTCCTTGACAACGACTCTATTTTTGACTATATCATCTATGACAACCCCATCTTTGACCAAGACCCTATTGTTGACCAAGAAGTCCAAAACGATCCACTCCTTGACCTTTATGCCATTCATGATCAAACACTTGCTAACCCTATAAAGGCCTCAACTATTGACACTTCCCAAGATGAGACACTTGCCTCCATGGGACACATAGATGATATTCCTCCAGAAAAAGAATCTTCCACTAGGGACATGTTGGCATATGATCAAGTTATAGCTAAAATAGTGGGACTCTATGACACTAAACATAATGATGGATTTGACATTGCTTTGGAAGCACCAACAGAATCATCTGAACCTGACATGTCACATGATCAGACCAAAGATATCATTCAGGAATATGTCCAACATGACAATGAAGCTAAGACACTTTATCAACTAGGGTCATCTATCTTTATTAGAGCAGGCTTTCTTGCAGAAGAAAATATTACAAGTGACAGTGTCCATAGACATCATGATGGGTTAGCATCTTGCTTTCAAAACAATAAATACCCCATTGCAAATAGAATTTGTCAAAGCATGCAATACCAAGGGAAAGGACTAGGCATATACGAGCAAGGCATTCTAGAACCAATACAGCTTCAGGAAAATTATAGACATCAAGGTCTTGGTTATTCCTCAGATAGCAAATCAAATGATGCCAATGGTACCTCCTCAATACTAGGGGCAACCTTGTCAGATACAAACGTCAAAATGGAGTCCATGAGAAATCCTTGTCATAAGATTGCTGCCAACACCCCCTCCACCCACACCATGAACCGTCATTCTATCATGAATCAACCTCCCCTTTGGGACCAACAAAAACAAAAGTCTTACAAGTCAAAAGATCAAAATCAAATGTCAAAGGCCATTGAATCAAACAAAAGGACAAGTGGACAAATAAAATTAAAATGGATCCCAAAGAAAGATGGATCAAACAAAGACATCAAGTCAAATACAAAAGTCAATCACAATGTGGAGCCACAAGACAAGAGGACTCCCACATATAACACATGTCCACCTCCTTCAAAATGGTCATCAATCAAGGCATATAAAAGTGTCGGTTCCAAATGCCATCCCTCCAAAATCCATCATACACCATCCCAAGTTTGGAAAATAAAAAGTCATTCATCCAAACGTCCAAACAACCTTTCTACGTCTACCATCATTTGTCATAATCCTACATCTCGCCTAAAGTCCAAAAACCCTACATCACAAATCCATCACATCATGGCAGAAACTCTTTACCACAAGGACTCTCATGGCACTCTATTGTGATGTGCGTATTTTGATAAGGCCAATTCTAGTATTAGAAAGAATCTCAATGACATCGATCAGTTGTATAAAAGTGCTACGATCCTGATAAGACAACTCCATCAGCAAGGTCATTATTGGAATATCATGACACCAGTCTCTACATCAGCACCGTCAGTGGATTCAGAACAGTTAGTGGTTATCTAAAGCATCCAGACTATCCACAAAATCAGAAATACAAAAAAAATTAAAAAATTAAAAAATCGTCACCTTGATTAAAACCTGGCAAACAGGCGTCTTGGTGACACCAAAAAAATTAAAAAGTCAAGAAAATAGTAAAGAAAAAATTTTCATCCAATGGTGAAAACCTGGCAAACAGGGGCCCTGGATAAGTACCATGATGAAAACCTGGCAAACGGGCGTCATGTGTAAAATAAATTATCTATGTGGACTATTACACATGGGGGCAAGTCGTCTCATTTCCCATGCCTTCCTCATGACATTGACATCCATCTAAGCCCTATCATTTCCGTCCATTTTCCCACCTACCTTGGTCTTGACATAAAACTGGCACACATAAATCATGCTTTGGGAAAAATTTTGACATGCCTATCCTTTGGTCATATATTATTCATGAAACATCATATCATTGACCGTCATAGTCTTATTGTCCTTATATGACATAGTCCTTGAAAATCATATGATAATTCCCCTTAGTCTCATGTCCCCCATCTTTTACCAAGACCACCCCCTATCCTTTCATTCATATCACCTATCTTGGCTTTCCTTGTCAAACGATCTAAGGATAATCATCATCCCATCTAGCCCTAACCAAGTCATTCCAAATGCAATGAGTCTAATCTGTACAAGGACATTATCCAAAATTTTACTTGACTACGTTCCTGGCCTGACTGTAGACCTCCATACTTTTGTCACATTATCGTCATTGTCCTCACGTTGTTTCGGGATGTGTCCTTCCCATGTCAAACAACATTGTCATCACCTGTCAATTGGTATTCAGCTTGACTAGGGGCACAATCATGTTTGTCCTTGGATTCTCATGTGTAGGCATCAATCATATGCATTTGTCACGATACTCTAAAATGTCAAAATCCAAAAAAATCATAAAATGTCCTGGAAAAAGACAAAAACATCATAAAATGTCCTGAAAAAAGACCAAAAATATCATAAAATGTCCTGAAGAAAGACCTAAAAATCATAAAACGTCCAGAAGAAAAACACAAAAACATCCAAATCAATGTCAAAATCCTAAAAATTGAGTCAAATTCAGTCATGTCAGTTAGTCCATGTCATTGTCCAACTACGTTGTCTCTGCGCATTTGCTATGTAGGCAAGGCCATCAGTCGATGAGTCCCCGAGACATTAGGTTAGTCCTTTTAGGTTGGTCCAAATAAAATCATGACATTTGTCACAATCGTCACATCGGTCAAATAAGTCAGATATAGTCAAACTCAGACACAAGACAGTCATTCGAAATGCCAATGTCAAAATTGGTCAAAATCAGACAGCATGGTCCAATCAATCATACAGTCAACATCAGTCAACTTGCCAAAACATATTAGTCAAAACAATGTCAATCTCGTCACTCTTTGGTCCTCTTCAAGATGTGTCCTTCTTGAATTTAGACCTCATCAAGATGTCCTTTGCCTTTTCAGGATGTGTCCTTTGACAATAGGCCCCATCAAACTGTCAACACCGTCAAATTGGCAAAACTCTTAAACTGTCAAAACTGTCAAACCGGCAAGAAATCAATCTTTGGCAAACAAAATAAAATGGCTGTTAATATTTCTAGTCTATCTTGGCTTATTTTTTGACTGTCTTGGCTATTTTGTCTTATATTTTTATTGTCTTGTCTTTTTGGTCATGTTACTAGCTACCTCGAGGATGTCCCATGAAGGATTTAGAGGTGATGACGTCTCCTGGCCTATTTTATTTTCTTTGATTGCTGTCTGTGGATTGTCTTGACAAAAAGACTGGATCAACTTCACCCTTAGTATGAGTTAGGACATTCCTTGTCTGTGACTGTCTATTTTTTGAATGGATATCCTTGCACACCTTGGTCTACGTCATATCATGGTGTTTGTTGTCCATTTGTGTCATTTTACTGCCCAATGATGATTAAGAGCAATAAATATTAAAGTCCTATGGCAATATTTTGAAGGATTTGGTCTAGGAACTAACATGCATCTCCTTTTGTCTTATCATCTTCTCTCACCCATCTCATATAGGCATTGCATCCATTTCATCATCCATATCTTTTGCACTAACATTTCTTTGTCTTTTCATATTCTAGTCTTCTCATCAATTTCAAGAGCACACCCATGTTCTTGGAACCCGTCTATCCTCTCGAGGGGGCATACCATAACCCTCCTCATCATTCTTCCTCATCTTATTTTGCACTGGGGCATATCTTCGACTTATTTTCTTTGTCACAATGTGGCATGCTACATTATGACAAAGAGGGGCAAAATGTAGACACCTAAAAATGACCTAGGCCTGCAAGCTTCATTTTTACCACTTTCATCCTAGCATAATTGAAACATTTAATTATGTTTTTGGTCCACATTCGACTATTGATTAAATAATTCATAATTATTTAATTAATTCATGTTCTTTTATTCTTCATGATTATTAAATAAATAAATTCTATTTATTTATTAAATACGTCGCTAATTCTCTAAGTCTCCCTATAATTAAATAAATTTCTAAATTTGTTTAATTATCCTTATCCATTAATTCTTCCCGATTATTAAATAAATGAATTACATTTGTTTATTTAATATGTCACTAATTGTCTTAATTAAATAAATTGATTAATTTATTTAATTAATTGGTCTTATCTGCTAAATTAAATAATTAAATTTAATTATTTAAAGAACAATTTGATATTCTTCTCATTTTAAATAAATTAAATTATTTAAAATGTCATCACAATCTTAACTGTCAGTCCTTTTTGATAAATAATCTGAAAAAGATTATTTATTATCTCATAAAATCCATAATTTGAATTATCTTAATTTAAATTAGTAATTATTCTTCCAAAAATCAAGCAATTGGGCAGATTCTTGATTTTCTAAATCTGATCTTTAGTCTAAATCTTATCTTCTTGATTTTTTGAATCTCGCAAATCAGACAATCTTTATCTTCTTGTTTTTTGAAAATCTTTATTTTCTAATTAATTTGTCTCATTTATTCGCCACCATCGATCCGATTATCCGAGATATTAGTTTGACCGTTCGATTAATGATTTTTCCCTAATCCTAATTAGGGATTCTCAGGTTTAATCTAGACCTCTCATTCTAGGTCTTTCTTATAATTTAATCTCATCCGTCTGTTCAAAATTGTGTTTTCTATAAAAGACAATTTTGCTCATAATTTCGGGATCGGACAACTTCATTTTTAATTTAATAGTCATTATAGTCATTTGGAATTAGAAGTCATTATTTTCATAGACATTTTCATAGTCATAGGAATTTAGACATTGCATAAATCCTTCAAAGCTTGTTGTAGGTCTTAGACATTCGCAGATTGCTCGCATGTTCGATATGAGGGCAACACAACATCCAACAAGCAAGAAGGTGCTATGGAGGTAATCATGGAAAATGCGATTTACAGGTATAACCGTTTTATTGCTTAATTTCCTTTGTGCTCAATAGATCTTTTGGTTTATTGTCATTTATGATTTACATTCATTTGATTGATTAATCTAATCCTTAAAATAAATCCTCAGTTACACCCATCATGACAGGGCCTGCAACAAGGGGCAAAAAGAATGTTGTCAGTTTGATGAAGACTCCTGATGAGGATGGGGTAATAATAGAGGATATTAATCCTAATGAGGAAATCAGTAATGTCAAGGAAGACATTTCCTCAATGAAGATGGATATGTGTGACCTAAGAGGAGATATATCAGATATACGAAACATGTTAAGTGCCTATATGACTAAACCAAGAAAGGAGTTATCAAGCAACCAAGGTGAAAATTCTAGGTCAGCTAACATTTACACAAGTTTTAATACTCATATGGACTCTAGGAATTTATTTCCAAAGGTGGATATGTGCAATTTCAATGGCAAGGATCCTCTAACATGGATAAACCAAATGGAGAATTTTTTTGAAGTACACCAAATCCCAAATGGACAAAAGGCCATGATGGCTTCCCTATATCTAGAAATAGATCAATTCATTCAATATTTTTGGATTTTCACTCATTGAAGGAAAAATGGGCTCACCATCTCATGGTCAATTTTTACGGAGGAACTTCAAGCACAATATAGCAATAGTGTGACAAACTGTTTCTTTAGCCAACTTGCTAAACTTGAAAAAATAGGATTAGTTAAGGATTATATTCAATAATTCCAAAATCTATCCTTAAGAGTGGATACAATTACAAAGGATAACTTGAATGATTTAAGCTTGGGGGGTCTCAAAGATCATATTCAACATGAGGTACGCATGTTTAGCCCTAGCTCTATAAATGAGTCTTTTATATTAGCACGTGGGGTAGAGGAGAAGTATTTGATTCCTAAGAAGCAAGGGGCTAATGTGATAAGAGAGAAAGGATATTCAACAAAACCTACTAGGTTGAATCCACAGTAAATTAAGGAGAAACATAAATGCAGTGAAAAAAATTGTTCTATATTGAAGGTCCAAGTGAGGAAGAAGAGGAGGAACCAATACTAGAGGATGAAAGAGAGTCAAATGAGGAATCAAATGATTCTCAACCAGTCATTTCTTGTCATGCACTCTCAGGTTTCAGTGCTCCACACATTCTCAAGGTGGTGGGGTTCTTAAAGAAGTAGAAGGTAATAGTGTTGATCAACTTAGGTAGTACTCATAATTTCATCAACAAAAATTTAGCTACTCATCTAAATTGTTTTATATATCTAGCTCCAGAGTTTTAGGTTTTGATTGCAGATGGTGGTATAATTAGTTGTTCAGAGAAGTTTAATAGCATTAAATTATCCATGGGAGATTATCAACTTGATTCCCCAATGTATGCAATATCTATGGGTACAAAATATATTATTTTGGGAGTACAATGGCTTACTACATTGGGAATGATTGAGATGAACTTCCAAGAACTATTCAAGAGATTTCAATAAGAAGGAAGGGTGGTAGAGCTAAGGGGGTTGAAGTAAAAATCACCACAAATGGTAAGCTCTCATCAAATGAAAAAAATTCTTAAGAAAGGAGTGGATGGATTTGTGGCCCAGCTATGTTCATTAGAAGTTTCTTAATCTAATGCTCCTACTCATCCAGATTTGCAATCTATAATTGATCGTCACTCAGTTTTTCTTGTAGACATGCTTAAAGGACTTCCTCCTAAGAGGGATCATGTTCATGCCATACAGTTAGTTCTAGGAATCCAACCACCGAACATCAGGCCTTACAAGTATCCACACATACAAAAGAGTGAGATAGAAAAAATTGTTGAGGAGATGCCAGAGGTAGGAAATATCAGGTATAACCAAATTTCTTACTCCTTGCCTATGGTTATGGTATGTAATAAGGATGAAACTTGGTGAATGTGTCCAAATTATAGAGTGCTCAACATGTACACCATTAAAGATAAGTTTCCTATTCTAGTCATTGATGATTTGCTAGATGAATTGAATGGAGCTATGTATTTTACCAAGTTAGGTCTTAGATTTGGTTATCACCAAATTTGGATTAAGGAGGAAGATATTTGTAAGACAACATTTTTGATTCATGAGGATCATTATGAATTTTTGGTGATTCCATTCAGTCTTACCAATGCAACATCTACATTCCAAAGTCTGATGAATTCCATTTTTAAGAAGTTCTTAAGGAAGTTTGTGTTAGTATTCACTGATGATATATTGATTTATAGCAAGACTTAGGAAGAACATTGGAAACATGTGGATCAAGCATTACAAATACTTGAAGATCATCAACTCTATTCTAATCCATCCAAGTGTTCTTTTGGTCTTAAGGAGGTGGAGTATTTGGGACACAGTCTCACATGGAGTAAAGGTGGACCCTAACAAAATTAAGGCTATGATGGAATAGCCTATTCCAAAAACCATTAAGAAAATAAGGGGTTTCTTGGGATTGGTAGGGTACTATAGAATATTTGTGAAGAATTATGGTCGTATAGTAGGACCCCTCAGCACTCTATTGAAGAAGGATTCTTTTCATTGGAACGAGTCCGCTAATACAACACTTGAGAGATTGAAGGAGGCTATGTGTACAAATCTAGTGCTTGCCACTCCTGACTTCACCAAGGAATTCATTGTGGAATATGATGCTTTTGGAAATCAGATAGGGGTAGTTCTCATGCAAGAAGGACAACCAATTTCTTTTGAGAGTCATCAATTAAAGGGTAAGAATCAGATAAAGCCTATTTATGAGAAGGAAATGCTAGCTATCCTCCATGCAGTTAAAAATTGGAGGCCTTATCGAATGGGTAGACACTTCAAGGTTAAGATAGATCATGATAGCCTAAAATATTTTGTGGAACAAAGACTATATTCTAAAGAGCAACAAAAATGGGTCACTAAGATGTTAGGATATGACTTTGAGATTGTATATAAGAAAGGGAAGGAAAATATTGTAGCAAATACACTTTCAAGGAAGGATGAGAAAGATGAAGCCTTATTGTGTTCCCTTTCAATATTACAAGAAAATTGGGTGGAGGAAGCCAAAGCAGAGTGGAAAAATGATGTTGTGACAAGTAATCGCATCCAAAAATTAAAAAGTGATCGTAGTAGTTCAGATAAGTTTGTTTGAAAGGGAGATACTCTTTGGTATAAACAACATTTGTATCTTTGCAATAATTCCACTCTTAAACAAAATATTCTCATAGAGCTGCATGAGTCTCTAGTTGGTGGTCATTCAGTATTTTTGAAGACATATCATTGAGTCAAGCAAGATTTTTTTTTGGGAAGGGCTAAAAGGTGATGTTCAAATTTTTTTGGTTAAATGTTTGGTTTGTCAAAGGAATAAAGGGGAGACAATTAAGACACTAGGTCTCTTGCAACCCTTATCTATTCCTAGCCAGCATTGGGAAGAGGTATCCGGGGACTTCATCAGAGGGCTTCCCAAATCTAAAGGTCATAATGTCATCATGGTAGTAGTTGATCACCTCACTAAATATGCACATTTAATTGCATTATCACATCCTTTCATAGCAAGTGCAGTGGAAAAATATTTTTTGGAGAATATCCAAAAGCTACATGGTACACCTAAGGTTATTGCTAGTGATTGTGATCCTATCTTCACTAGTCACTTTTGGAAATATTTATTCTCATATTTGGGTACTCAATTGGCTCATAACTCTTCATACCACCCTCAATAAGATGGGAAAACATAGGTTGTTAATAAGTGTTTCGAAGGATATCTACATTTTTTCACTTCAGAGAAACAATCTCAATGGGTAGATTGGCTACCACTTGCAGAATGGTCATATAACACTTCTTTTCATAGCTCATAAAAAATGTCTCCATTTTTGGCACTTTATGGATATCATCCTCCTTCCATCACATCATCAATAAAGGTGTCACCAAGAGTTTAGGTAGTAGATGACCACTCACTTGATCAACAATAGGTACTTTCAAGACTCAAGGATAATTTAGCCATGGCACAAAATTGAATGAAACAACAAGAAATCCAACATCGTAGTGAAAGAAGTTTTGAATTTGGGGATTGGGTCTTCTTGAGATTGTAGCCTTATAAGAAAATCTCACTGAAGCAACAAAAAAATAATAATAAGTTGTCTCCAAGGTATTATGGGACATACCAAATCATGCAAAATATTGGTAGTGTTTCCTACAAGCTAGAGTTTCCACCAACAACAAAGATACATCTAGTTTTTCATGTTTCTTCTTTGAAGAAGGTAATTGGGAATAATATTCCAACTCAAAAAACACTACTAGAGCTCAATGAAGAAGAGATAATCATTTTGGAACCAATGTGCATTCATCAAACATGCACAAAGAAGCTGAGGAATAGAAATCTCACTAAGTATCTCATCCAATGGAAGAATTTACTAGTTGAAGTTGCTAAATGGGAGGACGAGGAGTTCATTCAAAAGAATCCAAACTTGATTAGCATTGAGGACAATGCTTCTTTGAAGAAGGGGGCATGTTGTGCCCTTAATATTGGTGTACATTAGGTTATGAATAGTTGGCTTGTGGCTATCTTAACTCCTAATTAAGTCATGTTATCATTATTATATTATTATTTAGTTGGTTGGGTTGGCCTAGGTCTTATATAGGGGTGTCTAAGTTGGCCTAGGTGATATCCTAGGCATAAATAGGTATATATAGGAAGTTGTGAATCTTATTTCATTATCATATTGTGAAGTGTGTTCTCATTAGAGATATTTGGAGGTTTTCACCCTCAAAGTGGCTTGTTATTCTTAGTTATTATCAAGTATTTGCAACATATTTCATATCATATTCTTCTATTTTTCAAGTTATTTCATAACACAAAGGAACACTTCAATTGAAAGACAACCTTTTTTTCAAGTGATTTTTTAATCAAGCAATCCTTTTGAAAGATCCTTCATTAAGGAATCTGGTGGAGAGAATAGAGGTGGTATGGTGATTGCTAGAGGAGTTAGATATGGTAAATTGTATAAGCTTGATGCATGCACTGTTGAGTGCAATAGTACATGTTTAAAAACAAGTCCATGGAAGAAGTGAGAGTTTCAATTTCAGTACATGGTCATGGATTTTGGGTACCCAAGGGTGCTCTTTCTTCTAAAACAAAGTTACCTATAGAGAAAAATATGTTATGGCACCAGAGACTTGGCCACATTGGAGAAAAGGGTCTAAGGACCTTGAAAAATAAAAACCTTGTTTAAGGTTTGTTTGATTGTAATCTTGAATTAGATTTTTGTGAGCATTGCATTTATGGAAAATAGAATCACATTCAGTTTTACTTGAGTTCTAAGAAATCTTGTGGTGTATTGGATCTTATTCATTTGGTCCTATAAATGTTCGTTTGATTGTAAATCCACATATTATGTTTCATTTATTGATGATTATAGTAGGAGGACATGGGTATATTTTCTAAAGAGTAAATCTTTAATTTTCAAACGATTTAAAGAATTTAAAGCAATGTTTGAGTTGTAGACTGGAAAGAAAATAAAATGTACAAGGACTGATAATGGTGGTGAATTTTACTCTAATGACTTTTGTAGTGTAGTAAAATGCATACCCTTGCATTTTCACACTTGTTTGGGCCTGCCTTACTTTATTTATGCTTCTTTGTGGCTTAATTGGTCCTATTTTGCATCCACAAGCCTTATGAATTATATATTTTTTTGGTTAATCCCAACATTATCCAATGTATAAATGAGAATTTAATGACTCCATATGTGTGTCCTTTATTTTTTGGTCGGCACTAAAATGCCACCTAGGGCATCTTTGTCCCCCAAAGGTCTCAGGACCATGATTTTGAGGTATCTTAATTAGGCCCCTTTTTTAGTGTTTGTGCCCCAAGTTTCATGGCCTGGGACTAAGATGCCACATAAGTAATCTTAGTCCTCCTTGAGTCATTTTTGGGATTTAATTTCAAATTTTGGCAGGATTTAGCCTCCTTTATTTAATGAATTCATATGTTGGCTTGGTGTGATGTAATTTCAGGATATTAAGCATAGATAAGTATAAATTAGAAGATTCATTCATTCATTTCAATCCAAGTCTTTTGTGATAGCATTCATAATATCAAAATGAGTTCACAAGAGTATTCAAGAGTAGATTTATCAAGCATTTGGATCCATTATCAAGATTCAAGCATCATATCAAAGAGCTTCTTGCATCTTGTGTGTTGTTGTGCTAACATTTGTGATGTAGGGTTTTGATTCAACAATCAATTCAATATCATTCCTTTCATTCAAGATCCATATCCATTGTAATCATTTCACACAAGTTTGCAAAATTTATAAGGGTTTGGTGAGTTGTAGCATTACATGTTTTTCATTCACCATTTCCTTCATTATTTCTATTTCATTTCAAGGTTTAATTACCAACAAGGGATTTGACCAAGGAAAAACCCCATTCAATAACAAACCACAAGCTTTTCCCCTCTTGCATATTTGTGATTATAGATATAGGTTGAAGTCTTGAAGATCATTTGGAGTGAAAAATTGTAAAAGTTTCAAAGTTGAATTACAAAGTTGTCATCTTCACAGAAACTCACCTACATGATGAATTCAGAAGTTTCATAACCTAAGCTTGAAAAGGAAGCAAGTGAAAACCTTGGAACTCTTGATCACATTCAGAGTTTGCTGAAATTAAAAATGGGACTAATATGCCACCTTGGGCATCTTAGTCCTCCCAAGTATATTTTTTTGAGATTCCTTTAGATCCGGTTCCAAAATCCAAAGACTGCATCTACCCTAAAAAATAGTAGCGAGAATAATATGCCATCCTAGGCATATTAGTCCTCCATAGCACTTTTTGGAAACCTCTTTACATTCCCAAAATCCTCACATCTCCATACTTCCCAGATGTACATTTCTAGTTTCATAGTTTTCTATTGCATTTTGTTTATGTTTCTAGGTCATTTAGTATTCATTTGCATATCACATTGTGTTTTCCAACATTTTCTTTTCCAAGTTTATACTTAGTGGTGAACCCTTTTAAAGATAAGAGAACCTACTCCTAGGTCCTCCTTATTGTGAAGTGACTCACCTTTTGAGGTTGTTATTCAATCCAATTGGGACTCCTAGGGCATTATTGGGTGATTTGTTGGAGAAAGAGTGATATTTATACATCCATTTTTCCACCAATCATTTTGGTGAACCCAACTTTGAAGCATTCATTTCTGATTTGGAGTCCATTAGATTCCTTAGATCTATATTGCATTCATTCTTGTATTGCATCTTGCATTAGTGAAAGTGCATCTAGGGTTTCTTGCATCTTGCATTAGTGAAATTGCATTTAGGGTTTCTTCTATTTGCAATAGTGAAAGTGCATATAGGTTAAATATTTACTTTATTGCATCATTTAATTTCATTAAAAAAACCTAAAAAATTTCATTGTTCTTCATCTTCATTGCATTTACAAACATTCTTATTGCATTCAAAAGTGAAAAAAATTACATTCCATATTGCATTCAATTGCTTGTTCGTAGTTACTTTTTGTTGCACTTATTTTCACATATTTCTATTTCTAAACATCAATATCTTGCATAGACAATCTATAAACACTGTTGACATTCCAAAATTCATTTTTTTCTACAAAAAACCTCTGTTAGGACAAAAATTCCCTTCCTAGAATCTTAGTCCCTCTTAATATTTTTTCCTCAGAAGTCTCTATGTGTTGTTTGTTGTCTGTTTTAGTCCCTAGAACTTTAGAATCTCACCAGGAGGACTAAGATGCCCTTCCTGGCATCTTAGTCCCTGTTGATTTTGACTCTCCAATTTTTAGGATATGAAAATTGCTTTTTCATATTTCTGTGGGGTGCATTCAATTTTCTATTTTAGTTTCCTAAATTATTGTTTCCTTCATTTCAAGTGTAATTGCAAGCATGTGATATTGTGTTCATTGTAGTTTCATTTGTTTATTCCTTTTATGAGCTATACTACTTGGTGTCCTACTGCTAATACAATGGTTAGATGAAGTGTGAGACTCATTGAATCTCACGATAAAATACTCATTATGGATCTTGGGTTATCAATCTCTCTTACTTCACTAGGTATGGACTTGAAACGTCTAAAAATGGTGGTCTTATGAAAAAAGTGGTCTATGTGGGGAAGGTTCCAACCAAGGATAACCCTTGAGATTTCAATGCAAAGGAGATTGAAATCTAACAATAGTGTTGACCTAGGGACTAAATATAACAAAAAGGGGTTCACCACCAAGTGTAAACTTGGAAAAGACAATATTTTAGAAAACATAGTGTGATATGCAAAATGACCTAGAAATGCAAGTAAAATGTAACAAAACTAGAAATGTGCACCTAGGAAACTAAAGAAGCTAGATTGGAGGTCTGGAATCTTGAAGAATTCACTATTGCATCTAACCAGGACTCATACGCCAAGCTAGGCGAACTAGTGCAATTTTGGGTAAACTATGGTAGAATAGGTTTCAAACAAGTGGGTACTTAGATCTACAAAAATCCATGGCAAATAGGTACAGTGGGAATCATTCACCAATAGTGGTGAATCAATCCACTTCTAGATTTTGAAAAATTCAAAACTAGATCTTATAGCTCTCATTCTTCTTTTATGTTCCTAATTCAGATCTAGGTCTGAAACTACAAAATTCAGCCAGTAGAACTTCTCTAAGCTTCTCCAAGGCTTGTTCACAACTTTGACAACTTTGAATTGCTTTGACAACTTGATGAAAAATTTTCCAATCTTGCTCCTTGATAAATCTACAACCTAGACCTGCAAATCAAATGCAAAGAGAGGGGAAAATGTTGTGGAGTTAGTGAATAGGGGTTTTCCTTAGTCAAACCCCTTGTTTGTAATTAAACCCTTGAAATAAAATGAAATAAAATAGCAAATGCTGAATGAACAAATAATAAGGTTTCAACTCACCAAACCCTTGTAATAAAGTGTTGTAAACATGTAAATAATGGTTCCAATAGATGAGGACTTGGAATCTAGCTTTATTTTGATGCAATTCTTGCTTGAATCATGCAATCCTACATCACAATTGTTAGCTTGAAAACAACATGATGCAAAAAATATTCGATAGGATGATTGACACATGAAGAATGCTTTTAAATGCTTGATAATCTACCCTTGAAATGCCTTGAATGTTTTTTTGAATGCTCAAATGCTCTCAAGTGAACTATATGAATGAATACTTGAATGCTTGGTAATGAAAATTAGAGAAAAAAACCTTGTATTTATACTCAATTATGCAATAATTCCTAAAACTACAATACTACAGGCCGAACTTAGATATTGGAGAATAGAAACCTACCATAAATTTAAATTAAATTTGAATTTTGAGTTAAAGGGGATTCATTCACCAACTTGGGAAAATGGGTCCCACCTAAGGGGACTCATTCACCCATGATGGTGAATGAGTCCCACCTTAGGAATTTAAGGTGGGTTTCAAGATTTTGATGTTTTAAATGATATTTTTTGGGATTATTCTAAAAAATACACATAAATAAGTCTTGTGGATGCAAAATGGGGCCAAAAAAAACATAAGAAAGCCCAAGTATTCATGAAAAACCTAGGAAAGTGTGAAAGTGTGTTACAACACTTCAACACTTTGAAATAAGGCTTAGTAAATGATGAAAAGAGGTTATTTGATTAACAAGCCCTTAGAAAAGTGTGAAAGTATGTTATAAAACTTTCCAACACTTAAGTAAGGTACCATTTGAATCCTTTTAGTTCACAAGGGCCCAAGACCTAATGTGAATGTGTTATTCACATTGCAACATTAAATCAAGGCCACATTAAGCCAATATCACAAGGAGGGCCCGAATAAGTTAGAAAAAATAGAAGGGATAATTTTTTGGTGACTCCATCTAGCCCCCACTTTAGTGAGAGGATGAAATTGATTCAAACTCACACTAAAGTAGACCAAAACACACATAAAGATGGGTCCAAATATACTAATGCTAGAAAGACATGACAACAACAATCAAGAGGGGTGATCAAGCCCTAGGGATCAAAATCCCATGACAAACCAACATAAGTGAAAAGGAACACACATGAAAATGATATCAAGAATAACAAATAGGAACAAGCATACAATTCCAAAGAGAAAAAGGTGAAAAATAAAGAATTGGATCAAGCTTCAACCGTTTGTCAAACACGATGTGGATTAGATCTAGGTTGTTTGTCTAAACAACACATATTCACTCTAAGGTGATGAAACTCATGGTTGTCTAGTAGGTGAGAAGTCCTAAAAGATGAGAAACATACACTTATGGATGGTATGTACTCTCACACACACAAGTGGGTATGGGGAAAGTCATGCATCAAATTGGGCTTCTCGCTCAACCATACCAAAGTTATACCTCCTGATAACTTTAATAAGGTGCCACACAAAGATTTTTTTTTTGAGCTTCATGAGATGAGAAAAACTTTGTATGCTTGGAGCTCATGAACAAATGTGATGGCACCACAGGCATGCAAGTTGTGATATGCAAGGTGGCCATATAACAACAGATGCAAAATAAAAAAAATAGGAAATGTTCAAAGGAGTCTTGCTTAGTTCATGTGAGTTCTTTTACTTAGGGAACATTGTTCCTAATGTGTCCAAGAGAGGACCAATCAAAGAATAGAAAATTTGCAACTTAGGGGATGCAATGTGTCACATCAAGCCACTAAGAGGAATGCATTATGCTAAGATAGGTCACTCTCATGAAGGGAATCACACCCAATGTCATCCACAAAGCGACAAATGCATCATATGAAGTAAGAAGGATGCACTAAGAACCATGAACAAAAAGGGGAAAAAATTCAAAAATGATAATGCCAATGTATGTCCCCACTTTAAAAGAATTGCTAAACACCATATTGTGAACAACTAATTTAAAGTAGCCAATGAAAAATACAAACAAGAAAGAAGGCATGAGAGTCAACATGGAAAGCCCTATGCCAAGTCACATGTTTTTGAGTAAAGCTACATCATGTGAAAGAAAAAAAGAAAAGGGAGGGATTTCCCCCAAAATGAAAACACCAAACACATAAGGGATCTATGGATTTAGGCTCAGTATTTTATTTATTGCAAAGATTTTTAGAGAGCTTGGAACTATTATCATCCCCCAAATACACATAGAACTTGAAGAATGACACAAAGAGAGCAAAAAACAAGAAAAATATTTTGGGTCAACATGGAAGAGACACGAATGTCTCGACGCCTTGCATCATCCCCAAAAGGAAAACACAAGACAAATGAAAAAGAAAAGGTGAAAGAAAAGGGAAAATATTTTGGGTCAATATGAAGGAGACATGAATGTCTTGATGCCTTGTGTCATCCCCAATAGGAAAACACAAGAAATAGATAAACATGAAATGAAAAGGAAAAGAAAAAGAAAGCCTTTTGGGTCAACATGAAGGAGACATGAATGTCTCGATTCCTTGCATCATCCCCAAAAGGAAAACACAAGATAAATAAAAAAGAAAAGGTGAAATAAAAAGGAAAATATTTTGGGTCAACATGAAGGAGATATGAATGTCTCAATGCCTTGCATCATCCCCAAAAGGAAAACACAAGAAAAAGATAAAGATGAAAAAGTGAAAGTGATGCACGACATAGAGAAGAATGAAGGTACAAATAGAGGAATGTTAGAAAGAGAGAGAACATCAAATAGAACATCACGGGGGATCACATTGCACACATGGAATCATACAAAAGAAAATTAATAAGGAAAATAAAATGCAAAATACTAGTAAGGAAAATGCAAGTCAACCTATGAGCAAATCATCGGCCTCCCAATCATGTTCATTGTATACTGAAGGCAGAAATATAGCCAAATGGATAATGGAAAGTTCTGAACTAGGAGAAGTACTAAGTTCAGCACTCTATATAGGAGATTTTTCATTTAAGCTCATGGAAGAGGAAAACAATGTGTTCAATTTGTTATGCACCTCTTTGTCAATTTTAACAGTCTCGGCATCATCATCCAAGTTAATCACAATAGGAGGACAAATGATAATGTCCATCAAATATTTCAACTCTTGTTGTGATTATTGTATTTGGTCATTTTTTTGGGTTGGGGAGGAGGTTCATCATGGATTGCTTCGACCAAGTTCAGATTTTGATTTTCTTTGTTTAACTCTTCATGCAACTTGTGATCAAGAGCATGAAATTTATGCCTATGCTTTCTAGCACTTTAGTTTATTTTAGTTTTTTTTTTCAAGTTGCATTTGTGTAGGATCAGGCTGATCAACCATGCTTTTCTTCCCTAAGGGGAGGAGCGAAAGGAGCCATAGGAGGTTGTTCAACCACTTTCTCTTTTTCTTTGTAAACTTTTTTTATTCTAGGAGGTGTGATGGGGTTATTTTCATTATTTCTCTATCGTTTGTAGGACATAGTCGATGTTTCTATTTTTTGTTGGTCTTGGTTGTTTAGGTCTTGTTTAAGTTCAAGCATAGTTTCATCAAGGATGGGAGGTGTGGAAGTAGAGGGGGACATGTTTCAGAATTATAGTTTGGCTATTTTCTTTGCTTTGAATTTTTGGTAAGATATGAAAAAGAAGTCTTCTCATTGCTTGATAGGTTCCATGGGCTCAGGCTAAAAGGCTTGTAAGGAAAGTTTCCTTTGGAAGACAATGGATTAAAGTTGCTATGGTGAACATTAAATATTTCATTTTCAAAGGTAAATTTTAAGCATTTGTGCACAACCAAAGGGATGACTTTCATTGAGTGAAGCCATGAATGGCCTAGCCTAAAACAAAATTGGTTCGATTATGGGATGATGGAGAATGTGACATCTAATGTTCTTGGTCATATTTATAATGGTAAGGTGATCAATCCTATCATAGGGTAAGAAAAACCATTGTGTGTCTTGATCCATGCTTTCGGTCTATCATATTCATCTTGATAAAGTTAATGCAAAATTAGGAATTCCTCAGTGATCACATTCTCTCCATAGGTGGGATCTATTAGTATCCCATTAGTGGGCTCGTCATAGATACAACCGGCTATGTAGAGACGACCATTGAACAAATTCTTAAGTATATCATTAGAGGAGAAAGCAATGTCAAGAGGACTCTTGGTTTGTCCCTTATGAGGGATGATGTCTATCACCCCGACCATCTCATCCATAGGATTAACATTGATAGTATTTAGGATAGGATCATTGTTTTCATCTTCTGTATCAACTTTCATCACATCATTTCTTGTAGCTCCACTATCTTTGACAAAGGAAATATCATGTTTCGGCATTGGATTGGTGAAAATGTGCAAGTTTTGGTTTGGAGGGGCAATGAATTTATCTCCTTGATCGCTAACACCTCCAATGGATAGACAATTGAAATCAATGAGGTCTTGGACATGATGTTTAAGACCCTTGCAATGTTCTGTCATGTCAATTTTGTTTATGATAGTGGTAATAAGCATTGGATTTAAAGCTTGGGGGTAAAGGATTATTGGGGTCAGGTGTTTTCACTAGAGGCAAGGTAATCATTTGTTGTTGTAAAACTTGGGACATTATTTTATGAAGGGTGTCGAGCAAGGGAGTGAATTGTCTTTTCGGATCTCTATAACTAAAGGGCACCATGGATTTGATAGCTGCTACTTGGTTGTCAATGTTTTGAGTTCATTATTGAGGAGGGTTAAATTGAAGGAACCCTTTGGTTTTCTTTCTAAAAGGTTGGGCATTGTTTTGCTTTACGGGTTCAGATTTCTCAATTCAGCTAGAAGTGGAACTTGTATCTCGACTACTAACTGAATTTTGATAATCACAAAGGGTGGTACATAGGTGCATGAAGGATGGGAATTTCATCATGGTCAACTTTATTGTGCCTATAGCACACACACCCCATTTGGAACGGGGACCCTCTCTTTTTTCCTTTGTTAGGTTGCTTTTTTCTTTCACCTTGTTTTATGTACCCCCTAATTCATAGTTCCCCAAGTGGTTAAGAAGTCTTAAAGTCATCATCTTTAGTCGACCAAAGCTTGTCACCCTAAAATTTGCTAAGCCTTTGGGTTCTATAGAGTTTACTTGGTAGTTTTTCCTTAGCTTTCAAAGCTGGCATCTTTTAGCCTTTATGGGTCTACCCTTTTAGGATTCCATATGCATATCGCTACCTTCTATTTGTTGTTTCATTGACGATCAACCCAGGACATCTACCTACATGGTGGGTCTCACGTCATCTGTGGCCACCAATTTCTACAAACTATCAAGCAGAGTTGATCTTGGTTCCTCCCGCCTTGCAGGCCTCGACTTTCCTACTACCAGTTGTTTCAAAACTTGTGCCTTGCTACCTCACTGACTATCATATGAATAATTAATGCAGGTTGTTAATGCAAATTTTCTTATAAATAGCTCTTTCAACCTATCATTTTCATCTTGTGCCTAGTTAGAGAATTTGTTAGAGCTAAGTAGCCTCTACTGCCTTCACACCCGCATGACTTTCAAGCCAATTTCCAGTGTTTCCTCCATCAAATTCTTTGGTTTCCTTAGGTATGTCTACTGCCTCCAAGCTGAAAATCAATGAATCTTTAATGTAAAATTAAAATCTCTTTTAGGCAACTGATTCACCATGAGAATCCATTCAAACCCATTTGAGCATTCCTCACAAATCAATCAAACTCAACCTCAAGGGGCCATGCAAGACTTCACCTCCCCATAGTTGTTCTTGACTAGATCCCTCGAGCCCTTGTGGCTTGCAAACCTTTCACTGCCACTTGAAACAAGTCCAGAGAAAACCTAAACATTTCTATCCTGTGGGTCCGCCTTTGTAGGCAGATGCCACCCCATCACCACCTTGGAAAACTCGAGTGAAAAGTTAAGGTGAAACATAAAGCCTCACATGCATGCGAGTCTTTTGATGCAGGCCGCCTCATGTGGGCGGCCCTCGTTGCATCAACATTCCAAAATGGCCATATTCTGTTGGCCTCCCGCATTGCGGGTCCTGATGAAGCCATCTCTGTTGAGCCTTCAAAACTCCTAGGTCCTCTTTATGGGTACACTTGTGCAGGGAACCTATTGCCCATCGCCTTCATTTCCAATGCCTATCATGAGTGGAAAAGACATTGCTTCTCCCCACCTTGTGGAGCCCTCACGTCCCAGCGCTTCCTCAAGATCTTCAATGAAAATGATTAATTATTATGTCCTTATGGACCAAATCATGTGGAAGTTTCCTCGCAGGACACCCTACCCTTACTACCATTTGAAACAACTAGAGACCCACATCGGTCTACCCTCCAGACTCTAATCCTGCCATCTCCCTTTGAGCCTACATCATAAAAATGACTAAGTGTAAATTGTGTTGGAGACCTTCTTTCATGGACCACTACTTGTGACCCATTATCATATGGTGGCTATTTGCAAAACGGTCATGCTCAACCTACCTTCCGCATAGTGGAGCCCAAGCTCCCCTCTTTCATTCGCACTGCCCTAAATGAAATGACCCCTACCAAGGTGCCCTGAGGACCTAATTGTAACAACTTCCCTCTACGGGCCATCATCCTATCTCCATTGTCCTTGAATGGCTATCTACTAATGGCTTTCCACTGACTCCTTCCTATAAATTTTGAAGAGACCTAAACTCAAGGGAATAAATACAAATCGCCTGAGCTGCCCGTGGGTCCCATTGTGTGGGATTCCCCTTGCGGGTATCCATATTGTGATAAATGTTCCTAAATGGTAGTGCTCCAAGACGTCCAAGATGTCCTCTTCCTTTGTAATCTTTAAGCCCATATGTGCCAAATGATCATTTGAACACCTCCAAAAACTCAAGAATGAATTTCCTAACATACTTGAACACCTTAGATCATCAACTAACCTCTAGATCCTGAATGTGGGTGGCCGTTTGTGGGCCACTATGCCCCCCACACCATTTACTTTCTACTTTATCTAGATGACTTCTAGCCAAGGGAAACCTGCATCCCTAAGCCTGAATTACTTTAATTGACCTAGAAGAGCACCAAATGATGAACATTAATGAACCTTATGATTTTTGAAATCTAACCTTCATTTTGTAGGATTTCACTAACATTTTCCTTATTTTTAAATGAATTTCCTTACTCCTCCCTTGCTTGTAGGATTTATGGAATCAGTTGTGAGCACATCGAGGCAATCTGTAGAAAAGGAAAATGGAAAGGAAACCACCAAACCATAGAGGTGAAAAGAGGAAAAGGACCAAATGAAGTATCAATCCCATGGGGTTGAAATCACCTCCAAGGTCACTTCAATGTGGGATTCAATATTAGATACCAACTTAGGGCACATGGACATAGATGAATTTAGAAGAACAATCACAAGCAACCCCATCACTAAAAAATGCACGAAAGATTTGAAAGAGTAGTTCAGCTAAGGCAGTTCACTTCCCACCTATGCTCGTAGCCCTGAAACTTGTAATGGCCTACAAAGAATGCTACCACAATGGTAACAAGAAAATAATAGATCATGAAGGACTGGTATTGGTGAATTTATCTACTTGATCCATATGAGAAACTTTTCACATCCCTACATTTGACCCCATGGAGGAAACATAGAAGGGATACATCAAGAGTATGTGGAAGGAAGACCCCCTGGCATGCAAGAAGTTGATAAAAAAATATTGGTTGAAGGAGAAGAGGGGTAGTGCTGCTAAGGTTCCGTAGGAGATTTACAGGAGTGACTTCCATGAAGAGTATCATGATCTGGTTACTCTACTGAGCAAAGTAATGGGCCTCCCTAGTGCAGTCTTATTCAAAGAATTGATGTTTTATTTATTGAAGAGATTATACGTGGAAAGACAAAATTCAACTGGCTAAAGATCATCAGTGAGAACCTACACGCACATTTCATGGCTGTGAAGAAGACATCACAATTCTATATGACCTCCTACCTAGTCTACCTACAAACAAAGGTATTCCCTTACAAAGGCATCTTTGTTGTACAAAATCCAAATCTAGGAGGCAAAGAGCTCAAGGTATATGATCAATACCCACAAATACAATAGAGGAACTTCAAAAGGGAGCACCAAAGGGTAAATGATGCCTTCATCAGACATATTATTAGACTCCTTGGAGGATATTTTTAGAGGAGGGTCTCACATAGTTCTTTCACATTCATTCAAAGGTTTAGGTTCCTATTTATTCAGTTCCTGAGGTTTACCTATATCAGAATAGAGGGCTTCTTTGAAAGGCCTTACAAGCTGCCCCAGTACCCCAATGACTAGATGATCATACTAGAAGCCTCCTGACAATTGTAGAATACTCACACTCTGCTGAGTGATAAACATTAGGCCGCAATTCCATACCCTCTCACATTTGGGCAAGGAATGTACATTATTCTCATGGCCCATTGCATGAAATACTTAGAAAAGGAAATAGTGGAGTACAATTTGGACCTCCACACAACCCAACTAAGGATGGACTCCTATGGAAAACTAAAGAAGTTTGTAGGAAAACAATATGCCCACCTGCCTCACATAGAATATTTTAGGGCCAACTGCCAAGATGATAAGGAGGTAAGGATGAGGCACTACATGAGGATGACAACCTAGTTTGTGCAGATGATCAACTTATTCCCAATGCATGATCAGATTGTAGAAGAGGAAGACAATATTCTTGATGAGAGGTTTTATACTATAGCCAAGTTTCCATTGTTGTTGATTGATTGGAATGAAGAAGAGGTCAATGGCCTCGACATTGTGACAAAGCCCATGGAGAATAGAACAAGACAATGGGTGGATGCTCAAATGACCCAACTTAAGGCACAAGGTGTCATGTTAACATATGGAGATCTCATAGATGAGATAGAAAGTGAAATAGATAGCAGGGCAATTTTTTCCATAACAGAGAAAGCTCCCAAATCCCCTCTAAAAACTAGATCAAGAAAGAGGAAGGATTTGTCTGAGCACAAACCCAAGCACAAGTTCTACACATGAAAAATCTCAAAAGGAGAATCCTCATCAAAGAAGTCCAAGAAATTTGGAGGATTCAACAAGATGCTCACCATTGAGGAGGATTCGAGCAACATGAGGGGGAAGAAGAGGCTGAGCAACCAAAGTCACCACCTACTACCTCTACTCCTTCCTTGGCCACTATTGTTGCCACTCCACCTCTTCCATCTTAGGAATTACCTGTTTCCTCTCCACCCACCATGGGCATCTCTATCCACCTTGTTTCCACTTCACCAATAGCCTCGATCATGGTATTAGACTCCTCGTCAGCCACGACATCCCCATTGTCGTCTACCTCACTACCCTTGCCATTTCCTACCCTCTCTACTATAGTATCCTTAATTCCTACAACCACTATTCCATCACTCACCCTGCCAAAAGCTTTGGAAAAAAATATGCAAGGAATAACTATTGAACTCTCTGGGGTGTTAATGAATCTTACCATGCAAGCTACAAATGGCTCAGGTTGTTTTCGGACTCTCCATCCCTCCATCCATAATATAACCATGCAAAATGGAGGAAATAATGTAGAAATCCAAAGAAATGGAAAGATGTCAAAGGGAGG
The DNA here is from genome assembly GCA_007258455.2 of Sequoia sempervirens. Lineage (NCBI taxonomy): Eukaryota > Viridiplantae > Streptophyta > Pinopsida > Cupressales > Cupressaceae > Sequoia > Sequoia sempervirens. The sequence continues at coordinate 357,771,469 of VDFB02193867.1, forward strand.
CCATCAAAGGAATAGTGAATGAGCCAGAAGATCCCTTTAGAGATGATTACATTGAACACCCTGAGGGTGGAATAGGCATAAGTGTGGACAAGGTGGCAACTAATGAAGAAAGGTCACAATCTTCTAAGGAGGATGCTAAGGCCCTTAGTGCAAAGTACATCATAGAGACCTTCGATCAAGAGCTTGAAGAGGAGCTATCTCAACAGCTCAAGGATTTCAGAGAAGAGGTTGAATCTAAAAAGTAGCTTCCTAAAGAAAAAGAGGACACCAAAGTTAATGTTGAGATACTCAAGGAGCCTCCACTAGTTGGAAAAGACAAAGGCCCTATTCAAGAAGAAGAAATACCACCAGAGAAAGATGAAGGAGAAAAAGAAGAAAAGAAAGAAGAAGATGCTCCTAAGAAGAGTCCCAAGCTAGAACACCATGAAGGGCTCATGTAGACACCCAAAATTGTCCTCTTGCAACACATGTCTTGGCATTTCATCATTTAGGCATCTTGTAGCATGTTTTGCTCTAGGTACCCATGTCATCATTTATTTAATTAAACATCATTTATTTAATTAAATAAATTTTATTTAATTAATTAAATTCGTATTCATAATCCATCAATTTCGCTAATGTTAATTAAATAATTTATATTATTTAATTAATGAAATCATAAATTTGATGTTAATTAAATAAATCCAAAATTTATTTAATTAATAAAATCCTAAAAAGATCTTCTTGCTTTCTTTCCAAAGCTGAACTCGTGTGCATCTAATTAATTTATTTAATTAGATAATTCATCAATTATCCTTCTTGTCTTTTTTGAGATTTATTTCTTTAAAACAGGAAATGAAATCTTTCCATCTTTTTTGAAATCTTATCTCATCTCATTATATTTCCTCTTTTGTCAAAAATCAAATCATTGTTGAATCTTATCAAATCTTATCTTCGTCAACGTCACAGCTCTATAAATATGGCCTCTCGCAATCCATTTAGGAGGTTGATTCGTTTAGCATCCAGACTCTATCAAAATCAGTATTCTGTCTTTATCTATCATTCTTTCTATTTGTCATTGTCATTGTCAAGTCGTTATGCTGTAGGAATGAGCACTCAACATTCCTCCATTGTCAACCCTTCAAAATCTTGCATTCTCATGCAAGTGGAGAAGAGCAATGGAGATAAATCGAATTAGCGCGAAGATCGGTTTGCATTTGTGCTATTTATTGTGATTTTCATATTATTTCGTACTCTATTGTGCATGATAAGATCTAATTAGATTATTGTTTTCATTAAACATTAATCTAATTTTTACCCTATCTACATTTGGTGAACCTGACATTCTAATCCTTGTTCTTTTGAGCCTTTGTGAGTTTGATTCTGCAGGTCAAGGGTTTTTCTAAAGAGGGCTTGGAGATCAATTTTTTTTAAAGAGCCCTAAATCAGAAAAATAGCCTCACCATTGCGATCAAGGGGACTGAGAGACGAATTTTGACATATAATTTGATATATTTTGCTTGCAAATTTTTTTTTTTAAAAAGAAATTTGAAATCCCTATTATCGCAAATACTGTATACATAATGAATATTTATCAAAGGGTTTCAAATATTTTAGTTTGATTTTCTATATGTATCATAGATCTGCTAAATTTTTTATCATTGCATATTTTTTTTAGCTGTTGAATTTATTTTTGTGTATATGCGAGTATCCACCCAACATATATGCAAATATGTGAACTCATAAATTCTGTGTCGCATTTTTTTTTTTTGAATTCAGCTTTTAAAATCTACGATTTTATAGCAGCCTTCTTTTCTTTTCATAAAAATCTCATGAAGTTTTCTTTAAGCTTTGTTTAGACTTTTCAACAAAGAAAGAAATTCGTTACCTTATGTATTTGGTTATGAATTAACTTTTTTCTTATTATTACTTTATTTATAAAAAATTTTTTTTGAGCTCCAGTTCATATGGGAGACCATGGGCTATGATAAACAGAAACCAAACACTCAGTCACATCCTCTAGTCACGTGGGGCTGAAATTTAGGCGTTTAGGGGTTTAATCTAGCTCCTTCCTTGCATGGATTTTTCTAAAATAGCAATTTTGTTAAAACGGGCATAACTTTTGCATAACAGGTCAGATTTTCAAATTTCAAAAGGCGTTGGAAAACTGACTCAGCAAGCTATGCAATGGAAAAGACCATTTCAGGTTACTATATCATTTTCAGTCCTCTTTTATCAGTCAAAGTCAAACTTGCATTTAAACTTCAAATGAGCATATCTTGAGCAAAATTGATCCAATTTCGACGATTTTTTTTTTAAAAGTGCATAAAATTTGCTAAATTTTTTTTTTATGCAATCCATTCAGCTGTATCATGTCATATAAATCAAATTTTATCAGAATTACTCTTTTTCACATGACTTTCTTTTATGCAAGTTTACTTGGTCTTTCTTGATTTTGTGGCTTGTAGGTGAATCAAAGGAGCTATAGCAACATTTGGATCAGTCACAAAATCAATTTGGAAAGTGAAAATAACCAGGTGCCCTCATTCCATCCTTAATCTCTTAATCTTGTTTGTCCCACATTTCAATTTGGGGGCATAAAATAAATCATTGTTTGCAAACACATTTGGATTTGGGGTTCTTAAAATGAATTTTGTCTTTGATCACACATTTGATTTGGGATCTAAAAAGAACAATTGTTTGAACTATTTTACACACATTTCATTTATAAGGGAAATTAATCTTTGTGAGTGTGAATCAAGTTTGTGTGTCCAAAACACCTCACTTGGTTTGCTTTTGTCATACCCTTCGTAGGAGGCCTGCTTGGAGCACACACCCCTCCAAGGGACGACCTCAATAGAGTTTGAATCCAAAGACATGCTCGTTTGGGAGTTGAAATCTTGTCACTCTGAGCTAAGCCACAAAGAACTTTATACCTTTGGGAAGTGACGGTGAAGGGTGGGTTACCCCTTTCTCCCAGCTTATTGGCAAGATTTTGCTTCCAAATTATACCTAATCAACCTTGTGAAAACTCACTTGAGACCTAATTGGCCATACCCCACTTGACTAGTCATAGGGCTTGTTGTTGTGTATTCGAGTGCTTGCTTAATCATAACATTTAATCTTCAAAGACAAATTTATCATTGTGTTTGGTGTGTGTGTTCATGCATTTACATGTGAGATATTGTGTTTGATATTTCCCAAGTCAAACTTCCAATAAACACTTGCCACATCATCCAAATCACCCAATCTTATCATTCCACATCATATCCTAATCATCATCATTTCTTTAATCCAATCAACATCATTTTACACCATGAAAACATTGGAAGACGTAGCACAAGAGCTTATTCACGTGCTTCATGAAGTTCAAACAAGCCAATCACCTTCAAAACAACAAATCATTCACAACACCCATAACATTATCCAACATCTTCAAACAAACCAATCACCTCAAATGCAACAACTCATGGCACAAATCCAATACCTCATGGCCAATTGTCAAGTCCAACAAGCACATCATCAAGTCCAATCACCACATCAACACATTTTAGGGCATGTCTTGGCGGGATCATGGTATGTAAAGCAGACCCATAAGTGGCAAAAAAATTGAGAGAAAAATCAGTGTTAGGCAACTTGGCGTAAATATTTGAACAAGTTATCTATATTATTTCAAAATATGTAAGAATAGGAATTGTAGAAAATTGAATGTAGTTTCCTAAAATACTAGGCTTGTTAAAATAAATAAAATATATTTGGTGAGGGTGAAATTTCAATCATTAGTACTTAAATTTCAGGAAAAAATAAGAAATGGAAATTGTTTGTGGAGACCACCTTAACCATAATCAAATGATAATATTTTTTGTAAGATTTTATATATAAGTAGAGGACTCATGTCAGGATGTGATGCATATTTTTTGTAATTTTTCAAGTAAATAATTAATTATGAATTTTTTATTACAACTTTTAGAAAATATAAAAGGATTCATCGTGTTTCCACCTTAGCGGTCAAAATTCATGAAATTTAATTTTTATTTTTTTAATCCTATAGTATGTAAAGAGTATAGAATGTGGTATGTTTTGGATTCAAAAAATGTAATCTTTGTTTGAGGCCTGGAATAAACAGTGAGCCTATCGTCCAGGGACTTTAGTCATAATTCTAATAGAAAATGAATAATAATTATTTATTAAATTCAAATTAAATCATGAATTTATATTTTTGGAAATCACGAGTCTCCTCTAAACCCTTTTAAGTTTCATTAATTTTGGGTGTGAAAAGTCATGACCACATATTACCACAAATGTGCCACTTTTGGCATGCCATGATCCACATACCCTTCCATCCAACCCTATGTGTCACCTATATCATCATATCAACCTCATCCATCCACATATCAAGTTTCCCCTTCCTCAAACTATCACACATATTCTAATGTCAACCCTTTTCCATACCAATCCACCTCTCAACAATCATTACCCTATACAACCCCTCAGTCATCATTACAACAAAAAATCATATCACAAGTCCAAACATCATTTCAACCTCAACACATTCAACCCCAATCCTATGTGTCACCTTCATCGTCATGCCAACCTAACCCATTTACCTATCATGTCAATGCCACATCAACATGTGCACCCATATCACAACAAGAACGTAGCTTCCCAAGTCCACCTTGGCAACAACATCAAGAGCCTTTAAGTCTTAATGACACCTTTGACAAGGGGAACACCAATCTAGTCCATGCACCCTTACCGCCATCCAATCAAATGCCTATCCCTAATCCACCATGTCCTAGTCCTAATCCATTGGCCTCTCCACCTTCTAACCAATCAAACTCTTCATTACCCCCACCATCATCTAATCCTCCATCAAATCAATGCCTTACATTTAGATATTTAAAACATAAATTGATGGCATTACATAAATCCACCAATCCACCTATAAAGGATGTGACCCAAGGGCTACAAGCAAGGAATCAATTGTCTCCATGTCATTCAACACATATACTTGAACATACAAAAGATTCCTCAAACATCATGCCAAGTCCTTCAAGTCAACCATGTCATCCACAACCCCTTGAGCCAATTCAAGAGTCTTCCCCATTAAGTCCAAGTCAATATCCATCATGTCTCCATGTTGTTGACCATCTAGAACATGTCAAGCCTATTCAAGAGTCATCCCCTTCCACTTCCATTCAAGCAACCCAAGACGTATGTCAAGAATCTACTCCCAAGCATGTGGAAACATCAAGCCCTAGTCCTAATCAAGATCAAATCACTTTCATCCAACCTATCCATAATGTATATATTTTCTATGATCAAGATATTACCTATGAAGAAGCTATTTATGAGCAACTTGATCCTATACCCATCCATGAGCAAGACATCCAAAATACACCTACCCTTGACAAAGATTTCAATCCCAATTATATCATCCATGACAACCCCATCTTTGACCAAGACCCTACCATTGACCAAGAAGTCCAAAATGATCCACTCCTTGACTGTTATGCCATTCATGCTCCCACCCAAACCCCATCAAGATCCACTTTCCTTGATGAGACACTTGCCTCCCAAGCTAGTATAGAAGATCAAACAAATACCTTGGATCTAAGTGAACACAATGCTAATCAAGATCCCAATGATCCCATGTCACCCACTATTGACCCCATTACAAGTCCTCCATCATACCCTATTGGTCTTTCTACCCTAATTCATGAATGTTCCTCCTTCGAACAACAACAACCATTATCTTCTCCATCCAATAAGGAAATCATGTCTAGTGTTTCACCTACACCTAGTCCTATTGTCCATTGCACACTCCAAAATATGAACCACCAAGGTAAAGGTTTAGGCCTTCATGAACAAGATATTTTTGAGCCCATCCATGTCAAAGTCCCTCCATGCTCTTATGGCCTTGGAAATACACCTCAAGGACACCAATATCAAGATGTTGGTATTTCCTCCATGCATCCTAAGTCCACTTTCCATCATAAAACCTATCATATGCCTAAAACATATGTTTCAATTCCACCACCGTCATCCTACAAATGTCAAAAGCATGTGACCATACACTTTCCACCATCCACTTTACCACCATTACTTCCAACTCCTAATATCTCTCCATCCACTTTTCCACCATTACTTCCAACACCTAATACCCCAGTCATTCATAAATATCCTAAATATCCTAGTCATGAACAACAAATGCACACA
>VDFB02193867.1:357777766-357870727 GCA_007258455.2 Sequoia sempervirens
ATCCCAAACACAATCTCCAACCATAACCCTATTCATAATGTTAACCCCAATCCTAACCCTAAAGCTAACCCCAATCCTAACCCTAACAATAATAATATTGTCATCCATGTCCCGCTCAGAATGATACTAGCATATATATATATATATAATGTACGTCGAGAGATATCCTTCTCGGGGAGTCTATTTTATAATGAATTAGTCACATGAAAGTGCAATAGACGCCTTGAGAAGGATATCTCTCGGCATATTTTATATATATTATTAATAAATTATATATATATACTCCTGGAATGATTAAACACATTTTCTTTGATTGCATTTTTGCTAAGGAAATCTAGGAAATGTTCTGTGATAATCAAGATATTTGGGACACTAATAGACAGCCACTCCCTGAAAAGATTCTTTTTCAAAATTCAAAAATGGGCAAGATTGTTGCATTATTCTATTTATGTTTTTCTTCCATTATTCTTTGGTCCATATGGAAGGCTAGAAATGAGGACAAATTTCAAGAGAAAAGATGGGTGCTTACTGAGTCTTATAGAAGACTCATCTTCCACAATGTTGTCATGTAGGTTTATATCATTGTGGAGCTTTCTACGGATAAATTTTGGCACTACCTTGAAAATGGACAGGTCACTATTGATATTATGGAGGCTCGATATGGGCACATGTGGTTGGAGGGCCATCCAGGGGTTGATGTCTTTATGAGGGCCCTTCATGCTTTCAGGCAAGATATTGCAGGTGGTCAGAATAGGAGGGAAAATAACAGGTATCAAGTTGTGCAACCATCCACTAATGAACAAAATGCAGTTGAAGCTCTGTTGGCACTGTGTAAAGGAAATGATGCTTTAAAGAATCAATGATTATCTGCTTCTGGCACCTTCGTATCCTTTTATTTTGCAATGTTTGTAAGTGATGTATAATGCTAGTTTGTACATAGTTTGACAATATACTTTGATGTATTATTGACACTTTTTTGCAAGTCTATATTGAAACTTTGATCCTTTGATGATGATCCATTTTGCTATTTTTGTAATGGGCTAGTATAAGTGGGGCTGATATACTGTTATTATCTGGGGTTGGTTTTTTGTAACTGGGGGAATCACTTTTTGCAATTGTACAGGGGGGTTGGTGATTGAACTACAGTTGGATCTGATACTCTTTTGATTTGTATCTTTTGTTTACTCTATACTTAATATATATATATATATATGCTAGTTTGTATAAAAATGAAATTTATGTTGAGGCTTGGGATGAATATATATATTTTTTTATCAAATATATTATTTCAATTAATTATTTAATAGGACTAAGGTATAATTCTCAAACTCTTCATATATGTTCCCCTTAATTTGATTAAAATAATCATAACATGATTTTTTTTTAATGTATAGAATGATGCTAGTTTGGGCTCATATAACTTAAAAAAAATCAAAATCAAAAGTTATTAAAAAGACAATTATAATTTTTCATTTAATTTGAAATTATGTTTGACAAATTATTAAAAACTATAATTTAGATTTTTTTTAAATGATACTTGAAAGAAAAACTTTTTCTTTAGAAAATCCATCGATTTTGTTAATAAAATAAAAATATAAAGTTGTCAACAATATCAATCAACATAAAGTTTTCAATACCAAACATACATCTAATCCATTATAATTTGATATCTAATTTGTTGAGATTGAATTTCAAGTTCATTCGGATATCTAGTGCTACTAGATTTTTGACAAGGATTTGGTGTCAATCTTGACCAAATATATCTTCCTTGGGTGTCAAATATTTTCAACACGAAAGTATTTCCTCTTTTTTGACCCACATCTTTTTGCTTCCATTCATATATGAATATTTATTTTTTATGTTGGTTAAGAATTTCCATGTATTCTTTGCAATTCAAGTTTATGCTACATTCAAATGCACCTCAATGTAGGGACAAAATAAAATGGTGAAAGTTGCATAACCATTCAATTTGTTCCCATTTTGATGGAATGAATTGATATGATTCAACATATCAACAAGTGACACACTTTTGTGCTAATTTGAGATTCTTCTTCAATCCTTTTCTACCATCCTTACTACTACTTAAACATATTCACGTACACTCAATCTTGTCTCTACCTCATTTGCATATATTTTTACATATTGGCCCTATTATTAGCCCAAACCTCTACACCTATTCTTGATCCTAATATTTGTATTTCCTTGTATTGGATAAATCTCGTGGCTCTCAAATTCAATTCTAAAGGCCTTCGGGTTGAACTCAAAACTTAGATTCTTAAATTCAAAATTTCAACTTCTTAACCTTTTCTATTAGTCATTGTAGGATGACATTATATAATTTCGTGAGACATGTTTTTTGGTATTTAAAGACATTCAATGTGCAATTAATTCACAAGGATGATCAAGGAGATCATTTCAATTTGGAGCTTAAAATGAATCCATTGCATCGAATTATGCAAATATGCTATTTACACACTTTTTTATGTTATCTTTGAGTATTTTCCCAAGGCTATAAATCTAGTCTGTCAAGGGGGTTGGCCTAGAAAAACTTGACCTTGGCAATCTGACAATTTCTCAAAGATGTTTATAAATACCATCATCCTTATGCATGTAGATATTAGAGATTATCATAAATAAAATTGTAGAAGTTTGATATCCATGCATCAAAGGAAAGATCCACATTGCTCAAAATTGACCCCAAGTAGTTTAAGGTTATGGTCCATAGCAGCAAAAAACGTTTGGGGAAAAAATCGACAAACCAAAAGTATAAGATTTTTTCAAAAAAATCAAGAAAAAATCGTGAAAAAATTAGGAAAAAATCGGATTAAAAAAAATCTAAAAAATTGTAGAAAAAGAGACAAAACTACTTTAAAAAATTTAATACAGCATTTCTATAGATATATAGAGAGAAGAAAATAGACTTCAAATTACGTTGTATAGGATTGTTTATATTCAAATATTACATTGTACTGCAAAGCATACTTCATATTGCATAAATAATAAATTGATGGTTATAGTTGATAAAATTTCAATTACAATATAGTCTGTACAAAGTCAACCTATAAACTAAGTACAAAATTCCAAAAAATCAAACGCAGCCAATGATGCTTGCTACTACAAATAGAGATATGCTAGAAGGCTACAGGTCCTGATGATGAAGCTCCTGGTTTAGAGCCTCTCCTAAGTCCTTCAACCTCATGACTATCCAAGTTGGCCTCTAGGATCTCAAAATCCTCAAGCTCAAGAAAGTCATTAAAAATATAGTTTTTCTTTGTTGAGCAGACATCATAAATTACAAAATGGGAATCAACTGGTTCATATTTGTGATTTAATAGTACTTGCAATTTGTACAATAACATCAAAGAGAACTATATGAAGACTGTGAAAGGGAAATTATATGACAAAGGAAGAAATTGCAAAGTTCAATTTAATAGGTTTTGAATCAAATAGCTCAAGACAGAGCAATAGAAAATGCTTTTGAAAGAAAATCTTAAATCTCAAAAGATTTTAAATGATATTGAAATGTCCTCATTCATAACTATTTTGGCAGATTTGTAAAAGAGTAAAGGGAGTATTAAATATTTTTTTCAATTAGATAATAAAAACCTGTTAGTACAAAAGAAGAGAGCAACTATTTGAGCCACAATTTTAGCTATTATTATTCAAGTAAAATTTCCTTGATTTTGCATACAAGTGGATGATGGAGTTAAAAACATTGATGGACTTTGAGTTGAGAATTTTAGAGATTATAAGTACAAGTTTTAATGAAAAAATGATGCATAAGGAACATTCCTTTTCAATGGGATAGTTGCTGCTGAAATCTATCTGGATCGTTAAAGAGATAACATATGAGGTCTGCTTCAAGAGGGATTAAGATAAGCCCATAGAACTAGGGCATGGCTTCTCTCAAGGCATGTATTAGTTTGCCTAATACCTATTTAACATGCATAGAATGTTACACCATATATGTCTAAAGCATTCGTGTACTGCTATTGTACTCCTTGCAAGCCTTCTGAACCTCCATGTATATGACAATCCTAAATGGAATGTAGTTCCCAAACAAGTGTAGGGCATGCATTTAAGCAATGAATTTCACCAATTAACAAAACATTAAGCTTGCAGAATATATAGGAAATTTAAATGTAACCACAACAATCCTTCATTTTGATATAAAATACTACTATAGTTAATTTCTTCAGCATTGCAAGCTGATTTTTATCTTTCTGATAGAAACCATTCTACTTCTAGTTCCACAATGTCTATATAATATTATGTATATACTTATGCTTCCCACTTGATTATAAAATTGTCACTACCCTACCTGCTTATCATTAAAACTTGATGGCTAGGGTCAAATTGAAGCTCCAAATTATCACACTTTGTTAGCATTTGAAAAGGAAAAATTTGTCCCAATCTAACCTTGATAATCTAAACAACCATCTCACTATTATTGTTGACAATTGAAATGTTAAAATTCTTTTGAATAGTCAGGATCACAAAAATTCAAAGAAAACAAACCTCTTTAGGTAGATATCAAGCCAATAGAGTTTCATTTCAGTTGGTCTCACTTTCTATATTTACTTTTGGCAAATACTCTTATAAGGTTTATATATGTTAAAAAAATAAGATAGAAGCCTGACTCAGTATTTATGATATTGTCTACTATTTCTCACTAAATTGTGTATTTGGATTTTTATACATGGAAAGAATTACTACGAGCCAAGGCAAATGACAGTAGTGTGGAATATGGAGAAAAAAGCAACACATCTCTTAACCATTCCATATTAATGTCCTTAACATCAAACATAAAAGTCTACCAAAGAGCATGTCTCTGTTTTAATGTCCTTAACATCTATTAGAAAAATACTTCCATTCAAGGTCGCTTACTTAGGATTTGCCTTAGCAACTTGATGAAATATAGCAAATCTTTGATGGTGAACCACGTCCCAATGGCCAACACTCAATTTTATGCTAAAAATCAATGAAAAAAACTGAATAAATAGCGATTTCGTGTGGTTAAGGTTTCATGACATGTTGGTTGGGAAATTTTTTCTCAATTTTTTTTGTGATTAAGCACTTAAAAATCGTTGAACATTGTTGAAAATCACGGCTGATTAAATCGGGATTTTTTGGGGAAAAATTCATTTTGACTGAAGATTTTTTAAAAATCAGGATTTTAGGGATTTTTTGAGGATTTATGCTTCTATGAGGTTAAACTATAAAAAATTATAAGTCTCTTATGATTCTAAGACAGTATGCATATCAAACTCTATCATTTTTTAAACACCAACAAATAAAGAACCAAATACACATCTTTCTGATTTAATTTGTAAATTTATTTATTACAGTAATCAAAGTCCCAAGTACTTATTTAAGTCTAGATTAATTATCTAATCTTTTCATCAAAAGATAAAAACTTACAGGGGTCCAATTTATATAATATTAAGTGAAACAGAATGCAAATAGAATTTAGCTTGGAGTTAATGGTTACCTTAGGATGGCAGCCATTACAAAAGTGATAACAGGCACCAAGTTTAGCATTGCTGTGGCATAAGTTGGAGAGGTATATTTCAAGCCCAGATAGCATAAAGTTTGTCCAATTACAGGCCTGCAAAATACAAATGAACACAATTTCAGATTTAATGGCATCCTTGAACATAATAATAGCAACAAGAAAGAAAAATATATTTGTAAAGAAGATTATACTAACCCCAGCATTCCTAACACTAAAATTTGGCATACAAAAGAAAGGCTTATCTTGGGTTGCTTCTTCCTGCAGTGCAATTCAAGAGAATTCAAGACATTAATGTGTGGAAACCTCAGACCATTAAGAAATACAGTCAATATTTTATAAGATAAGTTAAAAAGCTTACCTTTCAAAAAGAAATGCAAAGGGAGCCATTACCAGTGTAGCAACAGCATTTCTGTACACCCCCAAAACAAAGGGATTCATTCCTTTATTAACAGCAACCTTAATAATAATAGTTGTCCCACCATGCCCAATTTCTACAAGTATCATTGCTATGTATGGCAATGATATTTGAAGGGCCAAGGAACAACTGATTCTTTTAAATCCCATTCTATAAGACCCAGCTAAACAATTCCATACTCAGAAAGAATTTCTCATTATATTTATGATCTTACAAAAAGATTTCTTAAAGAAGGTTGTAAGAACTATTTGGACAGAGCGGCTTATGATCTATCAATGTCAGTTAAGGTGGCTATCTTACTACAGATTAGTACTACATTTCATCCACTTCCTTGACTGAAGGACTGTCACACATTTCCATTAATAGATAAGTGCATGTCTAGTGTCATCAATGAAGATAAAGCGCCTTATTTTTCAATATAAAAGTCAACCTCCATTAACTACAGAGATCCTGGCATGGAGAAAAAAGTTAGGGTGGCAAATTCATTTTAAGTCAGAGACAGATATGTGAAAGCTGTGTCATGTTTTCACTTGTTTTGGGTGGAGTGGATGGAATAATGGTCTTCCAGCGCACCATCCATAGATATATGAATATGATTTTACATGATTTGGCTGGTACTTCATTATGAAAAGTAGAAAATATTATAGAATTTCTTAACAAAATATTATTATTTTAAAGGGATATTTTGTTTTGATTATTAAAAATAATATTGTATTTTAATATTTTATTTTAATTAAATTAATTAATATCAAGAGGAATTTTATAATGGAATAAAGTATGGAGCATTATATTGTAATCATTTTTTTATTTCTTAAGAAATGAGTGTTGGATTTTGGTCTTGAGACAAAAAGTGTCAATAAGATTTTTGTTTGGGTTAGGCTTCCTAGCCTACCACTTGAATACTAGGAGAAGGTCATATTGGACATTACTAATTATTTTGTCTAGCTATTAATGCTGGATGAAGTCATCAAATCTAGGAAACAATTATATTTTGCTAGACTCCTTGTCTCTTTATCCTCCAAATTGGATGTTTGGGTGCATCAAATTGTATTTGAGGATCCACTTGTGGTTTGTAATAGTTTCCTTAAAGTATGTTATATAGTGAGAAGTTTCCCAAGAAATAGGTGCTCACAACCTATCTAGAAAAAAAAAATCACATGATTCCTTCTCAAACTCTTGTTCAAGAGGCTAACAGGATCTTCTCACAAGAGTTGCAAAAAATTTCTTGGGAGAGAGAAATAGAGGAATGTAGAGGTGTTGAGGAGATCTGATGTGATCCCATCCCTTTTATTGTTATGTAAGGATCACCTAGTTCAAATAAACAAAAAAAAAATGAATTGAGAGAGAAGCTTTGCTCCTTACTCCGGCCACTAAATCGGGAAGACCAACCAAGAAAGAAATTTGTTTTAAGAATCTATTGGAAGGGGTTGTTCAATGCTCCTTAGAATATTTTGGTTTCAAACTGCCTTGATATGGTAGGTATTTTGTTGCCTACCAATTATATGCTCTTTGTTTCTTGTGTCAACCCCTTGGATAGTGGTGCTAATGACTTGCTAACATTTTTCAAGTCTTTTTATTTCTTGCCCATGTTATCTTTGATGGTAGTTGGACTTTATTAACATATCTTTCTTGCTTTCTATAAAAGAGTTAGAGCCCTTTCAAAATCCTTAGATTTTACGTTTAATAAAAAATAATATCAATAAACATTATAGACGTCTTAAATACAGTGATGCATGAGTATCCAGATCCACAGGCAATCCTGCATAGTTCAAAAAATATATATTCTTCAATTTTGGTGTACGTGTGGCTTTGGATCAAATTTGCAAGATTTCAGTTTTTGCCAGAGTGAATTTTATCCTTTCAGTAAAAATGTTGTGTTACAACATAAATGCCACTTTTTAAAAAAAAATGTTTACAATAAAAAACAAGTTATTAAAAATTACATTAAAAATTCACTCTTTATTTCTAATTTAAAAAAATATATATTTAGAATATACACACAAATCCTCACAAATCACTAGTTCACTTTATCTCCAAATTATTAATGGTTTAGTTGCTATAGGTTTTATAAAGTGAAAATTTGGTGAAAAATGTTGATTACTTTGGCCAAAAAGTGGGACATAGTATTGCGAGCTAACCCCAAAGAAGAGATCAATCCATGATGAAAAAAGTATAACTATATAGGAGATTTTTAAGGTCTACAATTCTAAATAACTAAGTGGATTTATGAAGTATTTGAGAAGAGTCAAATGGAAATAAATGAACACTACAAAAATTGCATGAATAAAGGAAATGAGGAGATGGAGACATGGAAAAATGAATCAAAATGAAAATGTAAATGGATGGTAAAGAATCAAAGGCTATGGAGAAGAGGTGAAAATAGGGCTCTATAAAAAAAATTGGAAAAAAATTCATTTTTATGAAAAACCTTAAAAGGAAATTCCTCACTTAATTGAAACCCTTGGAAATCAAGCATCTAGTCCTAATATTCTTATTGAAAAAAAATCCCATTCGATTTTTGTTTTTTTTTGAGACCTTGGACATGAAAATAGATCAATCATAAAAAAAAAATTTAAGTTTTGTTAGAGTGTTGTACATAAGAAGAAATAATAAAAATCTTACAACCAACTTAGACTTTTATCTTTTTCTATTTTAAAATGAGGCAAAGGTGGCCATCTTTAAATTAGTTGATTTGGGATTTCAAAGATGAAAAATTAGTAGGAGAGAATCCATAGAAATTAATTACCTTTGATTTAAATTTGGTGGTAGAAGGAGAAAAATAGAAGGTTGTCCTATTAGGTGGCAAAAAATGGGCAATGTTTGCAACTATATTTTTAGCCCAATTTCCTAGGGAACCTCTATCTTGAAGGGGGCCATATAGGGATATGTATCCTCATTATAACATTCATTAATTCATGTTTTAGGATGGGGAAATGTGAGTTTACACATAAATTATGGGTCTAGATACAATATTTTTAAGTTTGACAAGGGTGTAAGGGAAGCTAAATCAATGTGACATTAAATGGAGATTTTAGACATGGGATGAGGAAAAATATATATTATTGATAATTATTATTAAGTATAAACAAAGCTATGTGATTAACTTGGGAAAGGGTGTATGAATGGCTAGGGATGACACTTATTACTAGGAAAAAGTGGTTAAAACAACAAAAGATACACACATGTGCTAGGAGCTAAAATGGACACAACGGTATAATAACGAAGTTACAAGGTTTGTAAATTATATCACTAAATTTACCCACACTTTAGTAGTCTTATAATGGGATAATTTAAGTGGATCTCTACTATAGGAAGAGTATAGTAATTTGAATCATTAAATATAAATGATACTAGATAGCAAAAGGAGGGATATCGGTCTTCACTTTTTATCTTCATGAACTCAAGTTGGCTCTTATACCTAATGTTGCAAAGTGCCTAAAGTGAGTAGCCACTATATGCTAACAAAGAAAACTGAGAGCTACATGTAGAAATACACTAGAAATGCCATCATAAGCAAGTTTTAACATGTGTAAGAAATGACAAACAAATTTCTAGACATAAATATAAATATTTGATAAGTATGTGTATACGAGCTTGATCTTTGAACTTTATTTTTTGTAATATATATATATATATATATGAATATTTTCTCCCTAAGAAGAATATAAGGATGGGATACATGATAATGAACCACATCAAAATTTTGAAATTGGATAACTTGGGAACTAAATTATTGGAAAACTAGGATAATGATAATGATAACGAGGGCTATCAAGGGACGCACTTACAACAGAGGACAAGGCTAGGCCAAACAAAAAATAAGATGTTAAATGATGAAGATATATAAAATATTTAATAATTTACTTTGGTTTAGTTTGTCGATTTGGCAAGATCTAGCTCATGGCTAAAGATGGTAATTAACCTAATGATAACTAGAACATGGTGTGACAACTTAGTGGGAGAAACCCTATGGCTAAAAACTATAAAAAAACCATATAAATTAGAAACTATAAATTAGTTTGGAAAATTGTTAGGAGCCACCTTGTGGGTAAAGATGGTTCTAGACCCTAGAAATTAGAAACTTGGTTGTTGATTGGTAGATTGGATAAGTACACCTTGAAAAGATACATGGCCTAGAAAAGACTGATCATTTTCAAAATCAAATAAATTCTCAAATGGATACTAATCATCATTATGATCCAAATGAAATTATCTAACGAATGAATTATGGATAGCAAGTGGCATATGATACATGTCCTCCCTTGAGTTGACTGGAGAAATATCTTAGTACATTGATCTAGTCAATATAAGGTAAAGGATGATTATGATTATGTTGTTGAAGGTAAATATGATGGATAATAGTGTGGTGAAGGTCAATCCATCAAGAGGATCTCACAAGAGAATTTGGTGTGACATGAACCAAAATTATGACATAAAAATTTAATGGGAAAACAAAACACCATGGTTATGCCCCCAAGAGTGGTCATAGGCTAAGATGATAAATATGTGAAGGACCGCTAGGAAGCATTACCAATGGATCTACTATATATGGAAATGATAAAGCTTAGATGGTAGGATATGAATCATAGGAGATGAAAATGCTTAGAATCAGAAGATAGGATATGAGTCATATAATGGAGAACAACTACAAAGTCATTAGATCGATCAATGATGAAGTACAAGTAAGAAGACTTCATAGTCATTCCCCCCAAGGGTGGTTCAAGTAATGAACCACTAGGAGATCAAACTATGGATTGGTAATGGTAGTATTCCATGGTAAAAAAGGATCTCACGTAAGAAAATAGAAAATGAGGTGAAGAGTGCAAGGTTAAACAACACCAATTTATATAGGATTTAATTATAGACCATATAAATTCCAAAATATATGCCATGAAAAATTAGTGAATGCTCAAAAAGGATGATCAAAGAATGCACACGAGCAAAATAAATATTTAAAAATTGGGCTAAGAAAGAACATGGTCAAGCAACCAATGACAATATGAATGCATTTCATCTCACAACCTTGGATAATAATTCTCCAACTTATGATAGTGGGATGCAATTCAAACACATGACAATGATAACAAAAGGCTAAGTGATGGAAATAATAATAAAAATGGCAAGAGGTAACAATAATAATGGAAATAAAAGGGAAACAAGGTGAAAAGGAACAAAAGTTGCAAATAATATAGATAATAGTGTAATGAAACAAATAGTAATAATTTATTTCGAGGTATTCAAGATCAATGGAATTAAAAGTAACATCCAACTTTTATGTACCAAGTCGATCAAGGAGTTTTCTTGGTCCAATGCTTATTTTATTATGGATTCAAGTGGAAGGAATGAAGTGTCATGGGATGTGGTACACATGGATGGTGATATGTGATGAATTAGTAGGTAATAATGCATCTTTTCATGTATTATTTCAATTTGGTATCATAGTGTGGTTTGTAATTTGATAGAGTGTGAGAATAGTCAATCATATGGGGATTAGGAGGTGGATATGTGAAGGGAAATATTATTTTGCTAATGTGCACTTATCAAGTCATGGGTACTAATAGAATAGGTAAAGAAAGTATCATAGATCAAGGCTCATTGTAGCATATAACATATTAGATAAATAATAGGGATTGAGAATGGGATAGGAAGGGAAACAAATGGGAATCCTCAAGACTAGTAGATATTTTTTTATTTTATTTTGATAATGCCTTTAATTTTCTTTGATACAAATTTGCAATTCATCCCTAAGGCTTTGCATCCTTTTTCTTTTTGACTTGATTTAATTTATTTTCTCGACTTTTTTCTATTTGGATTCCACCCCCATGATCTAAATCCATTTAACTAGTAAGCAAAAAAAAAATGATCATTAAGGATTAGATTAGGTATTTATAGATATTGATTTTGATTTTTGGCATGATATTGTAAACAACCTCAAAACATTTCAAAAAGCTCGAAAACATTCAAAAAAAATTTCCAAAAAGAAAACATCACAAATCACCAAATCGCAATAATCTTGTCATCCATAATAAACCTATCATCACATTCATCTTTGACAAAGTAAACAAAAGAAAATGTGGCAATCATCGAAACACAAAAAATCATGAAAAATTGATAGCATCGATCATTGTTGAAACACACCAACTACCTACATATCAATGACCTAAAGTATCTAAGTTAACATCCAACATCATCACCTTAACAAATATATCTTTCCTACAATAGGTGCAAATCACGGATCAACAATTACAATCTCTCTAGCAAGAGATATGATGGCATTGATATGTTTTATCAAACAATCTTTTCTTTTGGTTTTATCTTTTGTCTCATTCGATCACTCACTCGAAGCCACCTTGATCTTCAATATCTTAGTGTGTTTAGAGGGGTACATAATGGGGCATAGTCATTGATTTTATCTACTGTGTTTGTGGGATATTATTGTAATACGACCATGGCGAATACTTGCCTTGTGTGTGTAGGGATAGTCTCAAGCAATATAACGCTTTGCAGATCAGGTTCTTTATACCTTTTGTGTATTGGTCTACTTGCTTCAATGGCTTCATTCTCTCACATGATCAAACAAGGTTTCCATATGTTAGGTATGAATAGGGATACTCCAATTTTTTTGCATAGTTAACGTCCATGAAATAGATACAACGCCACCCTGGTTCTTCATACCTTGGTGCATAGTATCTACTTGCTATATCAAAATAAGGATTTCTCTACATTATTTAGCATAACCTAAAGCAAAATCAAAATCATCTATCCTATCTCATCACATTCCCAATAAAACAATTGAAACTATCTAATAATCATAGATTTCTTGGTATTTGATCAACAATCATATCTTGTTCTATTCTATCTATCTAATCACCTATTCTTATATTCTACTCATCATACTAACAATTCTATCCAAGTATCATGACATACACAAAAATATCCATTGCATCCTGCATCAACCATTCATTAGTAGCATCATAACATCATCCATTATGCAATATTCATCATATATCATATCAAAAATATAAAAATAATCATGTCCATACATCATGATAACATATCATACATCCTGCATCCACAAATCATTAGTAACATCATAAAAACATCATCATTTATCATCACATCATGAAATCATAGCATCATACATCATCACATCATGAAATCATTAAAAGCATAAAAATCATGGCATCATGTGCATCCATAAAATCATATGCATCCATACAACATCACATAAGTCATAATCATAGTCATGTCAAAATATCATCTCATATATATCATCAAAATGTATGTCATGGTAGGAATGATTTATACATTGAATGTGTGATACAATATATACATAAAAAATATATGTACAAAAGGCTATCAAGAGCCATGAATGTATATACATAAAGAATATTTATCTACATAAATGTATATGTACATCAAAATATAAATGCAAAGATGAGCTACATCAAGCTCCCTCTCTCCTTCTAACTGGGAGGAGGAGGTGTTTGTTGTGTAGGAGGTTATTGTGGAGCCACCTATCCACTTGACCCTTATTGTTGTTGAGTGACCCACTAATCCTCCATTCGACCTATGTGAACATGCAACTACACTCCTAGAAAAAAACCTTGGCTATCTTTGGCCCCTGGGTACTTCCACCTCATATAAGGTCCTGTAATAGATGTCCTCTCTCTCTAGTACCCTGATCTCTTGAATATGATGGGCCATGGGGATCATCTGGCCTTATCTTGAAGCCTCTAGCTACTACCTTTTCCCCCTCTCAGTATCCCTCTCTACTGTCACTTGAGCTAGTTGTGCCTCAACCTATTGTCCTTGGGCAATCTCTGCATCCCACTCTCTCTTGTAAGCATCCCTCTCCTTCCTGACCTAGTCTCTCTCTTGTAATGTCACACGAAGCTAGACATCATCAGGGCCTCCTCCCAAGGGCATCGTGTTTCCTCTCCTGCCACGTGTTGACACTACTACTACCACCACTACCTCCTATTGTCCCCTATCCTCTATAACAGGGACTTTTTCCTCTACCCTTTGTCTCTACCAATGGGCTCGACCAGTATCTACCTCTTGCTGCCTCCTCCCTCCAACTACTTGACCATTTGGATGTGTAAACCTAAGTGTTCACGATGGTATCCATAGGAATCAAAATCGGTAGTCACCCCTCGATCCTCTACCCCATCTGCCCAAATCCACTATATAGGGTCTAATTGAATAAAATCAATCACTACTGCCCAAGGTAAGGGAATCGGTCCCCAATCTAGAATCTCCCTAGTAGTATGAGCAAAAATCACATGGTAGTTTGTGGCTGGAACATCCTACATCTCTCCAAACTACGTACACACTCGAACATATAGATATCTCTCCAGAATGTAAGGTATACACGCGATGAGCCATCGAACCTTCCTGTAAAAAGGTAGATGTACCCCGTCATCATCTCAGGCCTCAATGTGTAACCATGACCTCCACTTGAACTGGTCCATGTCATTTAGGACCCTCCTCCAAAATTCCAAATCACCTAAATGACGTCGTGTCAACATAGTGTCATATCTATAGACAAGCGGATACCCTAGCTCTCTGACTACCTCCTCGGCCAGCTTGGTCACTGTAATGTGCTCCTAAGCCCACATGTGTAGCATGGTCGTGCTCACTGATAAGTCAGTGGTCGAGTGATAAACAACCTGGTGCATGTCATGATACAAGTTTTCTAGTATGCATGGCCCCCATACATAGACTCATGCATCCTCTATGATCCGCTCTAGAACTCGACCCCATCCAATTGAGAAACCTCTAGACCAACTATCAGGCATAATATTCTCATAGATAAGACTGGATACCATGATGATATCAT
This sequence comes from Sequoia sempervirens, assembly GCA_007258455.2. Lineage (NCBI taxonomy): Eukaryota > Viridiplantae > Streptophyta > Pinopsida > Cupressales > Cupressaceae > Sequoia > Sequoia sempervirens. The sequence continues at coordinate 357,792,539 of VDFB02193867.1, forward strand.
CTACCACGCCAATGTACTGACTCAATTCAATCTAACCATCATCAATCTCTAGCTCATCATCATCGAATACCCTCTCCAACACCTCAACACCATGATCTAGCTCACAAACGACTCTAGACCCATGAATGAGAACTCTCAAAATGTGTTATATGTCCTCCAAGGTAATGGTCACCTCACTAGTAGGAAGTTTGAATGATGATGTCTCTAAATTCCATCACTCTACTAGTGCAGTCATAAATGCATGATGTGCCCTGATCTTAGGCATATAGGCAATATAGTAAAGACCAATCACTCTGAGAAACTTAATATCCATCTCAATTGGATTAGCCATTCGGCTCAACACCCTAGTGCATCGCTCTCATGACAAGATATAATTGAGTACAACTTGCAAACATAGTGCCCACAATGTCAATTTGTTGAAAAAATTAAAAAAAACTTAAGTCTGTCAAGCCCTAAATCAAAAGTGAGCTTTCTTGCAAAAGTGTCACTCTATAACAATTAAAAGCAGTCACTTTCTCAGAAGCATCACTTTACTATTTCATAAGAGATAATTTTCACAAATGCATCACTTTAGCATAGTCAAAAGTGAACCATTTTTCTAAGTCGCTCACTTGTGCAAAAGTGCCACACTTCTTGCAAAAGTGTCACGTCAGTGTTCAAATGTGTTGTGTCGAGTTGCAAAAGCATTGAGTGTAACTTGACGCATTTGTTTCCCTATCTTTAGTTAGAAATTACTACACCTAAAACTATGTGCAAAGGTGCAAGGGTTAGGTATATACCAAGGGGTATGCTCTGACAAGCTGCTAGAATTAAAAAACTACATTAGCGCGGTATAGGGCACGTGGAATTTGAGCAATCATGAGGAGGTGTCTAAAGTAGAAAATCACATTGAGCTCTCAAAATCCTAATCTATCAAGGTGTAAATGAATTGAAAATGACTCCAAATGCATATATATGGTCCCCAAAACCATAGATTTCATCCCTCCATCCCCCTTCAACCTATTTCTCACCTTCCCCATCTTTACTGATCAATTTCTTGGCTTCCTAGGATTTTATTTTTCCTCCTCTTCTTCGTTGAACCTATCTCATCACCCTGTCATGAGCCCGACCTGAAAATTAATTTTTTTGGCCGACCTCTCAAGGGGGTAGCCTACCATCCTTCCACCATTTCTTCATCTGCTACAATATAGTGGGGCATTTGAAAAAAAATATTTATTTTCTAAATCAGTAGCATGTATTTGAAACAACGTAATAGGTACATTGTCTCAAAGAGGGGAAAAATGTAGACACCTAAAATTGTTTGAACGCATCACACATTCCTAATTCGCCTTTTTACATTTTTTTCCTCATTATCTCCTAATTCACCAATTTTAATTAAATGATTTATAAATATTTGATTAAATTCATTATTTTCCTCTATTAATTGAATAATTAATATTATTTGATTAATCCATCATTTTCCTCTAATTCACTTTAATTAAATAATTTTAAATTATTTAATTAAATTCAATTCCTATCTTTCCACTGTTGATTAAATAATTTTGATTATTTAATTAATTACTAATTTTCTTCAAACCCACCTAATTAAATAAATTTTCAATTAATTAATTAAAAATCTTAATTTCCTCTCACCTCACAATTAAATAATTTTCTTAATTATTTAATTAACTAATTTTCCTCCAACTTGCACAAAGTATATTCTATTTTCAAAAGGGAATATTCCTTTTTCAAAACATCTTCCCTCCAAAATATCCCAAACTAATTTCCTTGAAATAAGGGGATATTTTTAGTCAACTAAATCTCTCATCCATTCTCCACCATTGATCTTTATCCTTCAATCTCAACTGTCGATCAGATATCTTGGAAATCTATAAAACAATCCTTCATCCTCATAAAATAGATTTCACAATTCTCATAAGGAATTCATGACCTTTTTTAGAAAATCTTTGAGCATTTGAGCATCATAATTGTGAGTCAAGATCATCAATCAAGCTTTTGCAACATGGGTTATGCACAATTTTAGTAATCCACATCCTAAATTGGCATAATTCCATAATGGGATTATAAGTTTGCAATGTTTTTGTATCTTTTGAATTGAATTGTCAATTTGGTTTTGTTATCTTTCAAGCATTGCATTCTAATTTCATTGATTATGGGTATAATTGATCTTTCTTCCATTGGTTTTTAGTGTTTGATAACTCTAATTGCTTTAATTGTACTTTTTAACCATTACCCATTATTCCCCTACAACACTACTAATGGAAACTATTCTGAAGTGTCAATAGAAAAGGAGCATGAATTTCCATTGGCATCTTCATAGTGGTTTGAATGATCATCAATATTGGTAGAAGAATAAGAAAAATTCAATTCAGATATTGAAAATGATCCAAAAATCACCTATCTTGAAGCAAGTATATTAGAAGAATAATAGAAAACCATAATAATTATCCTCAAGAAATATGAAAACAACTTCACTTGGTCCTATTAAAACATGTCAAGTTTAGATCCTTCACTTGTTGTCAATAATCTAGTGGTGCATCTAAAGGCCAACTAGTGAAAAAAAAGTTTTGTAAGATGCATCCTCAATTGTGCTATTAGTCAAGGAGGAGCTCAAAATATTATTGGAGGTTTGATTTATCAAACCAATTGAATATTCAAAATGGATCTCCAATATTGTCTTTGTGAGAAAAATTTAAAAAGAATCGAAGTTTGCATAGACTTTTGAGATCTCAACAACATGCCCAAAAGATGATTTTCCACTTCCAAATATAGACATGATGATTTATCTTATAGCAAGACATATGATGTTGTCTCTTATGGATAAAATTTTAGGATATAATTAGATTCATATTTCCCTAAAACACCAGCATAAAATATATTTTACCATCCCTTGGGGCACCTTCTACTTTTAGGTCATGCCATTTGGGATTTAAAATGTAGGAGCTACTTATACACAACACTTTTTCATACTTGTTGGTCACAATAATCCTTGGTATCATGACATATATACATACCTTTACAATAACATCCTTCCATAAAACCTATCCCACAATGTAAATAATTTATCCAACGTTCTTCTCACTTCACTATTCTTGTAGACACTCTCTACTAAAGGAGCTTCGATGGTGCTATATTTAGTTGTCTTAACTCAAAAGAGGCTTCTCTTGCAATCAAAGAGGATCACATTGGTATATGTGGTGCCCACACTAGCAATATGGTCCTAGCTAAAATTATCTTGAGAAGAAGATACTATTGGCCCTCTATGGAACAATATGCCCATTAGTATATAAATAATTTTTTAGCTTATTAGCAACATAGAGGTTTGTTTCATGCACCATCACAGGGATTGCAACCTAATATTTGCCCCTTTTCATAGTGGGGTCTCAATCTCATTGATATTATTCACCCATATTTCTCCAATAATCATAATTTCATCATAACCACTATTGAATACTTCACTAAATGGGTTGAATCTATTCCCCTTACCTACACTATTGGCCAAAAAATACCCAAGTTCATTTTCCACTACATCATACTAAGTCATTCAAAAATAATGAAGTCTGCACCCTTTGTTAACACTTCCACATCCAACACCATTATTCCACACCATAGTAAACCCACAAGGCAATGGTGAAGTAGAGGCACTTAATAAAACCTTCTTAAAAATCCTCAAGAAGATAATCAATCGTGTTGGTTGTGATTGGAACCTTTATCTTAATCCCACCCTTTGGGCCTATTGCACTAGTACCCACACAACAACTAGTGTGATGTGACTCCATATTCACTTTTTTGGTTTTGAATCCATCTTACCTACTAAGATTGAAATTACCTCATTACACATTTCCTTAATCTCATTGATGATGAGGATTATCTAGTTGCATGCCATCATGAGCTAGAAATTTTTTATGAGTGGTACCATAACACCCTTAACCATGTAAATTCATACTAGAATCATCTTCATCATAGCTATAATAAGAAGAAAAAAGACCATAAGTTTTAATTTGGTGATCTTGTTTCCAAGGAAAAATAGAAAAATCTATAGGATTGAGATAAAAAGAATAAAATTGAGCCTAATTGGTTAGGCCCATAGGTCGTCATCATCATCAAGTATAGTTTAAGAGAATATCATGTAGCTATCCTTAAGGGTGACTCACTTGATGAGCCCATAAACATCATACACCTCAAGTTATTGCATGCCTAATTTGAGGAGTATCCCAATAAGAAAAATAAAATAAATTGAAAAAAATGAAAAATACAAATTAAAAAAAAAATAGTAAAGATAAAAATCATCCTTTGGTGTAAACCACTTCTCATGGAATCTTGTATAAGCCATGGTGAAAACCTACTCATATGCACCATGTATATTAAATTGAACTCCATCATCTTTTAGGTCCTCATCTACCACTTATCCACAAGTCTACTCCATCCACCCACTACTATCACTGTAGTCCACTCCTACATCCATAGCATTTCTTTCCTTTTTTTACACTAGGGACAAGTGATTACCTCCTAATTTAGAATAAATATTGAGATGTGTCATTTAGCTCACTTAGATATTTGAATCCCTTCCATAATAAATGATTTTTATGCATTTCTCCACTATCCCATTAACACAACCCCCATTAATAAAATTATATTTCCCCATCCCATTAATAATATTATTCCCTCCCATGAATTCTATTTAATTTTTCCATCAATAAAGATCGTATATCAAAATTTTCTTCATGCACACAAACTAAACATTAAAACCATGTTATGCTTTACTAACAAATCAAGAAATCAACATTAACCTTAATAATATACTATTGTCAAAATATTTTCTATTGTCCAAATTTCTTATTTCATCCATCATTTGCCTTCGTTGGATACATCCTTCCCCACATCAAGAATAATCATCATTTATTTATTCTATTAGCACATTGCCAAGAGGCTATATTGTTGCATGTTTATTGACAGTTGATTGTTTACTTCTTTGATTTATCTATTGATCTTTGATTTATCTCTTTGATCTTTTGATTTATATTTTTGATCTTTTGATTTATATTTTTGATCTTTTGATACTTCATTTGAAACATAGTGTGCCTACTCATGGTCACCACAATCATTATATAATGGTGTGCTTTGATTGGTATAAATTGGGGCATTGTCTATTATTTGTGTTCTTTGTTTGTTAGACGTTTTCTCACAGGATCCACCAAGGTCAATCACCTTGATATGTGATGAGAAATCATCTCCATGTTTGATGGTTGTCTCACCACATACCCACCAAGCATGTCAAATAACTTGTGAGTGTTGGGGCATCCTATTTTTTATTGTTGCTTGAGTGTTAGTCCATGCACTAGATACATTGTCACCTTGGTCTTCTATACCATAGTGCATAACATCCATTGCTATATCAAAATAAGAATTCTCTCCATATCCTAGCATAATGTAACATTTTGAATGACCATTTCTCCACATCTCATCATCCATTGTCATCATATCATCTATTCACTCTCTTTTTCACTTTTCTTGCATCCATCGCTTCATATTCTTCCATCATTTGTTGTATAATCATTCATCTTTTGAGAGCTCACTTGTGCTGATTTTTGCATGAATTAACTCTCAAGGAGGCATCATCATCTCACCATTCAATATTTCATCATTTCCTCCACATGACTTGGGAATACGATTTTTTTCTTCATATCTCATCCATTTCTTCATAGCTACTTTTCATTTCTTTGAAATAATGTTACTTTGAACATCATCGCAAAGAGGGAGAGAATGTTGAAACCTAAATAATGTCACTTCTAACATCATCATTTTATCTTAGTTAATCAAACACATGTTATTGCCTTATCATCGATTCATCACTTATGACTCCTAGGATATCATCACCCATTCATCACCTATGACTCCTAACGCCTAATAATTTAATTAAATAACTCCCAATTATGTTTTATTAAATTAGGCTACCATTGTTCAATAACTAAATAAATTATTATCTATTTAATATTTAATTTCATATATACATGTTTATCCACAAATCTATCCAATTATTATTTATTTATTTAACATATATCCACTAATAAATGAATTTAATATTAATTTTCACCTCATGTGCACTGATAATTCATTTAATCAATTATTAAATTATTAAAATCCATCTCACCTAGTTTCAACTATCTAATCTAATCAGTTCACACATACTTACTCTCAATCCCACTCTTCAATTGAATTTGGTTCACTCATTCATGAAATTAGTTAATTATTCCATGCAAATACTCAACTCCCTCTAGTTCTCTCATGCACTTAGTTAACTCCTCTATGAAAGAAGTTAACTCATCAATCAAATATGTTATCTTCCTAGTCATTTTGAGTTGAAAAATAATTATTATTTTAACAAAAATTTGAAATAATGTGTAACTCTTCCATGCTTTCCACCTCACCTCACTAGCTCTCCTAATTATGGATTAGACTTGAGATTCCATATTAAATCTTATCCATTCATCTAATTCTCTTGAAAGTCTACAAATCAAACTCATTAATCATCATTTCACAAGTATTCATTTTCAGATCCATATTCTATTAGTTTGATATCCAAGGAATGTTAATGTTATACTTGAAAATTGAGTACCTACATTCCAAAATGAGCAAATCTTCACATTAAGCTCGATCAAGATTTACATGTGTATAATTTGAGTGTTTGATTGGTTTGATATTGATGCTTATTTGGTTTATTCTATTTGCATGCATTCAATAAACATAATGCAAAGATCAAAGGCATACCAAAAGATTACACAAGGTATACCTTGGAAAAACCCAACCTCCAAAATCATCCACATTCAATGTATTATTCAGTAATGAAAATATTACAATACATTTACAAAGTCTCCATGAATACTTCTAAGACATCAAGCTCCTCCAATGCATACTCCAAGCATGTAACCGCACATCCCATGCCATGCTTCATATATGCAGTCAACAAAAGAGCTCAATACAAATGACAACTCTCTCAACAAACCATCAAATGAACTAGCCAACTCCAACCACTAAACATGTACTTGCTTTTATAGACTCAAATTCACATGAAACAACTAAGTGGCAAGGGTAATTTAGCTATGTGTCTCAAAAACGTGAACACATAAAACCATGGACTTCAAATCTTTAATTTTTGGTACTAATTTTTTTAAATATTAAATATGTTTCTCATGTTTAACCCACACATGAAATATATAACCAATATCACATACAACTTCACAAGTGGACCCAAATAAATATTTAATGTGGCTAAACACATTTTCTAAAATGCACCACAAATAAATATTTATTTTACATAATTAAAATATTTTTTTCCTATGCAATGTTTACAAAATCCTTTTCTTAAGCTTGTTCGTGCCACACGTGGAGAGGTAAGAATGAGAGCTTGATCCAAGCAGAGGTTTTTGATGGGAATCCATAAAATAAGGTTAAAGTTCGAAAAATAATGGTTTAGATACGAATCATAAGAACCAAAGACCAAAGTTTTACTCCTAATTTTTATTTTTTATTTATTTTTTTAAAACTTTTGAAGTAAACGTGACAACCAAGAAACCTCTGCCATAAATAACAATGTTCATATTTCCTTCCACCTTTTATACTCCATTCTTTTTCAATCCAATTTGTAATACCAACGAACTTACCAATGCTAGTTCTATCAGGTTTATAAGCTAATATGCCATTTAAGCTCAAGGAATCTCCAAAGTGGGGACTCATCCCATCTTTTCACTATTCTGAATTTTTTTATAGGATTGTTTTCCCTCCTGGAAGAGATTGCTAGAGAGGACATCTTTGAAAGAGAAACTAGATCCCCCATTGCATTGAGAGCTTTGCCATCCTTCTTGAGAGCTACATCCTCAAAGAAATATTAGTGGTATGATGTATAAGGATTTCATCAAATAACTAAGATTTGTTTTTGTGTCATGTCATGGAAACTCTATTAGTGCCAAGGTGGTTTCATTTTGATGCCAATGAATGTTTTTCTTATAGGTAAAGTAATTATGAAAAAACTGAGCTTTCATGTTCTTTCACAGTTGGGATTTGTTTAACGTATGAAAGGACACTTGCTATGCATGATAACTGAGAAAATATATGAACTCTATGAAGAAATTGTATGTGAGGAAGAATTAGATCATAGTTTCTAGTGCACTAAGTGAGGTAAGATATTTCATATTTAGATTTTCAAAGCCTTAGTGTTTCTTATAAAATAACTTGCAGAACTCACTACTATAATAGTCTCCATAACAAGAAAAACCAGTGATCTGCAATGTCAGGACATATTGACAACATTTGATAATGATGTCTTTCAATAATACAAAAGTGATGTTTGCTTATTTTGACTAATCTGCTGTACATTTAACATTGTCACCAACCTATTATAACATTGTTCCCTTGATACAGTTTGATTACAAATAAAATTACATTTCAGTCAAGGCTGTTGGACCTTGCTTTCCTTGGTTGAGCACAAGGGCTTCATCTTCTCTGGTTTGCGGGTGGAAGAACATTCATTCTCAATACCAAACTGTAAACCTTCCAAATCTTCATTGTTTCCTTTGGGATCATGCAACTCAGAATCAGGAATTTGTATTTCTGTTTCTCTTGAAGTCTTGTTGTCCTTTGATTTACCCCATAGAACAGCATACATACCCACGACAATCACTACTCCCCCCACAACACTGCAATTATATAACAAATCTTATGAGTTCTAAGCTATATTTTAGTTGAGGGTAGTAGTTATAATTCATAACGCTGGGCTTTTTGAGGGAATATTAACATACCTTCCCAAATGGATAGGCTCAGCAATTATAATAGATCCCATAAATACCACAATAATGAGCTTCAATGGAGAAAATGCAGTGGCAAATACAGGCCCTTTTAACCGCATGGCATAACCTTGCAAATAATATGTCATTCCTGATGATACCACTCCCTGCAATGAAGAAAACATATTTTTTAAAATGTTTTTCAAAGTGTGGAATTTTGAAAGAAAAAGCATATTCCCTAAGGTATAGTAGTGTTGTACATTTGTCCTGTTTGCAGCCATGTCTCTTAAAAAGAAAAATATTTCTAAGAAAGTTGAGAGAAGAATTAGAGTAATATTAATTTTATTATGATGTTGTTATTGAAAATATGCATTTCAAGGGGTTGTATTTTAATTGACGAGGGTCATAGTGTGTGACACTATCTATTAGAATGAAGAATTAAGAATAAAAATATAAATTTCTTATTGTAAGATGTTATTGAAAATTCTCAACCAACCATGGAGACATTCAATCATGAAGGGGATTTATACATGCAAGTGCCTTCTCCAAAATTTACAAGCACAAGAGACACAAGAAATTATTCTTGAACTAAATAGGTATTGACACCCAAGAATATACAAGACTATAGGAAACATAGCAAATTTTAGTAGAAAAAGGCCCAACCCTAACTTCATAGGGAGAAGGTATATTTTTAAATCAACTAAATTTTCCCTAATTCTATTGCATATATAATATTTTATACAAGGAATCACATATTTCATTAAGTACACAATTTCTTCAATAAAACTTTATCACAACAACCTCTCCTAATTAGGTTCCTTTCTAGACTTTTTGAAACTAGACATTCAATTCATCACATGTTGAATAATGCACTCAACTTTTCTTTCAAGAAAAATAAATGTGTGGGAGCCTAATTGTGAAATGTCCATACTTGTACTACTGAAAATTCCTTTAGATTAGATCACCTACATATAGCGACAAAATATTCCTCATAGTATGTAAGAATGATTTCTACAATGATACAATATCCTTAATTATTAAGGTGCTAATTAATTGTTTCAAAGTAGCCCATACTCAACCGAGTCTTATTTCCCTTGGTTTCCACAATTAGCATGGGAATTATCTAATATTCAATAACCCCCTAGCTACATTTCATTCAATCAAGAACATGGTGCCAAAATCACAACTCCCTCTATAATTAATCCATAAGTTGTACTATATAATGTATTGGAACTCCCTTGTAGATTTCGTTACCAACTTAGGACTTAATGCTCTCATCCCTTGAATTCATTTGTTATGTAAATTTCTCTTTCAATAGATCTAAACATATTGCACTTGATTTAAACATTGAGAGGAAACACATATAACCTAAAGGTTTTGAACTCATCTTCAAATCCATGACTCAAATTTACTTTCCCTTTTGAATAAAAAATCATAGGAAAATGGTAGGATGCAAAAATGTTTTTATAATTAGATGATTTATCATTAAATTAAAAAAAATTAGAATTCATCTTCTTTCTCATTCCCTTTATCATACTCTTGTACTTTACTTTAGCTACTAAGTATCACCAACAATCAATGGACTAGGTTGATTTCTACCAAATCAATGATTGAAGGTCAAATAGATAAAAGGAAGCTGCAAGACATTACCCTTTTTCATTTAACATATGAAAATATAAATTAAACATGTCACCATAAACCAATTTGTAGACCATTCCTTGAAAATTTGTCAAATATATAAAACAGGCCTCTAATTCTTGCCACTTAACTTCACATGGTAATCCTTCATTTATTCTCACAAAGATAAATCCCTCAAAGAATTTTCACATTGGTCTTTCAACTAATAGGAATCAACCCACATTTCCATGTGCTTACTAAAATTCCATAGATTCGTTGCCTTAGCTTGTTCAAATCTGAACACACCATAAGTAATAGCTTGTATTGTTTGACAAAAAAATCAATCACCAGGTGTAAAATGGGGAAAATATTTTTTTTCCTCTCGATTTTAGAATTTTACCTATGTATAAAAAATGAGCATGCCACTACTTTTAACACCATTAACTGGTCTAAAATATAGACTACCATAAGTTGAGTAGATTGAGTGGAACCCCCATCATTTTTCATTTAATGACACATAGAAGTCTTGTACATGCTCTCCTACATAATTAGACCCATATATAATTTTAATATTGTTCTTTTAACAAGTAAGAATCAATTAATAATACTACATAATAATTTGCGTTCCTTTGAACTTTTCACCTATATTTTAATTTTAATTCCCTTAAACTCTTTAATCTATAATTTTTTATTAGTTCCTTATAGAATGGGCCCATATAATTAATCTTTGTAATCACCCTATTGCAAATGGCTTCAAAAAACATCAAGCTAAGTGTCCTTTGAATTTTTTCTACTCACCTTGTGTTTCCACTAGTTGATTAATTAAATAATCAATAGATCTAATGACCCCATGTTGATCAATATAAGACCAATGGCTAGGGGTGAAATGATATTAATTGAAACATCCAACACCTACCTTTTATATTTTCCATTTGTAAATGGGAATTGAAATTATAGCACTACTATGATGAATACTTTACTTGAACATCCATTAAATTAAATAGGTAAAATAGACTCATCATAGATCTATTACTAGACTAGTTGGAAAACCTTTATTTGTTCTTCATAACATAGGCCAACATGTGCATCCATGTACTTTCATTATAACCAATAATGAAAAATACACATAATACATGTGTTACATTAAAACTATATATTAAAACTATTTTCCTCCCACTTCATTTGTTAAGTAGTGACAAGATCCAACTATTTGCAATGATTGATGCAAAACCAATGGTCAAGGGGAAAATGTCAAGACTCAAGCTTTGTGCTTTTACATTTTTTATTGATTTGAGATGCAAAATATTTGAACATGCCATTAGACTTTGATGGTTCCAAAAATTAGAGAACGATTGTATATTTTATCTAGCTAAACCTATGGGCTCATAAACATGCAACATTATTTTTGTCCATATTTGCATCCATAGCCTTATATTTATTTTTGTTAGTGTGAAATTATATTCAAATTATTATAAGTTAATTAGGGAGTCATTTATTTAGGAATCTATTTTCTTTCTTACAGTTCTTTGTCTTATCATTAAGATTGATTTTATAATTTTCTACTTTATGTGGAATATTTTATTATTTTAATTATCCATTTTGTAATTAATCCTTATGAATTGCATTTGATTGCATCTTTATTTTCTTTTTATTTTTTTCTCATGTATAAATACTACATAAACTCTTGGTTCTAACATGGTGTCAAAGCCCCAAATCTATAAGATTTTCTCAAAAAATTTAAGGTTTAAGTCATGAGGTTGTACTTAGTGCATCCTAGAGAAAAAAACCCTATTAATTGCATTTAGAAGGCCTCAAAACTCTAAGACTACCTATCCAAACACCAAAATCAAACACTAGATTTTGTTTCATTTTTTCATTTTTGAAGTCTAAAATCATACATTATATAAATCCATACATATATATAGAATCTATACGATGTATTGTCACTATACATTGTGCTTGTGCTAGTTTTTCAACTTTTGCTTCTAGTGTACATTGAATATTTAAAATAATGGTTTTTAAAAATACACAATGGTTATTTATGTTATATAATGGTCATTAGTTGGCTAGTGATTTTATTATTTTCTAGGGGGTTTATTTTTTATGAGAATATTTTATTCTTCTAGTAGATAACAATTGATATTTAGTTTTTAACTCACAATTAAAAGTCTTGGTGAGAATTTCATATTTAAAATCTGCCCCAAAAATTTCCTCCTCCACTAGTTAGTTGTTGCACCCCCAAATTGCCTCCACCACCAATTCTCTATTGCATGCACTACCAAGTCTATGCCACTGCTAGAAGTTCTCCGCTCTACCATTTTCTAGGGTGGTTCTCAAACCCTCTACTGATATTTCATTTCTAAGGGGTTTCTCTACCACACTACTACCCATTGGGCCACTTCAACCTAACCATCATCCAACCACTAGGAGGCCACCTTTGGTCCATTTTTTCCATAAAAGAGTTTTTTCTTTTCTTTTGTCCATAACTTGGGCATTACAATATCATATTTTTGAAATAGAATAGGTGTTAGAAAGTTGTTTTTAAGCACTATCTATTGGTGCTATATTAAAAGTTCTAGATTTTTTATATATTATTTTGTTGCTAGTTGAATTCTAATAATCCATCTTGGATTTGAAGATCATATATTTTTGCTAGTTTATTTATTTATTATTCTTATAGTATTGGAAAGGTATTGAGGAACTCCTCTCATCTATCTATGTAGTTTTTCTAGACATTCAAATTCTGATGTGGAAAAATAAATCCTAGACCTAACACATAGACTACATGGATCAATCTTTCTTCAACATTAGAATCCAATCCAACAAGGTCTTTAAGATTGGCTAAAAACCTTAAAGGAAAGACAATCTTCTCTAGGCCAGATTCTTTTGTTGCTTTGAAAATTGATTGAATTTTATGTGAATTTATTGACCTAATTAACTATTAAACCAAATCTAAAAACACAAATTATTCACACAAAAGAAACTAAAAATGGATGGATTGAAAGTAGATCTTATAAGGATAGAGGTCTATGCACCTGTCATAAAATTTTGAAGTTGAATTGGAGGGTCAAGGGTAGTGGTGCCCTTGATTGAGAAGTATGATTCAAGGTTTGCAACTTTCTGGTCTATAATGTACAAATTTGCACTGTACTTTCCTACTCTACAACTTTTTGTCTCTAGATATGAACTTGTAAAATCACAACAAAGAGGGGGGAAAGGGTGGATATATAAGAGTTTTCCTTGTTCAAACCCCCATTTTGGTATTTCTACCTCCTAAAATAGTCGATTTATTAATGAATAAAGTGTGTGCTATGAACCTTAATTGTCTCTAAGGCTATGAAGAGATAAAATTCAAAGTAAATGATAAAAAAACCATACTAAAATGTGTTAAAGAAGGATTCCTAAATGACACAATCAATGATCAATGCAATAGAAAGTCAAATACCCTAGGGAAAATCAAATGCTCAAATACCTCATTTATGGTAGCAAGGAGATCAAAGTCTGAAGATGAGAACACACTAAAAATAATTCATTAGGTGTTTGAAGGAAGCCAAAGCTATCTCCAAACCTAGATTCCAACTATTTCTTCCATTGGAATCAAACTCCAATCACTATGCTAACTTGATCAAATTTTAAAAAAAATTGCTTTGTAATTCTGTAAAATTGGATATGTATTTTGGTAGATCTTTTTTGCAATTCCAACTACTTATTTTTTTGAAATGATATTTCATGTTTATATAGTGAAACATAGGAATAAATTAAAGTGTAGGTTGACTCATTTAAATTAATTTTTTTAGGATAAATTTATCACCAAGTATCGGGTTTGATTAACATCTCATAAATTAAAGACCGAGACAAAAATAGGAAATCAAAATATCGAGGAAAACAATTGGTCTAGGGTGATAACACCCTAGTCCAATTTTTTTGCACACATTTAATTTTGATTCATGATTTTAGGGTTTTCTTAATTAGGACTCATTTAGAAAATGAGCACTGGTCAGGGTTTAAAAGGTGAAATGTGATTGAGAAGGCACTTTTAGGGTAGCACTAACACATTCCCTTAGGTTGAAAGGAAAGGTCAAGGCTAGGGAATGTTTCTAAAATGAAATAATGAGTTGGACATTAAACCGAGCCTCAAATAAAGTATGAAATTATTCTTTCACCTTTAGGGAGCACAATTTGCGATGCTACATTTAGCCCCTACTTTAGTGGCCATATGACACTATGAGCATATGAAAGATGAAGTACCAAAAGATAAATCATGATATAGGAAAAAAGGATACCTAAAAGGATATTATACATGATGTAAAATATTTGTCAAGCAAGAGAATGAAGCCCCCAATGTAGTAACATATAAAGCACAACATTAGGAACTGCATCCTATAAAACCAACTTTTTAGAAATCAAAAAATCATCCTCCACATACAAACAAATTTATTAATCCAAAACTTCTAAGGAGAAGTAGATTCAAGGGTAGATGTGTGACCCCTATTTTTTATTACTTTATTGATGTAGAAATAGGGTGGTGATCTTGTTAGAACATAATGTTATTAGGGGTCATACCCGTATAACATTTATATATTGTTCTAATATAAGGTTATAAAACCTTATATATTATATGCTTATTAAGCATCTCCCATTTGAAATAATTATAGTCTAAATAATTATATTATTGATTATTTATGAATGGGGGTTGTTGAATAGGTGTGACTAATACCCTTTCAAGTATTATGTCACCCTTCCTCCTATATTTAAGGAGGTTCTCTCTCATTTGAGAGAGGTGGAATTTGGATATTATATTGTGAACTATATCACTATGCACATGAGGTATTATTGGCCATGTGAAAGTATGGAGAAGTATTCCCCAGGTTTAGTCTATGTTATAATAAACCATTACATTATAAGTGTTTTCATAAAAGGATGCTTTATGGGGTTTTTTATCCAAAAGGTTTTTCCCCATGTATATCTTGTGTAATATGTAAAATCTATGTTTGTATTATTATCATTTTATATCTTGTTTATAATGATTAGTATCCTAAGATCCTAATTTCTAACAGATCTCTCCACGTTGAATTGATTACATTTTTTATGGGAATTCCTTTGGTATGGTCATGTAAAAATAACACCAAGAACCAAAATTCATTTCATGAGAATGAGGCTGGAACCAAGATTCTAATGCAATAGATGACATAGAAACCAAAATTTGTAATCCCACATCATGATGATTTGAAGAAAATATGCTTAAAAGATTATATGAATGATACATTGCTAGTTTTTTACTATAAGTAATATTTTTTACTTTTTTTCTATCTATTTTGAATTTTTTAGTTTGAGAGCATCTTGAGTTAGGCCAAGAATCCCCAAGAGTGAAAATGTAACAACAATGACCATACCACACATTAAGGCTAGAGGCCTTGAGAGACCACATCCCATGAGGGGTGTTGATGCACAGGTAAGTCGTGTTTTCACTTTTCACATAGTTAGGAGCTCAATTTGTATTATTTTTAATAATTTTACTGAGAATGGGTTGTTCCTAATTAACTTTGGCACCCTAGACCAATGAGGACACCCTTGTCTAGAAAAAGTTCCCTAGAATTACATGGGTGCCCTAGTCCAACTATGGTGCCCTTGTCCAAGCACATTGTCTTAGAACTTGTAATTATTACTTTGAGTTGATTTTTCATTAATGAATGAAGTAATGAAAGAATTATTTTGTAATTGAAAAATATCATCACTCATGCGAGAGCACCAAGGGGGTCATGTATACAAACTTATATGTGAACACGCCACATTACTTTCATTAGCTGAGTAGAGGCACTTGAGAGATGTCAGTTTACTTTAGATCTATACCATGCCCACTATGACCTATACCATGATTCTATGTCAAAGGAACTTATGGAGCGATGGTATGTAGATACCTCTACATTTTTTTTTCTAACGTGAGAGATGACTATGATGCTTAAGGATGTGTACCGTATTCTATGGTTACCCATACGGGGTAGGACCATAAGCCATGAGGAGGGGAGGACATCATATGACATCCTAGCTGACTAACTATATTGTATCAACTAACCTATGTAAAATGATGGCAAGGGCCGAATATAGTGATGGCTTCCATATGAAGATGTTGATATTCCTATCCTTCATTGTATCTTGATCATTACTATAACATCGCTATTTGTACCAGTCTGATGAGGCACACGCATGCAGGGGGCCTTGTACACACTATACGAGCAATGAAGGAGAAACATACCATGTTCACCTTGGGGTGAAGCATATTTACACTATGAGACACAAATCCTAATGATGTACACCCTCCTTTAGGTCTAGGCATTCAAGCACAATTTTTGTACATGGCTTGCAACTGATAGAGGTAGCCTGGACACATCCGTGAGCCTACTCTTACCGATTGAGGATACCATGGTGGTATGGAGATATATTATATTGGCATATTGTATTTGATCAATTGGATTCCATAGACTTGATCTTAAGGCCCTATAGGACACTACAACCCTTAACAAGCTTGTCACAATAGCTTGCTAGGATGTAACGAGACTAATTTTTCGTTGGTCGATATAAGTATATTGTTATGTCATTCTACTATGATTGAGTGACCAAATAGTTTGGTCACCCTCAGGGAGTTCACATCCATCAATTGAAATATACTAGATTAAGTTGTAGTGACGCTAGACCCAAGGACATAACTCGCCCAACCATCATGGACATCCCTTTGAGTGATTTTGATGATGAGGAGAAAGATGCACATTTTTTGTCATGTGGATGATGTTGGATTGAGTATCTTATATACTAGGTGGTGGAGCACCACATGTCTTGATCATGTATTTCCTATGGATCATCCTACCAGTGATCTAGGTCCATGGATGCATAATTGGGAGGAATACAAGGAGGAGGAGGGTGACAATAATGGGGCATTCAGATATGATGAGGAGGAGGATCAATCGACAATGACATCGGGAGGAGATCTAGAGGAGCAGGAGTTGGCCAATGGTGCTCCTAAGGAGAGGCCTAGGTCTTGTCCTCACATATCACAAGTACAACTTGCTACATTGGAGAGATCGAGCATACATGAGCATGGGGAGATGAGTAGAGTGGTGGAGACCATGCCCCCAACATCACAAGTAATCCCAGATAGAAATATAGTTGTCTCATGCATGGATCCCTACTAGCAAGCTAGCGACCCAAGTGATATGATATGCTTTTTGATTTTGTAGGATATTATATGTTGCACTTAAAATTTGACTTATATGATGATGTATCTTACTTGATTTTATGTATTTTATTCTTGCAATTGGCACTTGAGATTGGCTTGAATTTATGGGTTGAGTGATGGCAGAGATGATTCTTGATGTGTAGCTACATCAGTCTTTGCAAGTTGATTATAGGCCACAATAGACTGTAGGACATCATGTGGATATTTTTTAGCCCATAGCATGACTAAGAGCTACATATGAGGAGATTAGATCAGAGAGAGATCAAGATCCCACTGATGATCATGCATAGATGATCCTATGAGCAGATTTAGCTAGTGTGAGTTGGGAGAGACTGACTTCAACAATAGTTTACAACGATAGTAGAGGCCAATGCAAAGCTTAGAGGTGAGCTCAAGGTTGTATAGGCATAGAGTAACTCTAGGAGTTATGATCAACTATCTCTCACTGAGCACCACCACCAGAACTTGAAGGGTCCAATAGCCATAGACCTATAGGTTGATTATATGATATTGTATTCAATACACCACATTTTTCTAGCATGGTGATATGAGGATGTATATCGACTTTATGATGTATATATATGAGCATGTTTATTTGTTATGAATGTGTTTATTAATGCTTTTATACTGCATGTGATTTAATCTTAGAATTAAATATGCATTACATTTCCTTAATTAAATACTAATGTGAGTTAATATGTATGGAAAACTAGATGCATACGTGATTGAATTAAACAAACTAATAAATATTATTTAATAAATATAACAATGATCTTATTGATACATGTGTAATTGATATATACTAGATGTGATTTAATTAAACAACTTATAAACATTGTTTAATTAAATACCTCATTTTTACTTAGTGCAAACATGTTGAACTAGATGTGACTATACTTTAATGATCTAATTAATATGGTACACAACCTAATGAGTAGTATGCTAACAAGTAATTATCAATATTGAGAAAATGAATCTAAAATTAAAAACACAATTTTTTCATAAATGAAGAAATGCAACATAAAATAGAAAATAAACTCATCTATCTAACCTACATGCTCTAAATATTAGTATACTATTCAAAAATTTAAATGAATCTAAGCATAAACTCTATGCAAATACATAGAATTGATAGGTTCTTTGAGATTCATACCATCCATTGTAGAAATATTATATGCACTTGATCCATAGACCTCATGATGATGTAGGGTCCTAACCAATTCAGGCCAAATTTTCCCTTTTCTCTTGGTGCGACATTCACATTATGTTGATTTTCATAAAGCACTAGATCACCAATCTTAAATGAACAATGGATAAAACCTTCATTATATTTGCATTGAAGATTATTGTAATAAGCTTATAGATGTTCGAGAGTGTGTATACATTGTTCATAAAGCATCTCAAGTTGTTGAAGTCATTTTTATCTATAGGAATTGTCATCTAGAATGTCATTGAGATAAATTCGTAATGAAGGAATTTCTAACTCCAAAGGCATGATGGAATCTGCCCCATACACAAGGTTGTAGGGAGTAGTACCTATAGCCGTACAATGCTTGTGTGGTAATCCCCTAATGCATAGCATAGTTGAGTATGCCAATCTTTATCATGTTTATTAATAATTTTCCATAAGACTTGCTTGATTGTTTTATTAGAAGCTTCCACTTGAACATTTGATTGTAGATGATATGGTGTAGAAAAACAATATTTTATATAAAAAAATTCAAGGAATTCCTTCACCTCTATGTTCTTAAATGATGTAACATTATCTAAAACTAAAATAAAAGGAATACCAAACCATGCTATAATTTTATCAAGTATAAAGCAACAAATGAATTCATCTATAGTGGATTGAAGTGGAACCTCTTCAACCCATTTCATGAAATAATCTATAGTTGTTGTGATAAAAGAATGTCCTTGAGAAGGGGGAGAAATTTTACCAATAAGATGCAAGCCCCATACAAAAAATGGACAAATAGAAATTTGAGAATGAAGTTCATGGGTAGGAGCATGAATCAATTTGTTATGTTGTTGACATTTAGGGCATTTTTTGACAAAGGAAATAGAGTCTTGTTCTATGTTTTTCTAATAATAACCAATACAAAGTAACTTACACCAAAGATCAACCATCGAAGTGTCCTTCACAAGCACCTGAATAAGCTTCTTCAAGGGAAATGGGGATCTTTGATCTTTTAAGGCAACGAAGAATAAGACCATTATATGCCCTTTAGTATAGCACATTAGATAGAATGATGTATCGTGCTGCGAGCTTTTAGATATGAGCTCAAGTGTTCTTTCTAAAATGATTAGGAAACGTACCATTGTGCAAATATTGAAATATATGGGAGTACCATTCATTTGAATTAATATTAAGACAACAAACCACCTCATTTTTAACATTTTTAATATTAATATATGGGAGTATACATGAATGTGGTTTTAATAAAATCCATACCTATAAGAATGATCCAAACCCATGTATTTGACATACAAATGTCATATAGAGACATTTTTAATATTAATATATGGGAGTATACATGAATGTGGCTTTAATAAAATCCATACCTATAGAAATGATCTAAACCCATGTATTTGACATACAAATTTTATAATCTATATATTGAATTTGAGGTGAAATATAGGTAGAGAATATCTATAAAAGAAGTTTGAATTAATCTCTAATAGAAAAATAAATTATCAATTAAGTATATTTATACATAGCTAGATAAGTTTTTAATTAATATTTTTCTTTTAAAACTCACAACTAGCAATTAAAAAAATAGATAAAAACATAAATAAAGAAAACATCTAAGGAGAATGGAAGATTTA
This sequence comes from Sequoia sempervirens, assembly GCA_007258455.2. Classification (NCBI taxonomy): domain Eukaryota; kingdom Viridiplantae; phylum Streptophyta; class Pinopsida; order Cupressales; family Cupressaceae; genus Sequoia; species Sequoia sempervirens. The sequence continues at coordinate 357,812,993 of VDFB02193867.1, forward strand.
AGTTGTATGAATTTAAATCATCCAAGAAGGAAGAATCATTTATTAGATGTGAATATTTAAATGGTTTATAACTTCATATAGCTTATTGTATTGCATGAAAATGAAATAACATCAAATTAAAATCAATTCAACACTCAAATCAAACACATGCAAACCTTAAATTGAGCATATTGTGAAGAACTATTCATTGTGGAATATGGGTGCTTAATTTTCTAGCATAATGCTAGCATTCCCTAATTGGAAAACTAACAATATTTTGATATAAAATTGAATGCTTGTGAGACAATGACGAATGGGTTTGATTTATTAATTTTGAAGAGAATTGGATGAATGGATAGGATTCAATATGGAGTCTCATATCTGTTCCATAAATGACGAGGATATTTAGTAACCATAAGAGAGTCACATATTATTTAACTTTTTAATTAAAATAATTATTATTCATCAACTCAAATTTCCTGGGGAGATAACAAATTTGATTAATGAGTTAACTACCTATATGGATGATCTATTTGAGTGCATGGGAAAATTAGGGTGATACTATTTTCATGTAATATTTAATTGATTGCATGAATGAGTGAAGTAGATTTTATTGATGAGTGGGATTGGGAGTAAGTTTGACTAAACTAACTAGACTTGATAGTCAACTAGGTGAGATGGAATCATAATTGAATTATTAAATTATTGGAGCACATGAGGTAGAAATTAATATTAAATTAATTCATTAGTGGATAATACAAGCATAAATTAATAGATAAATTGATAAATATGTAGAAAAATAATAAATAAATAAATGGATAATTAATGGAAAATGGGTGCTTAATATTAGTCAAATTTAATTAAATAACTTAGGACTTATTTAATTAAATTATTAGGCTTTAGGAGTCCTAGGAGATTGACAAATGAATTTGGTGAATAAATGATGAAGACGAAGGAAACATTATTTAGGTGTGTACACTTATATAATTTATTCACCAATCAATCCAATACATATAGACAATTGTGATAGTATTAGAAAAATCTATTAAAATATTTATATAAGTTTAATGGTAAACTATTTATTATTTTCCATTGATTTAAAGAAGGGGTCTCCCTCAAACATAAATAAAAATAATGTAATTATATTCTTACTAAAAACCCTATCTTAGATATATGTAAACAATTTGGAATTCAATATTTATATAGAAATAGATAAAAATGAAATAACATATGAATATGATTTTTTTCTTAAAATAAATGAAGTGTTGAAGTTAGCCAATGAACTTACAGTGTAGATAATAGCTACAAGGTTGATGTTCCATGCCAAATTCCATATTGAAAGATCTCTCTCAAATATGAAAGTTGTTGCAATTAACTCTATTGTTCCCACCAAACAAATTAAGGTTGTAATTGAAATTTGAGCTTGATATCTCCTTACAACTCTTGTCTGCACATCAATAAGTTAATTATTTACTATATATAGATTTTTTACTATAACATCTCCTATTAAATATAATATATATCACCTGAAGAATATAGAATGCAGTATAAGATAGACATGAAGCAAGTAACATAAGTGAACCCTTAATCCAATCTTTATCCTCAAACTGTATCGATGTAAGACCCTTATAATTATTATGTAGATTCCACAACATGTGAAGAACAGTGCCCTTATAGAAGATGAGTAGCATAGCCCCACCGACACTAATTAGTGTGCCTATTATCTTTGCTTGGCTACGAACATCTTTAAGCCTTACTTCCTCCATTCTGCAAGTTCCATAAACATTTAGGATATTAATTAATATACATATGTATTCTTATAAAAAAATTTAAAAAATTTGATTTAAATTTAATGTAATTTATTTTTATTATAATTTGAAAAAAATAATTATGATACCATAAAATTATTTACATTTATTTTTTAAAAATTAATATTTTATTCATCTTAACATGGAATTTCCTTTTAAATAAGAAACATCAAAATTGATAACTCATTTAAACTTGTGTCAATTTATCAATAGACTACAATTCACACAAAAATAAATTTTGATTTTATTTGAACTATTCTACTATTTCTCATGTCATTATAGTCTTCTTTTCTTAGTGAAGACCAATATAGTAGGTCTATTAAAATAACATTCATGAATAATAGCAGGGGATGGGAGACTCTTCTGGCAGGTTGGCATTTTTTCAAAATTCTGCAAGGGCAAGAAATGTTGGTTCTCCCCCTGGTGGTAATGGTGGTAGGTCGGAAGATGTTGTCACTAATGGTGTAGAACTGTCAGCCTGTAGTGGGGCTATGGGATTTGATGGTGGGTCCTCTTTTTTATCTTTTGTTCCAGACTCTTTGGGTTTGGGTGACAGACCTCTTTCCAAACTTTGTGTGGGGGCCATTCCTCCTCATAATGTGAGCCTGTCCTCTTCCCCACGTTCGAAGATGCCTAGAAAAGGTGCTAATTGTGAAGGACATAAGAACATGGAGGTCTTTTCAAATGGACCAAACTGGTCTAGACTTTTGGGTGCTAAGCCTAAAAGGAAGAGCTCCTTAGTGTCAGTCAACTTTCAGGCGAATCTGATTATAGGAGAATACTCAGTGTTGGTTCCTAATTGCATTATTGAGAACTGGTTGGTGTCTATGGGCCTTACTCTAGTTGGAAATTTTATGGGGCCTCACCCTAATGTTGAGTTGGTCTGTAATCTTGCTTCTAAACGTTGGAGGATGAAAGGCCAGGTGGAAGTAGCTACAATGGCTAAAGGATTTTTCTCGTTCTCTTTCACCTACAATGAGGACATGGTCGATGTTCTTATTGTAGGGTTGTGGCTAATTGGTAAGTCATCCTTGGTTCTTAAGAAATGGGAGGTTGGTTTTAACCCTAGTTCTTGTTCTTTTTCTTCAGCCCCTATGTGGGTAAGGCTTCCAACTTTGCCTCTAGAGTTTTGGGACGAACAAGTGTTTGCTGGAATTGCTAATATGTTTGGTAATCTTCTTTGCATTGATCAAATGACTGCTTCTAGGAAGAGGTTAGTCTATGCTCGTTTTTGTGTGATTGTGGACCAATCTGTGGACCTTCCTGAAAAGGTGATGATTAACTCGAAGCTGGGGGTCTGGAACCAATCGATTGAATATGAATTGGTCCCCTTTGCTTGTTTCCACTGCAAAAAAGGTTGGGCATTGGGCTAAGAAATTCTTGTCAAAGGATAAACCTATCCTGTCCCAGCCGTGTATGGAATGGAAGGAGAAACAAAATGTTTTGGAAGTTGGTGTTTTGGAAAGGGATGATGCTACTAAGCATCATATGACTTCAGAGGAGAGGGTCATGGATACCTCTAGTAGGGAGGTGGGTATGTCAGGAGGGGAGAATGATGAGGTTGAATCTCCTTAGGGTATTCGGGTCTCGTCAAGGGATAATCAGTTGGTGGAAGAAGGGGAAGTGGTTGCTAGCTAGGAGGCTTTTCCTTCTAATGGGGTGGGGGATTCTAAAATAGTTGAGGTGGTGGAGGTTGTTAAGGATCCTAAAATAGCTGAGGTGGTGGAATTTGTTAAGGAATCATCTACGTTGTTGATTTCTCCCACAGAAAGGGAGACGGTTGGTATGGAGGTGATCTTGCAAGAGCCCCTTGGGGCTATTTCAAATTTGGTGCTCACCTTTTCTATCAACTGTTGTGAACTGGTAAGCTCACAACAAGTTAAGGAACCTCACTTTTCTCCAGTCAAGTCTAGAAACAGAAAGAAGAACTTAGTCACCTCAAGGGGTGGCTACTAGGAATTGGTCAAAGGCTGATTGTGGATTGGAACCAAGGGGTAGAAGGAGACCCACTCTACTTCAGAGTAGGGAGAAGGAAAGTAGAGCTGATATTGTTGATGGCTCCTAGAAAACTCTATTTGAGATGTGTCTTAAGGGAGCATCTCAAACTCCTCTATGAAGATTCTTTCATAGAATATTCGAGGGTTGAATAACCCTCACAAATAGGATCTCCTTGCTAACCTAGTGAGGGATCATAAACTGAATGTGATCTTGATTCAAGAAACAAAAATTCCTATTGAAAGTTTGGAATGTCTTAAGAAAAGATTCTTTAAGGAGTGTGGCCTTCATGGTTTTGATGCGGATGGTGCTTCTGGAGGTGTGGCTACTTTCTGGAATATGAAGGTTGTGGTTGGGAAGGCTATTTATGCGGTCCCTAATCACATTGTTACTTCCTTTTACCATAATAAAAGTGATTTTTCCTGGGTCACTTCAAACATTTATGCTCCTAATGTTAGAAGTGCTAGAAAGTATTTCTGGGGTAATATGTGTTCCTTCAAAGTTGATTTCCCCTCTGAACATTGGTTGGTCATGGGAGATTTCAATACTCCGTTGAGTTTTGATGATAAGTTGGGTGGCTCTCAGATTGATGATGAGAGAAGATTCGACTTAATGTCTTTTGTAAATGACAATTCTTTGTTTGATGTTGATCTGCGTGGAGCCTCGTATACCTGGTCGAATTGTAGGATTGGTGATGCTTTGATCCAGGTCAAGCTGGATTGGACCCTTCTATCTCATGTGTGTTGGCTCATTTTTCCTGCTCCCTCTTAGCCCTTACAAGGCTGGGGTCGGACCATTTTCCTATTTCATTATCGGCTAAGGTGGCTGGTTGCAAGCGGTCTTTTCCCTTCAAATTCTAAAAAATGTGGATGTCTCATTCAAAATTTAAAGCCAAGCTTGCCTCTTGGTGGGATATCCAGGTGGATGGGTCGGCTATGTACATGGTGGTGAAGATTCTTGTTGTGGTTAAGGTTAGTGTGAGAAATTGGAATAAGGCCTCCTTTCGACACATTTTCCAAGAGAAAGCTTGTATCAAGGTGAATCTTGATCTTGTTCAGCAAAATATTCAAGCTAGGGGATATAATGATAATTTGGCTAATGAAGAGAGTGTGCTTTTGTCCCATATCCATAATATAGTGGCAAGGGAGGAGGAATTTTGGAAAAAAAGGTCGTTGGCGGTGTGGCTTAACTATGGTGACAGGAATACTAAATTATTTCATCTCACCACGCTTAAGAATCGTGCCTCCAATCAAATCAAGTGCATTCGTCAAGACGATAGGGTGATTGAGAATTAGGAGGAGATTAGGCGGGCGACTATTGCTTTCTTTTCTAATCTCCTAACGGATGATTTTGCTCCTTCCTTGGTTGATTAGGATCAATTGTTGGAAGTCATTCCTCGCCTGGTGACGGATGATCTCAATCGTATGCTCTGTGGTATTCCCTTTGCGGAGGAAATTAGGAATGCATTTTTTTCCTTTGTTGGGAACAAGGCCCCTGGACCGGATGGGTTCCCCATGTTCTTCTTTCAAGAGTTCTAGACTATTGTTTCCAATGATGTGGTGGATATGACTAAAGAGTTTTTTGGCAGTCATAATTTTCTTAAGGAATTGAATGCTACTTTTTTGGTGCTGATCCTAAAGATCCTTGGGGCCTCGGCCTTTAATGAGTTTAGACCTATTAGCTTATGTAATTTAATTTATAATATTTTCTCCAAGGTTCTGGCGGTTAGGCTGCAAAGGGTTTTGCCTCTGATTATCTCCCCCCATCAAAGTGGCTTTGTTGTGGGTAGGAAAATTCTTGACCCTATTATCACTGTGCATGAAAATATTCATTCGTTGATGGTTAAAAAAAGGGTTGGCTTCTTGTTAAAATTAGATTTGGTTAAATATTATGATAGGGTTAATTGGTCTTCCTATATAGAGTCCTCTATGCTTTCAATTTTTTTGATATCTTTGTTCAGCTAGTTAGGAGCCTCATTTCAACGGTTTCATTTTCTATGTTGGTGAATGGCTTTCCTTCTGACTTCTTCAAGAGCTCATGGGGGGTGTGGTAGGGTGACCCAATTTCACCCTTCCTCTTCATTATTTTGGCTGAAACTTTGGGTAGGTCGTTGTAGTTGAAGCTTTCTTCAGGTGCCCTGAAGGGTCTGAGACCCTCTTCTTCCTCACCCCCCTATGCGCATCAATAGTTTGTTGATGACACTTTAATCATGGTTCAGGCTTCTATTGTGGAAGCTAGGACCATTAAATTGACCCTTCAGAAGTATGAGGTGACGTCTGGGTAGTTGGTGAGCCTCCCCAAGAGCACAATCTTCTTCCTCAACACCCTGGAAAGAAGAAAGATGAGAATTGTTGGTATCCTTCAGTGTTTTGTGGGTTCTCTCCCATCGACCTACCTTGTTTTTCCTCTTGGAGCTAATTCATCTCATGATTCCTTTTGGAATGGATTGATTGATAAATACAATGAAAATTTGGCAGGTTGGAAAGGTGCTTTGCTTAGTCAGGCTGGAAAATTGGTGCTCATCAAGTCTACTTTATAGAATCTCCCAGCCTCTTTCAGATTCCTCATAAATTCTGGGAGAATATTGAGTGCATCCATAAAAGGTTTCTTTGGTCAGGTATGGAGGACAAGAATAGATTGAGTTTGGTGTTGTGGGAGGAGGTGTGTCGTTCGAAATGACAAGGTGGTCTGGGTCTGCACAAAATTAAACCTTTCAATTTGGCCCTTGTGGCCAAACAATTTTGGAATTTCCTTCATGGTGAGAAGGACTGGATGGAGATCCTGGCTTCTAAATATCTTTCTCAGGTGGATAAATTTTGGGAGTTTTTGAATAAGGATTTCTCTCCTCCCTCAGGCTCCTACTTATGGAATTCACTTATCAGATCAAGAGGTGTTATTTTTGCTAGCATCCAATGGTCGGTTGGGAATGGTCAAGATATTCTCTTTTGGGATGATTTCTAGTATGGGCATGGTCTACTGTGAGATTTTGTTGGGGAGACCCACTAGAGGGACTTGTGTATTCGAGAGTTCAGGAGTCATGAGGCTAACTATATTGTGAATGGGGAATGGAGGAAGATCCATGAGGTATTTCCTATGCTAGTGTATCTATTTAAGGAGATTTCTAGAATTCACATCCATGTTTCCCCCCAGAGGGATATGGTGATCTGGAGAAGGCTCCCGAATGGGTTTTTTTCTATGGCATCTTCGTTTAAGTCCTATCATGACTTTGTGGGACCCAAGCCATCGTGGGGTTTAGTGTGGTCTTCAAAGTTGATCCCCAAGATCAATATTTTTTTGTGGTTAATGGTGCAGGACAAGATCTTAACTATTAACAATCTGTGGAAAAGGGGGTTCTCCATGCCCAACAAATGTTACCTATGTAAGATGGATGTGGAGGACAGTTCTCACTTGTTTATTGGCTATAATTTTGGTTAGGAAGTATGGTCTCTCTTTCTCAATCTTTGGCGAGTGGAGTGGATTTTTCCTGTTTCGATTCGGGAGATTTGGATCCAATGGAATGCTCCTTATAATCCATCCTTTTGATTTCTTTGGTCACTTATGATTCCTCATATTATCTAGGGTTTATGGAAGGAGAGGAACAACATAATTTTCAGGGATGCTTCCCTCTCTCCTCTCTCCCTTTTTTTCAAAATTGTTTCTTCTATTATGGAGAATTTTTTGCTGGTGGTTGAGAAAATTGATATTTCGGGAAGAGTGATGGTTTCAGATTTATGATGCCTTGGTGGTGACCCATTGGAAACTATCTTGTGATATTGCTAAAACCTTGAAGAAGGCTAATCTGGATATGGATGGGGTGGTTTGGTTACCTCCTCTTGGCTAGCACAGAGTCAACTTTGATGGTTTGGCTAAAGGTAATCTGGGTCCTACTGGTTGTGGGGGGGTGTTGAGAGATCACAATGGTAGGTTAGTTTCAGCGGTGGTGCTCCCTTTGGGAATCCAGAAAAACCACTTTGTTGAAGTTGTTGTAGCCTATCATAGCATTAAATTGGATAGAGACTTGGGGGTCTCTAAGCTCTGGATCAAACCTGGGATTCCCTAAATATTATTAATTGTCTAAGGAAAGGGTCCCCCCACTCTTGGACTATTAAGAATCTCCTTCTGGATTCCATTACTTTAAGCCGTGAATTTGATGAAATTTATATATCTCATGCCTATAGAGAGGAAAATTTTGTGGCTGATTGGTTGGTGAATTTTGGGGTGACATCGGCAAGGTCTTGGGAAGTGAATGAGGTCCTTCCTATTGAATTAATCACTCTAATTCATAATGACTCACATTAGCTCGTTGGTGTTGGCCACCTCCTTGGATTTTGGAATGCGTGGACATTATGGAGTTTTCTGGTTGATTAGACTATTCGCATAGATGATGCTTATTAGTGTAGACATCCAAATTTGGACACATAATTTATCCAAATTTACCACTTTTCATCTAAACATCCTCTTATCCAAGTTAATTAAGTAATATTACTATTATTTAATTAATATCCTTAATTCTGCCAAATCCCTAAGGTATTTAATTAATAATTAAATACCTTACCCTCCTTAATCCTCCTTTCATCAAATAAATTAAATAAATATACATTTATTTAATTCCTCACATGTCATTTTCATCTAATCCTAATCCATCTCCTAATTTCTTCATTAGGGATGTGCACATGCCTAATCCTTGATTAGGATGTGTCACATCCTCCAACTTTTGCAAGTTGGCTTCTAATCCTCATTTATCTTCTAATTATGATTAATTAATCTTAATCAGTACCTTGGTCAACTCTCTCCATCCCCCAAGGAATTTTTAATTCCTTTTTATTCCCTCAAGAATCCCTTTTCCCATGCATCTTCTAGAATCTTTGACTTGTCACATCAAGTCACATGTGACAAACTCCCACCTTTTGGGAACATTGTCTTATCCACTAGATTCTTCCAATCATTGTGAATTTAAAATTCACTTTTATTCACCCAAGATTCTTCCCATCTCCCAATGTACTTGGAAGGTACTTGTCCTTCCTCCACCTCATGTACCTTTTGGCCACCTCACTTACACCTCATCTCCCCTTAGCCACTTCACCATCCACATGTCAAGATGTGAGGGCTTGTGAGTTTCAACTCACCATAGCCCTTCATCTTGACTTTGTTGGATGAATCTCAACCGTTGAATTCTCTAGAGAATTCAAATTCTTCTATAAATACCCCCTCCTCAAGGGCATTTTCAACACTTTCATTTTGAGCAACCTTATGCTGCCAATTTGCATTCTCAAGCATTTGCTACCATTTAGCCATCCATTTAGTCATTTTGCATTATCAATCTTGCATCTAGTAACATCAAAAGCCATCTAAAGAGCATACAAATTCATCAAAATCAAGGGCCAACCAAGGAGTCTTCAACAAGAAGGAAGGTATAATTGATTTACGTTTGTATTTCATCTATTTTCCTTGTTTTATCACTCTTTAGGCTAATCATTGAAGTGTTCTTAGTATTTTTCTACTTGCATTTTTAGTTATTTTGCACATTAGAATAGGGTAAAATTCCAAGGTACACATTTTTTGCACGTCCGGTGGGACCCACAAATGGGTTCTTGCATTTAACCTTCATTTTTGCTAGGTATTTTGCAAAAAAAGGTCGCAGAAAGGCAGAAGCACCCTCTGTTTTACTGCAGAAAGGTGGAAGCGCCCTCTATTTTACTGCAGAAAGGTGGAAGCACCCTCTTTTTTACTACAGAAAGGAGGAAGCACCTTCTATTTTACTGCAGAAAAGCGGAAGCGCCTTCTCTTTTACTGCAGAAAGGTGGAAGCACCCTCTTGTCTGCTACAGAAAGGCGATCACACCCTACATCTGAAAATTTGATTTTGGCTAATAGTTTGCTGCAGTTAGGCGTATACGTCATTTTGCTTAGAAGATCTTTTCTAACACTTTCTTGCAGTAGGGCATACAACTTTTCTTTTTAAAAATCTGATAAAGTTTCCTGCAGAGGGGCAGATACGCCCTTTTATTTTTGAAAGGCTCTTTTCCTCTAACATTTTGCTGCAGAAAGGTGGAAGCGCCCCTATTTTTGCTATAGAAAGGCGGAAGTGCCCCTGTTTTGTTGCAGAAAGGCGGAAGCGCCCCTGTTTTTGCTGCAAAAAGGTGGAAACACCCCTATTTTGCTGCAGAAAGGCGGAAGCGCCCCTGTTTTTGCTGCAAAAAGGTGGAAGCGCCCCTGTTTTACCACAGAAAGGTGGCTACGCCCCAAAACAGCACAGTTTGGAAGCATATTATGGCGTAATCGATCAAGAACGGAGAATAAGATAGCTAATGTTTGTTTGCAGGGCCATCTATTTGATCAAATTTTTGAAAAATTATCTTTGTTGTTTGAACATAGTCTAACTAGGGGAAGTAACCTTTATTGCTTGCCGTGCTTGTCTATTATTGTGTCACCCAAGGGGGCATTAATTTGTTTTCACTTTCCCCTTGCACTTCGTGTGAGCCTGGGGAGTATTTGGAAACAGTTAGTGTCTTCTTTCTAGTGAGACTTGCTTGGGGATTTCATCACCCAAGGGATGATTCCAACCACGTGTACCAGCGGGGTATATAAAGGGGGGAGAACGAAAGTTGTACCCCAATCCAGTCACGTCGTAATTGGTGGAGCGTCGAAGCTAGGGTGATACCTAGATAGACATGAAGAGTTGGTCTGAGCCTTTTAGTATCTCGCTGGGGTTCCCGACTCACGCTTGTGATGGGCTGGTGTTCACGGTTGTGCCTCACGTACTGAGAGTATATCGAGGACTCCTTAGAAACCTTGTGCATCCTAGATTAAGACCTTTCCTGGCCATACCCTTAACATTAATTATAGGATTGTGCTTGCTTGAAGTGTTCTCTTGTGAAAAACCCATGAAATCTTTGATACATTGGCCTTATTTTATCATTTTGAGTCCTTGCCATAGCCATTTCCATCACAACGAAGCTCTGTCTTACTGCAGAAAGGCGGAAGCGCCCCTGTTTTGCTGTAGAAAGGCGGAAGCGCCCCTGTTTTTGCTGCAGAAAGGCAGAAGTGCCCCTGTTTTGCTGCAGAAAGGTGGAAGTGCCCCTATTTTTGCTGCAAAAAGGCAGAAGCGCCCCTATTTTGCTACAGAAAGGCGGAAGCGCCCCTGTTTTGCTGCAGAAAGGTGGAAGCGCCCCTGATTTACTGCAGAGGGGCGGATTTTCCCTCCTGAACACCTGAAATCACCCCATTTGGATCCATTTAGCCTCTAAACCATCATTTAATCATTGCCAACCATTATCTAATCATCCCAAGCCTCCGTTTCGTCACTCTAAGTCTCCCAAAACCTCCATTTGATCAGTTTAAACCTCCATCTTATCATTCCAAATCTTTGTTTAACCATTCTAAATCCTCACTCATTCTCCACAATCATCTTCAATCCACCTGTTCATTTTAATTTCCTCATATTCCATTCAAAAGTCCATACCCTCACCTAACGAACACCATAATTTTACCATTTACATCGCCAAACACCACCCATAACCAAACCGTCCTAACCTTGAATTACAAAGTGGTTACCCAAATTGACCATAGCACTTGAATTTGATTATTAGTCTTTAACCTCGACCCAAATCAATTTGCTTCCATCTTGAGGTGAATTTGGTGTCGTAAGTTATCATCCTCGGCCCAATCAATCCATTCCTATCTTAAGGTGGATTTGGTGTTGCGATCATCCTCTTAATCAATTAAAGCTCTTGGTCACTAAGGGTAACTTCCTTTGATCAAACTTAAGGTCTCTCTCACATCTTTCATCATCCAATCATACCCATCCAATAATCCAAATCTATCAAAACCAATCATTTGATCAAATTACCCAATCAATCAAATCACATCTGTTCAACCAATGCTATCCTATGGATCTTAATAATCCAATCCAATTCAATCAAAATCCAATCTAGCCAATCAAAATCCGATCCCATCAAAATCCGATCCAATCCAATATATCCAAACAAAATCTGATCAAAATCCAAATCCTATCAAAATCACATCTCATCTAACTACAATCAAGTCATTCAGCAAAAACATCTTTATAATCCACCCATAGCACATTTGCATGCAAGTTCGAACTAGGTCCCAAGTTAAGAGACAAATGGAACAACAACAAGGTCAAAATACCCAAGCGAACATGTCTCAAGACCTTAATAACAATACAAATCCCACCAATGGTGCAAATATTGCTCAAGATCCTAAGAACGTCCCACAAGATCCTCATAATGGTACTTCATCACACTCCAACACCGAGAATCAGAACAACTCACCACATGGTGAAGAGAGTATGGCTAATCAACCTGAACTCACACTTGAGGAACATTTTAGTAATCCCGCCAATGTGCAAATGACTGACCGTCTACTTGAAAAACATGGGGAAGAAATTTTGGCCCACCTAATTGAGAAGGGTGTCAAACCCCCCTTGGGTGTTGACTTGTCCAAATATAGGGGTTCCCCATCTAACATACTCCAAGGTTCACAAAATGCACCAGAAGGTTCATACTTCCCCAATGTTCCTCCAGTTGAGGGTTGGCATCAACCTGAATTTGGAAACGCTATCCTCTATCATGTTAACTATCCCCCACATGCTTCGACCTCAGTTATGGGAGGTCCTCAAGTGCCTGATCCCAATAATCCTTTTGCCTATGGTATGCCACAAAATGTTCCACAACCTTCGCCATTAACATTAACATCCCCCCTCCTTCGAATCAACCTACAGTCAACACTGGGGGAAACCCCCTTTCCACATTGCCTCCACCTCCTGGGGCCACGCATCTACCATCATCCTCATATACGTCTCAATAGCTTCACCAATCCAACGTTCCACCTCAATTACCTCCACAAGCCACATCCCAGCTGAACGTTCTGGGTGGTACCCAACAACCCCCTTTACAAAACACTTCTACGCTACCTCAGCCATCTCATCAGCAACAACCTATACATAATACTTTGGCCTCTTCACAACAACCACCCTACCAACCACAAGGCAATCCATCTCGACCTATTGCTTAGACCATATCCCCTTTTCTCACATCTATTTTGTGCCCGTAGGCTCAACTACAACACAATATCCCATCTCGGCCCATACAACATTTGACATCACAACAACCCCCCCAACACTACTACTATCACAATCAGCAGCAATTTCACCAAAAACCGCTTTATGCGACCTCCCAACAATCACAACAATACCTTCAACACCAACAAATCAATACGCAACGTCCCATCCAAGCTCCTCAACAACCTACCCTACACTTTTATCAGACAAATTTGTACTATACCCTACAACAATAGCCCATGTATCAACAAAATCCCCCGTCTTACCAGCAAGGCATATCATCATCCAATCATCCATATCCGTATTTCAACAATCTAACGCCCTTTTAGCAGGATCCTTTATCATCCTATCATCAATATCCCCCCAACCCGCCACTGGCTAGCTCAGATCTATTGGAAATCGAAGCCGCTCTGAAGGACCTTCAAGCCGGGGCTACCAAACAATCATTCAAATTTGAAGACATATGCCCATATCCATTTGATCCCTCCATCTCGTTAATCCCATTTCCTAAACATTTTGAGATACCAAATTTTGACAAATACAAGGGAAACAAAGACCCTAAGGCTCACTTGCAGGATTTTTACTCCCAGTGTCAAGAAGTTATGTACAATGACAACTATCTCTTGTGCCTGTTCCCATGAAGCCTGGCAAGCCACGCCCTAGATTGGTTCATGACTCGCGAAAAAGGGTCCATAAAAACTTTTGCAGACCTGTCAGAATTTTTTTTATCCTACTTCTCTTTCAATTTGGAGAAGGATACATACACCTTAGATCCCCTCAAAGAGAAACAACGTGAGGGGGAAACCTTTACTAGCTACCTACAACGGTGGAGTGCATTAGCAAGCCGAATGAAGACCCCTCTGAAGGAAAAAGACATGGTCACTCTTTTCGTGGAAAAATCTCATCTTGACATGGCCCATAATTTTAGGTTACATTGTGTCACCACTTTCGCGGAGATAGTGGAAAAGGGACCCATCCTTGAACGTGCCCTTATTGCCATAGGACACATCAAAATACATAGCCATGATAAAGAGAGGTTGTTTGGCAATAAACCATGATTCTGGAACAAGAACAAGAATGCAATGAATGACGGCGTGACAGACACTAAACATGTCCAAGTGGCTAATACATCCCAAAAAACAACAACCGTCTGTACCCAACACCATATCTGTACCACAGGGGGCACCTCGTCCTCCTCAACAGTCAAACCAGAATAATCAGGGGAACACCAAACGTCAATACACTCAATTAGGAGAACCTCTAAATGTTGTTTTTAATAAGTTGTTACAAATCAATTACCCCATCACATACCCTGTCACCAAGCCATTTGAGGAGTCCAAACCCAAGCCCGCATGGTTTAAGGAAAATGAGTATTGTGAGTTCCATAAAATCAAAGGACACTCTTTAAACAAGTGTCAGGGTCTGAAAAACTACATCCAAGATCTCATTGATCGAGGTGATATCGAGGTTGACCCCAGTCAAGCTTCGTCGTCCAATGCTCAATTACATATATATCAAAATGCCTTTTCGAATCATAATCAAGGCCCAAGCACATCTAATAGTAATCCCCAAGGAAACAACACAAATAATGTGAGCTACAAGAATGTGCCCTTCAATTACGAGGGTGTTATTCATTACATTGAGCAGGTGGAACCCCGTGTATCCATGATACATGTTAAAGCCAAAGACCCTCAATGTGTTGTTACTACACGACGAGCCCGCATCACTGTCCCTGCAGCCTCTGCACCCGCCCAATCAACTCTTGTAAGCTCTCAGTAAACATCCTTGATCACTTAAGAAAGACCCCTGCTCATATATCCATTTTGGATTTGCTTAAGTCTTCCTCGGTACATCAAGAAATCCTCAATAGAACCCTGCAGGAAACCCATGTGCCAAATGACATTGACCCCACGCAATTCCAAGATTTGGTGGGACACTTGACTTTATCTCATCAACTACACTTCAGTCAAAACGATATGCCAAACATTGATGTCAATCATAATCGCCCCTTACATATCGAAGTCGTGGTTGCTCGCCATAAAATAAAAAGGGTCTTGGTAGATAATGGCTCTTCCCTCAATTTGTGTACTTTGAAATTCATAAAACAGGTGGGGTATACTCAAGCAGATTTAAGTAATCATATCATCACAATCAAAGCCTATGATAATGCAGAAAGGAATTCAGAGGGAATTATCAATCTTCCTATCCAAGTGGGACCTGTGCTTCAATATACTACCTGTCATGTCCTTGATCTGGACTTACCATATAATCTCCTCCTTGGCCGCCCGTGGCTCCATGCTATGCAAGCCGTCCCCTCCACGTACCATCAGTGCCTAAAATTCCCCATCAACGGATAAGAAGTCACCATCTACGTTGACCCCCAACCATTTGAATATTGTCATGCTTTAGAAGCGTCATTTCCCCATTTACATTATTGTCCCGGGGTTGAAATGGGGGCATCCCAGTCATCATCTGCAAATCCACCCTCCATCGCGATAACCACTCCATCCTACGGTCACCAAAGTCCAGATCATTGACAAAGGGTGTGGTGAATACGAAATGCATACGGCTCTTAATGTAGCAACCATGCCACCATCACCACACGAGTATGGTCAACCTTCGCATGCTACGCAAAAGGAAGACAAGACTATCACCTTCAGTGGTAAAGACATCCCTACCACCACTTTCAGATCCCCAAGTGTCAAGATAGATGCACTAGAAGAGGACATAAGCCAATGGGTCTACCGAGAAGAACCCCAACCAAACCCTCCTCTAAAGGAATATTTTCAGGAAGCATATCCATGGTCAGCTAAGTTTGCAGAAAAATATAACTACCAAGGCAGGGGCCTAGGTAAAGAAGAACAAGGCCGGTTGCAACCTATTGATACACCAAAGCTACCAAAAAACATAGGCATTAGGTATGACAAAAAATAGAAAGCCCTGCAACATCGTCTAATACTTCCAATAGTATCGCCGTGGACGATGGCTCATTGGAAGACATACCCGAGGAGGAATCCATCATACGTGCATACGATGACGTCGATCACACCGACTTATCATCCATGTTCGAATGCCTATCCGTCTGCACCATTAGCCTATCCCTTTGTCACCTTGAGCTTATTGATTGGGACCTACGTAATACCACACCTATCAATATGTCTGCAGATACATATGTCAACCTAATGGGATTGGGGGAGGATGAACACTCCATTCGCAAAAATAAGAATAATAAAAGTAAAAAATGGTCATCTAGTGAAAACCTCCCTGAGGCACTTCCTGACCTCGAAAAAGTAAAAAATAAAGGACACATCCGATGGCGAAAACCTCGAAGAGGCGCTGGACGATGGAGATGTTCATCTTCCTCTTGTAGGAACTTAGTTATCTGCCCGATCATCCATTCTAATTGAAGAGACTCAAGAAGTTAATCTGGGTACTACTGAAAATCCTAAAATCACCTATGTGGCTAAGTCACTCTCAGAACAGGAGCATCCAGTCATCATGTAGCTACTCCAAGAGGGAATCATCAACTTTGCTTGGTCATCTTTAGACATGCCAGGTTTAGACCCTGCCTTAGTGGTTCATCATCTATAAGTTCACCCAGATGCTAAGCCTGTCAAATAGAAACTCCGCAAGATGCATCCGCAGGTCGCATTGCTAGTCAAAAAGGAATTGGAAAAGTTACTAGAGGCAGGTTTTATTAAACCAATTGACTACTCTGAGTGGATCTCCAATATAGTACCAGTTGCCAAACCAAATGGAGACATTCGGGTCTGCACAGACTTCAGGGACCTTAACAAGGCCTGCCCAAAAGATGACTTCCCTCTGCCTAACATTGACATGTTGGTCGATCTAACAGCAGGACATGAAATGTTACCCCTTATGGATGGCTTCTCTGGTTATAATCAAATTCAAATCGCACCTGAGGACCAACACAAGACCGCCTTCACAACACCTTGGGGCACTTTCTGTTACAATGTTATGCCCTTTGGTATCAAAAATGTGGGGGCAACATATCAAAGAGCGATGACGGTCATCTTCCATGACCTCATACATATCATCATGGAGGATTATGTTGATGACTTGCTAGGAAAATAAAAAACACGAGCAGAACATCCTACTGTCCTGAAGCAGATCTTTGAACGGTTAGAACATTACAAGTTGCAGATAAATCCAAAAAAGTGCATCTTTGGGGTAACATCAGGAAAATTGTTGGGTTCTATAGTCTCCCGAAGGGGTATTGAAGTTGATCCTACCAAGGTAAAGGCTATTATGGACATGCCACCTCCACGCAATCTGAAGCAGTTAAGAAGCCTCCAGGGGAAGATGCAGTCCATCCATCGGTTCATAGCCCAGCTAGCAGATAAGTGTCAGCCATTCACCCATCTTTTGAAGAAATACTCCACCTTCCGATGGAACCAGCAGTGTCAGATGGGTTTTGATAAAATTAAGAAATATTTAGCCCATCCACCGATCTTGATGCCGCCTGTTCCAGGAAAACCCCTCCTGCTTTATATCTCTGCTACTTCAGTTGCGCTGGGGGCATTGTTGGCACAACATGATGAGTCGTTCAAAGAGAGGGAAATCTACTACATCAGTCGAACACTAGTTAGCTATGAGATAAATTACTCCCCCATGGAAAAAGCTTGCCTTGCACTAGTCTTCAGCACATAGAAACTCCGTCATTACATGCTCAACTATCTAGTCAAATTAATCGCTAAAATTGATCCCCTGAAGTATTTGTTATCTAGAACCACTTTGACTGGCCGCATGGCCAAATGGGTCATGCTCCTAAGCGAATTTGACATAGAATATGTAGAGCGAAAAGCCATAAAAGGACAGGTCATCGCTGATCAATTGGCTGAAGCACCATTAGTAGATGCCTACCCACTAGACACTAAATTCCCAGATAAAGAAATCTACATAGTTACAGAAGCACCAGCTTGGACGCTATATTTCGATGGCTCATACACTCATAGTGGATCTGAAGCAGGAATTTTATTAGTTACCCCTCAAGGTGACTACATCCCAAAGTCATTTAGGATAGCATTCCCATGTACCAACAATATGGCAGAGTACGAAGCTCTCCTCACCAGCCTCAAAATTGCAAAGCAATGGCACATAACTCATTTGAAAGTCTTTGGTGATTCTTTGCTAGTCATTAGACAAGTTAATGATGAATTCCTCATGAAAGATGATAAACTGTTACCCTATAAACGCATGGTGGATGATTTCAAGAAATATTTCACTTTCATACAGTTTTACCAAATCTCTCGGGTACAAAATAAAGCGGCAGACGCAATGGCCACTATTGGTTCCCTGATTGACATGCCTAAAGACCGAACAGAATGTGAGTTTCTTGTTGAACAGCTTTTAATCCCTGCATATGATGTTCTTGAGACTGATATGGTGTGCGATATTGTAGGTCCCGCCTCCCCTTGGTATCAAGACATATACACTTATCTCCGTGATAATATCATACCCCCAGAACTTACACGCAACCAACGCAAATCCTTTATCCATCGCTCTTCCCGATACATCATTGTTGGTGATACACTTTATCATTGCGGGTATGATGGAATCCTCCTTAGATGTCTGAATGAGACTGAGGCCCTCACAACACTAACGAAAGTACATGGTGGTATTTGTGGAGCTCACTCAAATGGTATGGCTCTAGCCAAAAGGATCCTATGAGCTGGATATTATTGGCCTACATTGGAACATGATGCTTGCGAATTTGTGAAGAAGTGCCTTCCATGCCAACAACATGCAAATTTGATTCATGCCCCAGCACAAGATCTCTAGCCCCTCCTAGCCCCGTGGCCCTTTTCTCAATGGGGTTTTGACTTGATTGGCAAGATTTTCCCACCATCATCCGACGGCCATACATTCATAATTACCGCCACTGAATACTTCACTAAGTGGGTGGAAGCAATGCCACTCTCACAAATCACCGGTGTCCAAATCTCAAAATTTATCCTTTACCATATTCTCTGCAAATATGGTATCCCATCTACCATCCTCTCTGATAACAGAAAACCCTTAAAAAACCAAGCCATGAAACACCTCTGCGACACCTTTCACATCCAGCATCGTTGGTCAACGCCTTATTACCCTCAAGGCAATGGTCAGGCAGAAGCAACCAACAAGACCCTTATCTGCATCCTCAAGAAAGTTGTCAATAACACTGGACGAGATTGGCACCTCCATATTCATCCTGCCCTCTAGGCATACCGTACATCCATCCGCACCCCGACAGGCGCCACCCCCTATTCTTTAGTATATGGTGTTGAAGTCGTCTTGCCAATTGAAGTTGAGCTCCCATCACTGAGGATTTCTCTGAAGAATCTTATTAGCAAAGAAGATGCTCGTGTTGCACGACTTGCACAGCTAGAATTACTGGACGAACAAAGAATAAAAGCCTATGATCACCTGCAAGCATACTAAAATTGCCTCAAACGTAATTACAATAAAAAGGTCCATCCTAGACAATTCCAGGTTGGTGAGCTTGTTCTCAAAGAAAACCAACGCACTCAACCGGACCAAGATAAAAAGGGAAAATTTGAGGCAAACTAGTTAGGGCCTTATATCATAGCTGCCAAATATGGATCTAGGGCCTACAAATTGACTACTCTTGAAGGAGATCCCCTTGACGAACCCATCAATATCATCCATCTGAAGAAGTTCTACGCCTAAGTCTGCTTGGTAACCCCACCTAAATCAGAAAATCCAAAAAATCAAAAAAGTAATAAAAAATCCAAAAAATAGTAAAGAAAAATAAATTTGTCCTATGGTGAAAACCACTTCTTGGTGGTGCCTTGGATAAGTATGGATGGTGAAAACCTGGTAACAGGCGTCATCCATAGAGGGCTTAATCATTATCTACCTGACATCCTAGTTATTTTATGCTTTCATCCGCACTATCGTCCTCACCCACCTCAACCTAGGCCGCTTGGTATTTATTGATTGAGCATTGGATGACCCATCTTGCCTATCCCTCATCTTGAGCATTTTAATATCCCACTTTGAGCTTATGTCATTCATTCCCTTTGTCGGTCGGTCCGTGTCACCATATAGGATCATCCATCATGTCGGTCTCCATCTAGATCTCATCCTTCCGCACCACTTTCGTCCTCTGTCGAACTACGTTGCCCCTGTGCTTTCACGTAGGCAAGGTATTTGATCCGCCCCTGGTGTTCCATCATCGATCTTCATTGTCCACTTTGCTCTTCTATTGTCTATCATCGGTCATTCTGATTTGTCCATCCACTCCTCTATCATCTAGCGTCAGTCTTTCTGCTTTCTCCGTCCACTCCTATATTGTCTATCATTAGTCTTGGCTTTTGTCTCTCCGTTCCTTGTCATCTGTCATCATCATTCATCATCCTCTTTCTACTTTTATCCATGGTCAGTCGACAGCCTTTTACCGAACTACGAGGGCTCTGCGTTTTCACATAGGCAAGGCTAATCTTTGATCGGCCCCCGAGCCCCTAGGTCTTTAGGTTGTGTCAGTCTCATGTCTTGTCTCCCTTGTGTCGTCTCGTCAAGCTATGCCCTTATCTAGCTGGTTCTTAACAAACAAGATCCACTTGTATCAACAAATCCAATCAGTTTTGAATATCCTACATCATATCGATCTTTTAGCTTAGTATCCGTCATCGGTCTCAACAGGATGCATCCTTCCTAACAGACCTCATCAATCCCATCTATCCCCTTGATCCTATGGTAAAGGACATTTGAAATTGATTGCGATCTTTTGATGTTTTTGGCTTTTGTTTATCATTTGAGCTCCATATCATCACTTGTCAAGGCCGCCATAATCCATCATATTATGGTGTGTTTTGATTGGTCCACATAGGGGCATATCTTGATCTTTTGTTTGATTGTGTCTTCTTGGTTGTCCCACGTAGTACCCACCAAGATCCCCGAGGTCTTGTGTTATGTTGGGGCATCCTTTTGTGCTTGTGGTTATCTCAATATCTGGCCCGACCAAGGTCTTTCTTTGTGACTTTGGGGTGTTGGGATAGCCTTCTTGTTTGTTGTGTTTGTTCATGCATTAGACACTAATACGCCTTGGTTCCACATACCCTGGCACTGGGTGTCTTATGCCATAGCAAAAATCAGTGCTCCGAAGATGGCAAATCGCATTAGGATTGCATTTCATTTTCCATTCCATCATCTTGCATGTATCCCCCATCCTCCCATCTATCAAAATTTCCCCCATCCCTTCACCCTTCATCACTCTCCCTCATCTATCCATCCAATCTCTTCTCATCAACAACACTCCCCCTATCATCTTTATACCTTTCATCCATCTCACATCTCAATCCTATCCTCATCAACTCATACCTCACACAAATAATCTAATCAAATCCTTGGTCTTGTCCCCAGTCTTGTTACAATCTTTGAACCCTCATCCTCATCCTCATCATCATCCATTAATATTCTTCCCCATCCCTTTGGTGTTTTTTTGGGATGTATCCTTCCCTCATCAACAACACTTTTATCATCATCATCGGGAGGCATTCTTCCCTATCCTTTAGTGGCATTTTGGGATGTATCCTTCCCTCATCAATACCACTCAGTGGGATGTATCCTCCCCTATCCTCGTGATTCATTGACAACACTCCATCCATCATCGACCCCTTTTGGCTTGTCCCTTGACTGGGGAGACATCACCTTTTGTCTTGAAATCCATTTGTGCTTCATCCATCTCCATATCACTTACTCTCTTACCCATCACCTTGCATCATCTTCCTCATCTCGCCTTGCATCACATCATCTATTTCGAGAGCACACACGTGTTCTCTTCAACCCGCATGTCCTCTCGAGGGGGCATCCTCAATCCCTACTCTTCATCTTCACCCCCATCATCTTTCTTCCTAGTCATCCCTTTGATGACTAGGGCATCTTTTCCAATCTAACCATCTCCTTCTGGGTTCTATATTTTAATATTCTTTGAAATGATGGTACTTCGTAACACCATCTCAAAGAGGGGCAAAATGTAGACATCCAAATTTGGACACGTAATTTATCCAAATTTACCACTTTTCATCTAAACATCCTCTTATCCAAGTTAATTAAGTAATATTACTATTGTTTAATTAATATCCTTATTCTTCCTAAGGTATTTAATTAATAATTAAATACCTTACCCTTAATCCTCCTTTCATCAAATAAATTAAATAAATAATACATTTATTTAATTCCTCACATGTCATTTTCATCTAATCCTAATCCATCCCTAATTTCTTCATTAGGGATGTGCACATGCCTAATCCTTGATTAGGATGTGTCACATCCTCCAACTTTTGCAAGTTGGCTTCTAATCCTCATTTATCTTCTAATTCTTGATTAATTAATCTTAATCACCTTGGTCAACTCTCTCCATCCCCAAGGAATTTTTAATTCCTTTTATTCCTCCAAGAATCCCTTTTCCCATGCATCTTCTAGAATCTTTGACTTGTCACATCAAGTCACATGTGACAAACTCCCACCTTTTGGGAACATTGTCTTATCCACTAGATTCTTCCAATCATTGTGAATTTAAAATTCACTTTTATTCACCAAGATTCTTCCCATCTCCCAATGTACTTGGAAGGTACTTGTCCTTCCTCCACCTCATGTACCTTTTGGCCACCTCACTTACACCTCATCTCCCTTAGCCACTTCACCATCCACATGTCAAGATGTGAGGGCTTGTGAGTTCTCAACTCACCATAGCCCTTCATCTTGACCTTGTTGGATGAATCTCAACCGTTGAATTCTCTAGAGAATTCAAATTCTTCTATAAATACCCCCTCCTCAAGGGCATTTTCAACACTTTCATTTTGAGCAACCTTATGCTATCAATTTGCATTCTCAACCATTTGCTACCATTTAGCGATCCATTTAGTCATTTTTCATTATCAATCTTGCATCTAGTAACATCAAAAGCCATCTAAAGAGCATAAAAATTCATCAAAATCAAGGGCCAACCAAGGATTCTTCAACAAGAAGGAAGGTATAATTGATTTACTTTTGTATTTCATCTATTTTCCTTATTTTATCACTCTTTAGGCTAATCATTGAAGTGTTCTTAGTATTTTTCCACTTGCATTTTTAGTTATTTTTCACATTAGAATAGGGTAAAATTCCAAGGTACACAATTAGAATTTGTGGTATTTCAAGTCTGAGTTGTATAAGCCTCTTCTTCATTATTGCTATTGGTACCATCCTTGGCAATTGCACACGCTTTTTGGGTGTTAATCTTCCTCTCGCCTCTTTGTTTTGCTATTGTTGTGTGTGGTTTCTCTCTGTGAGTGCTTCGATGATGGGTGGGGATAGGTGCAAAATGGAGATTCTTTCTTGTGAAGATATCAAAGCCAATGTCGATGTTTGGGAAATTCTATAGAGGGGTGGTGTGGCTCCTTTCATGGAGAGGATGCATGGCTTTAAGACCAGTTTATCCAAGGATTTTGTTGATGCTTGGAATGGATGTGTGCTTAGCATGTTTGGTAGGGATACTACCATCAATGAATATTTCATAACTGAAGTGGAAGGTATGTCGATGAAAGGTAGGAAATTCTACATGGATAAGAATCTCTCGTAGTCAGTCGGGCAAAACTTCTTTAGGGATACAGAACGAGAAAATACGGTTAGATTGGACTATGGGGGCTATGACAACCAAGATTAAACCCATCTAGTAGGATGTGGCGGTGGTGTTGATGTGGTGCTTTACCCTCCAAGGTAGATACACGGCGCTATATGGTCACCATTTCATTCTATTGAATCACTTTTGACATGGTAAGCTTGTGTCCTTCCCATTTTACCTTTTGATGTCTTTGGAAGAAGGAATTTCAAGTTTCAAGAAGAACCCTAGAAACCCTTTTTTGCATGAGGGCTTGATGTTGCTCATTGTAGATTTTATTAAAGCTAACTGTATTGTTCGAGCTCCCCGGTCCCCTGTTTCAAAAAAGAAGAGGAAAGGGAGTGAGAATGGTCTGATTGAAGAGATTCCAGAGAGTGAGGGAATGAAAATTGATGAGGAGCCAAAGGGTTGGTCCAATGGGTATGACACTGACTTGGATTACACCCCCTCGTCTGGAGGGGTGAAACCCTCAAATTCTAAGGCAAAATATCTCCTTCCGCGTGTCAAACACAAACTCAAGGAGGCTTTCGTGGAGGGTGTTGAGGAGGGACTTTCTGGTGGTAAGAAGGCCAAGGTCTGTTCTAAGGATGTGGGTGATAAATTTTAGGAGGTGGCGGAGAATATCCAGGGTGATGGAATGGGGAATTTTGATGATGGTGGGTCCCCTACTACTGGCAAGGGGAATTCTATGGTCAATGTGGATGATTCTGCCTAGGTGTCAGTGTCCAAGGATAGGGGCAAGTCCAAGCTTTTCCCTGAGGTATCTCAAGAGGAGGATCCTCCAGCTAGTTCACATCAGGGCAGGGGTTTGTTTTGGGGGGCTATGGATTTTTCGTAGGAGTCTAGTTTGGTGAAAGAAGGGGTTGATATCTCATTTAATTTGCTGATGTAGCTTGTGCAAGAGGTGTAGGACCTCCACAACAAGCATGACACTATTTCCTATTGCAACATTTCCACTCTGCGTAGTCTCAAGGAGAAGGATTCTATCTTCGGGTTGATCAGGTCTTTAAATTCCAGTGTTGGATGTGTGGTGGAAAAGCTTGCTAATTTGAAGAATGATTATGGACTGAGGATGGATTTGTTGGAAAAGTAGAATAGACAGCTCCGAAAGGACTTGGACACGATAATTAATATAAGCAAGAAGAAGTTGGAGGCCTTGACTGAAGGTACAGTCTTCCTCAACCAAAAAGCAAAGGAATGGACTGGCATAGGACTATTTGATGAACATGTGACTAAGGATAGGGGAGAGTGTTGTCATGGAAATGTATACCATGGATTTGGATGTTGGACTGAGTGTGCGTACTCAGAGTAAAACCAAGAAATGCAAAACGGTCCCTGGTTGTGATGTTAAGGATATCATGGAGATGCATGATAGGTTGGCGTCTAAGGATTTGGAAGCAGAAAAGATGCTCAAAGAACTTCTTTAATGGCCATTTGGTTTGCTTAACTATTTTTTTCTTTTTGTTGTAGCTTCTTGTTGATGGTTTGTTGATGTTCTGGTAATCAGCTTGTTTTTGATGTTTCAGTGGGCAGTCTATTGTTTCATCTTTATTGCCACTATCTCTTTTTGTTCAAGGTTTCAAGCACCCTTCAAAACCTATTTTTTGTTAATCAAAAATATTTGTAAATATTATATACAAAGACGATTTTGTTAATTTATGGGATTTATAACTTTATCTCATTCATTTCCTATTAATAATAATTGATTCATTAAATTTAAAAAAATTAAATTCAATTTATAAAAAGTAAATTCATTGACAAGTTATATATATTAAAGATATATTAATATTATTAGTAGTATTTTAAAATGATTTTAAAAATTCATTACAATAGGATTAAAAATAAATTTACATATATTTTATAAAATAAAAATATATAATATTATATAATGGTAGATTTTGCATACCCACACAATTTTTATTTAGTATTGGGCTCATTTTGATGGAATGATTAATATAATTACATATTGATAAGTGACACTTTTGTACTAAGTTGGGATCATTCCCAAATCCTTATACATATCCATTTACTAATTGTACTTACAAATATTCCTATACATTCAATTTTGTCCTAGTTTTATTTGCATCTATTTCTACATATTTTCTCTATTATTAGCCTAGACTTCCATGCACATATTCCTAATCTTGATATTTTTATTTACCTACCTTAGATAAATCATGTAGAACTCAAGTTTGATACATAGAGACTTGGGATTGACCTTGAAATTCAAACTTTTAAGTTTTCCTTTTTCTATTAGTCATTATGGGCTAACTTTGTATGTGCTAATACAAAGTGTTGTTATGATTTGATATTTAAAGATATTCAATGTTCAATTAATGCATAGGGTTGATCAAGGAAAAATCATTCTAGGAACATTTAATTCGGAGATTAAAAGCTATCCATAGAGTCAAAATCCACATATATGTCATCTATGCAGTTGCATATGTTAGTTTCGAATATTGTCCCAAGGCCATAAATTTGACCCATCAAGGGGTGTGACCTGGGAGAAATAAATCCTAATGATAAGACAAATTCCCCAAAGTTAATTTAAAATATAATTATCCTTATTCACATGTAGATCTTATATACATTATAATGAATAAGTGTCATAATCGTTCTCCTCTAAAAATTCGAACTTTATATTTAGTTCTCAAACAAATTATGGACTATATATTAACCTATAAGACTAATAAAATTATGGTAATTATAATAAAATGAGAAGAGATCATGATATTTTAGTGTAAGAGGATTATTCTCACAAAAAATGCATGCTTTTATATCATTAGGTAGTAGTTGAAGTCTAATTTTTTTAATCTCATGTGTTATGATTACGTGATTTATAACACTTCCATTAGAAGAAACATTGAAAATTATGGTTTGAATCTTATATTTTTCTATTTCAATTTTTTGGGAAAGTAATGTTGAAGATACTATACATAATGGGGATAAGCATACTAAAGATAGAGGAAAACTACAATCAATATGAGTTGGCCACTTTACCAAATATTAATATGTAGAAAGGGATCTATCACTGAGTTGTTGTGTCCCAATATCTCAAGTGGATAAAGTGTGAGTATACGATAAGTGTAGTGCCCCTCCATTCTCACTTGGGATGTGTAGGTAGTCTAGCTAAATAATCTAAAGAGGAAGATGAAACAAGAACTTCTGATGGTACTTTTGTGAGTATGACACACATTGTTTTGTTATTATTATGATGCAGAGATTTATTGAGTAGTTAAGTGATGCAATAGCATGTTGTGAGGATAGGTGGAAAGGGCGGCATTGTACCATTGAATATATGGACACATACGAGAATGAGATACAATTGCTAGAGTTCATTTCCTAGTGTCTCGGCTATTATGAATGTGTATTCTAATTTGTATGTTTGAGTGAACAAGTACAGGACATCGGCTCCACCTGGATTCACAGGTCTGAGCGTGTCCACTACTCAACATTAATATTAGGAGATAGTAATAGGCTACCTAGTCATACCTTTACCCTAGTATAGTGTGTCATCAATTTGAGTTTTGGTCTTAGCCTTATCATTGTTGTTTTGGGTATTTTATTATTCTGCAAGTTTAATTTGGTAGATTAAATGTGTATTTGATTTAAATATTTAATTAATTGAATTATTGTTGTGAAGGCTTTAGAATAAATAAATAAATAAATTTAATTTAGTTATGTTATTAAAAACTTTTAATTATTAAATTATATGGGAATTAAATAAATAAGATTATTTAAATTTGTGGAAATATATTAATTGTTTTGTTTTATTTTAAATGCATGAGGTTGGAAAATATATGGGGATGCTGAAGGAAAAAATATTTTGTTGGGGATAACTGTGAGTTAGAAATGAGTTATCTTATTGTTGTAAATTGATTCTCGGAGAAAATATTGGAAAAGGGGAAGAAAGTTGTTTCACGGAAAGAGTTTTTGTTTTGTTGAAAAATTTACTGAGGAAATTGTGGATCTCTCAGAGGTTTTCTGTTTTAGAATCTTGCTGTAGAATTCTTGGCTGTGGTATTTGTTGTGTTTTCTGGAAAGAGGCAATTGCACTGGAGGAAGCTTTGGCTACATTGGAAAATTGAAGCTACAAAGAAGCTCAACAACATTTCTTGATGCAACAGTTCTTCTGGAACATGTTCCTTAATTTTTTTTGTGAATTTTGATTTGAAAGAGTTATTTAATTATT
The DNA here is from genome assembly GCA_007258455.2 of Sequoia sempervirens. Classification (NCBI taxonomy): domain Eukaryota; kingdom Viridiplantae; phylum Streptophyta; class Pinopsida; order Cupressales; family Cupressaceae; genus Sequoia; species Sequoia sempervirens. The sequence goes on from VDFB02193867.1 coordinate 357,840,675, forward strand.
GTAATGCAAATTGGAAAAGATTAGAAGAGGTTTTTATTATTTTAGAAGCTTTTATTTTTAAAAGATTTCCGTGAAAAGTGAACCTCTGTAGAAAAAAATTTAGATCCTCTGTGTAAATTGATTATTTGAAATAGATTTATGCTAAAGGAAATTATAGGAAAAATTTAGAGCCTCTGTAAAAATGGAATTGAAACTGTAGGAATTTGTAATCCTCTGTGTCAAAATCATTATTCTTCTCTATAGAAAATGATAAATTTTCGTGAAAGATTTAGATTTCTGTAGGAAATGATTTTTAACACAATAGATAATTCAAAAGAAAATATTTGAGAATTTAGGAAACCTTTATAAATTTGTGAATCTTTCCTGTAGAAAATTGTAAAAAAAAAAACAACAGAGAGAGAGGGTTACTAAATTAATCATAACTAAAAATTTATGAATTGGTTATGGCTGATTTTTTTTATATGTGTTCAAAGACTTGGTGGCGCACTTTGAGTAAAAATTTTAGAGGAAAACCCAGATCCAAAATCGAAAGTTATTAAAGTCGCAACAGACTGGTTTTATGCTTAATATTGTTTTAAAAAAATATAAATTAATATATATATTTATTTAAAATATATATATTGGAAAATTTGCATATAATTTTAGAATATTTAAATAATATATTTAAATATAAATATTTATATGTATTTTCAAATAGGTGCATGCACATGCACAATTTAGATATATTAATATGAAATATTTTATCAAAAAGAATTGATGTTTATTATTATGTGTGATTGAGTAAATTGAAGTTAAACAATTAGTTTTGGTTTCTTATTTTTATTATAAATAGAATTATAATTTAAATGATTTATTTCATGTAGTGTGATTGTTTGAATTGGATTATGTAATTAGATAATATATATATTTAAAAATGATATTTATTTAGATAGATTTTATTGCTTTAAGTGCATGCAAACACGAATGGTTAACTTTAAATGATTGATTATTCTAATTGTGGAATTGAGTTAACTAGTTTGAGTATTATAAAACTGAAAGTTAAATATTTAGTTCTTTTCATTGTTGATTTATTAATTAGAATTAAGCTTAAACAATGTATTTTAATTATAAGATATTGATCTATTGGATTTAGGAAATCCGAATGGTAGTGATTTTAATTACATGAGTTGTTTATTTTAATTACATGTATTTCTGTAATTATGAATTGAGAGAATATTTGTTGTTGAGAAAGTGTAAGTCTTCTAGAGGTTGTAAAATTATGAAAGGGTTGTTGTGTCCGTTGTTCATCCTTTGAGATTTCCTTGGGTAGTGCACATTTTGGATTCAGTATTGGACATCTATAGGGATGTGTTTCCTTTTGAGGTGTATGGTTATTGTTGGTAGTTCTTAGTGCATTGTCTACCCTTGGCAGGTAGTTTGAGTTATGTGTTGTCGATAGGGGAGTGGCTTTCAATGAGGGTCGGGACACAAAGTGGTCCTAGGACAACTCGTGTGGGAGTCAATTTAACCATTGTGATGACACTCCTATGACAACAGTCAATTTATTGTATTGTGGTTGTACTTGATTATGTGATTTTGGAAGCAATGTGACCATTGTTCTTGTTTACCTGTATTGTGAGTATTTCGTATATGGCCTGTGTCTAGAGGTAGTAGGATTGTCTTGGTTACCTTTTACTATCTCCTAGCACGGGGTATGGGCCTACGGGTACCATATGGTTGGGTGGCGTGCTTCTTCACTGTTGAGTTCTCTTCCTGTTCGTGATGGCAAGATCTTCTTGTTCAAGGAGCTCGTATAGTTCTCTGGAGTTGTTCTTCTCTTTCTTCATTGTAACTGTGGATCATTATGCATAATTGTAGTACCTCATTTGTATCGAGGTGAACCTTTGTGATGTAATTGTAATAATATTTCTGATCTATTCATTATTGGATTTAATGGTGTATGGAATGTTATGTGGTATTGTATCTATGGAAATATGTTCAATAAATTTCTATGTGTTAGACTTATCTTGCAATGGTTTAATGCTTTTTTATATGTTGTATCTTGAGTTTAATATTCATATGCTATGGTTGGTTTAAATTTTATAAGTAATGAGTTTACATGTAGACGCGTTGCGTAGCCTAGAGGATGTATGTGGTTAGAGCGGGATACTTTACTCATCTTTTTATACTTTTTAAAAAAAAATAGTTGTGCTTCCGTTGTGTTGCATCGTCCTCTAGGTTGTAGGATGGGGTTTTACAATAAGTCTTCTACATGTACCTATACAAGATAGGATAAATTTTCCTATTTAAACAATATACTTGTCCAATGATCATATGATTGTTCATATTTACTTCATCAATACTATAATATATTATTATACCAACAAAGTATGAATACAAAATTTTAAAACTTCCATAAGAGAATGAATGCAAAAAGAATTATCCAAAAACTATTATGGAAATATATAAAAATATACAATAATCTTATATATTTAGGACAAGAAGGAAGTAGGAAGATGAAAGTAATACACTTACTAATCCTTCAAGAAATGTGACACATATAGAAAACTTGGGACAAAAGATCATGTTTCATATGTATATGAGGTGATATAACTAAACTACTAAATGAACTTAAGCTAGTATGAATAGGTTCGATAGGTTTAGGAACTAGATAATTATAAACTAGATGTATACTAATTATTTTTACACTAACAACCACTTTACTTTATACTTAGGGAATAAGTCAATAAAATGGATCTCAACAAGGCTTGATGAAATAATCATGTACAAAATAAAAGTATCTCACAAACAGAGTAAAGGAAAAAAATATGCAAGAAAAAAATCCTCTCCATGAAAGAGAACTATAGATAAAGGAAGGAGGACTCAATACCCATTAAGAAAAAAATTCTTCACCCTAAGAAAATGACACAATTAAGATAGTGAGTTGATGCTACAATATAAATATTTTCATAATTTTCTCCTAAGTAGATAAATATTATAAGGAGAGAATATCATCATGGATAAGTTTTCAAATGAAATACATGTGAATCTCAATGTGCTTTTTCTATTGATGCTCAACTAGGTTGCATGAAATGTGGATGGAAATTTGGTTATCACACTGAATAATATTATGATAATTATGAGGTAAACCAAACTCTATCATAATATATTGAATCCATATTACCTTCTAGATAGAAAGAACTAAATATTGATACTTATCCTCAATTGATGATAATTTATAATAACACATTTCTTCTTGGAAAACCATGTGACTAGATGGGAACCTAGAAAAAAATAAAACCCAAAAGTAGAATTATGTGATTCAACATCACTTTTCCAATTGGAGTTGGCGTAGCCTAATATTTATGAAGCTCCTAGTATGCACCAAATTCTAAAAAAAGTGGTTCTCAAAATATACCTCAAGATGTGTGTGGATTCCTTCCATTGAATCTCAAGAGGTTCATGTGAAAAATGTGAAACAAGCACAAAAATGAAGGAGATATTAGGATGAGTATGTGTTAAATACAAAATAATACCAACTAACTATCTATAAAAAGAAGCATCAACACTAGATGTTGTGCAAGTTGTAGTTAAAGTGACATCAAATTGGAATGGAATAGGGGTAGGTCTACAATAAATCATATAAAACCAATAAAGAAACTCAATTGTGTGTTTCTATTTATATATGGTGATCCCTTCAATAGACTAAATAATTTGATACCAAGGAAGAAATTTAGAAGCCCAAGGTTGGTCATGTCAAAGTGCTCTATCTAATTGCATTGAATAGCCTAAAGCATGGATGAGGAACTACTAGTGAGAATAAAATCATTTACATACAATAATAACATCAAAATATCATATCCATGTCTCTAGATGTATATTGTGTGATCTGAGTGGAAATGAGTAAAACTAGATACAATCAAGATACTGTCAATATTCTCATACCAAGCTTGAGGGGCTTGTTTGAGACCAAAGAAAGAACATTGTAACTTGCAAACAAGTGAAGATTATTGGATGAATATTGGAGGCTTCTCCATGTAGATCTCCTCATGAAGATAACCATGTAAAAATACACTCTTCACATCCATTTTGTACACTAGCCATCTCTAATATGCAAAAATAGAAAGAACAAGGTGAACTGAATCTATCTTAGCTACAAGGGAAAATTTCTTTGAGTAGTCCTTAGTCTCAACTTGTGAACAACCTTTGTTACAAGATATGCCTTATATATTTCAATGGAACCATCAACTACATACTCAGTACAATACACCCATTTGTACTAAACCATCTTTCTTTCCTTAGGAAGAGAAACAAAATCCCATTTTTTGTTCTTCATCAATGAAGAATACTCCTTTACCATAACAAAATCTCACTTTGAAATACCAAAAGCGTATGAAAAATATACGTATCTAGAGATACAACATGACTAAAAATACTAGTGTCAAAATTTTGTGAGTGAGTATGGAAATAAGTCATAGGATCACCAACTAAAGATCCAACCTCCTAAATAGTACCATGATCCCACTTAGGTATAACATGAATAGTAAGAGGTGGAAGTGGTAGTGTAAGTGATGGATCAACACCATCATGTACAGTATCCTAATTATATGAAGGTAGAGTAGGTAGTGAGGAAGAAGAAGTACACAGAGGATCCATCTATGTGAAAGACTCATCAAATTGGATATCTTTACAAAAGTATACATCTCTAGTGATAAGATCAAACAACCTATAAGCTTTCACATGCTCACATTTTCCAAAAAATATATGTATAGTTGACTCTTCTTCTCCATTACCTTATTCCAAACACGTAGTATGAATGGCCAAACCTCAAGTCACCAAATTCCTTGAAGAAGGAAATATCAAGCTTGATATTGGACAAAGCCTCATCTATAGTAATATTATGAACTACCTTATGGGAGTGAAGTTATGAATATAGTTATCACAATTGATTGCTTCAACCCTAAAGGATGGGGCCATAAACTAAGATTGAAGCATATAATTGTCTATCTCCCTTATAAATATGTTGTTTCTTTCAGTAACACCATTATGTTGAGGAGTATAGGGAGTTGATTACTCTTGATGAATATCATTCTTAGTGTAAAACTCTTTAAAGTATTCGTTCACATATTCCCCCCATTTTCTATGTGTATCTACCAAATATAAGAATTTGATTTCTTGTCCACGAAAACCTTAAAAGTCTTGAAAGTGGTGAATGCATCACTATTGCACTCATGTGTGACGAGAGTAATCATCAATTAAGGTGAGAACATACTTGGCTCTTAAAAAATAAGTTGGAAATTACATGAATCCACTATTAACCAGCTCAAGTTAGGTAGTACCACGATGGGCCTTACACTTAGGAAAGGGTTCTTAATGATTTCTACCAAGAACACAACCTCAACAAATTCCCTTTGTGCATGAAGCCTTAGGAATACCAAGTACCATATCCTATGCACTCAACTATTGAAGATACATGTAATTGAGGTGTCCAAATATCATGTGAAAGTATAGTTAAAGAGTCAACATGATTAATGTGTGATGAACCAAAATATGGATCAAAACCATGAAACTTGTATAATCTATACCCATTATCATCTATGTATAATGTAATAATCCTCTTTGGATGTTGTAGTTCTTGAATAACTACACCATGTTGTGAAAACTTAACTACCTTCCCATCTCCAATTTGATAGTTGTAAGTTCCTTTCCATTACTAGGTTTAGGAATATCAATATTTTAATTCTTCATGGCCTCTTTCAAAGTTACGATCCTTTGATGAAAAAACTTAATTTCATGATTCTATAATCCATATAAAGTATATGATCCTCGTATTTTCTTCTTTAGCTTCCAAAAGTATTCTTACCTAATTGAGAAAAGGATGTGGCTTTTGTGTTAGTTTTATTCTTCTTCGTAGATGAATTCTTAGTTCCTAAAGTGGATTCTACCTTTTTTTTTTTAAACTTCTTACCTTTTTCCCTTAGATGATTTGGCCACTAGTACTTAATTTTTTAAAGAGGTGATATAATACATGGAGAGTAACTTAGATTATTCTCTTTTAAGTTTGTCATAGAACTATTCAAAATTACTCATTGTAAATGTTGCTCCAAGAGCATCCATGGTAGAGTAGAATATAAAAGTAAAAACATAATAAGGACATTTTAGCTTTTCCAAAAGAAAACAGACACATTCTTGATCTATTTTTATTTTACCACAAATCTAAAGCCAAGAAAGTAGAGACTTGAATTCGATCAAGAAATCTTCAATAGAAGGAAAGGAATCAAGAGATAATATTGTTAATTGAACATCCAATTGAAGTATTTTAAACTCATCAACTATACAAAAAAATATTAAACTTGTCCCACATTTTCTTAGGAGTTTTATAATTAACAAGATAAAATTACAAATTATCATATGTATGAAGGCCAATAATTCACATTGCCTCATCTAGCTTGTTTTGATAACAAAACTATTCATACTCCTTTGTGAATTGTATTTTTTACCATTTAGCATTTACAATAATACTTTTGATTGAAGAAATGTTTTACTTTAAGTGTCCATGTGTGAAAATTATATGGATTTAACAAACCAATTTTTGGATCCATGCTTGAGACACACAAAGAGGCACCTAAATTGTGCATTATAAACCCCCCAAAATTGGATTACAACTTGAATTATGCCCCCCACCCCCCAAAAAAACAAAAAAGATAAAAAAAAATATTACAAATTATTTGAAGGTTGGATGCCTAAATTGTCCATTTATAACTCATGGATAGTTTATATTTTTTAGAAAAATGGGCTAATCCAAAACTTAAATTTAATTAAAAATTATAATTTCATTGCAAAGTTTTGATAAATTTCAAAAAGTTGTTTGTAAAAAATTTATAATTGGGATGAAAGTTAAGCCTTGTCGAAAATTGCATGAAAAATGTTTGACTTTTGAAACCTAAAAATGACTAAAATAGTAAAATTTTGAGAAATTAATTTCACCACTACATTAGCAACTACATTAGCAAGGGAACCAAACTATTTTCAAATATAAATTTGTAAGAAAAGGCCTCCCTATTTGCAATGAAAAAATGAAAAAAATCCCCCCTTGTAAGTACTTTGTGGTTAGCTGGCGATTAGCATAAACTGTTAATGGTTGCCTATAAACTTCCAATGGTTTGAAATAGAGTAAATTGCTCAAAAAATGGTTAATGTTTAAATAAATTTTTGACTTGTGTTAGGTAATTTTTTAAAATACTAGGGTTAAATCTACACGATTATGTAATGTTAAAAATATTGTGGTAATGTTGTTTGGAAAGTTGAGATTGGTGGCAAAGACAATGGGTGGCACCACTCATCATGATGGAAAGTTAATATTGGTGGAAAAGACAATGGGTGGCACCACTCATCATGATGGAAAGAGATGTGGGCACCACTTCATGTTGTTGAATAATTTGAGAGTAGAGTAGGGGATGATAGGAGGTGACCTACCTGGGTAGAGAGACCAAGACTAGTTTGTTGAGTAATGTCACCACCAAAGAAAGGAAACAAAAAAATATTTATGCATTTCCTAGCAACAAAATGAGTGTAGGTCTAACATGGTGAGTTAACATGCCTATGAGGGTTGAACAAATGTCATAAGTCCACTATAAACCTATAATAATGTTTCAAACTGGGATAATGGGGATCTAGGCATGTGATTCGACACCAACAAAAACCTTGTAGTTGCCTCTCCTAGTTCAATCAAAGGTTAGATATTTGCCTTCATTATTTTTGGGGGAAATCTCTTTTTTATAGTTACTATCATTTGACCACAATGGGAGTGAGTGGGCTCAAAAAAGACTAAGCCAACTGCTAGGGGAAAACTAGGCACAAACTATAGTAGATGAAACTTGCAATAAAAAATACCCAAACATGATTTGCACAAATAAAATTGACCTTTGATATTGTCCAAACCAACTATTATAGGGAAACTAAGAGGATTGTAAATTTTCCCAACTAGAAAAAATTGGTAAGGGGGCTACTCTGCCCTCTACTATTTTTTAATTTTTTTTGCATGAAATTATTTACAATATGGCAATACATACAAGGTATGGCCATATGACTATATAGGGAAAGTGACAAGGGTGAGAAAAATTGCAAAAGATCAAAGTTATCATTTTTGACAAAAAGAAAGGCTATTGTTTATTTCTCAAGCATTTTAAGTTCAATGGGATTGTTTGTTTAGCTCCACAACACTTTTTTGATAGTACTTAGTACTAAATTCACCATGAAATAAGAAGCAACTTATAATTTAGCACTCTAATACCATATTGGAGCAGCAAATTATGAATGCAAAATTTTAAAAAATCCACATGAGAATGCATGCAATAATAATTGGCCAAAAAATATCATGAAATGTGTGTGTGTGTGTACAATGATCTCCTTATATATGTTGGACAAGGAGGAAGTAGGAAGGTGAAACTATGAAAGTAAAACACTAGCTAACCCTCCAAGAGATGTGACACATGTAGAACACTTGGGACAAGTGCAAGAGAATATTCCATGTGTCTATGAAGTGAGACAACTAACCTACTAAGTGAACTTAAACTAGTGTGAATAGATCTACTAGAACTAGGAACTAGACAAATATAAACTAGATGTATACTAGCTATTTTCACACTAACATATATTACCTAATTTTCAAAACTTAAATTTAAATAAGATCTATATTTTAAATCATCACCATTAATAAAAATTGAAGCAAAATATTATTCAATAATATATCTTTAGTTTTAAAATCCATATATGAATAAGATAAAGCATGATATCATTATATACCAAACACCAATTATCAATACCTTTTAATTTTCATTTGTCTATTTTTGATTGGTTAAAGGATATGAACATACTACTCATGTCATATGTTTTCTCATCAAAGACTAACAAAATAAATAATTAGATTTAAAAAACAGACAATTAACACTTAATTTTCTTACATATTTAACTTGTATGGAATTAATTAATCTAACTTATATATAAGAAAAAATGAATTCGACATTTATTCCATATCAATTTTAAAATAAAATTTAACTTAAACAAAGCAAATATTAGCATTCTAACTTGTATGCAGAATCTATTAAATATCAATATTCAAATTGATATGTTCTATGAATTAAATTCAGACATATTGAATCAATTAATCCAATATATTTGAAATCCTACACTTTATTAAAAGAATCTATTTTTATTCAATTTAATAAACCTTACATAAAATTATTCTATGTTATTTGAAAAATAATATATGAAATTGAACCTCAATTTTTTTAAATATAATTATATAAATATAAATCATTATTTATAGTGAATTCAATTTTTAAAAAGTAGTTTACCTAATCCTGCTTTACTAGCCTTGGTGTTATCCACATATCGATAATTGTTGTAGTATGAAACAAACTATCTTAGCTACCAAATTTTTGACATAATGCTAAACTATAATATTGGAAGAAATTTTCAATACTTTGCTAATAAATAAGTTAGTTTTAGATTACAGTGAAGCATTTGTGAAAAAGGTTCCTAGAAAAGATTAAATAAATGAAATAAATCTTTGAGAAATAGGAATATGAAGACAAAAGTAATATTTTTGTAACAATGTGCCACAATATACATATGAACCTAGTTTATTATATTCAAATTTTTAAAACCAAAAAACTAAATTATTTATTAACAAATCAAGAAACTCAAACAATTAATGTTTGAAAAAAAATATATATTAGAAGAAAAAAAAAACAAAACAAAAAGACAAAGGACATTACTCTTAGATACCAAAATACTAAAATAGCAAAAGGCTAGAAAATAAAAGACCAGGACTCAAGGGAAAATATTTGTATTGATAGTGACTCTACAATGCTCACCTAATAGGCCAAGCACTTGTCCCTTCAATTAACCTTTGCAATTTCCAACATGTAACTCATAAAAGAATTCATTCCTTTGTCTACCATCCTAAATTAATTACTCTTATAATTAGGAGTTGAGTTAGAGAGTGCCATAGGATATGGTTTAGTATTAGATTATGTAATGCAAGTTGTTGATATCAACAAATCTAACAGAGGGATGCTTATTCTAATTTTTTATTCTCAAATGTAGATTTGTCAATATTTTTTTGTGGAACACAACTTAAGTCATTGATAATTTATGATCAAACATTTTCCTTTAAATATTCTCCTCCAAAAATTATGGGGCTCCACAAAGGGGTTTGAGATTTATACTTTAATCCTACTAAATTATTAATTTAAAATATATTTGATACAAAATTATAAAGATATAAATATCAATAAATAAATTATAAATTAGACTATTATTTTGTAAAAATATATATTAAAATTTCAACACCAAATATATCATTCTTGGGTGTCCACTCTTGGATTTCAAACATTTTCACCATAAAAGTATTTCCTCTTTTTTTATCAATATTTTTGCATTCACTCAAATATGAAATTTTACTTTTTATGTTAGTTGAGAATGCCCATCTATTCTTCAAAATGCATGTTTATGTTATATTCACATGCACCTCCTAGTAGGGGAAAAATGTATTGCTAAAATTTGCATAGTCATGCCAAGAGTCCCATTTAGTTTTGGGTCCATTTTGATGGAATGAATTAATACAATTACTTATCAACAAGTGACACACTTTTGTGCTAAGTTCAGCCTATTCCCCAATTCTTTTTCATCCCCATTTACTCCTACTTACTATACGCATTATCATATAGCCAATCTTACCTTGACCTCATTTGCACCTATTTCCAAATATTCACCTTGTTACCTACCCAAATTTACATGCACTTATTCTTGATCTTGAGATTTGTATTTCCTTGTATTGGATAAATTTTCCAATGCTCAAGTTTGATCTTGAGGGTCTTGAGATTGACCTCAAAATTTAGATTTTCAAATTCAAATTTCAAGGTTCCTACCCTTTTCTATTAGCCATTATGGGCTTACATTGTACAAGTTTGTATGACATGTTATATTTTGGTATTTAAAAGCATTCAATGAGTAATAAACTCTCAAGGTTAGTCATGGAAAAAAATATTGTACATAGGGAATTTTCAATGTAGATTTAAAGGAATTCATTGCATTGGAATATGCAAATAGACTATTGCATGCTTTTGTCTATTATCTTTGAATAATTTGTGGTCATAAAGTTGGTCCATCAAGAGTCAACACAGTCAATCAAGGGGGTTGATCTAGAAGAACTTGACCTTATCAATCTAGCAATTTCTCCATATGTATTTATAAATACCATCATCCTTAAGTACATGTAGATATTAGAGGCTTTAGTAAATCAAGTTGTAGAAGTCTAATAGCTACCAAATCAGATCCATACATCAAGGAAGATTTCTTAGGATTGATCCCAAACCACTTAGAATTAGTCCGTAGGAAAGTCTAAGTCTATTGATGAACATATCAAAGACATTTTATTAAAACCCAACAAGTAGATTTTATGCATTTTCAACTCCATATTTCATCATCAAATTGAAAACTAAATACCCCTATCCTTCTCATTTAATTTGTAAATATTTATTACATACATAAAAAGTATAAATTAACTATATAATATTTTCATAGAACATAAAACTGAAGCACCAATTTATGCAATATTAAGTCAAACGAATGCAAATGCAATCTAAAAGATATTTGAATTTAGTTTAGAAATATGATTACCTTAAGCTGGCAGCCATTACAAAAGTGATAACAGGCACCAAGGTCATCATTGCTGTGGCATAAGTTGGAGAAGTATATTTCAAGCCCATAAAGTATGTATATTGTGAAATTACAGGCCTGCAACATACACATGAACACAATTACAAATTTAACATCATAATGATAGCAATAAGAAAGAAAAATCCTTTTGTAAAGAAGATTATACTAACCCCACCATTCCTATCATTAAAATTTGACATACAAAAGAAAGGGTCACCTTGGGCTGCTTCTTCCTGCAGAGCAATTCAAGATCAGAACTGGTATAAAAACAATTCAAACTCTCACACAGAGACCTAAAACTATCAAGAAACACAATCATTATTTCATAATTGCTTTCTGTTGTAAGACAAGTTAAAACTAAAAGGATTACCTTTCAAAAAGAAATGCAAAGGGAGCCATTACCAGTACAGCAACAACATGTCTGTACACACCCAAAACAAAGGGGTTCATTCCTCTATTAACAGCAACCTTAAGGATAATATTTGCCCCAGCATGCCCAAATTGTTGCACTATCATTGCCATGTATGGCTTTGATTTTTGAAGGGCCAAGGAACAACTGCTTCTTTTAAATCCCATTCTGTAAAACCCAGCTAAACTTCTAACCATTACTAATCTAGAAAGAATTCCATACTCAGACAGATTTCAAGGAAAGCTCTAAGAACTATTTGAACAGAGCAGCTTATGATCTATCAATGTCAGTAAAGGTGGCTTATCTTACTACAGATTAGTACTACATTTTATAAGTAAAAAGTTATGACCCCATTACTAGATTAGTGCTTGTCTACTGTCATCAATGAAAATAAAAAAGGCACCTCCTTTTCTCAACCTCCTTTTCTCAAAGGTGCTTTATTTTTGCTTATACGCCTCCTTTTTTGAAGGCGTGCAGCAAAAAGGTTATGGTGTCAAATTTATGTTAACTCAGAGGCAGATATGTTAAAGGACATGTTCCCACTTGTTCTGGGTGGAGTGGAATGAACCATGGTCTTCAGCGCACCATCCATATATTATTAAAAGAGGATGTGTATGGAACAATAAATATTACTTTCATTATTAAAATAAATAAATTAGTATTTAATTATGATTTGAGTTCTATCAATCAATAAAATTGATATCATAGAGTTTAACTTTTGTTTCCAACTCCTACAGACCATATCTATTTTGTTGTTTGGTTATCAAGCTAACCTTAGATGTCATGCCTAATTTCCCTCATTTTGGAGTGTTGCCCCTACTAAACCCACAACTTTCCTTGGGCCTGAAGGTCTTGTTTTAGCTCTAAATGAGATTAGCATGATGGTTGAAAAACCTAGATGCCTGACTTGAGTTAACTCGCCCATTAATGGTTGCCTTCACTCAGTAAATATTTGGTTTAAAATTAATTTTCTATGATGAATTTATTGTATTTAACTTCCAATCAATGCTAGCATGGAGGCTCACCCATTTCTCATTAGGTTCATATGTTTCCTTAAAAAATAAGGGTGAAACTTGCATCTAAAATTAAAAACTACACATCTCCATCAAGTTCCTAAGATACAACATTTTATGTCTTGCAATAAATGAGTCTTTTGTTATCTCATACTCCCCCAATACTTAGTCATTTACGTTACTAAGGAAGGACTTTGAAGACATGAAAGAATAGGTTTAAGTGGGAAATTTTAGAGCTAGAACTATGTTATTGAAAGGTTGATACAATTGAAAATGGGATAGTTGGCTGCTAGACAACTGGGACTCCTTAATAGTTGGTTTACCATCCATTACATAGGGGTTGTATCCTCTTACCAGGTCTAAAATGAGCTACAGGGCTTGGGTGATCCTTTGAGTGCTAGCATAGACTTGTAAATCAAACATCTTCTTTCTATAATATATATCACTATCGTATTATTCTTGTTTAGTTTAAAAATGGTTTCAAGGTCTCACATACAATAGTTAGTATTGAAAATTTTCCACCTTTTTAAATATCTAACCAAATGCCTTAATCTAAAATAGAAGAGGAATTACTAAAATGATCATATCAACTATTTACCAATTCTTCTCAATTATATAAAGTGCCTAAGTTTCTTGAATACTCTCTTAGTGACTCAAGGATGAGATATATCTATAGTTGTGGAAAGGGAACTAAGTATAGGTTACAAATGAACTTCCCATAGCCATGAGTGGGTGTATAGATTTAATAAGTTGGGGATTTTAATCATAGCTATTTTTTTTTATTCGTATTCATAACTAATTTTATGTTGGAATAAATTATTTGATTAAAATGATTGGGAGTAGGTAATGATATTAATAAGTCTACAAGGTGAGAGCTATTAAGGGAATTGCATGCCTACGTGATGTTAGTAAGAGTTGGGTTAGGCTGATGTATCCTTTACCATTACCTAAATATATATTAAACACTAAAGGGGCAACCTAAATGAAGCAACCCTTAGGGCCATGGTTAAGCATATCTCATTTTAAGAGATTTATTTTTCTATTTTAGAACTGTTGGGTGAAAATTATGTAATCAGCTTTCGATAGATTACACAACTTGGACTTCAGCCACAGCTATGTGAGATGTGAATCTCTCATCTCGGAAAGGGGAGGCGCCCTTCTTACTGCTAAGAGAAACAATAGTAAATCACACAAGTAATTACAAAATGTACACGAAATTCACGGAGTGGGGGGGGTGTGTTACATTCATCCTTCTCTCTTTTGAGAGAAGATGTTTACAATGCTTCCGTGTTGGAAGTTCGAATTCTTGATAAGAAGCGAACAACTAGCAGTAATGCCAATATCTCTATCTAGGTCAAAGCTGAAGCGTGAGATACCGAAGAAATTAACAACAAACAAATAAATTAAAGGAAGCTCACGAAGGCACAAAGTCGTTCCGTAGCTTTATCAATGTTGGATCTGCATAAACGTACTGTTTGCTACGTTAGAAGCACAAAGTCTTCTTAGACGCAACAATTCTTCAAACAACATGAACGATTACAAGCACAAAGTCTTGTAGATCATCCAACAAAGTGTTAATAGCACGAATGATTACAAGCACAAAGTCTTGTAGATTATCCAACAAGAACATGCAAGAGCATGAATGATTATAAGCGCAAAGTCTTATAGATCATTCAACCAATGATAAAAGAAATACAATGCAATCTAAATAACAAATGTAACACAAAGTTTACATCAACTACTTAGAGTCTTTCAGATTCCTCGAACTAATCACTACCAAATCAAATCAACTTACAAAAGTATTGAATCCAACGCAAAGTCTGGCTGCAATCCTTTTCTTTATTGATTGAATCTCATTCACAAAGTATGAACGCAAAGTTTCACAAGTTTGCTTACAAAAGGGCAGCACTTCGTTGCAAAAGGCTAAAAGATATGTTACAATGAAAATCCCTCACAATATATAGGAAGAGGGATGAGCAAAATAAGGAAAGAGATTGAGAAAATTAAGGAAAGTTAGGTGAGGCGATTTTTGGAGATCTCACCTAACTGACCAAAGTCAAAGTGTAATTTGTTTTGAGAAAATATTACATCTTTGGACTTGGTGTATACAATTACAAAATGACATTCGAAAATGTCGAGAAATATTTACAAGATGCATAATGGGATGCAGGAAATGTCTAACTTGGAGAGCGAGGCTTCTTCATGTTTCTGCTTGTATGAGAGTCTTCATACTTCTTCCTGGTCTCCTGCATGAACTTTTTATTTGGAAGAACCAAGATCAAAGGACGTCACCTTCGGGATCACTTGACGAGATCTGGAGAGAAACTGCAAGGATGGTGAATCAACAGGCGTTAGCAAAAAAAAGTAGCATTGGGAAGCGTGGAGCGGATGACAAGGCACGCAAAACGATGCGGGAGCGAAGAAATGGGGTTTGGAATGGAAACAGAGCAATTTTGAAGAAACTAGGTTAAAAACTGCCAAAAATGTAAAGGTGCTAAAATTCAGCACCATTGCACAAAAAATGACTAAGTCTGGAAGAAAAGTGCAAAGGTGCTAAAATTTAGCTCCATTGCACAAAAAATGACTAAGTCTGAAAAAAGATTGTGAAAAGTGTAAGGGCGCTAAAATTCAGCGCCCTTACATTTTTGGAGATTTCAGTCTTTGATGCAGGGGCGCTAAATTTTAGCGCCCTTGCACTTTTCAGAGTTAGAATTTATTCTGGCATTTTCAACATGTCATGGCGCTAAATTTTAGCGCTTCAGCATCTTGAGCACATTTTGGAAAACGGATGTAATGGTGAATGAAAACGGCGCTCGGGGTTTGCAAAGTGTTTGTATGCATAGAGTTGCAATCGAAATTGGAGAATAAAGAGAAAGCAAGGGTAACAAATTACAAAGATGAAACGCGAAAAATGCTGGAGAGGGATGTCGAAAAACTCAAAAAACGTATTTGCAGTTTGAAGAAAACTCGCTCAGCATGAAGAGAGGAAGAACTAAAATCATAAACAATGAAAATGGCGAACTAAAACACTTTTAAGTGAAAGAGAAAATCGAAAACCTAACTCAAGTCGAGCAATAAATTTAGGCACGAAAAGTGGCACGATTGACGAAAAACGCGAAAAAGATGAAGAAACGCGCCAGGGCCAGAAAAAGTTTAAGTGTCAGGAAAAAGTGTAATGGCGCTAAAATTTAGAGCTATTACATTTTGGAAAAAGTCACTTCATGCAGGGGCGCTAAATTTTAGCACCCTTGCATTTTCCAGACTTAGCCAATTTTGGCTTCAAGGCAGGAGCGCACTTTTTCAGTGCCACTGCATTTTTCACAATTCGCTAAGTACGAATAGTGAGACTTCGCGAAGGAGCTCGTTTCGAAGGTCTTCGCGAGGCGAACAAGGGGGAATGCTCAAATTGGCTATTCGAGACTTAGGAACGCATTTTGAGGTGGCTTGAAAATCACCTCGTTAGGCGTGCTTAAACTTCACGAATCCTAGGAAACGGACAAGTTTCATAGGGGGGTTATCCATGAATCGAGCGCTGCTAGATTCCATGATAACAAGAACCAAGTCGGATACAAGAGCCAACTTCTATTCCAACACAAAATCTTGGAGTAAGGTCTCTATGAGGTCATAGGTAGAGAATTGTAAACCCCCTAATAAATAGTTTTTCCTCTCCTTTTGAGGTGATCACCAAAATGATAAATCCTATGACCCATCTATAGATAAGCTTATTGATGCTCTAGCCTAACATGAGTCAATGAGCATGCTCTACATGTGTGATGGTTTGGTCATATCCTTGAGTTTGTCAGTTATCACCTAGGAACATAGGTGATGGATGCCAAGGGCTACTCATAAAGCTTTGATGGCTTTGGCCAATAGCATGCAAATCATAGTGCTAGTAGTGTGTAGGCAATGAATGTAATTGTTTATCATTCAATGGTCCTGTGGACTAATGAAAAAAAAATCATAAAAAAATACTAGTTAACTAATAAATCAATTTGAACCATATGGGTAACCTTGCATCTTCCTCCCTATGATGGTTTTGATACAAAACAATAAGAAGAAAAAATATTATGTTAATGGTTATTAGGTACTACCTTGGGAACTAAATGTTTGGCATTGATAACCTCTCTCTACATACCATATAATCTGATTGGATGGGGTGGATAGGGACTATTATCCACATGGTTGGGATCAAATTGAACCCTAGCTTGAACCATGAGCAAAGAAAAGGTTGAAGAGATAGTATGTCTACAAATAGAACAACCAAAGGTATGAATTATTTTATTTATTTTACTATTGACATTTACTTTTTAGTAATTGAAGGTAGCTGAGAATGAGTATTAGACATAATACCATATATCTACAATATTATGTGATGAATAGGATTTGAAATGTATAGTTCATACGTTCAAACTAGATACATGATTATAGATACTCTTGTTTTTCTTGGTTTCCTCGACTTGCTAAATTACTAGGTAAGATTAGGCATATTCTTGTTGTACATGGTTGTTTCTAATAGTATTGTTAAAAACTCCACCCATCTTGTTAAGGTAATAGCCTTTGTCAAAAAAAAAATCATAGCAATTAGGAAGGGTTATTATAGTTTCCAATGGAATGAAAACAAGAACCCAAAAAGTGCAATGGTAGATTTGTTAGTCTCACCCAAACTAGAACAAAGAAAAAATTTCAACAAAAGGGTCAAAATCTAGAAACCATATTTTCATGCTTAGGTAAGATTTACCCCATGTCCAAAGACCTCATTGTAGAAGAATAGTTGTGTCTCTAGGTAGTTCATAGGTTACATAAAATAAACCTTTGACACAAGGTTTGATGCAAAGTTCACCATCTAAAAGAGGTTTCCAATGTTTGAGAGAGCGCCCATTCAAATCCACCATATTTAGCTAGAAGCTATGGAAATGACAAATCAAGGAATATTTTTTGTGATTATTTGCCTCCTCTTCCACAACATATCCAGGATTGATAGTAATAGTGTTTGAATCATGCAGAGCAGTATAGGTAATTTTCTTTCTATTTCATGCCCCTCCCTTTCCTATAAACTAGCAAAAAAAAGTAGGTCATGCCACATTAGAGAAAATATAATTGGAATACAAACCTCCCTTAGGTCCCATTTGTGAGGCAATCATGGTGGATGAACCATCACCATTAAATTCCTAATAATCCCTCATTGGTCAATTTTTTATTATAATTACATGAAGACAAGATAGCATCCTTGAAAGAAAGGGATGTGACATGCAGAGATATCATATTGTTGATAAGGGAGAGATGATTGAGGTCTTTGTGTGCTACAAAACATAGATCCACTCTATTCATTGAGAAGTCTAAGAAATTTTCCCTGTGAGAAATGAGAATAGAGGAAGGGGAGGTTAGGGTTTCAACAATGCTAAAATTATTCAAGGGTGATATTTCAAGATATTAAAACAATTAATATATTGGGTAAATTAATTATATAGAATTCAAATAAACAAAATAATGATATTTATCTTTAGTTTTGAGATCTACTTAAAATTGTAATGGATATTATGAATTGATTTATCAATGTATTAGGAATTATTACATGTCAAAAAATCACTTTGAGACTAAGAAGATTGATATCTAATATTCTAGTTCACTTCTATATAAACACATAATTGACTTTTATACTTGTGAATCTTTGAAAGGAAAACAAAGTGTGAAAACAACCTTCCTAACAAAAATCTTAGGAGAGGGTTGTAAAACTTTGTTTCAAATATTTTAACATTTATAATTTTATTTTAAGACTATACATTCATTTAAGTTATTTTCATATTTAAGCATTAAACCATAAGGTGCACAATTTATGTGGGAAAACCCTTTTGGGATAAAATCTACACACCAAAGCATAGTTCAATTTTATTACAATAAACAACTATTATAATACAGTTTCTAGAGTCTATGCTCTTGCAAGTGTTACTACACTGTGATACAAGATTTTAGAGTGAATCTGGCAACATAACGACATCTCATAAAATTACAAATCAATCTTCTATAATGCACTTAGGCATTAGCATGTTTATACAATCATGCATGGGTGCCCAAGATTGCCATGTGTCATTCCCATAGTCTCTGCATGCATGTAAAATTAAATCAACAATTGCACAAGTCCCAAGTGACCTGAAAAGCAACCAAGTTAACATGCAACAACATGCAAGCACATGCAAAATGTGCAACTTCCAAAAATCAAGTAACCTCACATGCAACGAATCCCCATAGAGAAAATCAGGTCAACTACCAAATTTGAACTCATCTTTGACTCCTAGTCACTCTCAATGACAACTCAGTCTCCATTTGGCAACATTCCTCTTCAAGCATTAATTAACAAGTCAAACCAATTCCACATGGAATCATGGCACACCTCCTTGAATAATTCACAATATAAAATGCTAGAATGAGCACCTGGGTGACAAGTGTCACTCTTTGATAATTTTGTTTCTCCTAGGAAGGAATGTGCTCACAAGTGGGCCTTGCCAAGTTCTAACTTGCAAAATAGAATGCCACATGTCAACATGGCACACATTAAATTAGAGGTTTAAACATTTGTCTCTTCCCAAATGAGTTCCCATGTGACAAGTGTCACATTCTCTCATCTTGCACCTTGCATGTAGGAAGCCAACTATTTGTTGGATTCCACAAAGTACCTTAGCAACTTAGAAACTTATATTTTTGCATTTAATAAATTAAATCAACAACATAGGGGAAAATATATTAATTATTTCAACATGGGGCTCACTAAGGTTGAGACAACTTAATCCCAATCTATTCTCCCACTTGTCGAAGACCTTACAAAAGTCTTTGTATCACACTTAGGCCACAAGGCCCATAGGGCTGACACACCATCTAAACTTCTCTATGCTCACTCGCTTTGTCAATTCATCAAAAACATTCACCAAAGTGTCAAACTTTTCCATGTTCACATTTCCATCTTCCACCATATCACAAACAAAGTGAAACTACACATCAATCTACTTTGTTTTGGCATGGAAAGTAGGATTCTTCGATAAGAAAATAGCACTCTAGCTGTCACAATAGATAGTAATTTTTCCTACACCAAAACTAATATATGAACACAACATCTTAATTCAAATGGCTTCTTTACAAGCATGAGTAGCTGCCATGTAATATGCTTCTATAGTGGACAAAGCGACTACAACCCGCCACTTACTCATCCAACATATAGCACCACCAAACATTATGAAAACATATCCACTGGTGGATCTTGTGCTATTAATGTCACCTACCAAATTAGAATCCACATATCCATGAATGCTCATTGAATGCTAAGATCTAGTAGAATAATTACGAAAGCATAAGGAATACTTGGAAGTACCCCACAAATATTTGAATACTCTCTTCACTACATCCTAGTGCATATGTCCAAGATTAGCCATAAACTAACTAAGGACTCTCTCTACTTGGGAACTGTATAGCCTTTGACAAACCATAACATACATTAAACTATCAACAACACTCGCATAAAGAACTGTGTTCATGTCCTCCATCTTAGAAGGATATTTTGGACAATCCTCCATAAAAAGCTTTGTCGCCTATATAATTGGAACAACCATTTATCTGTAAGTAGTCATGTTGAATCTCTCCAACACAGATTTCACCAATTACCATAAGTTCACCATCACCACTACCAAATACTTCACAAAATGGGTTTAAGATATTCCCCTTACCTACATCACTAGCCAACAAATCTCCTAGTTCATCTTCCACTACATCATTTGTTGCTATGGTATCCATTTTCCAATGTCATAAACATTAGTAAGTCATTAAAAACTAATAAAGTTTGCACCCTTTTTGAATACTTCCATATCCAACACAATTGGTCCACACCATATTAAACCCACATGAAAACAGTCAAGTAGAGGCATCCAATAAAAACCTCTTAAAAATCCTCAAGAAGATGACCAATGATGCTAGTTGTGATTGGAACCTTCAACTTAATCTTGCACTTTGGGCCTATCACACTAATATCCACACACCAACTAGCGTGATGTGATTTTATATTCACTTATCTTTGGTTTTGAATCCATCTTACCTATTGAGATCAAAATTCCTTCATTACACATTTCCTTACACAATCTCATTAAATAATGAGAAGTATCAGGTTGCATGTTTGCATGAGCTAGAAATTTTTGATGAGTGGTTCCTTAGCACCCTTTTCCATCTAAAGTCATACCAAAATAATCTTCATCATAGCTATAATAAGAAGAAAAAATCCCATAAGTTTGAAGTTGGTGATCTTGTGCTAAAGGAAAATAAGAAAAAATTATAGGACTGAGATAAGAAAATATTAGCCTAATTAGTTAGGCCCATATGTCATCATCATCAAGTATGGTTCAAGAGAATATTAGGTGGTTTAATCTTGAGGGTGATTCATCAACATCATACAACTCAAGTTTTTTCATGCCTAACTTGAGGAATATCCCAATACTAAAATAAATTAAAAAACAATGAAAAATACAAATAAAAAATAAAAATAGTAAAGATAAAAAAATCATCCTCAAGTGAAAAACACTCATCACATGGAATCTTGTATAAGTGCCATTGTGAAAACCTACTCATAGGCACCATGTATAATAAACTAAACTCCACCATATTTTAGTTCCTTGTCTACCACTTATCCACAAGTCTACTCCATCCACCCCTTACTATCATCATAGTCCACAACTACATCCACAACATTTCATTCCTTATTTTATACTATAGAAAATTGATTAGCTCCTAATTTAGAATAAATATTGAGATGTGTCATTTGGATCACTTAGGGATTTGGATCCCTTCCATAATAAATGAGTTTTATGCACTTCTTCAATATCCCATGAACACAATTCCATTAATAAAATTAAATTTACCCATCCCATTAATAAACTTAGTTCCCTCTCATGAATTCCATTTCATTTTTCCATCAATAAAATCACATATCAACATTTTCTTCATACACACAAACTACACATTGAAACTGTTATGGTTTACTAACAAATTAAAAAATCAACTTCAACCTCAATAATGTAATATTGTCACATTATTTTACATCCTCCAAATTTCTTATTTCATCCACCATTTTTGTTGGATGCATCCTTCCCCACAGCAAGAATAATCACCATTTATTTATTCTATTAGCACCTTGACAAGAAGTTATAATGTTGCATGTCTATTGATAGTTGATTGTTTACTTCTTTGATTTATCTATTGATCTTTAATTTATCTCTTTGATATTTTGATTTATCTTTTTGATCTTTTGATACATCATTTGACCCATATTATGCCTTCTCATGGTCACCATGATCATTATATATCATGGTGTGCTTTGATTTGTATACATTAGGTCATGGTATATTGTTTTTGTGTTCTTTGTTTGTTGGATGTTTTCTCATAGGATCCACCAAGGTCAATCACCTTGAGATGTGATGGGAACATCTCTTCATGTTTGATGGTTGTTTCAACACATACTCACCAAGCATGTCAAACACCTTGTGAGTGTTGGGGAATCCTATTGTTTGTTGTTCCTTGAGTGTCAGTCCATGCACTAGATACATTGTCACATTGGTCTTCTATACCCTAGTGAATAACATCCATTGATCTATCAAAATAAGTTTTCTCTCCATATACCAACATATTGTATCATTTCAAATAACCATTTCTCTGTATCTCATCATCCACTCTCATCATTTCATCTATTCACTTTCTCTTTTTCACTTTTCTTGCATCCATCTCTTCATATTCTTCCATAATTTTTATTTGATCATTCATCTTTGAGAGCTCACTTATGTCATTTTTTACATGTGTTACCTCCCAAGGGGGCATCATCATCTCATAATTCAATCTTTCATCATTTTATCCACACAACTTGGGCATATCATTGATTTTTCATATCTAATCCATTTCTTCATAGGTACTTTTTGTTTCTTTGAAACAATTTGCTACTTTGAACATCATTTCAAAGTAGGGAAAAATGTAGAAACTTAATTAATGTCACTTTTTGCATCATCATGTTCCATCTTAGTCAATCAAACACATGCCATTGCCTTATCATCCATTCATCACCTAGGACCCATAAGGCCTTATCACCCATTCATCACCTAGGACTCCTAACACCTAATAATTTAATTAAATAAGTCCTAGTTATTTTTATTAAATTAGGATACCATTATCCATTAATTGAACAAATTATTATCCATTTAATAATCCATTTTATTCATTCATATTTATCCAACATTTATCCATTTATTTATTTATTTATCTATTTCACACATTATCCATTAATAATTAAATTAACTATTTATTTTCACCTCATCTGTATTAATAATTCATTTAATTAATTATTAAATTATTAAAATCTATCTCACCTTGTTCACTATCTACTCTAATTAGTTTTGTCCCCACTCTTCAATCAAATCTAGTTCATCATTCATGCAATTAGTTAACTATTCCATGCAAATATTCAACTCCCCGTGATTCTTTCATACACTTAGTTAACTCCTCCGTGCAAAAAGTTAACTCATCAATCAAATCTTTCATATCCTTAGGCAATTTGAGTTGAGAAATAATAATTTTTTTAAAATTAAAATCTGAAATAATGTGTAACTCTTTCATACTTGCCACCTAACCTCATTAGCTCTCCTAATTATAGATCAGACTTGAGATTCCATATTGAATCTTAGTCATTCATCTAATTCTCTTTAAAGTCTATAAATCAAACTCATTACTCATCATTTCACAAGTATTCATTTTCACATACATATTTTGTTAGTTTGATATCCAAAGAATGCTAATGTTATACTAGCAAATTGAGCACCCACATTCCAAAATGAGCAACTCTTCACATTGCACTTGATAGATGATATTTGCATGTGTATAATTTGAGTGTTTTATTGGTTTGATATTGATGTTTATTTGGTTTATTTTGTTTGCATGCATTCAATAACCATAATGCAAAGATCAAAGGCATACCAAAATATTACACAGGATATACCTTGGAAAAACCCTTCCTCCAAAAACATCCACACTCAATGTTTATTCAACAATAAAAATATTACAATGCATTTACAAAGTCTCCATGAATACTTTTATGAAATCAAGCTCCTCAAATACATCCTCTATGTGTCCAAGCATGTAACCATACATCCCATACCATGCTTCATATATGCACTCAACAAGAGAGTTCAATACAAATGATAGCTCACTCAACCAACCAACAAACCGACTAGCCAACTCCAACCACTAAAAAAGTATTTTTTTATCTAGATTCAAGTCCACACAAAACAACCAAGTGGTGAGGGTAATTTAACTATGTATCTCAAAACCATGAATGCACAAAACAAATGACTTCAACATTTACTTTTTGGTACTAAATTTTTCCAATATTAGATACTTTTCCCATGTTTAACCCACACATAAAATATATAACCAATGTCACATACAATTTCACAAGTGAACCAAAATAAACATTTAATGTGACTAAACACATGTCCTAAGATGCAACACAAATAAATATTTATTTTACATAATTAAAATTAATTATTTTCTCATGCAATGTTTACAACATCCTTTTCCTAACATTAAGCTTATTCATGCCACACATGAAGAGGTAAGAGGGAGAGCTTAATCCAAATTGAGGTTTTTGATGGGAATTCGTAAACAGAGTTGAAATTTGAAAATTAATGGTTTGGATACAAATCGTGAGGGCCAAAGACCACAATTTCACTCCTAAAAACTAAGTCTTTTTTTCCTTTCGAGGTAAATATAGCAACCAAGAAACCTCTGCCATAAAGAACAATGCTCATATTTCCATGCACCTTTTTACCAACAAACTTACCAATGCTAGTTCTATCAGATTGATGAGCTAATATGCCATTTGAGCTCAAGGTATCTCTAGAGTAGGGGCTCATCACATCTTTTCATCATATCTTTTCACTATTTTGAGATTCTTTTCCATTTGAATCTCTAGAGTGGAGGCTCATCCCATATTTTCACTATTCTGAGATTTTTTTTCTCTTTCATCAATTTCCTATTAACCCCTACTTCAGAAACAATATGTTTTTTTATAGGATTGTTGTCCCTCCTAAAAGAGATTGCTATAGAGGGCATCTTTGAAAGAGAAACTAGATCTCCCATCCCATTGAGAGCTTTGTCATCCTTTTTGAGAGCTACCTCCTCTACGGCCACAAAAAAGACAATAAAGTAAGAAATATAGTATCTAAAAAATGGAGGAGAAATCTTTCCACATCTTCTAAACCACTAGGATTAGTGGTATGATGCATAAGAATTTCATCAAATAACTAAGAATTCTTTATATATATCATGTCATGGAAACTCTATTAGTGCCAAGGTGGTTTCATTAGGGTGTGGCTGTTTCATTTTGATGCCAATGAATGTTTTTCTTATTCCAAACGTAAAGGTAAAGTAATTATGAAAAGACCCAGCTTTCATGTTCTTTCACAGCTGGGATTTGTTTAAATGTATGAAAGAACCCTTCCTATGCATGATAACTTGAAAATATATGAACTCTATGAAGAAAGAGTATGTGAGGAAGAATTAGGAGATCATAATTGCAAGAGAAAAAGTAGTTTCTAATGCATTGAATGAGGTATAATATTTCATATTTAAATTTTCAAAACCTTCGTTTTCTTATAAAATACCTTACAAAACTCACTACCTTGATATTCTTCACAGCAAACATTTTATAATGATGTTTTTCAACAATACAAAAGTGATGCTGCTTATTTTGACTAATCTGCTGTACATTTAACATTGTCACCAACTTATTATAACATTGTTCCCTTGATACAGTTTGATTACAAATAAAAATACATTTCAGTCAAGGCTGTTGGACATTGCTTTCCTTGGTTGGGCACAAGGGCTTCATCTTCTCTGGTTTTTGGCTGGAAGAGCATTCATTCTCAGTACCCAACTGTAAACCTTCCAAATCTTCATTGTTTTTATCGAAATCTTGTTATCCTTTGATTTTTCCCATAGAACAGCATACAGACCCACAACAATCACTACTCCTCCCACAACACTGCATTTATATAGCAAATCTTGTGAGTTCTAAGACATATTCTATTTGAGGGTGACAGTAATAG
Organism: Sequoia sempervirens; assembly: GCA_007258455.2. Lineage (NCBI taxonomy): Eukaryota > Viridiplantae > Streptophyta > Pinopsida > Cupressales > Cupressaceae > Sequoia > Sequoia sempervirens. Next base: position 357,866,924 of record VDFB02193867.1, read on the forward strand.
TTCATAACGCTGGGCTATTTGAAGGAATATTAACATACCTTCCCAAATGGATGGTCTCAGCAAGTATAATAGATCCCATAAATACCACAATAATGAGCTTCAATGGAGAAAATGCAGTGGCAAATACAGGCCCTTTTAACCGCATGGCAAAACCTTGCAAATGGTATACCATTCCTGATGATACCACCCCCTGCAATGAAAGAAAACATATTGTTTTAAATGTTTTTTAAGTGAGAATTTTGAAGGAAAAAACATCCTCCCTAAGGTATAGTAGTGTTGTACATTTACATACTGTTTGGAGCCATGTCTCTTAAAGAATAATCTAAGAAAGTTGAGAGAAGAATTAGGAGTGAAGAAAGTTTGAGAGAACAGCTAGAGTAAAAGTATAAATATATTAATATTATTATAATGACATTATTGAAAATATTCATTTCAAATGGTTATAGTTCAATTGATGAGGATGATGACGTGTCATATCATCTTACAAAATAAAAAATTAGAAAGAAAAATACAAACTTCTTATAATAAGATGCTATTGAAAATATCAGTTGTACTATGATGATGCTACTAAAAATATGAAATTGAAAGTGGTTTTCTCTAGTTAATGTGGATAATGGTGTACCACACCATCCATCTAGGTACCAAATGCCTAGTAATATAGTGAGGGCTAGGTTTGAAGGAGACTTTTGGTATAGGTGTACATGTACTCAATGTATTGTGATCAACTTAAGGGTAGAGAAGTTTGTATCTATGTAATTTAGTTGCGTGTATATATTACATTGCAATGGTAAAATTCACATACCTATATCAATTTCATTTAGTTTTGTGCATATTTTGAGAGAATCTCTTAATGCAATTACATATCAACAAATGGTGTAATCTTGTGTGAATTTAGATTCATTCCCTTAGCCTTCACATATTCCCATTTGCACATATTCCAACATATCCAACTATAACTTATCTATTATTTCTTGTATCCCCTCATACAATTGACATTCATTCTAACATCTATATCAAGACATTAATTCCTTGCATATAAATTGGCATTATTTTATCCTTAGTGAACCCTATAGGTGTGGGAGTGATTATGTGTCTATGAATCAAAGGTCTATAAAATTATAAAATTTAAATTTAAATTGGTCAACTTTGTTGGTGTGAATAAGGTTTCTTACCTAACTAGTTCACCTATGAGGTCCTATTCACATGTTAAGTTTACTTAGGTTCTAGGAATATTTCTAGAAGTCTTAGATGTCATGTGATCTTATTTTTTCTTATCATGTCATTTAATACTTGTTTCCTAGGTCATTTTTATATTTGATGAGTTAGTTGTCTCATGACATAGGATTAAGACACTTGCCATGATGTTGTCTAATCTTATTCTCACCTTGGCTATATAACCAAGGGTCTCTCTTAGATTGCATATCTATTATATTTACATTACGTGATAGGAATACAGTTCATTCTTCTCATATTGATCTTTTCTTTGTGCTTTCTATTTGTCCTCTAGATCTTGGGTGGCTATCTCCATAGCCAACTCTTAAAAACTTGTACCCATTTGACTAGCCTTTGTTAGTCGACTAAGAAAATGTTTGTATAACTCATTGTTATTTTTTGTTTTTAAAAATAATCAATTACATTGAATCTTTGCTCTCATCTCCAAAAAAATATTGATTATCATTTGCATTAAAGCAATAATCAAGCTAGGAACATTTTGATTTGGTGCACAAAAATGAATCAAATTTTGTCTAATCATTATATTGCATTTGCATAATTTCTTACTTCTTGTCAATTATTTGTATGACTATGAATCTAGTCTTTTATGGTTTGACCTAGGATAATGTGTCCCCTAGTGATCTTGTATCCCTCTAAAGATAGTTTTTTAATATTTCTAGCCCTCATAGCACATTAGGCATTAGTGAATTTAATGAACTAAAGAGAAGAAGTGATCTTGTATCCCTCTAAAGATAGTTTTTTAATATTTCTAGCCCTCATAGCACATTAGGCATTAGTGAATTTAATGAACTAAAGAGAAGAAGTGTAGAAAATCAAAACACACATGAACTTGACCTGAAAAATCTTATTCTCCATATGGTCCAAATTGAGGTGAAACACAAACAAATAGGGTATATTCATAATCCCAAGATATTTAGGTTCCAAAGCTAAATTAGAATCATCCATTTTCCTTTCTATAGTTATGTACATCTATCCTCCACATTTATTTTCCCATAATAGTATTTAATATTTCAATTATCACACCATAATTATCAACTAGTTAATCTAGGCTGATTATGTGTATGCATTTTATTGTTTTAGCCTAGATTAAGCTTAGGGAGAGCTTATTTTCCTTTACATATTGGTTAGCTTAATGGTAAACTATTTATTGTGTTCCATTGGTTTAAAGAAAGGGTCTCCCTCAATCATAAATTAAAATCATATAATTATATTCTAATTGAAAAACCTATCCTAGATATAAGTAAAACTTTTAGAATCCAATATTTATATAAAAAATAGATACTAATGAAAATAGCTATGAATATCATATTTTTATTAAAATAAATTAATTATTGAATTTAACCAATGATCTTCTAGTGTAGATAACAACTACAAGGTCGATGTTCCATGCCAATGTCCATATTGAAAGATCTCTCTCAAATATGAAATGTAATGCCCCGCCACGTAACCTAAAAAAATGTTGCAATGACTACGAAAGTGTAATAATTTTATTTTTTAAAAGTGTATACATGAACTTCATTAATGCAAGCATTCCCTAAGATACGCGACGACACACTACATGTAAATCCTATAATTAACATAAGTAACTAAACATAGCATGTATTTAATTCTCATAAAATTAAGAGCATACATTCAATAACAATTAAATTATATCATTGAAGGTATAATGTATAAAAATAATTCATTCTTACATTGCATTTAAAATAACATTTACAATACTCATTTCCAAATGAGGTAGGTCATACAAAAGTGTACAATTACATATTACAATAGTTCTCCCCAATTACAATTGAGGAGTGATACATAAACAAGGTATCCACTGATACAAATGATAAAGATGAGAAAGTACATATCCACACATGAGCTCTCCAATCAAGAAGTACTCATCGCCACGAACAAGAACTGGGGACCCAACGGTGTAAGGTGCATGTTCCACCCAACCAAGTGGTACCCGTAGGCCCACCCCCCATGCTAGGAGATAGTAAAAAGGTTCCCTTGACATAACCTATAAACCCTAGACACAGGAAAAACCATAGACAAATCTATACAAGTACCAACTTAACTTAATGTTTACATTGCTTCCAGAATTGAAGGATCAAATACACTAAGTTCACAAGGATACTGTTATTATAGGTGGAGTGTCATCACAATGTTGCATAGGTTACCCAGGCGTATCTTCCTAGGTTCTGAAGCCCATCTTGGGTTACCCTGGTAACCTCTTCCGAAACCCGGCCCCACATGCAATCTGTTGTGGAATTGATTATCTTTCATAATGACCAAATATCGATTTTTCCATTCCAGGACTTCTCGATTCATTCCCAAGTCTGAACTAGCTCTTGAGTCCATAAGTGAGGCATATTTATTCCAGTTAAATATTTTAGACTACCTAAAATGTTGATTTAGTTTTCACTAATTAACTAACTCTACATGAGTTACCCTGGCACCACTTTGTGTGTCGGCCCTCATAAAGAGCCACTCCCCTAATAATAACACAAGGAAAATTAATTCCACTAACTAAGGGTAGACAAGGTGCACATAAATCAATCATCAAATACCAACCATATAACAACA
>VDFB02193867.1:357870827-358274636 GCA_007258455.2 Sequoia sempervirens
CATCTGTTCATCCTCTTTAACAACCCCACATTTTGATAACTGCAATCTGATAGAGTTGAGCTTAGAGAAAAAATCTTGAATATTGTCAAAATCCGAAGGATTAAGACCCATCAGTTCATTTTCCAACTTAAATTTTCTTAGCTTGTCTGGCTTACCAAAGAGGCTCTCTAAAGTAGTCAAAACTTCATGAGGATGTGTGCAAGACTCAACATGATATCGAAGATCTGGAGAAATGGACAGAAGAAGATTATCGAGGGCTTCATCTCTTCTATCAAACCATTTTCTTTTCTCTTTTGCTCCCTGTGGTTCTGGATCTTGACCAAAAGTGATTCGTTGCAGCTTCAACTTTAATAGTAGCAACTCCATCTGAGATTTCCACTCATGATAATTAAATGGAGTTAGAAGTACAACTTTTGGAAAATCCATGATGAGAGAAGAACAAAAATTCATGCACAAAATCAGAAGGCAACTCCTTTGTCGTTGCTTTGGAGATGAAAAAATCGATGCAAAAAATCTTGGGGCTGAATGTTGGATGGCTTTTCCCTCTTTATTTGGAAAATAAATAAGTTTTAGAAGATCTTTTAAGAATCTCCAAAAACTCGTTAGCTTTTTGAAAAATAAAATAAATAGAAAGCCCTTTTAAAAAAAAAGGAACTTGCCTTCTTTTTGAAAAAAACTAACCAAAATATGCCATGCAAAAATCTGAAAAAAAGAATATGCCCAAAAATCGGATAGAACTTATGTCGATGCAATCATAGATCCGTACCCACAGATGGATTGGACGCCAGACCGTGTCAGTGGAAGGTACGTCGACGGACAAGGCACATGCAACTGACCACCGATCTGATGCGCAGGACCCAGCAATAAAGGCCGATGAATGTTGTATAGCCGGAAATTATACTCAGCAATCAAATGGCTTACGAACCGTCGGTGAATAAATAAACCTTCTTTCAAAGATTTGTACCCGCCAATGGAACCGCCGATAAATGCTAAATGACAAGCCACGACTGGATCTTGGCAGTGACCGCCGTGCGGATCTGATACGGAGAGGACAGAGCCAGTACTTTCAACAGTGTACCCTGCAGTAAATAAATACCATGCCACAGATTGTGATAAAAGTGCCAGCAACCATGCCAATGTGGCCGACAAGGCTCGTACCCTCTAAAGGCCATATATACCCTACCAATGGAGAAATGAATGACAACTAGTACTCGGTAGACAAGAAGTACGGAGTCGGTCGGCCAACAAGGAATATACAACCCTGTAAAAAGTAAAGCCTTTGTCCGCAGAATGTGTAGTCCACAAAAAATAATATAAACCCCCAAAATTTGCAATACAACAATAGCTCGATTTTAAAATATTTTGCCCCAAAATATTGATGATAAATACGCAGAAAATATTTCACTGAAAATATTTTTTTTGCAAAAATAAGAAAGATTGTACCGCTTGGAAGGTGTTCGAGCAAAAAAAATTTGCTTCAAAAATAACTTTTCCCAATATAGGTGAATTTACTGTCAAAATTCGTTTGCGGAGCCTTCTGAACTCAACCGTGAGGTTATTGAAACCCCAATCTACACCCAACAAAAAAACTTCAAGCCAGAATGAAACCCTCAGATCTGGAAAGGAGCCTGCAACCCTGGATGCTCTGATACCATGTTAGAAAACCAGGAATCTGTTGCTAGACTAAAATACTTCCACAAGAGAGATATTATGGCAAGAATGCTTGCTATGTCAATATGCAAGATTGATTGATGATTCAATTAATACAAATGTACAAGATAAGGCTTGCTTATAAAAGGCAAGCATGCACAACCCTAAACCTAACTTGAGCTACAAGTTGGCTCAATTAGATAAGGATAAGAAAATACAACCTAGCACTTAATTACAAGCCTAAGTAAACTTATGAAGATGTAATTAAATAGTTAATTACACCAACAAGAAATTGGGCACTAACTTGAGTTTTAGTTCTGCTTATCACCCCTAAATAGATGGGAAAACTGAGGTTGTTAATCGAAGTCTTGGAAACATGTTGAGGTATATTGTTGGGAAAACACCAGATAATTGGGATCTAGCTTTGGTTCAAGTTGAGTTTGCATTTAATGATTCTCCTAATCGAAGTACTGGATTTAGTCCATTTTATGTGGTGTATGAGTTGAGAGACCTTGGTAATATGGAAAGGCGAAGTGCAGTAGGGGAAGATTTTGCTCAACTCATCCATGATCTCCATTTAGAGGTCAAAACAAATATAGGACATAATCAACAATATAAACAATATGCTGATAAAAAGTGGAGGGAGGTACATTTTCAATTTGGAGACCTTGTATTGGCTAACCTTCAGAAGGAAATATTTCCTAAAGGAGGGTACAAAAAATTGAAAATGAAAAAGATAAGACCTTGCAAAGTTCTTAGACGATTTTCAGATAATGCATATGAGATATCTCTACCTTCAAACCTTGGAATTTTACCTATTTTTAATGTAGAAAATCTATATCCTTATAAGGGAGATGTCGAGGATGGTGCAATAGAGACCAAGACTTCAAACACTAAGAAACAACAAGGTGTTTCATCTTCTATGCAATACATCGAATGAATTCTTGATACACAACTGTGGAATAAAACCTGAAGACATGAGTACTTTAGATATTTGGTGAAGTGGAGCGATAATTCAATGGAAGATGCTTCTTGGCTCACTGAATCTAAGCTTTTTTGGTTGGGTTATTCTGTTGTAGATCTCATGAGCATGAGCTCATGAAATTTTTCCTGCCTAGGGAGTCTGATGCAGGGCATCACTCTCTTCTGTCATCTCCATTTTGGTTTATTTCTTTCTTTTCATTTGGTTGGTTCTATTTTGTTTTAGTATGTTTTGTTTCCTAATGTATTGTAAAGCTTGATAGACAATTGATAGTTAGCAATGGCATAACTATTGGGGTCGATAGTTTGAAGGGGAGATGAGTATATGGAGAGAGGAGGCCACTGGAAAATAGGTTCGATGTTGAAAGTGAACAAAACAGATCATGAAAGAAGGGGAGCAACGGTAGAAGGAGGAGGGTGATTGGAAAGTATGAGTTTTTGGCTGACCATTGAAGGTTGGATAGAGTCAATAGGGGAAAGAAGTTTGGGCGAAGATTAGATGCCATATCTAATGTACAATGTATGCCCTGTAGAATGTGTAGAACATTGTTTCTATAATCGAATTGCTTGTATCCATCGGAAGCCATTGGAAAATATAATTTGCACTTATGTTCTTCCTGTCATTGATTGTGTAGGATTGAAGTTCTTGACTATTGTTTTTATTTCTAATCTTGAATTTCCATAAACCTGGGTGGGATTACGTAGGCTCGAGATCTCTATGGATTTGAAAGGTACTTTGTGATCAGCAAGGCGTGCCATCACCACACCTTGGAAATCTCACATATCAAAGTAGTTGACATGCTTACCTAGGAAAAATTCAACATATAGTTTTTGTAGAAAATAGTATGAGACATCAAGATTTTTGTTGGATGGTTTATTAAAAACCATCCACCAATGTTTCCAAAAATTATTTAGGATACCTCGATGTGTGCACCATTTAATAAAAAAATTAGGCTTGTGCACATCTATGGGTTGTCCAATTTTAGGATTGATAAATAGTTGTGATAATTGGGATTTTGTAATGTCAAGTTCCCTCACTTCATCATATGATAAACCATTGGCATAATGTTTCCTTTGGGACTCTCGCCACTCTACAAACCTATTATGCTGGTTTGTGAGAGTTTCAACATTGGAAATTATTGTTTCTAATGTGGTCTTCATATCAAAGAGTTGAGAGAGTGTCTCATATATCCGACATATGTTTCTCAATTGATTTAAATTCCTATGGATAGATTCATGGATAGTGGGTACGTTTTGTAATGGATAAATTGGTGGTGGAGGAGGATTTGGTTGGGCAGGGTTTTCATCTGGACTAGGGTTGGGATTCTCAGCCATTGTTAAACTTGTTTGATGTTGAAAATTTTAAAAATTAACAATTATTTTAATGCAAACTATTATGCATATTAAAAAACCTATTTTTGACTAAAATTCTTAAAAATTAAAGTAAAACTAAAATAAATTGAAAAAAAACATTAAAAATCATACATACCTCTTATTAGTGGGTGATTTTTGCAAAAAATATTACTAGCAAATGGATATCTGAGTTCTTTGGTTGCTCCAAAGCATTTAGCAGAGAATAATTCAAGTGAAAATGATGCTCAACCTTTTCCTTTTTGATTTAAAACACAAGAAACAGATAATCGTTTCAAAACAGGTATTCGTTTGCAATGGATATCTGTTTAGTTTAAGTTGTTTTTTTCAATTAAGTCAGGTTTTCCCCATCCCTTAGTATAAGGGATAGCATAGACAAACTAATAAGAGGGTTTTTATCTTATAAAGAAATCATTTATATATAATGATATTATAAAGTGATATATATATATATATATATTATATTACAATATAATATAATATAATAATAATATATATTATATTACAATATAATATTATATAATATAATATTGTATTATATAATATAATATTGTATTATATAATATAATATGGTATTATATAATATAATATGATATATATAATATAATATTATATAATAATATAATATTGTATAGTATAGATATTATATCATAATATTATATATATTATATTATATAATTTTATACATTAATTATATGTAATGATATAATATAATATATAAAATAAGGCAAGTGAAAATGACTCTCGACCTTTTCTTTTTTGATTTAGTACATAGGAAATGGAAATCCGTATTAAACGAATATCCATTTTAAAATAGATATCCGTTTAGTTTTAAGTTATTTTTTTAAATTTGGTTGGGTCCACCTCGTCCCTTACAAACCGACTAATAAGAGGGTTTTTATATTATAAAAAAAATCATTTATATATAATAATATTATAAAATGATATATATTATGTTACAATATAATATCATATATTGTATTATAATATTATATAATAATATAAATAATATATATTATATTATTATTATATAATATTAATATAAATATTATAATATTATATATTAATTATATATATAATGATATAATATATAATATAATAATATTATATATATTAATATAATAATATTATAAAATGATATAATATAATATATAAAATGACTCTCTTAAGTGCGTAGCAGAGAATAAGGCAAGTGAAAATGACTCTCAACCTTTTCTTTTTTTGGTTTAATACACAAGAAATGGATATTCGTTCCTAAACGAATATCCATTTTAGAATGGATATCCATTTAGTAACATATATCCATTTTGGAATGAATATTCGTTTCGCTTTGGTGCTTGCTATGGCAACATGTAATTTCTACTCGAGCCTAGAAAAATTCAAAGCAAAATTTCACATTTTTGGACAAGTAAAAAGCTCCTTTTTTCACATCGCCACTTTTTGGACCCCCATGATCCTGCACAAACCCTTATACCCTATGAAGAGTCACGTGGAATGAAACTCTAGAATCAATCAACCACACATAATCACTTGCATTAATAATAGAATGTACAAGAAACACATCTCAAAATACATTATTTAAGTTATTTGTATCAAAACCACTTTTAGGATCATCCTTAGCCTTCTTCTCATTAACTTTTTTCGTTGTCTAGAACCATTTTTACAATGATTATAAAATTTTACTATTGACTTACCTAGATATGTAGACCTACCCTTAGGAATAGTTCTCCTTTCTCCCCTCTTGTTTCCACCCTTATCCTTTATATAATATTTGAAAATTAGAATATCTTTTAAAAATTCATGGATTTTGCCTCATTTCTTTAGACAACAAGGATTTGAACACACTCTTAAGTTTCAAACAAGAAATGGTGCTATTGATCACCATCACAATGTTATCCCAAAAATATTACAATAAAAAACAAAGTAATGCACTAATTTTCCTCATTGATATTAACATTAACTAAATCTAATTTACTAATAATGATATTCAACCTATTCAACTGATCAACCATTGAATATCCATCAACTATTTTCTAATAATATAATTGTTTTTAATGGAAAATATTTATTTACCAAAGACTTAGTTACACATAAATCTCTTATCTTATTTTGTGACTATTTAGCTATATTCTCTTTAGAGAAAAATAAAATCACTAAATCTAAAAGGAACAAATGAATTATAGATATAATTGTATAACCAGATTCAAAATTAAAATAGGGGAAAAAAATGCAAATCTAAGATCATATTCTTGTTGATGGCCAAATTGACACATGCAACACAAGTAAGGTGTAATTCACCTTACCTCTCCTAGAAAAGGTAAATGATCATAAAAATATGTAATACCCCTCCATGTCGGTTGTTCTGAACTTGTGTGTGTCTCATTGGCTACTATGTTATTTGATTGTGTGGAAAATATCATATGTTGTAGTCATGTTTAAATAATTAATCAAATCATAAGTGATTTGCAAAGTTATTTAAAATATGATTAGAAATTAAAATCATAATCAATTAAGTTAAATCAAATGATTTAGAACAAATGATCAAATTAAACTAATTCGTTAAAAAGTAAAAGTGATATTATTAGATAAATTGATTTAAATTGTGGTGTTAAATTGAAGTTATAATAATTATGAATAATTAATCTTGAAAAGATAATTATTATAATAAGAAGTTTAATGGATACTTATTTAGAATCTTGCAAATGGTTGATTGTAATTATTTTAATGTGCATGTGTTTATTTAAATTGTTGTGGAAATGATAAATAAATAAACAAATAAAAAGTTCAATCTTTTGTGGATTTGAATGTAATTAAATTTCATTTTTTGAGAAGTGACTTTTGGTATTCGCTGGAAGAGGAAAATGAAGAGACTTCTTGTGTGAAATTTTATTTAGAGGATTTTGGGTATTGGAAGGGGGGGTTGCATTCTTTTTCCAACAGATTTTTGGGAGAAATTTGGCAGTCAATTTTTCTGTTATAGTATTGCATTCTTTTATTATTCGGTGAATTCATTGAGGAATAAGATTAGAGTTGAGGGGAAGATCTTGGAGCTGCTACTGGAAACATTCGTTGGTGGAGGATTGGATCGGCAAAAGGGATAGAGCTTCTACAGATCTTCTTCAAACACAGGACGCCAGGTTCCTTTCTTATTTATTTGCTGTAGCATTAAATAAAATAGCAATTGATTGGTTTTGTTTCGTTGTGCATGAAATTTTCATCTGGGGATTGGGATTTCTGTTGTGAAAATGGAAATTAGTTGGGTTCTAGACTGTCAATTATTAAATTGAAATTTCTGGGAGCTTGGGACTGTTGTTTATTTAAATGAAATTATTTGTTGGGTTTTGGATTGCTGTTTATTAAAATGAAGCTTTGGTTGGGATTCTGGGAATAAACAATATTGCTGTGGTTTTGTTCTGGAAAATAAATAAATGAAAAAATAATCCCCTTACTGTGAAATTCTGGGTTGATATATATATTTTCACATACATTTTTTTCATATATATATATATACTGTAACCTGTATTGTTGATTGTCATTCTCTGTTTTCAAATTATTTATAATACAGTATATATATATATATATATATTAGATTTATATATATATATACATATATATATATATATATATATATATATATAAAAATAAATATTAGAATGTAAAATTTAATTCTTGATTTTGAATTGTATATTAAATTTGTTTGAAATTATTCGTAAAAATTAAAAAAATCAGTGGTGGTGATGGTGGGCCTCAGGCCCCTTGCCACCAGTGGCAGAGTGAGAGTGATACTTTGGAGGCGGAAGCCCTCATGGGGCTACCACACAGGCAGGCAGGACAGACTCTTTGGCAGGCAAATCCATGTGAGGCTGTCATGGCCAAGGCCCCTCGATCCCATCACGTTGGGCATGGGATTTAGTCCCAAAAGGTATATGGTACAATTAAAACAAGGAGAATTTTTTATATAGGAACATTAAGTGTATAAACATTTCATATATATATGTATATAAAATACATATATATATATCTTTGTCCTTGTAGGGCCCACTCCGTCCATGCGTTGGGCATGGGATTTAATTCCCATTTAAAAAGGGTATATGGTAATTAAAACAAAATTTTTTTATATAAGTTTTAATGCGTGTATAAACATTTATATATATATATATATATGTATATAAATATATATATATATATATATTTATATATATTCAGTAAATTATTTAATTAGATTTCATTAATTTAATTATTAATGTTATCAATTATGTATGTCTGTAAATAGTATGGTTATTTTTTGGTATGATCAAAATAAAATTTTATTATAGTGAAGATATGGAAATAGAAAGGAACTTCTTTTAATTTGTTAAATTGTGAAATTTTGATAGGACAATATAATAGAAGGGCAATTTGTGAATATGTATATATATATTTTTCTTAATTTATATATTCTGATTCCTTTGATTTAACTAATGTTGTATTATTTATTTTTGTAAAAATATATATATATATATATTCTGTTTCTTTTTCTGTTAAAATAAAACAGAATCTAGTATAATGGAAATAATAATAAAATAGAAAGAAATCTTTTGTTTATCATTATTTTTGATTTATTAAATTACCAATTTAAGAGGATAAGTTAATAGAAAAATCAATTACGCATATATGACAACATTGTTTATTTAATTCTTGTTTAAATGTGAATATTTTTGGGAATAGAATTTATTATGGGATTAAATAAGTTGTTCTTTTTATATTTCATCTTGTAGTATTGTTGGATTCTTAGAACAGATCTTTTCTCTTTTTACATTCCCTCCTCAAAAAGAATTAAAATAAATATAAATGCGTAGTGGTTTTAAAACGTAATTTTGTGTGTAAATTTATTTAGATAGATTTAAGATTTTAAGGTGGTAAGATTCTAATATGTAGTTTAAGTATGTAGAGTATTGTTATTATTGTCATTTTAAAGTATAGACAATTGGTCTTAAATGGTTTTCACAATTAATTTAAATATTGGAAGTGAATGTTAAGTGAGTATGATAAAAGGGGAAATTTAAATGTATGGGTATAGTTAGAGATTGATTAGGGTAATTTCGAATTGGATAGTTTATTGGTGAAATGGAATTTTAATCTTTTGAAAATTGACTTCCCTTATATTCATTTAATGATAGATTTGTAAGTACGCTTTATGGATAAAGTCTTTTAGAATACTTGTGATGGTTATCATGAATTGTTTTAGTATGGGTAAGTTGTAAAGTTATTTAGTTCTGGTCGTTAATTGATTGGTTAATAAATATTGTTCTCATTTGAATTTTTGGTTGTTGTTTATTATGTAAGTGTTTTTGTGGAGTTGTGAGTGGTTGAGTATTTAAGGTGTTCTTAAATTTGGTGCCTTGGATGCCTGGTTGAATTCTTTTACCTTTGTTGTTGAAGGATTGTTTTTGGGTGGTTCCATGTTGGTGTGAATGCCTTTGGAGGTTAGTTTTGATTCAAGGAATCCTTTGTCTTTTAAATTTGTGTTGCAATGTAATTGGGAATTTGTATTTTGTTGATGAGTTGTGGGAAGTTGATCTTCTTGGATTTCTGATTTATTTTGTATCAAAGTTGTTTATGTGGTTTGGATGGGGTGGTTGATCTTATTTTAATGTATTCACTCATTCTATTTGAATTGAAAATAGTTCTTGTGGCCTTGCAATTATTGTTGTCATTGCTATGTTGTTGTTTTTATGAAAGTGAATTGCGTACCATCATAAGGGGGTTCTTGTGAGGAGAAAATTGAGGTCTCCCATGGAATGCCTAGTTGATGGCTTTTGGTTTCATTTAGTGATTTCATGAATTAAAGGTTGATTTTCTTTTGCGTTTTCCTATTTGAGGTGACGCCATTGTTAATTTGTAGATGGGTCTTGATGAATCTTTCCTTGTTATGGCTTTTTTTGATTTACTATCATATTTGAGGAAATTTTATCCTTGTGTTGGAATTATTAAGGAAAAACTTGTGTTGCTTCATTTTACCCTTGTTTGTGGGTTTTCATTCTTTTGGCTTCCAGAGGCTTGAGATGATTGATAATTGATGTTCTCTCTCTTTATGTGCCCTTGATGTGGAAAGTGTTTTGGTTTCATGATTTTAAAAGGGTTGTACGGGAATTGTTGAGACTTGATTATGTATTTATAGCGAGATGGGTAATGCCTCGCATGCTTCTCAGTTGTGATCTAATATTCTTGTTATGTGGTACAACCCTTGGTTTCTTGGTTTTTTTTATGTTGTTGGGTCTCTAGGGAGAGTGGCTCCTCGTGGGGGCCGACGCCCCGTTTAAGGGGAAGGGCACAGGATAACCCACGAGTGAGTTAGTAATCAAGTGAAAATCTAATAATTAACTTAGGAGGGTTGGGTAGTAATATCATTACAAGATTAAAAAATGGATGCCTCGTCTTCATTAGTGCTTTCGCAGACTAATGGAAGGCTGAGAAGGCCGTGGTTGGAAAGGTCGTGACCTCGTCTTCACGAGAGGTCTACGGCTCCGCATGAGTCACCCTATGGACCGGCGCCTCTAGTTGGGAGGAAGGGCACAGGACAACCATAGATGGGGGCTGGCGCCTCCAGTTGGGAGGAAGAGCACAGGATAACCCATGTAGGACTATGCGATGACACTCTCCCCTAGTTTCCCATGTGTTTTACTTTATTGTGTTTCTCTGGAAGTAGGTTGTGGGAGTTGGTTTAGATTGTTGATATATATGGATTTATATTGCCTTAATACATCTTTGGTGTACTTTGTGGTCTTGTATGATCTCATTGATATTTGATTTATGACCTTGTACTCTTTTGGTACAGTACTATGATGTTATTATATTGTTTAATTACGATTTGAATTGTATTTTGTTTATTAATTTAGTTTGATTTGGAAGTGCTTCATGATCATCCTTTGGTTACTTGTTACTGGTCATTGCTTTGATTTATGTGATGAGATTTATGATTTTAAGTTATTTTAATGACTCTTGGACGTTGTTGAATATGTCATTGTAATCCTTGAGTTTTATGATACTTTTGTATGATGTTGAGTCTTGTGGTTCCGTGTTTGGATGTTCTTGGTTGAGGACTCTTTCTTGTTAGCTCCTAGCACGGGGGGTGGGTCTTCGGAATCACATGGTCGGGTGGAACGTGCCATGCACCCCATTGGGTCCCCAGTCGAGGATCGGGAGGTGCGGATTGGTGCGGTTGCAGCGACTCCAGAGTTGTATCCATCTTGGAGCCAGTTTTCATCTATTTATTTGTATCATGTTATCTTGTTGTATGGGTTCCATTCATACTTGGAAACACTCTTGTATCATTGTACTTCTTAAAACATTGTATTGTAATATAATGTTAAACTTGGTGTGGATATTGGCCATGGCAGTTGTTATTCCATGTGTTAAGTTATTTATGCATATGTTGTATTTATGTACTCAGATGGTTTCTTATCAATGCTTTATCATGTATGTGTTCTATTTGTTAATGGTTTATTTTGTTATGGCTTATATCTTTGGATTTTATTCTTTATTGTTGTTGTGTGGATCTCAGTCTCGTAATGACTCCTCGTGTACCCCAAGGGATGTATGTGTTAGTGAATATGTTTAAATGAAATTCATGTCATGACTTAATGTGTTTTACATGTATGTTATGTTTACTTAAAAAAAAAAATTGTGCAGTAATTATTGTTTAGTTGTCCTTTGGGGTTCGCACGGCGGGGCGTTACAACATGGTATTAGAGCCTAGGTTCATACACTGGGCACTATGTGTGCTCACTATGTAACCTTGTGCTTAGACCCGTGAGTCTTGAGTTTCACTTTTGTTTTGTCATTGTTGTGAACTTGAATTTCTTCTGTTAGATTGTGTCGAGTCGATGGTGCAGGAAACTGATGGGAAAGGATAGGACCCTCGGTGTAGTGCGCAATGCACCGATATCATTCCTGTCAGGGATGCTCTATGGACCCTTGAGTTTTAGTTTGATGTGTTTCTTGGTGATGTGTTTTATGTGTGTGAATGTGTCATGTGTGTGTGGAATTTGCAAGTATGTTGTCCTTGAGTGATGAATTATGTTTCTTGAATCTGTGAAGGTGTAAAATTTTACCCTTTTTATTGAAATTGATGTGAAATTTGGTGTTGAATAATGGTTAAAGTGTTCTTTGTGTGAAAATTATGAGTTTTAACGAAATTGTAAGGTTTTGTGGATAATTATTCAATGCTTTTAGCAGAATATAGTATCTTGAGGGTAAGATGTAACTTGAATTATTGGTACTAATGTGCATTGCTCTATGGTAGCTTTTGACTTATAGGAAATGGGCTTCAGAAAGCATAGTGACGAAGGTAATGTAATTGTAATATGTAGGTATAGATACTTATAATGTCAAGTAGTAATTCATTTTGATATAGTAGATGAATTAGGTTTATGGTTAGTATCCTTATACGAATATTTCCTAACTAATAAGAAGCAAATTGTTTATGAGTTACTAGAATTGTTTTGACTATTTTGTATTGTTTAGTGGGAGGGACAGTGTGGTATCACTCGCTCGCGAGTGCCCTACTATGCTGGGATTTCCTCTCACGATGTATTGTGATATATATGTATTGTGCACAACGTTTGTTTGCATGCAGGATTGCAGGAATTAAGTCTCGATTCCACCTGCATTGTCAGGACAGGGCGAGCATCATAAACACCCAATGGGATTGATGTGGAAAATAGGAACTGACAAGAAATTTTCCCCAACCCAATTCGTCATATGCCCTTGTGTTTGTCAAATTGGTCTGGTTGCAATCCCGTCATCATTTTTGTGTTGGTATCATTTCCTTATTTTTGGTTTGTTTAATTTTCATGGCTTACTTGATGATGTTTAATTGATGTTTTAATTTATGGTGTTGATGTCCTTTTGATCATTGATATTGTTGTGTTACCATGTTTATGATTGAGCTCGACTTCCAGGAGTAAGTCAATTTTTAAGGGGGGGAGGATGTAATACCCCTCCGTGTCGGTTGTTATGAACTTGTGTGTGTCTCATTGGCTGCTGTGTTATTTGATTGTGTGGAAAATATCATATGTTGTAGTCATGTTTAAATAATTAATCAAATCATAAGTGATTTGCAAAGTTATTTAAAATATGATTAGAAATTAAAATCATAATCAATTAAGTTAAATCAAATGATTTAGAACAAATGATCAAATTAAACTAATTCGTTAAAAAGTAAAAGTGATATTATTAGATAAATTGATTTAAATTGTGGTGTTAAATTGAAGTTATAATAATTATGAATAATTAATCTTGAAAAGATAATTATTATAATAAGAAGTTTAATGGATACTTATTTAGAATCTTGCAAATGGTTGATTGTAATTATTTTAATGTGCATGTGTTTATTTAAATTGTTGTGGAAATGATAAATAAATAAACAAATAAAAAGTTCAATCTTTTGTGGATTTGAATGTAATTAAATTTCATTTTTTGAGAAGTGACTTTTGGTATTCGCTGGAAGAGGAAAATGAAGAGACTTCTTGTGTGAAATTTTATTTAGAGGATTTTGGGTATTGGAAGGGGGGGTTGCATTCTTTTTCCAACAGATTTTTGGGAGAAATTTGGCAGTCAATTTTTCTGTTATAGTATTGCATTCTTTTATTATTCGGTGAATTCATTGAGGAATAAGATTAGAGTTGAGGGGAAGATCTTGGAGCTGCTACTGGAAACATTCGTTGGTGGAGGATTGGATCGGCAAAAGGGATAGAGCTTCTACAGATCTTCTTCAAACACAGGACGCCAGGTTCCTTTCTTATTTATTTGCTGTAGCATTAAATAAAATAGCAATTGATTGGTTTTGTTTCGTTGTGCATGAAATTTTCATATGGGGATTGGGATTTCTATTGTGAAAATGGAAATTAGTTGGGTTCTAGACTGTCAATTATTAAATTGAAATTTCTGGGAGCTCGGGACTGTTGTTTATTTAAATGAAATTATTTGTTGGGTTTTGGATTGCTGTTTATTAAAATGAAGCTTTGGTTGGGATTCTGGGAATAAAC
Source organism: Sequoia sempervirens (assembly GCA_007258455.2). Taxonomy (NCBI): domain Eukaryota; kingdom Viridiplantae; phylum Streptophyta; class Pinopsida; order Cupressales; family Cupressaceae; genus Sequoia; species Sequoia sempervirens. Next base: position 357,884,858 of record VDFB02193867.1, read on the forward strand.
AGTATTGCTGTGGTTTTGTTCTGGAAAATAAATAAATGGAAAAATAATCCCCTTACTGTGAAATTCTGGGTTGATATATATATTTTCACATACATTTTTTTCATATATATATATATTGTAACCTGTATTGTTGATTGTCATTCTCTGTTTTCAAATTATTTATAATACAGTATATATATGTATATATATATATATAGATTTATATATATATATACATATATATATAAATAAATATTGAATGTAAAATTTAATTCTTAAATTTTGAATTGTCGCCATATTAAATTTGTTTGAAATTATTAAATAAAAAAAAAAATAAAAAAAATAAAAATTCAGGCTGGGTGATGGTCGGCCTCGGCCGTACCCACCACCCAGCCGGCAGTGGTACTGGAGCGGCAGCCTACGGGCTACCATGGCAGACCGTCAGACTGCTGTGACAGTCCGCAGACTGTCGCGGTCGGGCCCTCCGTCCATGCGTTGGGCATGGGATTTAATTCCCATTTAAAAAGGGTATAGGGTAATTAAAACAAAATTTTTTATATAAGTTTTAATGCGTGTATAAACATTTATAAATATATATATATATATATATGTATATAAATATATATATATATATATGTATATTATATATATATATATATATATATATATATATATATATATATATATATATATATGTATATAAATATATATATATATATATATATATATATATATATTCAGTAAATTATTTAATTAGATTTCATTAATTTAATTATTAATGTTATCAATTATGTATGTCTGTAAATAGTATGGTTATTTTCTGGTATGATCAAAATAAAATTTTATTATAGTGAAGATATGGAAATAGAAAGGAACTTCTTTTAATTTGTTAAATTGTGAAATTTTGATAGGACAATATAATAGAAGGGCAATTTGTGAATATGTATATATATATTTTTCTTAATTTATATATTCTGATTCCTTTGATTTAACTAATGTTGTATTATTTATTTTTGTAAAAATATATATATATATATATTCTGTTTCTTTTTCTGTTAAAATAAAACAGAATCTAGTATAATGGAAATAATAATAAAATAGAAAGAAATCTTTTGTTTATCATTATTTTTGATTTATTAAATTACCAATTTAAGAGGATAAGTTAATAGAAAAATCAATTACGCATATATGACAGCATTGTTTATTTAATTCTTGTTTAAATGTGAATATTTTTGGGAATAGAATTTATTATGGGATTAAATAAGTTGTTCTTTTTATATTTCATCTTGTAGTATTGTTGGATTCTTAGAACAGATCTTTTCTCTTTTTACATTCCCTCCTCAAAAAGAATTAAAATAAATATAAATGCGTAGTGGTTTTAAAACGTAATTTTGTGTGTAAATTTATTTAGATAGATTTAAGATTTTAAGGTGGTAAGATCTAATATGTAGTTTCAGTATGTAGAGTATTGTTATTATTGTCATTTTAAAGTATAGACAATTGGTCTTAAATGGTTTTCACAATTAATTTAAATATTGGAAGTGAATGTTAAGTGAGTATGATAAAAGGGGAAATTTAAATGTATGGGTATAGTTAGAGATTGATTAGGGTAATTTTGAATTGGATAGTTTATTGGTGAAATGGAATTTTAATCTTTTGAAAATTGACTTCCCTTATATTCATTTAATGATAGATTTGTAAGTACGCTTTATGGATAAAGTCTTTTAGAATACTTGTGATGGTTATCATGAATTGTTTTAGTATGGGTAAGTTGTAAAGTTATTTAGTTCTTGTCGTTAATTGATTGGTTAATAAATATTGTTCTCATTTGAATTTTTTGGTTGTTGTTTATTATGTAAGTGTTTTTGTGGAGTTGTGAGTGGTTGAGTATTTAAGGTGTTCTTAAATTTGGTGCCTTGGATGCCTGGTTGAATTCTTTTACCTTTGTTGTTGAAGGATTGTTTTTGGGTGGTTCCATGTTGGTGTGAATGCCTTTGGAGGTTAGTTTTGATTCAAGGAATCCTTTGTCTTTTAAATTTGTGTTGCAATGTAATTGGGAATTTGTATTTTGTTGATGAGTTGTGGGAAGTTGATCTTCTTGGATTTCTGATTTATTTTGTATCAAAGTTGTTTATGTGGTTTGGATGGGGTGGTTGATCTTATTTTAATGTATTCACTCATTCTATTTGAATTGAAAATAGTTCTTGTGGCCTTGCAATTATTGTTGTCATTGCTATGTTGTTGTTTTTATGAAAGTGAATTGCGTACCATCATAAGGGGGTTCTTGTGAGGAGAAAATTGAGGTCTCCCATGGAATGCCTAGTTGATGGCTTTTGGTTTCATTTAGTGATTTCATGAATTAAAGGTTGATTTTCTTTTGCGTTTTCCTATTTGAGGTGACGCCATTGTTAATTTGTAGATGGGTCTTGATGAATCTTTCCTTGTTATGGCTTTTTCTGATTTACTATCATATTTGAGGAAATTTTATCCTTGTGTTGGAATTATTAAGGAAAAACTTGTGTTGCTTTATTTTACCCTTGTTTGTGGGTTTTCATTCTTTTGGCTTCCAGAGGCTTGAGATGATTGATAATTGATGTTCTCTCTCTTTATGTGCCCTTGATGTGGAAAGTGTTTTGGTTTCATGATTTTAAAAGGGTTGTACGGGAATTGTTGAGACTTGATTATGTATTTATAGCGAGATGGGTAATGCCTCGCATGCTTCTCAGTTGTGATCTAATATTCTTGTTATGTGGTACAACCCTTGGTTTCTTGGTTTTTTTTATGTTGTTGGATCTCTAGGGAGAGTGGCTCCTCGTGGGGGCCGGCGCCCCGTTTAAGGGGAAGGGCACAGGATAACCCACGAGTGAGTTAGTAATCAAGTGAAAATCTAATAATTAACTTAGGAGGGTTGGGTAGTAATATCATTACAAGATTAAAAAATGGATGCCTCGTCTTCATTAGTGCTTTCGCAGACTAATGGAAGGCTGAGAAGGCCGTGGTTGGCAAGGTCGTGACCTCGTCTTCACGAGAGGTCTACGGCTCCGCATGAGTCACCCTATGGACCGGCGCCTCTAGTTGGGAGGAAGGGCACATGACAGCCATAGATGGGGGCTGGCGCCTCCAGTTGGGAGAAGAGCACAGGATAACCCATGTAGGACTATGCGATGACACTCTCCCCTAGTTTCCCATGTGTTTTACTTTATTGTGTTTCTCTGGAAGTAGGTTGTGGGAGTTGGTTTAGATTGTTGATATATATGGATTTATATTGCCTTAATACATCTTTGGTGTACTTTGTGGTCTTGTATGATCTCATTGATATTTGATTTATGACCTTGTACTCTTTTGGTACAGTGCTATGATGTTATTATATTGTTTAATTACGATTTGAATTGTATTTTGTTTATTAATTTAGTTTGATTTGGAAGTGCTTCATGATCATCCTTTGGTTACTTGTTACTGGTCATTGCTTTGATTTATGTGATGAGATTTATGATTTTAAGTTATTTTAATGACTCTTGGACGTTGTTGAATATGTCATTGTAATCCTTGAGTTTTATGATACTTTTGTATGATGTTGAGTCTTGTGGTTCCGTGTTTGGATGTTCTTGGTTGAGGACTCTTTCTTGTTAGCTCCTAGCACGGGGGGTGGGTCTTCAGACTCACATGGTCAGGTGGAACGTGCCAAGAACCCCATTGGGTCCCCAGTCGAGGATCGGGAGGTGCGGATTGGTGCGGTTGCAGCGACTCCAGAGTTGTATCCATCTTGGAGCCAATTTTCATCTATTTATTTGTATCATGTTATCTTGTTGTATGGGTTCCATTCATACTTGGAAACACTCTTGTATCATTGTACTTCTTAAAACATTGTACTGTAATATAATGTTAAACTTGGTGTGGATATTGGCCATGGCAGTTGTTATTCCATGTGTTAAGTTAGTTATGCATATGTTGTATTTATGTACTCAGATGGTTTCTTATCAATGCTTTATCATGTATGTGTTCTATTTGTTAATGGTTTATTTTGTTATGGCTTATATCTTTGGATTTTATTCTTTATTGTTGTTGTGTGGATCTCAGTCTCGTAATGACTCCTCGTGTACCCCAAGGGATGTATGTGTTAGTGAATCTGTTTAAATGAAATTCATGTCATGACTTAATGTGTTTTACATGTATGTTATGTTTACTTAAAAAAAAAAATTGTGCAGTAATTATTGTTTAGTTGTCCTTTGGGGTTCGCACGGCGGGGCGTTACAAAATAAATTACCTTCCAAGGTCCTAGGAGTTGGGTCATAACCTTGTTGTCTGGCTGAGTGGTCAATATGGTTGTTTGTTCAAGGGCCCTACTGGTGTTTCTTGATTAAATGCTAGATCAAACTCTAATCTAAACCCTACTCTAATTGAAGGATAAAGAACAATCAAAATATTAAAGGGAAATGCAAGAGAATAGTGTGAAAACTTGACACAAATCTTCATTTGACTAAAAGCCTAATAGATTCATTAACTACAACATTAAGATCATGCTAAACACAATCCTTTATGCTAACTGTGCAAGATCCAATGGAGTTTGATAATATGAGGATGTAATTTATTTCTAGTTACCATATTTCATGTGCAAATTAGAAACAAATTGACTAATTTCATAGAGTGCATCCATCTCTTAAGCAATCAATGAACAAAAAAATAAATATCTAAGCACCACATCATATGCAAGGAAAACAATTTTGAAGTAAAAAAACCATATTTATATACATCTTCATATTATTGTAATTCAATCATAATCCAACAAATACATACATTGAAATTTTTGGTTTTGTCCATCGACAATTGACTCCAACTACACTAAAATGATCCAAAGTTAAATGCAAAACTATCTAGAAATTAAGAATGACTAAAGACCAAATTCTATAATTTTTTCACCGTCTAACTTTCTAACCTCCTAATTCCCCAAATGAGATGTTTTTTACATTAAATAGAACCAAAATCAAATCTCTCCCACCAAAATAATACATGCAAAATTGAATTTTTACATGCATTCCATTGCTCCATAAAGAAATATTCTATTTTCATCCCCAACTCGACTCCAATTAACTATTTAAAACTTTGGTTGGAAGGTTTTAGCTTTACTTTCACTCCTAGTTTGCTTCAATTTTCTCCTTTTAGCAAATATTGCTAAATGGCACCATTTGAGAAATCCATTTAATAAAATAATTCTAAATCTAATCACTTTTCTTCATTCATATGCTAGTTTTGAATTCACCAAATTACAATCACATGTTTCATGAAGTCATTATGCCAAATCCACAAGAACCAACACCATTATTCCGTTTCTAATTCATCCACTTTTCTGCTTTATTTTCCTAATTAAAAGTACCTAAAAGTCACAAAAACTTATAATTAATTCATAAAAATTAATAAATTTATTAAGAGTTATAAACCTAAATATTCACTTCTACACATTTTCTTCATTGAGTCTTGGGCTCTTCAAATTCTCGGTACCTCTTACCCTTTTACGTGAGTGAGCCTTTTAGACTGGCGAGGAATTTTTTCATTTCGAGGACTTGAAACTTTGGGGACTTGGAAAATTTTGGGTCTTGGAAAGTTGGTGGTCTTGGAAACTTCAAGGACTTGGACACTTTAGACACTTGGAAAATTTGGAGTCTAGGAAACTTTGGGGACTTGGAAACTTCAGGGCCTTGGAAACTTCGAGGACTTGGAAACTTTGAGGACTTGGAAACTTTGAGGACTTGGAAACTTTAGGGTCTTGGAAACTTTGAGGACTAAAAACATTTGGGGACTTGGAAACCTCGAGGTCTTGAAAACTTTTGGGTCTTGGAAACTTTGAGGACTTGGAAACTTCAGGGTCTTGGAAACTTTGGGGTCTTGGAAAATTTGGGGACTTGGAAACTTCGGGGACTTGGAAACTTCAGGGACTTGGAAACTTCAGAGACTTGGAAACTTTGAGGACTTGGAAACCTTAAGGACTTGGAAACTTTGAGGAATTGGAAACTTCAAGTTCTTGGAAACTTCAAGGACATGGAAATTTCAAGGACTTGGAAACTTCAAGGTCTTGGAAACTCTAGGGAATTGGAAACTTTGAGGACTTGTAAAGCTTGAGGTTTTGGAAACTTTGGGGTCTTGGAAACTTTGGGGACTTGGAAACTGTTGGGTCTTGAAAACTTTGAGGAATTGGAAAATTTGGGGACTTGGAAACTTTGAGGTCTTGGAAACTTTGAGAACTTTGAAACTTTGGGGACATGGAAACCTTGAGTTCTTGGAAGCTTTGGGGACTTGGAAACTTCAGCGACTTGGAAAATTTTGGAACTTGAAAACTTCAAGGACTCGGAAACCTTAAGAACTTGGAAACCTTAAGAACTTGAAAAATTTGAGGAATTGGAAACTTCATGGACTTGGAAACTTTGGGGACTTGGAAACTTCAAGGACTTGGAAACTTCGGGGACTTGGAAAATTTGATGACTTGGAAACTTCGAGGAATTGGGAACTTCGAGGACTTGGAAACTTCGGGGACTTGGAAACTTCGGGGACTTGGAAACTTTGAGGACTTGGAAACTTCAGGGACTTGGAAACTTTGAGGACATGTAAACCTTAAGGACTTGGAAACTTTGAGGACTTGGAAACTTTGGGGACTTGGAAACCTCAGGGTCTTGGAAACTTTGGGGTCTTGGAAACTTCAGGGACTTGGAAACTTCAGGGAATTGGAAACTTTAAGGAATTAAAAACCTTAAGGAATTGGAAACTTTGAGGAATTGGAAACTTTAGGGACTTGGAAACTTTGGGGACTTGGAAACTTTGAGGACTTGGAAAACAAAAGGACTTGGAAACTTCAAGGAATTGGGAACTTCGAGGGCTTGGAAACTTTGAGGATTTGGAACCTTCAAGGACTTGGAAAATTTGGGGTCTTGGAAATTTGGGGATCTTGGAAACTTTGGGGACTTGGAAAATTTAGGCACTTGGAAACTTTTGGGTCTTGGAAACTTTAGAGATTTGGTAACTTCGGGGCCTTGGAAACTTCGAGGACTTGGAAACTTTAGGGTCATGGAAACTTCGATGACTTGGAAACTTTTTGAGACTTGGAAACCTCAGGGTATTGGAAACTTTGGGGTCTTGGAAACTTCGAGGGACTTGGAAACTTCGAGGACTTGGAAACTTTGGGGACTTGGAAACTTTAGGGACTTGGAAACTTCGAGGACTTGGAAACCTTAAGGACTTGGAAACTTCGAGGAATTGGAAACTTTAGGGACTTGGAAACTCAATGACTTGGAAACTTCAGGGCCTTGGATACTTCATGGACTTGGAAACTTTGAGAAATTGGAAACTTTGGGGACTTGGAAACCTCTAGGTCTTGGAAACTTTGTAGTCTTGGAAAATTCGTGGACTTAGAAACTTTGAGGTCTTGGAAACTTCAAGGGCTTGGAAACCTTAAGGACTTGGAAACTTCGAGGAATTGGAAACTTCAAGAACTTGGAAAATTTTGGGACTTGGAAACTTCGAGGACTTGGAAACTTTGGGGACTTGGAAACTTTGGGGACTTGGAAACCTTAAGGACTTGGAAACTTTGGGGACTTGAAAACCTCAGGGTCTTGAAAACATCGACGACTTGGAAACTTCAAGGACTTGGAAACTTTGAGGATTTGGAAACCTTAAGGACTTGGAAACTTTTGGGGCTTTAAAACTTTTGGGACTTGGAGATCTCAGGGTCTTGGAAACTTTGGGGACTTGGAAAATTCGAGGACTTGGAAACTTTGAGGACTTGGTGGAAACTTGGGGGACTTGGAAACTTGGGGGACTTGGAAACTTCGGGAACTTGGAAACTTTGAATTCTTAGAAACTATAAAGACTTGGAAACTTCGAGGAATAGGAAACATTAGGGACTTGGAAACTTCAGGGACTTGAAAACTTCAGGGCCTTGGAAACTTCGAGGACTTGGAAACTTCGAGGTCTTGGAAAGTTTGGGGACTTTGAAACTTTGGGGACTAGGAGACCTCGGGTTCTTGGAAACTTTTGGGTCTTGGAAACTTTGGGGACTTGGATATAGGGGTTCCACTTAGCCACCTTTTGTCTTATCTATATTATGTTTATCCTAGTTCTTGGTCCATAAGCCTTAATGTTAAGGATTTCATGTTGGTATTATATTTTTGGTTGTGTCTTGTGTAAATTTTAGCCATGTAATTTAAAATGGAATTTTAGAAGTTTTTTAAGAAGAATTGAGGTATAATTTATGTTTGGGGAATAGCTTATGCCTTACATATAAGGTTTAGAATTTTTTTTATCATTTGTTTCCTTTTTAAAAGTGTTTATGACCCTTTTTATGTCCCCTTTGTAAAAGTGGCGAAAATGTGGAAATGGTTTTGGTGGTTGAGTTAGTTGGGAGGAAGTAACTTCTTCCTTCCCTTTATAACTCCCTCCTTATGGAGAGGAGAGGGTTACCATGTCATTTGCTCTCTTTTCATTTTGAGTTTCTTTCTTTGAGGAGATTTTTGAGAGGAGGAGGAGATTTTGGAAGAGGAAAGAAGAGCCATCCATTGTTGGGATCATTGCTCTTGAGGTATTCCTCTCTCTTGTTCTTGTATGCATATTCACATGGGGGAATTGTTATGAAGGATTTTATTGAAATTTTTCATGTGTAATGTTCTTGCTCTCTTTGTCATAATGTGTTGTTGTCATTGTTTTTTGTATCTTTTTAGGGGAGTTGACCCCCTCTATTTAGAGGGGATTTTGGTCCTCCAAGTGTAGGGGTATTGAGTGGGTGCAACTCCCACACTCAGGGGCTTCCTTGCTGGGATATGATTATCCCCCTTAGGTGATGGCCATCATTGGGGTATGAGTGCCCTTTATATTCATGGGATGTGAGCATCCCCTTGTGCTTTGTATACTTTTGAGTGGAGTGATAAGGGGATTTTGGATGGTGTGATGTGGTGTTTGGTGTATTGGCATTATGACGCTTGTGTGGAGGTTATGTGGAGATATGATCATGATTTTTTTCTATACACCCCTTTTGGTTGAGCCCTACTCCCCCTTTTGTGGTTTCCCTTGGGAAAACCAATGTGGTAGACTTGTATTTGTATTCTTTGATGTATGTATACTATTTATTATATGTGCTTTTTATGTTGTATTGTAAGTTGAGTTGTGGCTAAGTGGTTATCCTTGCCTGGGGGTGGGTTGTTTATCAACCCTATGGATGGGAGTAGAGCCTATCGGTGCATTTTTCTTTTTCCCTATGTAATTTTTAGGTCTCCTTGAAGAAGTTTGTGAAGGTGATCTGTAAAGACATGTAAGTCACTTGGAAGGAAAAGAAATAATGTGTTAAAACACAAGAAAAGATGTTCTTAAGGGTTTTATGTTGTGCAATTCAAGTTGTTGATGTATGTATCTAATTAAAATAAATTCTTCAATGGAAATTAATTTAAATAGCTCACACTAAAATCACTGGCAACACTTCTTCACAAGAAATAATTTCTTGCAACAATTTTGTTCTCTGGTCTACAATTTAAAGCCAACAACTTCAAACTCAATTAAATTATACAAATGGGATTACAATCAGTCCAAGAGGAAAGTGGGCTGCAACAAGCCCCTATAATACTCTAGGAAAACTCAAAAACTAAAAGATCTTCAGCAGCAAATCAAACCCTTACAACATAAATTTCTTCCAGTTCTTGTATCCACAACTTTTCACAACAATCCCAATGCTACTTTCTATTAATTTGGCAAATGCAATTACAATCAATTCAAAAGACAATGGGATGCAACAATTCCTCACAAAACTCTAGGTAAATACCATATAAATGATTTTCAATCAACAAATGAAAGCTTTGAAACAAAGCCTCTCTCCAGCACCTGCAACAAATAACTACACTTAACAACACAACCCTTCAATATGCTACTGCTGGTGAAGTTACACCTCTGCAACCAGCCTTCAACCTGAAACAACACTGTGAAATCACTTTCCTAGTGGTATGCGACACCTTCCCGAGTCTTCCTCCTAGAAAAACTAAACTCAAAAATCAAACTTTTCTCTCAATAAACACTCTAGTTTACATGAAATGCAAATGCAAGTTCATTTCATTTGAATTTTCTTTCATTTCAAAAGCATCTCTAGAAATGCACACCCACCTCTTGAAAGCCTTTAATTAAATTAATTTCCATCAATAAAATTGAATAAAATGGGCTTTTCAACTTCAGACCTGCTGTGAGTGGTAAATAATGCTTTAATTGTTTTCTTGATTTTTCTATGAAAGCAAAACTCAACTTTTCCAAACTTGGGTACCCACCTCCTGATTCCCTATTTTTTTAGGAGTCTTGGAATTTAAAATTGGAGTTACAAATCAAATTAATAACCTTCAAGAAACCCACTCCTACTTTGCTTTTCCAAGCTTTTTTCTTTCAAGGAAAATTCTCCATTATCTCCACCCAACTTGTCTTCTTCAAATTTACTCCAAACTTGAAATTTGAATTTAAAACATAGAATAACATCTAAATGCTCATAAAATATGAATTTCACAAGATAAAATATGAAATTCAACATTCACCAAAAATTGAAAAAGAAAATTCAAATTTAAGTTCTTTTTGTTGATGCGCGATAGTTTGTCAACCATGGAAGCTCCTGCATCAGTTTTAGTGTTTTTGACAAAGTTGTGATGTAAATTTATAGAAGAAAGTTTCCTTGTGTCATGAATCTTTGTATTTCACCGTACACTTGCATATTAACTTGTGTTAGGGTTTCTTTTGGGGAATAAAATTTCATGGAGATGGACATACCACATATTTATGCTCTTAGGAGTTATGTAATATAACATTCATTTGAAGTAATCTATTAATGAAATCAAAAGCTTGTTGTCATTAGTTTTTTTTTGTTGTTGTTAATATCAAACTGTAATAAGTGACTACTATACCAAGACATTAAATCTTGATTATATTGGTTGTCCATCGACCTCTTTTAGGCATTTCCTCAACTTGCAATTTTTGATATAAATAGGCGATTGGACAGGTGACCGATATCTCTTTCCAACAATTGGAATGGAATTTTCAAACATGATACAAAAGAACAAATAAAACTATTTAATCCAACAAACGTATTGAGAAAATCTAATGCATAAATAATCCAAATGAAACCTCTGTATATAACAAAAAAATTGTATTGACTATTGGTTGTTGGAACTGTGTTTCATTCACCTGCAAAAGAATTTCATTGTTAATGCAAATCATGAAACTTTAAAATGGTTTTTTTTTAAACAAGTTAAATGAAGGAATATCAAGTACTAATAGATAAGCAATTTAATAATGAGATAAAATAATTTAAGAAGGATTTAATTAGAGAAACTTTGACTTTACCTATCAAAATTTTAAATAATAATATATAATAAATGTAGTATATTTAATGCAGGTATGGGATTTGATCATTTCATGCCTTTCATTTCATGTATGAAGAAAAATATAAATTGTGAGAAAATGATAATTAATAGTAGTACATGTAAAAATCTTACATTGACTATTACAATCAACAAAAAGTTTCTAATTAAAAATATTTCAGATATCTTGCTAAAATTATTTAAAAGTTGAAAACAACTACGTTCTATTTTTTTGAAAAGATTCTAATTTTTTTATTTTTTTGAAAATGATATATATTCATATTATAAATTATAATACTATATCATATTTGTCTAGAATATTTTTCTTTACAGTTTATTAATGATTCTTAAGTGGCAACTATATAAAAATATAGCAAGTCTAGTTTTACCTTCTAATAAATTTTAAGGTTGTAATATATAGTAAAAAAAAAAACAATCATAAGGACCATCATATTCCAAGCTTGATTTAATGTATTAAATTTAAATATTTATCAAAAGCTATTATATTTATGAATGAAATTTATTCAAGGAAAGATCCAAACATGGATACTATGGTAATTGGTTAATTAGTTTTTTATTTAAAAAAAAAATAAGATATATAATCCAATTTAGAGAATTAGTGTGGGGTAAAAAATAGACCTATTATTGTGTAAGAAACCAGTATCATAAAAAAATAAATATTGCAGCAATTTAACTTGGGCCAATAACATAGATATAATTAATTAAGAATATTTAAAACTTGGAATTAGATATCATCACTTAGAGTAGAAAACTTATTTAATATAAAGTAACTACTTGATTTAGAATAGAAAATTTATCATAATGGGGTAGATTATAGCCTTAAAAGAAATAATGTTTCCAATATTTTAAAGAGGAGATAAACCTTGGTTTTCAATATGGATCTTAAACCTTTAAATCAAGTTGTGAAGTTAATTCAATTGAGGATGGCTAAATGTAACCAATGGGTGATTTTTTTTAAAAAAATTATCACTTAATTCTTAGCTTTGAGTCAATGATAATGTTAAGTTGTGATGTTGAAATATAAATGATTTGTTTTTTTGTTATAATTATGTTTCTTACTTAATGTTTTTTATTTAACACTTCTTGCTTATCAAATTTATTTATTTATTTTAAATCTCAATAGTTGAGTCTTTTTTTTTTTTTTGCAAGATATGGTCCTTAATTGTCTAACTATAAGAGGGGGTAATGGTTAGGAAAAACATAAGATGTTGTAGTTTGATAATCTTAAGGAATGAACTTGTCATGTCTTAGAGTTGATTTGAGAAAAAGAAAACTAGGATAGTTAAAATGATAAGTTATCGACATAAACACGATGTCATAAATTTTAGATTAAATTTAGAACTCAAATTTGTCTAAGTAGTAGTTGTGAATTGGAAATTTTTGGTAGTAGTGTTTGTTTTAAGTTGAGATAATGTTTAGGGTGTGACACTTGGAAACTTCGGGGACTTGGAAATTTCAAGGACTTTGAAACTTTGGGGACTTGGAAACTTTAGGGACTTGGAAACCTTAAGGACTTTGAAACTTTGGGGACTTGGAAAGCTCAGGGTCTTGGAAACTTCGAGGACTTGGAAACTTCGAGGACTTGGAAACTTTGAGGACTTGGAAACCTTAAGTACTTGGAAAATTTGGGGACTTTGAAACTTTGGGGACTTGGAAACCTCGGGGTCTTCGAAACTTTGGGGACTTGGAAAATTCGGGGACTTGAAAACTTCAGGGACTTGGAAACTTCGGGGACTTGGAAACTTTGAGGACATGGAAACCTTAAAGACTTGGAAACTTTGAGGAATTGGAAACTTTGAGGACTTGGAAACTTCAGGGACTTGGAAACTTCGGGGCCTTGGAAACTTCGAGGACTTGGAAACTTTGAGGTCTTGGAAACTTTTGGGACCTGGAAACTTTGGGGACTTAAAGACTTCGAGGTCTTGGAAACTTTGGGGTCTTGGACACTTTGGGGACTTGGAAAACTCGGGGTCTTGGAAAATTTGGGGTCTTAGAAACTATGGGGACTTGGAAACTTTGAGGTCTTGGAAACTTTGAGGACTTGGAAACCTTAAGGACTTGGAAACTTTGAGGAATCAGAAACTTTGGGGACTTGGAAAATTTGAGGACTTGGAAACTTCGAGGACTTGGAAACTTTGAGGACTTGGAAACCTTAAGGAATTGGAAATTTTTGGGACTTGGAAACTTTAGGGACTTGGAAACCTTGGGGTCTTGAAAACTTTGAGGACTTGGAAACTTTGGGGACTTGGAAACTTTGAGGAATCAGAAACCTTAAGCACTTGGAAACTTTGGGGACATGGAATCTTTGGGGACATGGAAACTTTGGGGACTTGGAAACCTCAGGGTCTTGGAAATTTTGGGGACTTGGAAACTTTAGGGACTTGGAAACTTTGGGGACTTGGAATTTGAGGACTTGGAAAACTTAAGGACTTGGAAACTTTGAGGAATTGGAAACTTTGGGGACTTGGAAATTTTAGGGACTTGGAAACCCTAAGGACTTGGAAACTTCAAGGAATTGGAAACTTCGAGGACTTGGAAACTTTAGGGACTTGGAAACTTTGAGGACTTGGAAACCTTAAGGACTTGGAAACTTTGAGGAATTGGAAAATTCAAGGACTTGGAAACTTCGAGGACTTGGAAACTTTGGGGACTTGGAAACCTCGGGGTCTTGGAAAATTTGGGGTCTTGGAAACGTTGGGGACTTGGAAACTTTGGGGACTTGGAAACTTCGAGGACTTGGAAATTTCGAGGACTTGGAAACCTTAAGGACTTGGAAACTTTGAGGAATTGGAAACTTTAGGGACTTGGAAACTTCGGGGACTTGGAAACTTCGGGGACTTGGAAACTTCGAGGACTTGGAAATTTTGGGGACTTGGAAACTTCGAGGAATTGGAAACTTTAGGGACTTGGAAACGTCGAGGACTTGGAAACTTCAGGGACTTGGAAAATTTGGGGTCTTGGAAATTTGGGTGTCTTGGAAACTTCGGGGACTTGGAAAATTTAGGCACTTGGAAAATTTGGGGTCTTGGAAACTTTGGGGCCTTAGAAACTTCGAGGACTTGGAAACTTCAAGGACTTGGAAACTTCAGGGTCTTGGAAACTTCAGGGACTTGGAAACTTTGGGGACTTGGAAACCTCGGGGTCTTGGAAACTTTGGGGTCTTGGAAACTTTGGGGTCTTTGAAACTTTGAGGTCTTGGAAACTTCGGGGACTTGGAAACTTCAAGGACTTGGAAACTTCAAGGACTTGGAAACTTCTAGGTCTTGGAAAGCTTAAGGACTTGGAAACCTTAAGGACTTGGAAACTTTGAGGAATTGTAAACTTTAGGGACTTGGAAACTTCAAGGACTTGGAAACTTTAGGGTCTTGGAAACTTCGAGGACTTGGAAACTTCGGGGACTTGGAAACATCGGGGTCTTGGAAACTTTGAGGACTTGGAAACTTTGAGGTATTGGAAACTTCGGGGTCTTGGAAACTTTGTAGACTTGGAAACTTCAAGGATTTGGAAACTTTGAGGTCTTGGAAAGCTCAAGGACTTGGAAACCTTAAGGACTTGGAAAATTCAAGGAATTGGAAACCTTGGGAACTTGGAAACTTCAAGGACTTGGAAACTTCAGGGCCTTGGAAACTTCAAGGACTTGGAAACTTCAAGGACTTGGATACTTCGAGGTCTTGGAAAATTTGGGGACATGGAAAATTTGGGGACTTGGAAACTTCAGGGTCTTGGAAACTTTGGGGTCTTGGAAACTTTGGGGACTTCGAAACTTTGGGGTCTTCAAAACTTCAGGGACTTGGAAACTTTGAGGTCTTGGAAACTTTGAGTATTTCAAAACTTTGGGGATATGGAAACCTCGAGGTCTTAGAAGCTTTTGGGACTTGGAAACTTTGGAGTCTTGGAAGCTTCGGGGTCTTGGAAGCTTCAAGATCTTGGAAACTTTGGGGTTTAGGATTTCAAGGGGATAAAAGACCTTTTGAACCTTTGTCCCAAAGTCCTTTTGAGACTCGAGGTCCTGAAAGGATGTTTTTATTTCCTTATCAAATTTTAACTTTTTTTATTTTTAAATATTTAAATTTTTGTATTTTTAAAAAATATTTATTTTTTATAGTTTTTGAAAATATTTACTTTTTATGTATTTTTTGGAAATATTTATTTTTTCTTGTATTTTTTGGAAATATTTAAAAAACCTAAGACCTACAAATGAACATAAAAAACAATAGAGAAAACTACAAATGGAGAGTTAGGATCAAGGATTCAGGAGGAACTTTAAAAAAAATCAAAAGATTAAAGGGAAATGTAAGAGAATGGTGTGAAAACTTGATGCAAATTTCCATTCAACTGAAAGCCTAACATATTCATTAACTACAACATTAAGATCAAGCTAAACGTAGTCCTTTATGCTTACAGTACAAGGTCCAATGGAGTTTGATAATATCAAGATTCTATTCATTTCTAGTTACTATATTTCACACGCAAATAAAAATAAAATTGACTAATTTCATAGAGTGCATCCATCTCTTAGGAAATCAATGAATAAAAAATTCAATATTTAAGCACCACATCATATGCAAGGAAAAAATTCTAAAGTAGAAAAAACCATATTTATATTCATCTTTGTCTTTCTATAATTCAATCATAATCTAGGAAATACATACATTAGAATTTTTGGTTTTTTCCTTCCATAATTGTCTCTAGCTACACTAAAATGATCTAAAGTTAAATGCAAAACTTGTTGCACAGACAGTTGTCGTTGCACCAAAAGATTGACCTATTAATGTCTGATACAACCACCAGAGTTAATGAATCCATAAGAGGCAATTAAGTCATGTCACAAACCTGAGCATTGCATTGCACAACACAAGGAGACCAAGAGCGCACACCTTGCAAAAAATACCCCTAGCACAAGGGAGGGGTTTGAACCCATGACCCAAGCTCTAATACCAATTGTTGCACAAATGATTGTCATTTCACCAAAAGATCGACCTGTTAATGCCAGATACAATTTCCAGAGTTAATGAATCCATGGGAGGTAGTTAAGCCATGTCTTGAACTTGAGCGTTGTGTTTCATAGCACAAGGAGACCAAGGGTGCGCACACCTTGCAAAAAAAAATCTATAAATTAAGAATCACCAGAGGCCAAATTGTATAATTTGTTCACCGTCTAACTTTCTAACCTTCTAACACCCCCCCCCCCCCAAATGAGAAAACTTTTACATTAAATAGACCTAGAAACAAATCTCTCCCACTAGAAGAATACATGCAAAACTAAAGCTTTACATGCATGCCATTAATCCATAAAGAAATATTCTATTTTCAACTCCAACTCGACTCTAGTTAACTATTTAAAACTTTAATTGAAAGATTTCAACTTTTGTTTAACTCCCAGTCTTCCTCAATTTTCTCCTTTTAGAAAATATTTCCAAGTGGCACCATTTAAGAATTCCTTTTAATAAAAGAATTTTGAATCTAATCACTTTTCCTCATTCATATGCTAGTTGTAGATTCACCAAATTATAATCACATGTTACATGAATTCATTACACCAAGTCCATAAGAACCAACACCATTATTTTGTTTCTAATTCATCTAGCTTTCTACTTTATTTTCCCAATTAAAAGTACCTACAAGTACCAAAAAATATAATTAATTCATAAAAAAATAGCCTCGATCTTATGAGTCGAGCATAAAATGCTCTTGATTGCCTCTACAAATATAGGTACCCTGAGATATTTTTTGGGGAGTGTTGATTTTTAGATCCAAAATTGATGCAATCTCTCTTTGCTTCCTTAAATCTATGTTGAAGAAGACCTCAGACTTACACCAATTGAATTTTTGACCTAACGTTGAGTAATATTTCTCCAATGTCTTCTTCCTGGTATTCTTGCCTCTTTCAACTTTTCCTGTCCAAACAATAGTGTGTCTTCTACAAATTGTTGGTGTGTGATTGGTTCCAAATTTTGTGCCGCATTTAAACCCTTCTAGTCTCTTCTAGTTCTTTCCCTTTGGATGAGACATCCTAGAGTTTCTACCATTATGATGAATAGAAAGGGAGACAATGATTCCCCTTGCCTCAATCCATTAGATGAGGTGAAGAAGCCATGGGGGATTCCATTTACCAACATCGAGAAGCATGGAGAGTTAATACAACTATGAATCTAGTTGCACCATTCTTTTCTAAAACCCAGTTTCTCCAGTACCTTAATCAAGAAATATCTATTCACTTGATCATATTCCTTTTGAATGGTTCAATTTTACTATCATCCTTTCCATTCTACTTTTTCTTATGGAGTGTATTACCTCATGTGCTATTATGACACCTTCCATGATTGATCTCCTAGGTGAGAAATCACTTTTCTCTTTTGATATCAATATGTGTAGTAAGAGCTTTAATCTATTGGCTATTGCTTTAGTGGAAATATTATAGATGACCTTGTAGAGTGAGATTGGCCTAAAGTCTTCCATGCTAGAAACTTTTTGATTTTTAAGGATGAGAGCCAAGAATGTGTTGTTCTAGTATTTTAACATTATTGATTTTTTTTGTGTCATTGATAGCTTGGTAGACTTCCTCCCCCACAATGTGCCAAAATGTTTGGAAGAAACACGCCAGAAACCCATCTGGGCCTGGGACCTTGTCCCCATCTAGTTGGAAAGTTGCTTTCCTTACCTCTTCTTTTGACAATAGAACCAAAATATTATTATATTTTTCAACTGATACAATGTTCTAAATGAGGCTTAATAGCTCTTATTGGTTCCCCTCATCCACCTCCATGTTACTATTAAGAATATTTTTGAAATATCTGACAGCCTCAACTTGGATTTCCTCCTAGCCCTAAAATTTACTTTATTATTATTACCACTCTCTTTATAATAATCATTGAAGAATTGGTATAAAATAATTCTTCAATCTTTTATTTTTATTATTCAAGAATATATTATAATAAAAGATTGAAGAATTGGTATATCTATTATTAGTTCCTAGTATGGAACTATGTAACTATAGTGGAGGGAAACTTTTAACTAGTGCTTAAATGTTTTAATTTTAGTCAATAAAAATTCATTATTTTCTTTTGATACATTATATTTTAATTTTTTAAAAGTAAAATGCAAGATTTTTAACTTTTCTAATTTTCAAAATTATTTTTCCTTAATCTCATTAGCTAAAAAGATTAGGCGATATGTTTCAACAATTAAAATATTAGATTTTTATATATTTAAATATATGCAATGAAAAATTAGTTTAGATTTATGTTCTTTCGGTAGTTAAAAAGTAATCTGGATAATGTCTTTTATTTTGAATTGTATGTACTACTATAATTTGAATAGTGCTTTCCATTTTGAAATTTGTGTAGAACTATATTATATATAAATTATATTATTATTATATTCTATAAATATTATATTCTATAATAATTATTAATGAATATATTTTTATATAATTGATGCAGGAGCATCTAGGGGCATATGTGCAATCTTGCATCAACAAAAAATATGTGTTGTTTTCTTTTCAAATAAGGGTTGAATATGGTGGTCAGAAGTTTGGGCATTGAGCTATGTCATTAAGGTTTGCACCTTTGAATTCATCTGGTGTGCTAAGTTCAGTACACAGGCTTATTAGAGTGACTTAATGGTCTCAAAGAGACCCTTTTCTATGTCCCATCGATGGTCCAATGGCAAAAGCAATGGTGTAAAGGGGTTGCATGCAGTTTCATCTGTGAGAGTGATTCATGTTGGAGGGACAACATTTGATGTCCCCTTTGCATCTCGACGGGTAGTGAACATACCAATATAAAATCATTGTTGTGACTTGGTGTTTTCGGTGGGAGTCATTTTGGAGTCCCTTCGACGGGGTGACATGTCATATCGTAGTGACATTGAGATTTTGAGTGGATAGGAAACCCCATTCCCTTGACATGATGATAATGCAATGATGTTAAGAAGACTTTCAATTCGAGGAGACTTGACCATTTCAGAGGGAAGGTATTTGAAGTCCCCTCGATATGGCAATGGTGAGAGGCGGAACAGTGTTGTGAGTGGGTCAAAGGTGATGGATGGAGATGAATAATGAGACGACACTTGGCTTGATGTGGTTTGTTGGTTTCACATCGTAGTTGTGAAATAATGTGGCCATTGGTCATCAGTTGTAAACCTAATAATAGGGATTGGAAGTATTGATAACCAAGTAACTGCCTAGTGATTTCGCATGCTCATTGGACAAAAATGGATACTACGAAAAAATGAGAGAAGAATGTCAAGGATGACCTGAAGGAGTATAAGTAAAGATAGTAGGGATATAGTAAGATAGGGTCAGATAGAGAGAGTAGTGTGTGTGGAGGTGGCGAATTAGCCTGAAGTTGGTGTGAGTTAGGAGATCAATGAGCAGAATCTGAAGGCTTCGATCTGCCTATGTGATTGATGTTTTGTATTCAGGAAGCCCATATGATGGAATGTAATGACATAATGTCTTTCTAGGAATAAAAGAAAGCTTTGTTTTCTCCTTCATTTTTTTGTGCAAACTTGTGCTATTGTTGTGAGTATTGTCTGTAAGGGGAGTACCCTTCATCAGTGGTATCATAGCTGAGAGTGTTCTTCATTAGTGGTATCAGAGCAGGAGTTCCTGACTGTAACAGAGTATCGAACATGAGGCAGTTGCAATAGGATCTATGAGTGTAGGTTGAGAAAGAGCCAAAAGATCTTGAGAGTGCAGAGTATGCACCAAGAGGGTTGAAGATTTGTGTTGTTATAGCTTTGAGAGGCCTAGAAAATGAAAAAGAGAAAGGGAATTATCATTAGATGGATTCTAAGGATTCCCAAACTAGAGGAAATCAAAAGGATATTCAAAGGAAGAGAGTTGATACAGTTGAAGTAGTAACTAAATGAATTGGAGGACATGATAAGAGGGTGTAAACAAAATAATACAAGAGTTGAAGATGAATTTTATCTTTCTAATGATTTTTTGACAGTAGGAAAGAAAGAGGCTACAACCAAGTGTCATGCATGTGACACTGAGGGAGAGGATGAGTAGGTTGAGGAACCTAAACCTGAAATGGAAGGATATCTATTGAAAGAAATGAAGGATGAAGATCTAGAGGTGGTAGCAACCACAAAAGAGTGGAGAGAAATAGAGGACCTTGAAGAAGGGGAAACCCAAGTGGTAACGGTTGAGGAAAAGGTAAAACTTTCATCTTGTGAATGCATAGAAAATTTTGATGCCTATGAAAGTTTTTATTTGTTTGAGTATGATAAGAGAAATGTAGAAGAAGGTGTTGCAACAATGAGTGTTTTTGTGGATGAAAACAGTACAACTGTAAGTAAGGAAGAAGGTGAGAAAGTATATGTTGGTGAGCTTTTGTTTACATTAGTTGATGACAGGTTATTTCAAGATGAAGAGGAAGAATATTTTGATTGTGTTATTGGCATTGATGAGGATATAGGTATTGATGAGGATACAAAGGATAAAGATGGAAAGTATGAGTATTTTGATTGTGATACTAACATTGAATTTGTAGTTGAGAGTTTGTTGTAGGGAGAAAAGGAAGATTCCTTTGATCATATTGCTAACATTGGTGTGGTTGTAGAGGAGGAAGTGATTACATTTGAAAAATGTATTTTAGAAGGCATAAAAAAGAGGAGTACAAAGTTGTTCCTAAGGGTGATGATGAACAAGTGGATGCAACGTTACCCAAGAAGAAGGTAATGCATGATGTTTTTTGTGTTGAGATGGATGAGTTAGCAAATGCATATGAGATGGTTCATGATGATTGGTATGTAAAGAAGGATTTGTATTGTGCTACAGAGTTAAGTGTAGGTGCACATTGGTTATGGTGGGGTGAATCCCATAAGATTAGAGATGAATGAGAGATACATCTAGAGGTGGTGGTTGGGTTATGGCGGAGTTGATTCCACATCCAAGAGGTTGAGTGTAGAGAAGAGTTTTTAGAGGAGGAGGTTGCTTGTTCCAACTAAGTGTTGGAAGAGGAGAAAGAAGAAGCAATTGAAGGTACCAGTTTCAACAATAGGGTTCGCTGAGGATTGCTTGCAATCCGAAAGGGTGGTACTACCACTCAAATCCATTTTGTGAACCCATATTCACAAAATTATTCCTACCTCAGGTTTCTGATGTAGGAGCATCCAGGGGCATATGACCAATCTTGCATCAAAAAAAATATTGTGTTGTTTTCTTTTCAAATAAGGGTTGAATATGGCGGTCAGAAGTTTGAGCATTAAGCTATGGAATTAAGGTTTGCACCTTTGACTTCATCTAGTGTGCTAAGTTCAATACATAGGCTTATTGGCTGACTTAATGATCTCGAAGAGACCTTGTTCTATGTCCCATCAATGGTCTGATGGCGGAAGAAACAGTGTAAAGGGGTTGCATGGAGTTTCATTGGCGAGAGTGCTTCATGTCAGTGGGATGACATTTGATGTCCCCTCAACATCCCGACGGGTGGTGAACCTACCGGTATAAAAACATCATTGTGACTTGGTGTTTTCGGTTGGGATTGTTCCGGAGTCCCTTCAATGGGGCAACATGTCATATTGTGGTGACATTGATATTTTGGGCATACAAGAAACCCCGTTCCCTCGACATGTCGATAATGCAATGACATCAAGGAGACTTTCACTTCGAGGAGACTTGGCCATTTCAAAGTGAAGGGATTTGAAGTCCCCTCGATATGGAAATGATAGGAAGGTGGAATAGTGTTATGAGCGGGTCAAAGGTGATGTACGGAGATGAATAATGAGATGACCGTTGGCTCGATGTGGTTCATTGTTTTCACTTTGTAGTTGTGAAAGAACGTGACCATTATTCAGTAGTTGTAAACCTAATGATAGGGATTGGAAGCACTGATAACCAGGTAACCACTTGGTGATTTCACATGCTCATTGGACGAAAATGGATACTACGACAAAAAGAGAGAAGAACGTTAAGGCCAACCTAAAGGAGTATAAGTAAAGATAGCAGGAATATAGTAAGACAGGGTCAGATGGAGAGAGTAGTGTGTGTGGAGGTGGTGGAGTAGCCTAAAGCTAGTGCGAGTTAGGAGATTGAAGAGAAAAATACAAAGGCTCTGATCTACCTATGTGATTGATGTTCTGTATTCAGGAATTCCATATGATGGCACATAATGATGTAATGTCTTTTAAGGAATAAAAGAAAGTTTTTTTTCTCTTTTATTTTGTTGTGCAAACCTGTGCTATTGCTATGAGTTTTGTCTGTAAGGGGAGTACCCTTCATCAGTGGTATCAGAGTTGAGAGTGTTCTTCATCACAGGTATCAGAGTAGGACTTCCTGAGTTTGTAACAGAGCGTCGAATGTGAGGCAGTTGCAACAAGACCTGTGAGTGTGGGTTGAGAAAGAGCTAGAAGATCTTGAGAGTGCAAAGTATGCACCGAGAGGGTTGAAGATTTGTGTTGTTACAACTTTGAGAGGCCTAGAAAATGGAAAAGAGAAAGGGAATTTTCATTAGATGGATTATATGGATTCCCAGACTAGAGGAAATCAAAAGGATATTTAGAGGAAGAGAGTTAATAGAGTTGAAGCAACAATTAAATGAATTGGAAGACACAATAAGAGGGTGGAAACAAAAGAAGACAAGAGATGAAGATAAATTTTATCTTTCTAATGATGTTTTGACTTTAGGAAAGAAAGAGTCTACAACAGAGTGACATGCATGTGACACCGAGGGAGAGGATGAGTAGGTTGAGGAACCTGAACCTGAAATGGAAGGATATATATTGAAAGACATGAAGGATGAAGATCTAGAGGTGGTAGAAACCACAAAAGAGTGGAGAGAAATGGAGGACCTTGAAGAAGAGGAAACCCAAGTGGTAACGGTTGAGGAAAAGGGAAAAATTGCATCTTATGAATGCATAGAAAATTTTGATGCTTGTGAAAGTTTTGATTTGTCTGAGTATGATAAGAGTAATATGGAAGGTGTTGTAGGGGTGATCTCACAAAACTGGTTTATAATTTTTTTGAGGAAGGAAAATTGCAAAAAATGCCCCCATGAAGAAAATTTTCAATTTTGGGGGGTTCGCATGAACTAGGAGTCCAGAGGACCCAAGAGGGGTTTGCTTAGACCGCCATTCAAGCGAACCATATTAAATGGTCAGACCCACTTTTGCACGTTGTCCAAAATGAAAACAAAGGGAATTTTTGAAAAAAGGTGGGTTCACTCAAACCCCCTTTCGAGCAAATACCCATTCACTCGAAAGGTCAAGGGGGGTTCGCTCAAACCCCCCTTTTTCCTCATTCTCTCCCTCTTGCACCAAATATTTGCAAAAAATTTCCCTTTGAAGCTTGGGTTGAGGATGAAAATGGAGGAGACTTCACAGACCCAACTGGATGATGGTAGTCCTCGGAATGAACTATCCATCGAATATAATTTTAATATGTTTTGGTTTTATTATGTATTTTTTTTTAGTTTGATTAAACTTAGGTTTTTCACTGAAAATCAAGCTCTCTATTATGCACATGTGGAAAAATAGCAGATTATCAAAATAAAATTCTGAAAAGTATGCTCAAGGTAGGTATTGATGTCTTTGATCCAGTAAAAAATAAATTGAATTTCGATACATACAATTTTTTTTATGTTGTATACGGTCTGCCTATGTCTGAATTGTAATTGGTTTGACTTTGAAACTTGATTAAGGAAAAAAATATTCAATAAGACACTATGAAACCAAATGAATTGGTTAGATATCGTAGTTACAAATCTAAATTAAAAAAAAATAGAATTTAATCCTTCATAGAAAAAAAATTATGTTGTATACGGTGAGCATCACTCCTTAAAAATGGTGTTTACTGATAAAAACTAGTTTTCGAAGGAGATGGAAAAAGAAGTGCAATCTAATTCCAAAAAATTTGAAAAAAAATATATATTTAGAATATACAGACAAAATGTCACAAATCACTAGTTTTCATCATCTTCAAATTCCTCATGGTTTAGCCGCTATATGTGCCCGAAAGTGAAGATTTAGTTAGAAAAATTTAGTTCAGTGCCCAATTTGGCCAAAAATTGTAAACCAGTATTGTGGGATCACCCGTAGCAATGAGTGTTTTTGTGGATGAAAACACTACAATTGTAAGGAAGAAGATGAGAAATTGTATGTTGGTGAGCTTTCATTTATATCATTTGATGATAGTTTATTGCAGGATGAAGAGGAAGAATATTTTGATTGTGTTATTGACATTGACGAGGATGCATGTATTGATGAGGATACAGAGGAGAGAGATGGAAATTATGAGTATTTTGATTGTGATACTGACATTGAATTTGCAATTGAGAGCTTACTGTAGGGAGAAAAGGAAGCATCCTTTGATTATACTATTAACATTGGTGTGGTTGCAGAGGAGGAAGTGATTACAACTGAAATTTATATATTTTAGAAGGCATAAAGAAAGAGGAGTACAGAGTTGTTCCTAAGGGTGATGATGAACAAGTGGATGCATCGTTACTTGAGAAGAAGGTATGCATGATGTTTTTGTGTTGAGATGGATGAGTTAGTAAATGCATATGAGATGGTTAAGGATGATTGGTATGCAAAGAAGGATTTGTATAGTGTTGCAGAGTTAAGTGCAAGTGCAAATTGGTGGAGGTGGATGGACTATGGTGGGTTGAATCCCACAAGATTAGAGATGAATGAGAGACACATTTGAAGGAGGTGGTCAGGTTAAGGTGGAGTTGATTCCACATCTAGGAGATTGAGTGCAAAGAAGAGTTTTTAGAGGAGGAGGTTTCTTGTTCTAGCTAAGTGTTGGAAGAGGAGAAATAAGAAGCAATTGCAGGTACCGGTTTTAGCAATGGGGTTGGATGAGGATTGCTTGCAGTTTGAAAGGGTGGTACTACCACTCAACTCCATTTTGTGAACCCATATTCAAAAAATTATTCCTACCCTAGGTGTCTGATGTAGGAGCATCTAGGAGTGTATGAGCAATCTTGCATCAACAAAAAATTTGTGTTGTTTTCTTTTCAAATTAGGGCTGAATATGATGGTCAGAAGTTGGAGCATTGAGTTATGGTGTTAAGGTTTGTACCTTTGACTTCATCCAACATGCTAAGTTCAGTGCATAGGTTTATCAACGTGACTTAATGATCTCAAAGAAACCTTGTTCTATGTCCGATCGACAATCCGATGGAAAAAGTAATAGTGTAAAGGGGTTGTGTGGAGTTTCATCGACGAGTGCTTAATGTTGATGGGACAACATTTGATGTCCCCTTGACATCCCGATGGGTAGTGAACATATCGTTATAAAATCATTGTTGTGACTTGGTGTTTTCGGTGGGAGTCATTTTGGAGTCCCTTTAACGGAGTGACATCTCATATCATGGTGATATTGAGATTTTGGGTAGAAAGGAAACCCCATTCCCTCAACATACCGATAATTCAATGAAATTAAGGAGACTTTCACTTCGAGGAGACTTGGTCATTTCAGAGGGAAGGGATTTGAAGTTCCCTCGATATGGAAATAATGGGAAGGCAGAATAGTGTTGTGAGTAGGTCAAAGGCGATGAATGAAGATGAATAATGAGACGACACTTGGGTTGAGGTGGTTCATTGTTTTCACATTGTAGTTGTGAAACAATGCGACCATTGGTTAGCAATTGTAAACCTAATGATAGGGATTGGAAGCACTAATAACTAGGTAACCGCTTGGTGATTTTGCATGCTCATTGGACGACAATGGATACTACGACAACAAGAGAGAAAAATGTCAAGGCCGACCTGAAGGAGTATAAGCAAAGATAACAGGGATATAGTAAGATAGGGTCAGATAGAGAGAGTAGTGTGTGTGGAGGTGGCGGAGTAGCCTAAAGCTAGTGAGAGTTAGGAGATCGATGAGTAAAATTTGAAGGCTTTGATCTACCTATGCTATTGATGTTTTGTATTCAAGAAGCCCATACTATGGCATGTAATGATGTAATGTCTTTCCAGGAATAAAAGAAAGCTTTGTTTTCTCCTTCATTTAGTTGTGCAAACCTGTGTTATTGCTGTGAGTGTTTTTTGTAAGGGGAGTACCCTTCATCAGTGGTATCAGAGCTGAGAGTGTTATTCATTAATAATACAAATTAAATAAATATAAATATAATATAATATATATGTTTTATATAAAAAATTAAATTATATTAAATAGAATATAATATATAATAATAATATAATCTATTAATAAATATAATTATAAAATTAGTATAATAGATAAAAGAGAAATAGAGCATGAGAGAGAAATATAAAAGATACAACTTAGGAAAAGAAAGATAAAGAAAAGAGAAACTAACTTTTGATTAGTTGTTAGAAGAAAACATATAATTCTTTTAATTCATCTATAACAATATTTTTATTGTAGTGTCTTTACCACCTCTTATTACCACTTCTACCTCATTTATATATATTTTTCTTTCTCCAATAGTTCCATGTGCATTAATTAGTTTTCTTATGTGTGCTCATTGTTAATTTCTATTTTTTTGACATTTGCAAGCAATTAGAGGGATGTGCTTAAGTATTCCCATTATATTAATATATATTATATAATTATTATATATTATATTCTATAATAAATATTATTCAATATAAATATAAAATGTATTATGATTATAAAATTTATATAATCTACAAAGAGAGATAGAGCATGAGAGAGAAATATAATATTCTTAATATAATAATCAATAAGTATACAAATTAATATTAAACAAATAAGTATTAATATTGTTAAAAAATTAAATTATTATTTTCAATTAACTTTAAGTCACAATAAATAATGAACAACTTACATACCCTCTCTTTTCTAATCAATAGAAAAAATACAAATGCATAGCAAAAAAGAATTCATACCAAATTACAAAATGGTTAATCATTCCATGCCTCTCACAATTCAATGACACCTTTATACATATTTGAAATGCAAGTACTTTGTTCTTCTTGTTATAGACCACAAACATATTTGAAATGCAAGTATTTTTTGGAACTAATTGATTTCACCAACCCTGGTAATGGATCGAGTTGTGGAGCCATTTCCATAGAGTGGGCAAGGGCATAACCTCGTTTAGCATACGTTTAATAGCCTACTAGAATGCCTCCTCTAGATTTAAAGCCACTAGTCGGGGCATTGGTGACAAAGATAGCAACATCATAGATAGCTATTTAGAAAATGGTCAATGCTTCCATGCTCGACTCAGTTGGATCAGACTAATGCTGCTCTTAATTTATTTAAAACCATCCTACCAGCATTTGACAAGAACTTTGCAACAATCTCACCCTAGCTCGCCTCAAGTACCCAAGGTAAGGGTTGTTGGGCTGCTGGGCTGCTGGGCTGGGTCTTGTAGTATAAAAAAAAAAAAACTTCCCAACAATGCAACCTTGTTTTAAAATATACATACTTATGGGCTTGAAATATACTTCTCCAACTTATGCCGAAGCAATGTTTACCTTGGTGCCTGTTATCACTTTTGTAATGGCTGCCAGCTTAAGGTAATCATGTGTATACAATTAATTAATTTATTGGTGTTTAAAAAATAATGTATTTGATGTGTTCATCATTTTAGAATCATAAAACACTTAGAATTTCTTATAGACTAATTCTAAGTGGTTTGAGATCAATCCCAAGATATGTAGATCTTTCTTTTGATGCTTGGATATGATTTGACAGATATTACGTAGAAATTGTAGATTGCTAAGGTCAAGGTCTCCTAGATCAAGCCTCTTGATGGACCAACTTTATGACCTTGGAAAACTATTCAAAGATAATATACACAAGCATGCAAATAATCTATGTGCCTATTTCAATGTCATGAATTCCTTTTAAAATCTACATCAAAATTTTCTAATATGATTTTTTCCATGATTGACCTTGGAAGCTTATTACACATTGAATGTCTTTAAATACCAAAATATAACATGTTAGACAAACTTGTACAATGTCAGCCCATGACTAATAGAAAAGGGTAGGAATTGTGAAACTTGAATTTGAAAATCTAAATTTTGAGGTCAATCCCAAAACCCTTAAGATCAAACTTGAGCATTGCAAAATTTATCCGATGCAAGGAAATGCAAATCTCAAGATCAAGAACAAATGCATGTAAATTTGGCTAGGTAATAGGATGAATATGTGGAAATAGGTGCAGATGTGGTTGAGGTAAGACTTACTAAATGAGATTATGTATAACAAGTAGGAGTAAATGAAGATGGAAAAGAATTGAGGAATAGGTTGAACTTAGCACAAAAGTGTATCACTTCTTGATAAGTAATTGTATTAATTCATTCCATCTAAATGAGCATGCCTATGCAAATTTTAGTAATATATATTTTGTCCCTAATTTGATGTGCATGTGAATCTAACATAAACATGCATTTCAAAGTATAGATGGACATTCTCAACTAAATTAGAAAGTAAATTTTCATATATGGGTGGATGCAAAAAGATGACAAAAAAGAGAAAATAATTTTGTTCTAAAAATGTTTGAAATCCAAGAGTGGACATCGAAGTAAGATATATTTGGAGCTGAAATATTAATATATATTAAAAAAATAATCTAATTTATAATTTATTTATTGATATTTATACCGAAAAAGGAGAATTCTACCTTAATCCTACTAAATTGTCCTCTATAAATTTTGAGGCTTGGGATAGATATTCTTATAATTTTGTATCAAATATATTTTAAATTAATAATCTAGTAGAATTAAGGTATAAATCTCAAACCCCTCGTGTGAACCCCCATGCTTTATAGAGGAGAATGTTTAAAGGAAAATGCTTGATGAACAATTATCAATGACTTAAGTTGTGTTCCATAAGAAAAATTTGATACATTTGAGTATACAAACTTTAGAATAGGCCTTCATCTATTAGATATATTGACATCAACAAATCACATTACATAATCCAACACTAGACCATAGCACTCTTTGAATCAACTCTTAGGTCTAAGAGTAATTAATTTAGGATGGTAGACCAAGAAATGAAAAATTGTATGGGTTACACGTTGGAAATTGCAAATGTTAAGTGAAGGGACAAGTGTTTGGCCTATTAGGTGAGTGTTGTCCACTCACTATTAATACAAAAATTTCCCCTTGAGTCCTAATCTTTTTATTTTCTATCCTTTTGCTATTTAAATATTTTGGTATCTAATAGCAATGTCCTTTGTCTTTTAGTTTCTTCATTTGTTAATAAATAATTTAATTAATTTTTTTAATTTTCTTAATGAAATTTAAATTTTTGAAAAGAAAATTTTGAATAAAAATATTAAAATTATACCAAAATTGCATAGTAAAACAATATCATTCAAGAATCAAAACATTTTTTTATTAATATAATAGATTCATATGCATATTGCAGAACATTGTTACAAACACATTACTTTTGTCTTTGTATTCTTATTTCTCAAAGATCTATCTCATTTCTTTAACCTTTCTAGGAACCCTTTTCACAAATGTTTAACTATAATCCAAAACTAACTTATTTATTAACAATGTATTGGAGATTTCTTCGTACATATAGTCTAGCATAGTGTCAACAAATTTGTATCTTATAAAGTTTTCTTCATACCTACAATAATAATCAATATATGAACAACACCAAGGCTAGTAAAGGAGGATTAGGTAAAGTAATTTTTCAAATTTGAATTCACTATAAATGATAATCTATACTTATATTTTAATAATTAATTTTACAATGTATTGCCTATTAACATTATTTATCCATCCATAATACCATTAAGTCTTGATAGGAACCCTTTTCACAAATGTTTAACTATAATCCAAAACTAACTTATTTATTAACAATGTATTAGAGATTTCTTCGTACATATAGTCTAGCATAGTGTCAACAAATTTGTATCTTAAAAAGTTTTCTTCATACCTACAATAATAATCAATATATGAACAACACCAAGGCTAGTAAAGGAGGATTAGGTAAAGTAATTTTTCAAATTTGAATTCACTATAAATGATAATCTATACTTATATTTTAATAATTAATTTTACAATGTATTGCCTATTAACATTATTTATCCATCCATAATACCATCCATCTTTTTTCAAAGGCAATACCATTAACTCTTGATAGATGATGCTTGACTTTAAAAATGATTTTATTTTTAATACCTTGGTATTGAAAATAAAAAATATGCTACACTAATGTCAACATTTGTAAATAAATTGAATGATAGGGTAAGAGAAACTTTTTAGGGGAAAATGATATATCAATAGATGAAGCAATGTACGCTCTCTACAATTCAAAAAATTTGTAGACTTTTGAGGGTTTTCCTGATGCAACAGTTAGGTGGGGGCCCCAACGGGCTCCCCCATCCAATTTTTTTGTCTCCAAATATAGTATTGTTTCTAGGTTTGTTGCATCATCTTCTGTGGGGGTGGTTGCCTATAACCCTAGCAAGACCCTAGTGTCTGTTGCAAGAATGGAAGAAGAATGAAGTTTTGTCATTGATGTCAACCAACCAGCTAGTTATCTACTAGTTGTTGTTGATTGTACATGTCGAGGATATTAAGAAAATTGTATTAAAAGAAGGTTATTGGTTCTGGTGCTTGTGAACTATGTTTTTTTGTGTGTTGTTTGAGGTCCGAAAGAATTGGTGTTGGTTTGGAATTTCTCTTTGTTGAAGTATCATGATGTTTGGTTCAAGTATTGTGTTGCCCTAGTTCTATTGCAGTTTCTTTTAGCATTTGGAAGCACCGAGCTTAATTGATCTAGTGTGGTCGACCGTGTGTTAAGCACTACTTTCAAAGTTGATGAAGCGTGTTGGATCTATTGTGGGTCCCAGTGAAGCATGTGTCTAGGTTTCCCTCATTCTAATTCCACCCTAAGATGTTTAGTGTTGACTTGATTTGAATTTGAAGTTGGATGGCCGACTTTGTATCTTTTCAAATTTGGAGATACTAGTATAAATACAGAATGTGCTAAGCGATGAAAATTGTACATAAGAAAAAAAGGAAGATAAGTGAAAGAGCAAACAAAACTTTGATGCTATTCTTTATGTGTGAGAGTTGAGTGTGTGGTTATTTAATGTGAAGCTTAATGTCGAGTTTCTGGATGCAGCGAGCAGAAGGCTAACTCTATCATTCGTGTGAGTTGATCAGTGATTGTGGTGGAATCTTCGTTACATTGGGATTGTTGTCTCTATGTAACAAATCTTCTTTGTCTTCTTTGTATCTCTGTGGCAGTGAGCCCTCTGGGTTGTAGCCCTGTGGACAGTGAGTCCTTATTTTAGGTAGTGAGCCTTATCTCTAGCAGCGAGCCTTTTTGTAATCAGTTTTGATATTCTCTATAGTGTGAGCTAATCCTCACTGTGGTTTTTCCCTCATTGGGTTTTCCACGTAAATCTAGTGTTATTGTGTTTGTGCATTTGCATTTGATGGTTGATCACTTAATCAGTTTATGTGTTAGTTTTGGTAATTGAATTTAAGTTTATAATCTGTGACAACTGATTCACCCCCCCTCTCAATTGTCCTATCCAACAATTGGTATCAGAGCTTGGTTCCTTGGTGAAGAGCTTAACTACTTGAGGAAGTTTTGGGATGGATAACAAAATAATCTTTGATTATCTGAGGTTTGATGGAACTAACTATGGTATCTGGAAAGTATTGATGGAAGAATATCTGGAGTATTGCAGATTTGATGTAGAGAAAGCTTATAAGAATGCTTACACTCCTCCTGCAAATGGTCCAAGTACACCTGAAGAAATTAAAGCACATGAAGCAAATAACAAGGAAAAGTTCATCCTGAAGAATAGTTTGGAACATTCAGATTTGATTAAGGTTCAGAATTTGAAGACAACTAAGGAAGTTTGGGATGCTTTAGAAAGAGCACACGATGGAGATGAAAGGGTAAAAGAGGAAAAATTACAGAATTTGGAAACACAGTTTGATCTTCTACATATGTCTGAAGATGAGAATGTTAAAGCCTATATATATAGATTGGATGAGGTAGTGGTTGGAATGCGATCTCTTGGTGCCACAGTAGATGAAACCAAAATTGTAAAGAAGATTCTTAGAACTCTTATTCATGCTTAGAATGAAAAGATGAGTGCTATTGAGAAAACTATAGATTACAAGACTTGTACTAGGGATCTGTTTTAGGATTTTTGACATCTTATGAAATGAGGAAGCCGAATCTAAGAAGTGGAAGAAAAACAAAAATTGCTTTTAAAGCTACAAAAACTAAAGATTCAAATGAAGAGAAATTTGAAGAAATTAAGGCTAACTTTGTAAGAAGATTGAGAAAATATTTTGGTAAGTATGAAGGAAAATTTCCCTTTAAATGCTTTAGTTGTGGAGAAATTGGTCACTATACTGCAAAGTGTTCGGAAAGAGCTAAAAAGAATAAACAAAGATATGAGAAAGAAAGGAAAGGAAAGAAGATTAACAAATATTACTATGTTAATGAGAATGCTAGTATTTCAGATGAAGATTCAGAATATGAAGATCTAGATGACAACAAATGCTTGTTCTTGGCGATTAAAGATGAACCTACTTCTACTTATTTAGAAAGAGAGTCAAACAAAAGTCCTTTGGAGAAGAAGAAGAAGGAAAAGGAGAAGGAAAAGGAGAAAAATGAAGGTACAGTTATCTTTTCCCTACATGCTAAACAGGAAAATACTTTTTGGGTAGTTGATAGTGGTTGTTCACATCACATGACTGGTGACAAGAGTAAGTTTGTAAAACTTTAAAAATATGATGGAGGTCTGGTTATGTTTGGAGATGATATTGGTGCTAAAATCTGTGGGATAGGTTCAGTAAGTTTTGATGGCAAGCATCATACTGACGATGTCTACTATGTTAAGGGTTTAACACATAATCTATTGAGTGTTTGTCAAATGTGCAGAAAGGGATATGATCTTGTGTTTAAGGATGAGAAGTGTGAGATCTAGAAAGGATCCAAAACATTGATTGCTACATGAAAGAAATCAAAAGGGAATATTTATCAACTTAAAGGTGCTGATGGACGATGTTTTATGACTCAAATAAATGATAGTTGGTTATGGCAAAGGAGAATGTGTCACATGAATTTTTTATAACTTGGCAACGATTAGTACTGTTCAAGTCGTGAGAGATCTATCGAGAATTACAAAGCCTGTAAATGCTATATGCAAGAATTTCTAGTTTGGGAAGTGTTGTGCATGTTTTGCACACATGCCCCGCCATAAGCAGGGACCCCCTTTTTTTGCTCCTGACAAGATGCTTTGCTCTTGTCTTGTTTTGCGTGCCCCATTTTCCAATCCCAAATTGGTCATGTGCCATCAAATGATCAAACTCCCCTTACCAAATTCGCCTACTTAGGGTTTTCAAATCCGTAGAGAAATAAAGTCGCCCGTCCCCTTTCTGCCTTTTGTCTTGTTCCTGCTGTTTTGGAAACATCCGTGGACCCCTACTAGTCTGGTTCCACATTTTTGACTTTGGGGCCAACCTTTTTTGGATTTGGGATGTGTTTGATGTGCTTAAATGAACTACCAAGGTTTCGTCAACATTCCGTTAAGTTTCGATGGTTTCGAAACTTTCCCTCCAGAATTCCCTTCCTCCTTAGCTATTTGGAAACATCTGTGGACCCCCGTCACTTCGGTTTCCACATTTTTGACTTTGGGGCCAACCTTTTTTGGATCTGGGATGTGTTTGATGTGCTTAAATAAATTGCCAAGGTTTCGTGAACATTCAGTTAAGTTTCAGTGGTTCTGGAGCTTCATCCCCCTTTGGCTATTTTGGAACATTCGTGGAGCCCCGGTGGCATGGCCCCTCCGTGGCCGTTTCTGGGATTCCATCTCTTCGTGGCTGTTTCTGGGACTCCATCCCTCCATAGCCATTTTGAACATCCGTCGGTCCCCGGCGACCCGGCCTCCAGAGCCCGGCCCCTCTGTGGCTATTTCCAGGACTCTGTCTCTCCATGGCCGTTTTGAGCTTCTAGTTTTTGTAAAATGAGTCCAATTTTAAGGAAGTTTTTTGGGCACTCTTCCTTCCCCTTTTCCCATGTGCTATAATTGAAAAATATTAGTTTTGCTATGTTTTGTGAGGTCTGGGAACTTCCCTTCCGGTTTGCTGTCCCTTGTTCGCTGCCCGCCCCCTTGGGCCTGCATTGATGTTTTTGATCCAAATGAGCCCCAAATATGAATATTATGATCTTTTGATGATGCATGGATGGATCTAACAAATATTTTGCAAGATTTGACTAATGTTTTCCTTAATTTGTGTATGAAAGCACTTACGACACTTCATGTATGTAGGATTCAAGGAGCCTACTGCAGGTCCATCAGGAGACCCATCGAGAAAGTTGAAC
This sequence comes from Sequoia sempervirens, assembly GCA_007258455.2. Classification (NCBI taxonomy): domain Eukaryota; kingdom Viridiplantae; phylum Streptophyta; class Pinopsida; order Cupressales; family Cupressaceae; genus Sequoia; species Sequoia sempervirens. The sequence continues at coordinate 357,919,493 of VDFB02193867.1, forward strand.
AAGGAATATGCATAGCTCCTCTCACCATTCATTTCATGATCGCCTCTCCCACTAGCACCCACCAACAGGGTCGGCGTTAGAAGAAGGCTTGTGCCAAGAAAGTCAAGGACAAAAATGCAAGGGGGTGGCCTTGAAGAAAGCATAAGGGAGTTGTCCGCCCAAATTAGGGGAAACCAATCTATTGATGCCAATCATCGACGAGCTTGTTTGATCCAAGGAAGAGCACTGCAAAAACATCAAGTAAGAGGGCAGCTTTCAAGCAATTCTAGCTATAGTAAAAGGGCAATCAACTAAATGATGAAACTGCTCTAGCACCTGGGCACTAGATGACAAAACAGAGAAAAGACAAAGATGTTTTTTAAATTGTTGAATATTGTGGGGTAGGTGGAACCCTAATGTAATTGAATCTGGGCCATTCATTTGGGCTTTGGAAAACTATAAATAGGGGCTTTCCCCTCATTTGTAAGGGTTGGAGAGTTGTAAAAAGCATTTTGCAGCAATAGAAGACAACATTGCATGATTTTATGGATGTTCTCTTTGATTTTGCTCATCTTGCATGCATGGTTCTACTTCCATGTTATTTTTAGTATTAGTTTCTTGAATGGTTGTTATGATGGTGTTGTTGTTATAGTATTTGATGAGCTTCCAGGCCATACTTTTAGCACTTGTTGATGACAAGCTACTGTGCAAAGTTAGCCTAGGCTTCTTTTTGTCATTGCTGCAACCTAGTTCAATTGCATGTTCATGATGTGTATGTGTAATTTGAAAATCAGCAGACCTTAGAAGATTGCACCGGTTTTGTGCAGTTGTAGGTTTCTCTTGGTCAAGCAAGACTCAGTTTAGGAAGCTTGTCTACTTTAGCAGCCACCATTGTTACTGTTAATTCGTAGCTTAGGATTAGAATAGATTTCTTAACCCTTCTCATTTTGTTGTTTCTTTTAATCCTTGGTTAGAGTAGGATCCAAAGCATCACCATGAAGCCAAATCAGATGAACTTGATGAGTTTCAGCTTGCTACTTTGAGTGGACAACCACTGTTCATTCACTTCCAGCACTTTGAAACTGCATTTGCAAACCCAACTTCCCATGCTTTGTAACTCATTTGTAAGACCGCCTTGTGATTCCAACAAATCACATCAAACAATTGAGATATTCCAAGCACTATCAAGACCTGACATTAGAAACCTTGGGATAGTGTTCTGCAATTTGATTGTGGAAGATTGTCTTTCAAGAGAGGTAGTGCACCTACGCACTGTCTGTGTTGAGAAGTGCATAAAAAACACATCAACAGGAAGCAGACAAGAAATCATTATAGAATAAGAGAACAATCTACTATTGGATTGTTGGATTTGGTTCATATAGATCTTTGTGGTCCCATGAGAATGTGAAGTCTACTTGGTGAAAGGTACTTTATGCTTTTAATTGATGATTATTCTAGATATACTTGGGTGACATTTTTGAGAGAAAAATTAGAAGCATTAGATAGATTCAAAGCTTTCAAGGATATGGATGAAAATGAAGTGAATTTGAAGATTAAATGCTTAAGATCTGACAAAGGTGGTGAATTCACCTCCCATGAGTTCAATATGTTTTGTGAAGTGCATGGAATAAAGAGACAATTATCTGCTCCGAGAACTCCTTAATAGAATGGAGTTGTTGGAAGGAAAAATAGAACAGTTCAAGAGGTTGCTAGGTCAATGATTATAGAAGCTGGATTACAGTAAGTTTATTGGAAAGAATCTATTCACACTATTGTATATGTATTCAATCGAGTTCAGGAAAGAGAAAATAGTACAAAGACTCCCTATGAGCTATGGCACAAAAGAATTATGACAGTTAAATACTTCAAGGTATTCTGAAGCAAATGCTATATCAAAAGAGATCAGGAAACACTAGGAATGTTTGATGCAAGAAGCGATGAAGGAATATTTCTTGGTTACTCTACTAAAATTAAGGCATACAAATGTTTTAACAAAAGATTCAGGAAGATTGTGGAAAGCTTGAATGTGAAGGTTGATGAAACAATGAAGAATTCTATTGATATTGATGGATATGTGTCTAATGAACATGACTGTGCTAGAATAGAAGAAATTATGGAAGAACAAGATAAAGATGAGCAGAAAGAGAAGAAGATGCTTCAGTAATGTCCCCTAGAACATCAAAATATGTACATAGAAATCATTCAAAAAGTCAAATTATTGGAGACAAGACAAGAGGTGTGTTGACTAGAAGCAAAGTTTCTATTGAAGTAAATTTATGCTTATTATCTGAAATTGAGCTGGAGTTAGTAAAGGAAGCCTGTGAAGATGAACACCGGAAGAAAGAAATGAAAGAAGAACTTTTGCAAATTGAAAAGAATTAAACTTGGGAATTAGTCCCAAGACCGGCAAAAAAAATATCATTGGATCAAAATGGGTATTAAAAAACAAGCTGAATGAGAATGGGAAAGTTGTTAGAAACAAAGCAAGGCTTGTGTGTAAAGGCTATTGGCAAGTGGAAGGTATAGATTTTCAAGAGACTTTTTCTCCAGTAGCAAGAATGGAAGCTATAAAGATGTTCTTGGTATTAGCTGCTTATAAAGATTTCAAAGTCTATCAGATGGATGTGAAGTCAGCATTTCTGAATGGAGAACTAGATGAAGAAGTTTACATGGAACAACTGGAAGGATTTCAATTGATAGATCAATTGAATATGGTGCGCAGATTGAAGAAAGCTTTATATGTAATGAAGCAAGCTCCCAGAGCCTAGTATGCAAGGTTAGATAAGTATTTGAATCAACAAGGATTTCACAAAGGTATGACAGATAGTAATTTGTATTTCAAGACTAAAAATGACAAAATCTTGATCATAGTTGTATATGTTGATGACATTATCTTTGGAGGAAATGAAAATATGTGCAACATGTTTGTAGAATAAATGCAGAAATAATTTGAAATGTCTATGTTTGGGGAGATGAATTTCTTTCTTGGGTTACAAATTAATCAAACAGAGAAAGGAATTTTCACTTCATAGTCTAAGTATGTGAGAAAAATGTTGAATAAATTTGGTATGGATAGTTCCAAATCGGTAAGTACTCCTATGGTAATTGGATGCAAGTTGGGAAAGGATGATGATTCACCTAAGGATATCATGCATGAGGTTTGTCTTGTAGCTAGATTTCAAGAAGATCCAAAGGAAACACATGTTACTGCAGTTAAAAGAATATTTAGATATTTGAAAGGCACTCTGGATTATGGATTATGGTATCCTAAAGATACTAATTTTACACTCAGTGCTTATACAGATGCAGATTGGGCTAGAAGTATAGATGACATAAAGAGTACAAGTGGTGGTGCATTCTTTCTTGGATGTAGATTGGTGGCATGTGGTTGAGTAAATAGAAAAATTTAGTCTCCTTGTCTACTACTAAAGTTGAGTATATTGCTGCTACATCATGTTGTACACAAGTTTTATGGATGAAACAGGCATTGAAAGATATCACAGTGCTACATGATGATCCTATTCCTATCTTATGTGATAACACAAGTGCAATTAATATTTCAAAGAATCCTATGATGCACTCGAGAACGAAGCATATATCTATCAGGTATCATTTCTTGAGAGAGAAGGTCATGGAGAATGAAGTTAAGATTGAGTATGTTTTGACAAAATATCAGATTGTGGATATATTTACACAGGATCTTCCTAAAGATACTTTTGAGTATCACTGGGATAAGCTAGGGGTTATTTCCCCTCCTTTTACAAACTAAGATGCATTTGGAGATGCATCAGTCCAGTGATTTCATGATTCTATCTTTTGGACTAATGTTCATTGGTGGCTACCCTTAGGGGGGGCAAGCAGATTTTCTAAAGTGTTGTCATTATGAGTATTTTGTTTTCATGTCAAATGAGGCTTCAATGGACATATCTTTTTCCTTTTCCATTGATGTCAAATGGGGAGAAAGATAAAGCATGTGAAAAAGAAAAAGAGAGAGAGCATGTGAAAAAGAAAGTGAATATGAGGTTGATGATCTTCTAGAAGGGGAGAAGTAGAAAGAAAAATATTGAGAAGTATTGTCAGAATAGGTTTGGTGTCTTTGATGGATTTTCACATCATGTGTTGCCATCAATGACAAAGGGGGAGATTTTTGCAAGAATGGAAGAAGAATGAAGTGTTGTCATTGATTTCAACCGGTCAGCTGGTTATCTACTAGTTGTTGTTGAACAAAGCTATTGAGAGATATTGCTAGTTGTTCATTGATTTCAACATCAAGGTCATGGAACAAAGCTAGTAGGTCATCTCATAAGGAATCTAGGAATAAAGACATTGTTAGAGATATTGCTTTAGGAAGGCAAAAGACTCTAGAATTGTTCTTGGGTCCTAAGTCTAAAATGAAGTAAGGGGGAGAAGACTCCTCCTCTCAACAACATCAAGGTGGTGTTCTTTGTTTGGTATGTAATATGAAGATGATCTTCTAGAATACCAGGGGACTTAATATTCCCTATAAGCAACATTTGCTTAAATCTTGTTTGGCTGATTTTGAAATTGATATTTTACTGATCAAAGAAACTAAAATGAAGAAGGATATTTTTGAAAATATAGTTAAGAATATTTGGCCTTGCGCTAACTATGTTGTTAGTGATGTTGATGGTGCTTCAAGGGGTATAGCTACTTTATGGAACCCCTTCAAATTTAAGGGTTCTATAGAAGTTTTCTACAAGAACAGTTTGATGATCTCTTTGGAAGATCTAATTACCTCTAAAAATGGAATTTGATAAATATTTATGCCCCCAATTCTCATACTGATAGAGCTTCCCAATGGGACTCCATAAAAAATCATATGAGTAACAACATTGGGGATTTTTGGATGCTTGGAGGGGACTTTAATTCTCTTTTTTTTTTCCATCAGAAAAACTTGGAGGCTTGGAGGAATTTTCTGATAGCATGTTGGATCTGGAAGGCTTCTTGAACTCTGTTAGTCTCATAGATATTTCTTTGCAATGTTCCTTTTTTACTTGTCAAATAGGAGACAGGGTAACCATCTAATCCAAGTGAATTTGGAACTTTTTCTCATTTCCTCTAACTGGAACATCCTTCCTACTTTCACTTTATTTGCTCTCCCTAGAGCAAGTTTGAATCACAATGCTCTTCTTTTAATCCAAGAAGATAATACTGTTAAGGGTTCATTTCTTTTTAGATATGAAATCATATGGACTCATCATCTTGACTTCAAAGCCCTTGTTGAAAGGTGGTGGAATGAACCTTGTGTTGGCACCCCTATGTATTGTTTGTCTAATAAATTAAAAAGTGTAAAAGAGAGAGTAAAAGGTTGGAATAAATTCTCCTTTGGGAACATCTTCAACACTAAGAATACTATTATGACAACATAAAGGAAGTGTAGAAATTGATGGAGGGAGGTGTGGTTGATGAAAAAAAATGTAACAAGGAATGTGACCTTAGAGCTCAATAGTTTAAAGTTACCAAGCAAGAGGAGATCTTCTTAAAATAGAAGTCTCAAATACAATGGCTTACAGAAGGGGATAAAAATATGAAATTCTTTCATCAATCAACTATGAATCATAGGAGAAAGAACAAAATAAGAAATTTAGAAAAAGAAGATGGCATTATTCTTAATATTGAAGTTGAAATCACTAATGAGGTTGTCTCCTTTTTTTTCCTAATTTTCATAAGACTTCAGGTTCTACCTCTATGGAGTTTGAGGACCTCCTCTAAGTGATTCCCCATGTGATCACCAATGACAATCTTAAAGAGTTGACCAAAGTTGTTTCTATCCAAGAATTTAAGTTTGTTGTTTTTTTCTTTTGGTGCTTAAGCCCCAAGGTCACATGAGTTTCCTCCTGTCTTCTTCCATGATTTTTTGGATATTACCTCTTAAATGTTTCTCAAGATTTTTTTCATTCAGGTATACTTCTAAAATAATTGAATTCTACTTTTATTTCCCTTATACCAAAAAGGAAGGTGTGTTCTCCATGAAGGATTTTAGGCCAATAAGTCTCTGCAATACTACTTATAATATCTTTTCCAAGATTATTGTTAACAAATTGAAAGCTATTCTAGATAAAATGATTGCCAAAAATAAAAAGGGTTTGTTAAAGGGAGACATATTTTGGATGTAGCAATCTAAACCCATGAGGTGTTGCATTCTATGGAGCTCAGTAAGAAACTTGGGATGGCTCTGAAGTTGAACATCTCAAATTATTATGGAGTGTCTTTGCCTTTTCTTATTGTTGTTCTTATATAGTTTGGATTTAAGAGAAGGTTCCTTAAGCTTATTTCTTCTTGTATTACTACCTCCAAGTGTTTTTTTTGGTGAATGGTTTTCTTAAGGGGTTATTCTCTTATGGTCGAGGTTTAAGGAAAGGTGACCCCCTCTCTCTATACCTTTTCATAATAGTGGGAAGTTTTTTGGGAAGAAAATTCAAAAGTTGTTGGATAAAAAATTGTTGAAAGGGTTTAAGGTAGTTTCATGTCTTCCTCTTGCTTCTCATCAATAGTTTTTTGATGGCACTATCCTTTTTGGGGAGGCCTTAGTTATTGAAGATGGACACCAGAAGTCTATTATAAATGACTATGTTGAGGCTTCAAGTCAATTTAGTAATTATATAAAAAAGTAAAATATACTTCTTCAATTCAGATCAAATTGTGAAAGACAGAGCATGCATATCTTGGGATGCTAGGATGTTGTTCTTCCTGCTGCCTACCTAGGGCTTCCTTTAATTTTCAAGAAACCTAGAAGCAACTATTGGAATTACATTATAGAGAGTCCAAAAGAAGTTGGCTGGTTGGAAGGGGAAACTCCTCAATCAAACTGGGAAACTGCAACTCCTCAAAGCTTTGTTATAAAACATCCTGGTGTACTACCTCTCCCTTTTCAATATCCTCTCCTTTATAGTTGAAAAGATAGAACAGATTCAAAGGAGATTCTTGTGGTCGGGAATTGAAGAGCATAATAGAATGGCTTTAATGGGTTGGGATAAAGTGTGTGTGTTCCTAATTGGGTTGGAGGTCTTGTAATTAGGAGACTAAAACTTTTCAATAAAGCCCTCCTAGCTAAAATGGGGTGGTTCCTTCTTGAAGGAGCTAAAGATTGGGTTAAAATTATAAGGGCTAAATACTTAATAAATATGGATAAAGGAAACTTTCTAAGGGATTTGAATCTTCCTTATGGTTTTGTGTTCTGGAATAACCTTTTGAAAATAAGAAGTGTGTTAAAATAGGGGGCTAGAAAAAGAATTGGTAATGGTGAGTTTATTACTTTTTGGAATGATGTTTGGCTCAATGGCTCCCCTCTTTCCTCCATTAATTACCTCCTCCAATTAAAAAAAAGGCTTATTAGAATTAATGGGAAGTGGGTTGTTGGTTACATAAATTGGGATGGTGCAAAACCTCAATGGATTTTTTTTCAAAATCAGTTAACTGGAGTCAATTTGTGTGGGGGAAGACAACAAAATTGAGATGCAGCTTTGCAACTCTTACAAAAAAACATAGGTGATGTTGTTTTCTTCTCTAAAGATGGAAAAGATGAGTGGATATGGACTAAGCGTCCTTTTGGATGCCTATTGGTAAAGTCGGCTTATGGGGTTATGGAATACCTTTGATTCCTCATACTAATTTTTATTGGAATCATGTATGGATTAAAAATCCGATCCCTAAAGTTAATTGTTTTTGGTGGGCTCCTTTTCATGGAAACATTCTCACAATTGATAGCCTTAGAAAAAGGGGGTTTCAATTTGTGAATAGGTGTTTCCTTTGCAATGAAGACTAGGAAACTATAATGCACCTTTGTTTCCACTACTCCTACTCTAGGGAGGTATGGTCATTTTTCGTATAGTTATTCATGATAGATTGGGTCTGTCCTTCATCAATAAAGTTGTTTCTGGATAGTTGGTATGTGTCTATATTCTCATAATATAATTGTGGATCTATAGAGACAAGTTCCCCCTTTTATTGCTTAGGGTTTGTGAAAGGAACAAAACAACAAGGTTTTTCATGAGACCATAAGAAATAGAAAAGAACTGTTCATGGAAATTAAATTTCAGATTTAGGAGAACATAATCATGAGAGTCTACACCTCTTCAAATAACATTCCCTACTACAAAGAGATTAGAATAAAACAAATAAGGGGCCTAAAACAGGATCTTATCAAAGTTAATTGGATTAAATATGTTACCAGAAAAATATTGTTTCGTCTCCTCCTAAGATAGATTGGGTCAAATGTAATTTTGATGGATGTTCCAAGGGGAACCCTGGCTTAGTTGGTGTTAGGGGGGTAATAAGAAATAACCAAGGAAACATAATTGAAGGATATTTTAAAAACTTAGGAGTTTGTTCTAACAACATTGCTGAAGCTATGACAATCTGGGAAGGTTTAAATCGTTTGAAGGAGCTTGGATATACTAAAGTGAAAATAAAAGGTGACTAAATTAATAATTGACAATCTGAAGGAGGAATCTGTTGTGCCTTGGGTGATCAGGGATGTGATGGAAGACAACAAGTGTATCCTTAATACTTTCTATCATTAGAAAATACAACATTTGTACAAAGGGAAATTTTGTTATGGATGCAACGGCTAACGAAGCTCTTAAGAATCAAAATTGGACCTATTGGTAGTTCCCCTTATTGCTACATCACATAAAAGAAATTGTTATTAAGGAAAAATATGAGTCATGTTTTAACTATATGTCGATTGATAAGAGGGGAATTATGGACTAAAGGTACTATTTTAATGGATGATAATTGGAAGTATAATCAAGGTAATCAAAAAGGGGAAATAATTAATCAATTTTTGATTAATTAGAATTTATGGGGAGAGAAATATTGATGACACAAATGTATGTTAATATGAGTGTTTTTTATTATTATCTTGAGACGGTCTTTAAGATAATGATAGCAGGATATGTTGATAATTCAAAAAATCAAACTAAAGATAAAGGTTGTATCTTAAGGTGATATGGGTTATGATTATTTCTACTATGACTCCTTTTAATGATCACCCGATGATTCTTGGAGGTGTCCTTAGCTTTGTTGTCTTAGTTCGTTCCTACATGCGGACTGAGGACATGTTAAGTTCCCAATTACATGCACAAATTTCTATTATCTCTCTCACAGGTACTTGTGACATGCCTAATCTCCATCTTCATGATCATTCCAACTCTTTGATTTTTCTCATAATTCTTGGTGTGAATAATTGGAAGCTTTTACAAATGCAAGCAACTAGTTTTAGTCTTGATATTGAAGAGATTTCTTTTTCGATGATTTCTTTCGCTGGCGAGAAGGGTACTGGTGAAGATTTCCTATTTCATTGTAGGAATTATCTTGCTAATGAAGGCTTAATGGGGGGTCCCAGAAAAGGTTCGAAGCCTATGAACTATGATTCTCTTAAGAAGAATGAGGAGTTGTGGGAGCTATTCAAAATGGCAAGCTTCACGAGCCCTTTTTTCAATCTATGCAGGGCTATAATGATGCCCTAACTTATGAGTTCACAAACTCTTGTAGCAATGGAAAAGTTACAATTGGTGGCTTGCATTTTATAGTTTTTGATAAGTTTATTGCACAAGTGACTGGCCTGAGGCCTGAGGGAAAGAAGATAGCCAAAAAGAGCTCAGCTAACTATCAAGATTTCATTGACAAGTTCTTTGAGGTTGATGAGAAGCATAAAAGATTTAAAAATGGGTATGCAAGGTTAAAACTCCCTCCTCCCAATCATAATGTTAGTTTTCATAGTATGAGGTACTTTACTCTCAAAGGGTGCTATATGACAGTTCATGGGTACCATTTCCCCATTTTAAACCATGTTCATGATAATGATAAGATAAACCTTTATTATTATTATTTTCCTCTCTCCAGTAAAACATGGAGCATGAGTGCTAATCCTCTTCTTCACCAAGGTCTTATTAAGGGTATTTATAAGTTTATTTTGGACACCACTCCTCAAAGGAATCTATTTGTTAATCTTCTTGAATGTATACTCCTTCTCTGAAGAGCTCTGTGTAGATTGAGCTTGTTGACAGTGAACCACATTCTCTTGGTACTGTGCCAAAGTCATCTAAAATCAAAATTTCACCTCTTCCCACCATTGACCCTTCTTATGATGACCTCCTCAAAATCACCCCTAAAAAATGAAAAACCTCCCCCCTTACCCCTGGCTAGCTAAAAAAAGGAAGATGGACCCTAAGGAGGCTAAAAAGAAAAATCTCACAATCACTATTTCAAATGACCAAGATGTCAATCCTAAAAGTGGCATTGTTCTTTTTGGAGGTCAAAGGTTTGTACTACTTGCTAAAGTGGCTTCTAAGGGGAATAAAACAGATAAAAAAGGTAAGAAGGTTGAAGAGGAGGAGGGTTTTGAATCTTCCAAGGAAGAGTTTATCCCTGATAGTCTAAGTGAGTCCAAAGAGTCAGAGGGCGAGGATCGTTTTGATTTTGAAGTGGAGGAGGAGTTTTAGGAAGATGGTTATAATATTGATAGGGATGGTGGTAATGAGGAGGATGGTGCAAATGAAGGTAGAGAGGAGAAAGAGTTTGAGGAGGATGATGTGGTTGAGGATAGAAATGAGAACCCAATGTCTAAGGATGAGTACACTGTAATGCAAAACTCTCTAATTCAGGAAAATACTAATGATGGGGATTTTAATACCCTAAGTTCCAAGATAGAAGCCCTCAATGTTCGAATGGCTCAAATGGAAAGGCAGCTTGGTGAGGATACTAGTTCTAAATTTTTTGAGGAAATGGAAGAGGCTATAAAAAATATCAGTGTTGTGGTGGTTGGCATTATGAAAAAAGTGGTGATGGGCATTGTTTCTAGGCAGGGCAAAATTAAGAAACAGTAGAAGAAAAAGGGGAAATATCTGCAAAAAAATGAAGCTGATAAGTCTAAGAATAGGGTGATTGATGAGTGTTGGTTGGATGTTGTGGTGGATCTTCAAGAAAATTGGATTCTTATTAAAGACTCTTTATTTGTTGGGTTTTCTCTATGTTTTATTATGTTTCAAACTCTCTTGCCATAATGCCTTTATCTATATGGGTTTTAGTATAATTGTTTTAGTTTTAGATTGGTTTAGTATATTGCCTTATGTTGGTCTTAGTATTACTTGGCATTATGTTTTTAAGACTATGGTTAATGGCTAGTGGCCTCTGGTTAGTTTTGTTATGGATATGGTTTTTGGTTTTGATAAGTTGACTGTGTGCCCTAATGCAAATCTTGCTACTAGTATGTATTCTTTAATTTATGTTCCTATTAGGTTGCTAACAATGCTCTAGTCCTTTGTTGTTTCTGATTGGTTGTTGTTTTTCCAATCTATTTTGATGGGTTGTTTTGCTCTATTGTAAGCTTTGTATGAGATCAGGGCCCTTTCCTGCTTATCTAATAAAAAAAAAAATTAAAAGAAGATTTTTTGTATCCAAATTTAAAGTTTAAAAAGAATATAAGTAGTGACAATAAAATGCTTTGAGTATTAAAAATTAAAGTTAAGAAAGCATAAATTGACAATTAACTTGAATCTAGATAATGAATTACCTTCTATCATTAGCTTCAATAATGATTATTTTATTTTTTATTTTATTCTCTCTATAAATTTTTCCTAAAACCTATTAAAATAAATTATATTTTTTTAATATTTCTCTAAACCTCATTTATAACATATAGAATTTGAGGGAACACATGATAAAACATGAGTATTAATATCACCATCATTTCAAATTATTCTATTTTATTCAATTTATATTAGTTTCTATATTCACTTTACTAGTTGGTGGTTAAAGGTTGGTATTAAGATTAATAAATTTGTTTGGATAGATTGCTTTTATTTATTCTTAAATCTACATCATCCAATAAATAATGATAAATGCCTAGCCTTATATTCTAAGGCTCAAATTTGATAGGCAATCTTTGCGGAAGAAGCCTCAAAATAAGTCATCATTCATTAGATTGCTTTAGATCAATAATTGAGATGTTTGAGATATATTTGGGTGTCTTTTCCATGAAAATTAAATAATATTAAAGTTTTATTTTGGAAGTCATCACGAATCATGAATGTACTTTCCTTGTATAAATGTAATTGTCTTTGCACCTATGATTTTCCATTTGGCTTCATTAGATGAGCAAATATCAACAACATTACTTCAATTTGAGAACATAAATTAAATAGGTTAAGTATTAGAAAATTATTTTTTTAGATAATATAGGAGACATTACATTTTTTTTATCAATAGTTAATTCATTGTGATCAATTTTGAAAGTCTCGTCATTCTAACATCATCATTTCATTTCTAATTTTTTATAAAGATTCGAGTTTGAAAAAAATTCCTTCTAATTTTTATGTATCTAAAACATTTTATTAAAAATGGAGAATTGAATGAAGTCATCATTTTTTCATCCTTTCATAATTTTAGGTTTTGGGTTCTAGTCCTTTAGATTATGAAAATTATAAAATAAATAACACAATCATTGTTAAACTTTATCATAATTAAAATTTGACAGTTGTAAGTTGCAACATCCATTTGAGAGAGACCACACATAGAGGAGAGGACCTAGTAGTTGTGCACCCTAATTTCACGCTTCTCAAAATCCTATGTGGAAATTTCAAATCACTCCAAATTTTTTACAGCAGCTTACTTGGCAAGTCCCCTACTTATAAATTTTGTTTTAGAGTCACATCATCAAATATGATGCCACATCAGCATGCTTTTTGTCAAGGTATCCAAAAAGGCCCAAAAAAAAAGTGCTACCAATACTTGTGCATTCACATCATGGGTAGTTGAGTGTTGATGTGGCATCATATGATTGGTTGCTTTTTAGATCAAAGGAATACATTTGGTTTAATCTATGGTAGTCATGTCACAACTATTGGACATTATATAAACAACTTCTATCACAACTATTGAGCATTATATAAGCAACTATTATCTCAACTATTGGAACATGCTCAACTACTGGGTCCTCTCCCCTACATATTACTTGTGTTCCATGGTATATTGATCATTTCTCTAGGTAAGGAAAATCCTAGATTAATTTTTTCAAGCCTTGAATTTCAAATTTTAAAATTTATTACTAATGTTTTTGGATAGAACCATGTATATGGTTACACCAAGTAGTAGTTCAATGGATAAGGGAGCTAGAGAATTAATAACCAAAGATCTAAGCAGTGTTGTTACTAAAATCTGCATCTCATATGTAAAACTATTTTAAAATAGTGGATTTATTGATGAATAAAAAAATATTTATGATCTCCTAATGACCCATAAAACTATCTAAGCATCAAAATACATCCGTCATGGCAAGACACTGAATACTTCAATTCTTAAAGTTCTAGATGACCATAGGTGGTTGAATTGGGATGGATGATATTACATGAGGTTTTCCTTTTCCCCAAATGTCTCATGGATGATACTTCCCTAAATAATAAGGAACTATCTCCATTAACCCCCAAAGATTATGTGTGAGGCTTGAAAAATCTATTAAATGGATTTTTGATCAAATAACATAAGATAACATTTATATCAATTCACATTTTTTAAAAATATGAGTGGGAGGAGTAGGAGTAGGAGTAAGAGTCAAGGTTTCAAACCTCACATGGTCGAGAAGGAATTCATTAGAGGAGAGGTTGAGGATTTTTTATATGATGATGATGTAAATGGTTGGGCTAATTACCGGGATAAGGAGGAGGATGAATTGCTACTAGAATTTTTGCTTGAGGCTCAACTAAAGAATCAATGGATTGCTTTCCCTATGGACATCAAGAGTGTACCTATGAAAAATCTTGTTGATTATTTGTGTGGTGGTCTTGCTTTGGGACTACACAAGGGTTTTCTTGTCCTTACGAAGGATGCCACTATTATTTTGGATGTGGTCTTAGGTACAAATGCATTTTTTTAATAGTGAATGATGGGTTTGAGTCAAGTAGTTATGGGAACCCTGTTAGGGTTACAGTGGGGTCCAAGGTTCTTTTTCTACTTCCATGGATGGAGATTCTATAAGGAGGTTTTGTAATACCCCTCATGTTGTTGTTTGGACTTGTTATCTTTCTATGCTTTTGCTTGATACATTGAGACTGTGATAGTTATTACTTATTGTTGGATTGGTGGATTGGATAGTTTAGATTGATTGATGATTGTGCTACTTCATTTGATGACATGGATATTTGATATGACATTATGGCTACATTTGGTTTGGTGATGTTTAATTTGATTTTAGTAATACATTGTGATGCAGTGGTTTAGTAATTAGTTTATGATGTGATCAATTAGTTAGCAATGTTACTTTACATCTAATGTTGTATTTGTTAGTATAGCTTTGGTGAGAGGACAATGTAGCACCACTCGTTTACGAGTGCCCTACTACGCTGCAATTCCTTCTCACGATATGATGTTTTCAATTATATATATATATATATATATATATATGTTACTTGACGTTTATTGGTATGCAAGAATTGCCATAATAAAGTCTCGATTCCACCTGTTTCGATAGGACAAGATGAGCATTAAATTAACCTAACGGGCACAATGTTGAAAAAGGGAGTTGATAAGGAAGTGTCGCCGTCCCAAGTTCGTCATTCCATTGTGAGTTTTGTTGTGTCATGATTGAGGTTTTGTCCTTGTCTTTGGGTAGTTTGATTCTTGATTATTTATTTTATTTATATGGTTAAGTGATTATTTAATTAATCTTATTTTATAAGATTAATTAATATTGTCTTGTTGCTTTAATCAATTGTAAGTTAGTTAAATGTTGAGTTTTAAATATATTGTAAATTAAAAAGTTATTTAATTAATTAAAAGTGTAAGTAATTAATTTAAATTAATAATGATGATGATAATTATATATTATCTTTTTCTTGATATTAAATTAGAAAAATCTGTAGAGAATATCTTGAGAAAATAATTAATTTTTAATTAAATTGCGAGATAAGTGTGTGCTTTTAAAAAGCAAGAAAAGAACCAATGATTGAAAATGATTTTTGAGGAAAAAGATGAGGAGCTTTATTTATTTTGATTTATTTTTATTGTGAGGGAGTTTTTTACACACAGAGGTTTTTCTGGTTTTTGGTTTGTAAAAGAAAAGAAAAATAGTTTTTTTTGTGCTTTTGGGTAAAAGAATTGTTTTGAAGAAAAGATAGATTCATAAGAGAGCTGAAGGCAGGAAATCGATAAGAAGCTACAGAGGGGATTCTACATTGAACGAAGGACTCCAAGTTCCCTTAAATCTATTGTTTTCTTCTTTTTGAATCTGTGAACAAAATCTTGTTGCCATGTTGAAAATTACTTTCTCTATGTTTTGAATGAGGTTATCTGTGATTTAGAATTTGATTGTTAAACCTTTGAATTTCTCTATTGAAAAACTACAGTAAAACCCTTTGAAATTCTTCAATAAAATTGAGTTGAGAAATTATTTGTTTGGAAAGAAAATCATGTCTACCATATGTTAAATTGATATGTTTTGTTTAAAAGAGGGTTTTGTTTTGTTGTGTTAAATTCTTGAATCTTTGTTGAAAACTAGTATGAAATAATTTGAAATTCTTTGATAAAACTAGTGGTGAGATTTTGATTTGAGTGGAAAAATCATTGTATTATGGGTTGAATTTATTTGCTCGATTTATTTTTTGTCTGGTATGAAAATCTGATTGTTCATATTACTTATTTTATAAATTTTGCATATATATATATATATATTTATACAGAATAAATAAATAAATATATGCATTATTTATATATATTTATATAGAATAAATAAATAAATATATGCATTATTTCTATATATTATGTCTTCTTTTAAAATCTACACAGTTACAGACCTTGTGTACTGCATATTTTATAGAATAAAATATATAGTTATTTCATTTTCCGTGATTGGGAAGTATTTTAAAAAATAAAAAATAAAATATATAAAAAAAATGATTTGTACATTATCGTTTTCCATGATTGGAAAACCTTTATAAAAAAAATTATAAATAAAAAAAAAAATTATAAAAGAAAGTGTTATAAAAATTATGGGGGAGGGAGAGTGGTTGACGGGCATCGTACCACCCCCCGACCCCAAGGTACTGCGCAACAACAACAACCACTAGGCTGTGCATAGTAGCCGTAGGCTGCTGTATTCAGCCTAGTGGGGGTTGTGGCCTCCCCTTGGGAGGTACGCAGTACCTACCTACTGCATAGAAGTCGTGCCTTTTTGATTTTATTAAAATAAATAAATTATTGTTTGATTTTGATTTAAAATATATATATGTGTGTAAAATTATTGTATATTATTAAGGCAGTTTTTATAATATGTTTTAAATGTAATGATTTTAATATATATGTTTTATTTTATATATATATATACATATATATGTATATACGCATAAAAGTGTATATATATATATATATATATATATATATAAAGATGTTATATGATTGTGATTATGAATTTAATATGATAATTTTGAGATAATTGCAATGCTAAAGTGTAGTTGAGAGAACTAGAGATAAATTATGTGTTTTTAATTAAATTGAATTTTCTATAGTAATTGATTTATAGAGTTGGCGAAATTTATTATGTTCTGAAATGAGTTGTGTGGTGTTGTTTTGTGTAAATTGCTTTCTCTTGAGACTATTCATTGAGTCGATTGTAGTTTTCTTTTGTTCGGGTTTATGTCTTGCGGCAAAACCCTAGAGTTAGTTTATCCTGTTATAGGAACTTAAGTTGTTGTTTAGAACTTCCAAAGGTGGGGATACTGATGTGTAATTGTGATCTTGTATTTTGATGTTGGGCCTATGTTTTAATGGTGGATGCGTTTCATATGTTTTGGCAAGATGGTTATGCCTCACGGAGGATCCTTTTGATTGGTTCAGTATTTCTTGTTGATACAATCCTTTTGTGTTGGATATTTGTGTTTGAGTGTCTAAAGAGGGTGGCTCTAAGTGGGGGACGACGCACAAAGGGGCTTTCAGGGTAACCCATGTAGAGTTAGAGTAATCAGTGATAACCTAAGTAATTAACTATGGGTGGGTGATTAAACATTAATAAGATAATTGTGATGCCTCGTCCGCCTATTAGTGCTATCACAAACTAAAGGGGACCGAGAAGGCCGTGGTTGGCAAGATCGTTGCCTTGTCTTCACAAAAGGTTAACGATTTCGCATGAGTAACCCTATGGAGCGACACCTTGAGATAGGCAATCAGGAGAACCATAGATGGAGGCAGAACCTTGAACTAGGTTGTGTGGATAATCCATGTATAGATGGAGGCGGCACCTTGTGATAGGTCGTCTGGATAATCCATGTTTAGCCATGCGATGACACTCTCCTCTAACATTCCATTCGTGTTATTTTTTTGAAGTCTTTTGGAAGTAGTCTTTTGATATTATGATTTGAGATTTATTGGTGATGTGTTTAGTGATTTATTGTTGTATTATTTGGAAAGTGGTTTATTGTTATGTTTGTTGGTGAATGATTGTCGTTTAGTTTTCAGTGTGGTCTAGTGATATTATGTTATCTTGTCTGGAGTTAGTCATGTGTTACTGTTAGATGTGCTTGGTTGGGGATCCTTCCTTGCTTACTCCCAGCATAGGGGTGGTTGGGTGGAATGTGCTACGCACCCCGTTGGGTTCCCTTTGGTTGCAGTTGTATTTTTCATTGCAGGGTTTTGGAAGATGTTGTTGATCCAGGATTCACATGCTCCAGATGTGTATTTGTGCTACTGATGTATTTCATTTATTGATGTATCTCCCCCACGTATGTTGGGAAGATTATGATGAAATTTGTATATGTGATTATTGAGATGTATTTTCAAACGGATGTATTGTACTATCACACCATGTGATTCATTCTTGTACTACCATTTGTAAGCATTGTAAAGTTGTATTGTATCTGTCGATATATATATATACTTTATATCTTTATGATTCATTTATTGTCATATGTATGTATGGTTTTAATTGGTATATTCACATCTTTCTTGATATCGTGAATGAATGTTTAATTGATGTCATGAATGATTGGATGTACATTATTGGTTATTTAATATTTCATTTATTACTTTGTTATGGGTTAGTTTAGTAATGTCACCTCGTGTACCCCAAGGGATTTAGTTGTGCAACTTAGAACATTGTTATGTTGGAATTTACTTAAGTACAATCTTATGTTATTTAAAAATAAATAAAAATGCATTTTTATTTGTTCCTTTGGGGTTGTGCGACGGGGCATTATAGGTTTTCTCAAATATTTCTCACCTATTCTAGATCCTTCTTTTGTCATTGGTGCTCAAGGGATTTTGGGTCCCCTTCATACCATTTCTTTGCAGGATTTAGATTTAAACTTGCAAATTTATTATTGTAACATTTTTTCCTCTAAGGTGTTTGTTAGGCATGTTATTGTTAAGTAGGTTGGATTTTTGTCTATGGTGTTAGCTGTTAAAGTTCTATTTTTCTATTTCAACCAAATTTGTCACTATTAATTATTGAGGTGAAGATTTTTCATCTTGAATGGTTCTAAGGATTCTTGATTTTTTTTAGATAGAGATTCTACCTACATGAGGAATGCCCTCATTGGGATATTCAAGATTTTATCCAAATATTAATAGGCTTCAATGTTAGGCTTTTAAAATATGTTGTATCTACAAATAGTTACCATGCCAACTATATAATAGAGGACTTATTTTATGCTCTCACTTTGTCAACTTGAGATCTTGGGACACAATAGTTCAATTATAGATTGTTTTCAACATATTAATATCTAGTAAAGTGGACAATTCATATTGATTTTAGTTTTCCTCTACCTTTACTATGCTTATCCCCATTCTATATAGTATCCTCAACATTACTTTCCCAAAAAATTCAAATAGAACAAAATGAGCCTCAAACCATAATTTTCAATCTTGCTTTCAATGGAAGTGTTGTAAATCACATAACCATAACAAATGGGATTAAAAAATTGACTTCAACTACTACCTACTTATATAAAAGAATGCATTTTTGTGAGAAGAATCGTCTTGCATCAAAATATCATGTTCTCTTCTTATTTTATTATAAGTACCATTATTTTATTATTCTTGTAGGTTAATATATAGATCAAAATTAGTTTAAGTAGTAATTCTAAAGGTCTAATTTTTTATAGGAGAGGGCATGACACTTATTCATTATAACATATAAGATCTACATATGCATAAGGATGATGATATTTCAAATTACATTTGGGAAATTTTTCTTATCATTACGATTAAGTTCTCTTAGGTCACACCCCTTGATGGAACAAAATTATGGCCTTGGAATATTATCTGAAGCCAACGTACGCAAGTGTGTAGATGGAATATATGTGGATTTTGATCTTATGACTTGCTAAGCTCCAAATTAAAATGTTCCTAGAATAGTTTTCTCCTTGACCAAACCTATGCATTAATTGCACATTGAAATTATTTAAATATCAAAATATAACAACATTTTTTTATAAACATGTACAAAATTAGCCCACAATAGCTAATAGAAAAGGGAAAAACTTAATTTTTTTAATTTTATTGTCAATACCAAGTCTCTATGGATTAAACTAGAGTCTTATAATATTTATCTAAGGTAGGTAAATACAAATCTCAATATTAGGAATAGGTACAAGGAAGTTAAGGCTAATAAAAGAGAAAATATGTAAAAATAGATGTGAATGATGCTAAGACAAAATTGAATGTATATAGGAATATGTGTAAGTAATAGTAAATGGGGACATATAAGGATTCAAGAATGAGCCCAACTTAGCATAAAATTTTTTCACTTATCAATATGTAATTATATTAAATTATCCCATTAAAATGAATCCAATACTAAATAAAAATTGATGTGAATATACAAGATTCACCATTATATTATTATATTTTTATTTTACAAAATATTCTACTAATATTAATATATTTTAAAGATATATAGATATAAACATACACACACTTGTCAATAAATTTACTTTACAAAGTGAATTTAAATTTTTTTAAATATAATGGATCAAATATTAGTAGGAAATGAATGAGATAAAATTATAAATGCTATAAATTAACAAAATCATCTTTATATATAATATTTACATATGTTCTTTGTAACGCCCGTCGTGCAAACCCCAGAGAACACACATAATGCAAATAATTAATTTTTTTAAATAATAAAAGTAAACATGCAATAACATTAACACATAACCACATAGCATAACACATAGCATTAATACACTTGGTTCTTTGGGGCACGCGAGGTTACATCGCAACACTAACCACAAATAAAAAATAAAGATTACAACATAACCATATACTTTTACAATAACCATAAACAAAGATACATCCCATAACCATGATGCGAGCATAATAAACATCGCATAATGACATCCATGATAAATCTCTTAATAGAGTTACAAAAGAGCCAAACTATTACATCATTGATATAATATTACATTACAATTTTCTTTGACAAATGAATTACATTGAATTTCCCAACATGGGGATTGATACAAGTATAATGAAATATGAAGTACAAGGTGAATGCTGGTACAACTCCAACCGGAAATGCTGAGAAGACAGGACGCTGATGGGGAACCCAACGGGTGCGGAGCACGTTCCACCCAACCATGTGAATTACAAGTAACTCACCCCCCGTGCTCAGAGGTGACAAGGAAGTGAACCCGACCATGAATGTCAAACCGACTCAACAACAACATGATACAAAACAAGTACAACTCAAAGCATACACTGAACCACCATTAACGTTCACAATCACAAAACAAGTTAAACTGAGAACTCATCACAATAACATGAAGCATCACCAATTAGCAATCATGAGACAAATTCACAAGAATCAAAGACATCACAAGATACAATATCCAGAAGAACCGAACCAACACCCAAAACACATTTCCAAATAAATCAGAACCAATGAAAGGAACACGATTCCATAATAACACTAAAAACAACCATTCAATACACAATTCCATAGGCAACAAGAAACAAGTCAAACAGATGTCAAGTGGGAAGGATCATCGCATAGCTCTCATGGGATCCCCTGGCACTTCCTCCAACTGAGGCGCCGACACCCAACTATGGATCCCCAAGCCCTAAAATCAGAAACAACAAAGAGATTACAATATCCCGAAGCAACTACAAGCAAAGCACAAGGGTGTCAATTGGAGAGGGTCATCACATAGCTTTCATGGGATCCCCTGGCACTTCCTCCTACTGAGGCGCCGGCACCCATCTATGGATTCCCTAACCCTCAAAAATAACATAAATATAACAATATCCAGAGGCGACAAGAAACAAGAACAAGGATGTCTAGTGGAGAGTGTCATCGCATAGCTCTCATGGGATCCCCTGGCTCTTCCTCCAACTGAGGCGCCGACACCCATCTATGGATCCCCTAGCCCTTCCTCCTAACTGAGGCGCCGACACCATAGGGTAGCTAATGCGGAGCCGATAGTCTCTCATGAAGACGAGACTACGACTTTGCCGACCACGGCCTACTCAGTCTATCACTAGTCTAAGGTAGCCCTAATGCATAGACGAGGAATCCAGTTTTAATTATCTTGTGTGTTTTACTAACCATCCCCCTAAATTCTATTTTTAGGTTATCACTTGTTTAACTACTCTTACGTGGGTTCCCCTGAGCACTTCCTCCTTCCGAGGCGCCGGCGCCCACGAAGAGCCACTCTCCCTATGACCCCTAACATAAATCAAAACTAGGCAAGGGTTGTACCATAACAGATAAAACAATAATCTCAAGACCAAATCACGCGAGGCATTAACCATCTCGCTATAACCACATAATGAAATCTCAACAACTCATGTACAACCCTTTTAAAAACATGATATCAAAACACTTGCCACATCAAGGGTACATAAAGAGAGAACATCTACTGACAATAATCTCTAGCCTCTGGAAGCCAAAAGAACGACAATCCACAAACAAGGGAAACAACAAAGCAACAAAAGTAGTCAACCGATTCTCACTCAACTTAAAAATCAACCCAAACAATCAACACAACAAAACATCAAGTCAACCACAGTTAATCAAGATCAAATTAAGTTTCCAAATCCAATCCAAATCTAGAAACAACCATCTGGGCATCTAAGGGAGACCTCAATTTTCTCCTCTCAAGATACCCTTACAGTTGGCACACAAATTACCTTCAGCAAATTCAGTAGACATGACAATATGTAGCCATTAACAACCCACATTCACAATTCGAAAGCCAAACCACTCAAACAACCAATTCATTCATACTCACAAGAGTTCTAAGTACCTATCTATACAAAGGACTTACGAATCAATGGTAAAAAGAGTATAAGGGAAACAAGTTTCAGGAGATTGTCTATCTTCATTTATTTACATTGCCCTTTTTACTAACAAATCATACTTGACAATCATGATAACAATCACAGACGAACTCATGAATAAGCACCTCAACTATTATATAATTACCACAAGACCAACATTCAAATCACCCACAAAAGACTATCAGTTTCCATTCACCAAATAAACGAAATGCAGTCTTCTCAATATAATTCCATAACGACAAATCAAAGCAAATTCCAGTTAAATTATCTGTTCAACCGATAAAATATTACCCCATATTCATATATAATAACAATAATTAACTTTTATAAATATAACACAAAATTTACACTTTAAAACTAAAACAATATTAAATAAAATAATTGATTTTTTTCATTTTAAATAAAATAAATTTTAATATTTAATATTTAATAAAATAATATATATATATATATATATTTATATTTATATATATAAGAAAAAAACAAAATTATAAATAAAACTAAATAAAATTATAAATTTTTAATTTAAAAACAAAGGCCGGCGGCCTTGAGGATGGCCCGCGCGCAATCCCAAGGACTGCTGCGGACGGCAGTCCTTTGGACTGCGCCTAGCAGTCCTTAGGACTGCTACGACAGTCCTGGGGCTGCCGTGTGCAGACAGCCAAGGGGATGGGGACGGGTACGGCTCAGGCCGACCCATCCCTTCCCCAAATAATATCATTTTTTTTTTAATTTTTAAAACAGCAATTCGTTTAAATACATATATTTTTGTAAAACAATTTCCATCTAACAAAAAAAAAGAATAGCGAACACAGCAATATTCGAATCCTGAACAAATAAAATATGAGTTTTCCAGACGTACGGTCGACGACCGACGCACTGTACTGGCAACTCATTAAAGTATATATATACGAAATATATGTATATATATATTTATATATATATAAAATATCAAGAATCTAATACAGAAGAACAAACAACTTAACTACAGAGCATAGATGAACAACATAGTAAGTATTATATAAAATTATATACTTATATATATATATATAACTATATATATATAAAGATATATAAAATATTTATTTCCATAACTGTAGAATAAATCGTTCTCAAGAAAACTACGCATATTTTTAAAAAGAACTGTAGAACATAAAGATTATCTCCACAACTCAACATTATTTACATCCAGTCAATCTGAAAGAGAATACATAGAGTAATTTACATAATAACCCTTTTTCTTTTATTCCTTCAGTAATTTTTTTATTTAAATAAAATTTCTCTTTCAACACATAATCTAATTTATTTTCCTATTTTTATAAAACAGAAGACGAGAGAGAAGGAGTACATTAAAACCTGGTGTCCTGCGCTTCTTCGAGAACCTGATGAAGATTGTTTCCGACGGTCTTTACGAAGAGTTCCTTGATCGTGCCTCCAAATCTCCTCTACATAATTTCGCCTTCGAACTTGAATCCTATTTTGCTGTTCAGAAGACTCTCCAGAACATTCACCAGAAACAGATTCACAATCTCTCTCTATAACTCTCCTCCAATTACAACAGGAGGTTTCAATACCTTTTCTAAAATTTCAGAATCCCAAGCCCATCTCTTGCACCCTCTTCTGTCACAAATATCTCTGTGTGTGTAATCTTACCATTTTTCCTAATTAAAATAAAAATATATTCTCCATCTCTCACAAAAAAACTCTAAAAATCAAAAAATAAAATAAAACAATTCTTTAAAAGCCAGCTTTTTCCCAAATCTGTATTCTTATTGGCTCACACAATCTTTTTATTCTTTTATTTGCTTTATTGTTTTAATTTCTGTTTTTGCAACTTTACTTGCACATCACATTACTTATTAAATTTAAATAAATTATTCTATTAATTATCCTCCACTAGATAAATGATTAAAATAATTAAAACACATTTAATATTTAATTATCATTTAATAGAAATATATGATTTTTTTCAAAAATAATTAAATCATTTAAATATTCTAATATAATTTAAATCTAACATTAAAACAACTAATTACTTTCCATCATCAAAATCGATTACACCACAACAAATAAAGTACCAACATTAATCAGGAGACGACAATTACAAACACAAACCACAGTGATGACAATTACAAAAATGAACAATACCAATCAACGAGACAACCTGACATCATGGGACGGGAGGACTTCATCGTCACCTCTGTTTCAACATTTAACCGTTGGGCTATAGGTGCTCGCCCTGTCCTGCCAAAGCAGGTGGAATCGAGACTTGTACCTGCAAATCCTACATACAAACGAAGTTGTGTACATGTGCATACATATATATAAAATCAAAGCATTAAATCGAAGTACTACATTGTGAGAAGGAATCGCAACATAGCAGGGCACTCGCGAACGAGTGATGCCATATTGTCCTTCATCACACCTATTCTAACAATTATAATATAACCAATAAATCAACATTTCTAACTAGCAATCATCTCATAACATATCTAATTAAATCATTGCATCATATCATAATTATGAAAATGAACTAACATCTAACCAACCACAATGTCAAATGAAATAATCAAATCCTCAAGTGCATAAACATAATCACCAACAGTCTACTAATGGAATACAACATCATCAAATGTCTAACTATCCAACTCAAACAATATCATCATCGTCACAAGTAGCAAACAACCGCATTGAAAATACTAAATCCTACCAGTAAGAGAAGGGGTATTACATTCTTTTAATAGGTACCATGCCAATATTCACTAAGAAAATAAGACTATAATGACATAAGAAATAGTCAAATAGTTCAAATATAATCAATAATTATTTTTGTGTGAATTGTAGTCTATTGATAAATTTGGCACAATTTTAAATGAGTTATCAATTTTGATGTTTCTTATTCAAAATGAAAGTTCATGTTATAAATGAATAAAATATTAATATTTTTAAAATATATAAAAAAATGATTCTATGCTATCATAATTAAAACTAATATTTAATATAAAAATTATAATAAAAAATTATATAAATTTTAAATAAATTCTAAAAGAAATTTTATAAAAATATCTATATTTATATTAATTCTTTTTCTAAATGTTTATGAAACTTGCAGAATGGAGGAAGTAAAACTTAAAGATGTTTGCAGTCAAGCAAAGATAATATACATACTAGTTAGTGTGGTTGGGGCTATGCTCCTTGTCTTCTATAAGGGCCCTATTCTTCACATGTTGTGAAATCTACATAATAATTATAAGGGTCTTACATCTATAAAGTTTCAAGATAAAGATTGGATTAAGGGTTCACTTGTGTTACTTGCTTCATGTCTATCATATACCACATTCTATATTCTTCAGGTGATATATATTAGATTTATCAGGTGATGTTATGATAAAAAAATTATATATATTAAATAATTAATTTACTATGTGCAGGCAAGAGTTGTAAAGAGATATCAAGCTCAACTTTCAATTACAACCTTAATTTGTTTGGCTGGAATAATAGAGTTAATTGCAACAACTTTCATGTAGTACCCTTCCATTTTTCTTATGTTTTTCGACAATATGTTTTTACTTTGATAGACCCTGATACTTTGTTTTGATGTATTTGATCGCTGACTGTAGAGCGATGGTGGATTTATTTTATGATGTGATGATACATTGTTTGGTGTTGATTATTTTTGACATGCTTTATGTTAGCATAGATGTTTACTTGAGATGCTATTGTTATATATGCTTATGGTAGATTAATTGATATCTATTTTGTCAGTTCGATGTGATATTGTATTGGTGAGAACAGAGTTGCATCACTTGCTTGCGAGTGCCCTGTGATTTCCATGATTTTCTCTTCACAGTGTGTTTGAATCATAGATTATATACATGTATGATATATGTCTGATTGCAGGATTGCAGGTACATGACATCGACTCCACCTGGTCTCACAGGTCTGAGTATGTCCAAGCTCAACAATAATGTTGATTGGGAGATAGTAACGATGTTTTTCCTAGTCTAGCCTCAAACCTAGTCATAGTATGTCGTCAGTTAGGTCTGGTATGTTTGGTTGTCACGTCTAAGTTTGTCTTGTTATTTGTTATGCAAGGTTTATTTTGTGAATTTAATGTTAGATGTATGTTCTTTATAATTTAGTGCTTATTTAATTAATTTTAAATATTGTAGTTTAAAATGTTTCTTATTTTAATTTAATTAATTAAATTAGTTTATTTGGTAAAATAATTTAATCATTGTGATTAAAGTTATTTTATTAAATAAATAAATTAATTGATTAAATTTCTTATTATTGAGTGAATAAATTAAATATAGTTTAAATGCTTTTGTGAATGGGAATTTTAAATTTGTTTAAAGAAAATGAAATTAATTTTGAATTCTTAAATTCAATAAAATAGAATAAATTCTTTATAATTTTTAAAACAAAAAAATATCTCTGAGTTTGTTAGAAGATATTTTTGATTTGCCATGTGTATGAGTAAAAATTAAATGCAAAATTCTTGTTGAGGAATTTCTCAGAGAGAATATTGCTAGAACTGGGAAAGGAAAGAAGGCACTTCACGGGAAAGAAAAGAAACAGAGAATTGCTGAAAAAAATTGTTATTTTATTTTTGGGGTTTTGGTTTTTACAGAAATCTAGAAGAGGTTCTCGGGATTATTTTCTGGGTCAATAATTTGCATCTTTCTAGAAGTGGAGATTTGAAAAGGGCTTTGGAAATTGCACGCAGTAGGAAAACCTTTGCTCCAACTTTCAATTCTTGAAGCTACAGAAAAACAGGTTCTTTGCTATTTATTTAGTTTTATTGTTGATTTGTAAAGATTGTCTATTTAAAGATTTAATTTAGTAGAAGTTTTGTTAAATTTGTAAAATAGAAAGATTTCCTGAAGAAGAAAATTTGATTGAAGCTTATGTACTTCTCGGTAAATTTTTATTGAAAATATTTCTATAGAAAAACTTGTTACCTCTCTGTATAAAATTTTGAAACAAAACTTTGTAGTAAAATCAGAGAGCATCACATAAGGTTATTGTTAAACAATAGAAAATTCTCAAAGGAAACAAAAGAAAATCTTTGTAGATTTGTAAATGAGACTCATTGATTAATTTGAGGAAACAAAAACCTCTGTGATAAACTTTGCTAAATATTTCCTGTAGAAAAGATTTTGAGAATTTAGATTGTGAATGAAATCTTCTGTTACAGAAATTGAAAACTCTTTGTCAAATTGAGAAATTCAAGCCTCTGTATTATTTAATTAAATTTTCCTGTAGGAAATTCTTCATTAAAATTTGCTCTTCCCGAGCAATCTTTCTGATTTATTGTTTATATATATATATATAGTTACATAAAATGTATATACATTTGAAATCATGTAAAATACTCTGAAAGATTTTTATTAAAGACAAATTTTCTGGAAATCGTCGTACGGGCGAAATTGAACAGGAATTTTTTTAAAAAAATATAAAATAAAAGAAGGGCTTAAGGGAGGCGCAGGGGGGGCTACCCCCATAGCCGACCCCATAAGGGAGTCGACTGTGAGGGTAGCGCCCAGCACTGCCTTCACAAGCAGCGCTGGCGCTGCTTGCACAGTTGCACCCCCATTAAGGGGTTTGGTTGTGTATGGCAGCCAACCCCCTGCCTATAAATATATTTTATTAACTTTTCTTTAATTTGTATTTTTATTTTCTTTGTTATATATAATATATATATATTGTATATATATATATTCATAAAATTTATAATTTGTTTAAAATATTAATGTTGATAAATTTATTTCAATAAAAAAAATATATTTATATATATTTAAATAATTATTCAATTATAATAATTTGAATGTGTATTTATTTAAATGTATAAAATATTGTTGTTTAGTGTAAGAAAACTATGAATATATATTTTTATAATGAAATGTATTAAGTAAAGAAATTGAAAATTTCATTATAATGCATGAATGCGGAATTAGAGGTAATTGTTAGTTTTAATTTTCATATTGATTGAAAAATGAAAAATGAATTATATTTTAGTTGATTAATTTCATGATATATGTTATTGATTTGATTGGATTTAGAAAATCCTAATATTAGATTCTTATTTTTCCTGAATTGCTTTAAGTTGTTTTTTATTCTTGTTGGGAAAATTGGGGTTATATGGGATTATAAGTCTTCCAGATACAGTTTTTTCGTGAGGGAGTTGTTTTTATGATGGTTTCATATTTTAAACATATTAGGGTGGTGCACATAATTTTATTCGGTCTTGACACCTGGTTCTATGAATGGGTTGTGATGTCTGTTGTTATATGGTTGGTATTTGATGAATGGTTTATATGCAACTTGTCTACCCTTAGTTAGTGGAATTAGTTTCCTCATGTTATTATTAGGGGAGTGGCTCTTTATGAGGGTCGACACAGGTGCCAAGGTAACTCATGTAGAGTTAGTTAATCAGTGAAAACTAAATCAACACTTTAGGTAGTCTAAAATATTTAACTAGAATAAATATGCCTCACTCATGGACTCAAAGGCTAGTTCAGACTTGGGAATGAGTCGAGAAGGCCTAGAATGGAAAAATCGATATCTAGTCATTATGAAAGATAATCGATTCCACAACAGATTGCATGTGGGGCCGGGTTTCGTAAGAGGTTACTAGGGTAACCCAAGATGGGGTTCGAAACCTAGGAAGATTCGCCTGGGTAACCTATGCAACATTGTGATGACACTCCACCTATAATAACAATATCCTTGTGAACTTAGTGTATTTGATCCTTCAGTTCTAGAAGCAATGTAACCATTAAGTTAAGTTGGTACTTGTATAGATTTGTCTATGGTTTTGCCCGTGTCTAGGGTTTGTAGGTTATGTCAAGGGAACCTTTTTACTATCTCCTAGCACGAGGGGTGGGCCTACGGGTACCACTTGGTTGGGTGGAACGTGCACCTTACACCGTTGGGTCCCCAGTTCTTGTTCGTGGCGATGAGTACTTCTTGATAAGAGAGCTCTTGTGTGGATATGTACTTTCTCATCTTTATCATTTGTATCAGTGGATACCTTGTTTATGTATCACTCCTCAATTGTAATCGGGGAGAGCTTTTGTAACATGTAATTGTACACTTTTGTATGACCTACCTCATTTGTAAATGAGTATTGTAAATGTTATTTTAAATGCAATGTAAGAATAAATTATTTTTATACATTATACCTTCAATGATATAATTTAATTGTTATTGAATGTATGCTCTTAAGTTTATGAGAATTAAATACATGCTATGTTTAGTTACTTATGTTAATTATGGGATTTACATGTAGTACGTCGTCGCGTATCTTAGGGAATGTTTGCATTAATGAAGTTTATGTATACATTTAAAAAAAATAAAATTATTACACTTTTGTAGTCATTGCAACATTATTTTAGGTTACGTGGCGGGGCATTACAAATTGGTATCAGAGCAAAGGTTCTAACACTAGATGCTCTGGGTAATTGTGAGCTCATTAGGTTGTCCAAGATGTTAGACTATGTAGTATTGTTTTCTATTAGCCTTGTTTGTTTTGTATCTGAGACTTGTTTTTTTTTTTTTTGTGTAGGATTATGCCTAGATGTCATGGTAGAGGTCGTGGTCGAGGTCGAGGTGGAGGCCGTGGGTCGAACCTCCAGGTTAATCCTCCTCAGAGCTCTCATGAGAGTGAGCATGCTGAACAATTGGGTCCTCAGTTGGAATAGACAAGTGGGGAACAGATTCTGATTTAGCCAGATGTTGAGGGAGCACAGTTGCATCCCTTACTAGAAGAGGTACTTGCTAGACTTGGTCTGAGGCAGGAAGTTGATCAGGAGGTGGTTAGGGAATGTGATAGATCTCCTAGGAGGACTGTTAATGTTGTAGAGCGGGATGACATAGTTGCAGGACATATGAGGGCTTTGTTGAGGGCACGCCCTCCTACATTTGATGGCACAGGTGGTGGTCTAGAAGCAGAGACCTGGTTATTAGACTTAGGAAGATGTTTTGCTATGCACCCATATGGTAGCAATACCCAAGCTAGATGTGCCATCATGCATCTGAGAGGTTTTTCCTCTACTTGGTGGCGTTTGGAGGAGCAAAAGCTCCATTTGGAGATTGGGTCAATTTCTTGGGAAATGTTCTTAGAAATATTTAGAGCACGTTTCCTATTTGAGCATTGGAGACAACGACAAGCTGATGAGTTTCACAATTTGCGTCAGATGGCTTTATCTGTTGAGCAGTATGAGCGCAGATTTTATGAGCTCAAACAATATGTAGGAATTGGAGACGATGAGGCGATGTTGGTACAAAATTTTATCAAGGGTTTGAATGCTTGTATTAGTGGAGGAGTTAGAGTCTTTGAACTGAAGACTATGGAGGTTGTAGTTGAGAAAGCGCGTATTGTGGAGGAGAATCTAACTCTGACATTGGGTGGACATACAGGTGTCTAGATAGGTAGTGCACCTATAGCAGGTTTTGGTCCACGAGGTGGTAAAATACAGACAGGAGGTTCCTCTAGGAACCAATAGACACCCGCTAAGGGTGGACAATAACAACAACAACGTAATCCACAAAAGAATAATAATTCACAGTCTCAGCAGGGTAATAGTTCTTAGTCAGGAAAGAACTATAATTGGTGGCGCAATAAGCGCAATCGACAAGATCAGCCAGCTCAGAATGCATAGTCTATGGTTAGTAGAGGCAACTTTCAGCAATCCAATGCACCTTCAGGTGGCAGAGGATTTGGTAGAGGTACTGGTTGTTATTCTTGTGGTCAGCAGGGACATATTGCTAGGCAGTGTCCTATGAGAGGTTCATCAGGATTTGGGTAGCGACCGACAGCTTCTGAGCCTACAGTTGGAGATGCAGGTCGTCCACATACAGTTTATGCTGCAATAAATAACCGCCAAGCCGATCATCAGAATACAGTGGTCGAGACTTCAGGTCAATTACAGGGTGCTAATGTTACTATTCTTTTTGATTCTAGAGCTATTGATTCATTTATTTCACCTACTATTGTTGAGCGATGTGGTCTTGTGGCGGTAAAGCAAGGTGGTAAGTGGCAGGTAGAATTCTCCTTTGGGGTGAAGGTAGTGGTAGAGAACCTTGTACACAATTGTGGACTAAGAATTGGTTCATTATCTACCTTAGTAGATCTTCATGTTACACCTCTTGGTTTGTATGATATTGTTTTAGGAATGGAATGGTTAGAATCTCATCATGTCGTGATTGACTATCAATTGAAGACAGTAAGTTGTATTAATGACTCAGGTGCAAAAGTTGAAATTATAGGTGTTCAAAGGCCTATCTCTTTGCGGATGATTTCTGCTATGGAATTGAAGAGATGTCTTCGTTAGGGTTGTCAACTATTTGCAACAAGTAATGACTTGGAGGTAGGGGAGAGTCGAGAGATATCTCTTGATGATCACCCTATCCTTAGGGAATTCATAGATGTATTTCCTAGTGATATACCTAGTATGCCACTGATACGGGATATTGATTTTAGAGTTGACCTAGTTCCTAGAGCAAAGCCTATATCTCGAGCCCCATACAGAATGACTACTTAGGAATTAGAAGAGCTTCGTATCCAATTGGAGGAACTTTTGGATAAGGGTTTTATTCATCCGAGTGTTTCTCCTTGGGGAGCACCTATCATCTTCGTAAAGAAGAAGGACAAATCACTTAGATTGTGTATTGACTATCATCAATTGAACAAAGTAACGATAAAGAATCGATATCCTTTACCCAGAATCGATGATCTTTTCGATCAGATCAAGGGAGCTAATGTGTTCTCTAAGATTGATCTGAAATCAGGTTACCATCAGTTACGCATTGCAAAAGTGGACATTCATAAAACAACATTCCAAACTCGTTACGGGCACTAT
This sequence comes from Sequoia sempervirens, assembly GCA_007258455.2. Taxonomy (NCBI): domain Eukaryota; kingdom Viridiplantae; phylum Streptophyta; class Pinopsida; order Cupressales; family Cupressaceae; genus Sequoia; species Sequoia sempervirens. Next base: position 357,951,628 of record VDFB02193867.1, read on the forward strand.
GAATTCACAGTAGTACCGTTTGGGTTAACAAATGCACCGTCAGTTTTTATGAGTTTGATGAATGGTGTCTTTCGCACATACCTTGATCATTTTGTTCTTGTGTTTCTCGATGATATTTTGATCTATTCAAGAAATATGGAGCATGAAGAGCATCTGAGATAGGTATTGCATTGCTTGAGGGAGAATCAATTGTACGCAAACCTAAAGAAGTGTGACTTCTTTCAGACTGAGGTGAAATACCTTGGTCATGTGATTTTTGGAAATGGTATTGTTGTGGATCCTTCGAAGATCCAAGCTATTGTTGATTGGCTAGTGCCTACCAACATAGCTGAGGTTCTTAGTTTTATGGGTCTTGCTGGATACTATAAATAGTTTGTTCAGGAGTTTTCTAGGATTGGGCACCCCATTACTTCTCTTCAGAGGAAAGGGAAGAAATTTGTCTGGACAGAGCAGTGTCAGTTGGCTTTTCAGACACTTAAGGAAAAGCTGACTAATGTGCCTATATTAGTTGTTCCTGATCCTGCTAAGGATTTTGTTGTTTGCATTGATGTGTCCTTGGAGGGTTTAGGAGCAGTACTGATGCAAGAAGGGTGTGTGATCGCTTATGAGTCTCGCAAACGCAAGGATCATGAACTAAATTATCCCACTCATGATTTGGAGCTTGCCGCAGTGGTTCATTCATTAGTTCGATGGAGGCATTTCTTATTGGGTCACCGCTTCGAACTTCATAGTGATCACCGTAGTCTGCAATATATTTTTACATAGCCTAATTTGAATGCTAGACAGAGACGGTGGATGGAGTTCTTATGTGAATATGATTTTGAGGTGAAATATGTTCAGGGAAAAGAGAACATAGTGGCTGACGCTCTCAGTCGCTGATGACATGAGATTTCTGCTATAACTCTTGGAGTTGATCTAAGGAGCCAAATTTTAGCAGCACTTCCTACAGATAGATTGTATCAAGAGGTGAAGATGGAGATTGAATCAGGTAGACCTCGAGAGGGTAGATTCACAGGGTATACTCTTGAACCAGATGGTTTATTGCGACATTTAGATCGTATCTATGTACTGTATTCAGAAGGTCTTCGCACGTTGATTATGACTGAGGCACATCGAGCACCTTACTCAGCTCATCTTGGTGTTAAGAAGATGCATGCAGATCTTCGACAGTTGTACTTTTGGGCCGGTATGAAACATGATATCGCTGATTTTGTATCAAGATGTCTTGAGTGCTAGAGAGTTAAAGCTGAGCATCAACATCTCGCCGGATTATTGCAGCCACATCTCATTCCTGAATGGAAATGGGATATTATATCAATTGATTTCATTGTTGGTTTACCTATGTCATCACGTCGACATGATGCCATTATGGTTACTGTTGACAAATTGACTAAGGTAGCACATTTTTCTCTAGTTCAATCATCTTATAATGCTTCATCTATAGCTAGGATATTCATGGAGGATATTGTTAGGTTGCATGGAATTCCTCGTAGGATTATATCAGATAGAGATCCCATGTTTACATCAACCCTATGGAATTCATTACAACATGCTCTAGGTACACAGTTGAACTTCAGTTCAACATATCATCCTAAAATCGATGGCCAGACAGAGAGAGTCAATCAAATTCTTGAGGATATGCTTAGAATGTATGTAATGGACCAACAATCATGTTGGGAAGATTATCTATACTTAGTGGAATTTTCTTACAATAATGGATATCAAATTTCCATAGGTATGCCCCCTTTTCAAGCGTTATATGGACGTCCTTGTCGAACTCCATTGAGTTGGGATCGACTTGAGGATAGAGTGTTATTTGGACCTAAGATGCTTCGTGACATGGAGCAACAGGTTGATCGCATTAGAGAACATTTGATAGCAGCACAAGATAGACAAAAGAAGTATGTCGATGCACATAGAGTGGACTGCTAGTTTTCAATTGGTGATAGGGTATTTTTTTGAGTGCGATCGCGAAAGAGTCCAATCCGTTATGGAAAAGGCTCTAAGCTTGTGCCTCGATTTGTTGGGCCATTTGAGATTCTAGAGAGGATTGGTCCTATGGCGTATCGACTAGCCTTACCACCCAGTTTGTCACATATTCATGATGTCTTCCATGTGTCAGTTCTTAGACCTTATCATCCTGATATTTCACATGTACTTGATTGGAATGCGTTACAGGTAGAGGACAGGCAGCTGGATTTGGAGCCCGTGGGCATTCTTCAGCACCGGAGGCTCGTTCTCAAAGGTCGAGACATTGATCAGGTGAGGATCCAATGGGATCCTAGTCATGAGGCATCTGCTACTTGGGAGGATGCGACACACATGAGGGAGCTTTATCCCTATCTGTTCGTAGACTTTCAAGAGTAAGCCTGATCTTAGGGGGGAGGATGTAGTACCCCTCCATTTTGCTTATGTTTTCCAACAACATGTTTTTACTTTGATAGACCCTGATACTTTGTTTTGATGTATTTGATCATTGACTTTAGAGCGATGGTGGGTTTATTTTATGATGTGATGATACACTGTTTGGTAGTGATTATTTCTAACATGCTTTATGTTAGCATAGATGTTTACTTGAGATGCTATTGCTATATATGCTTATAGTAGATTAATTGATATCTATTTTGTCAATTCGATGTGATATTGTATTGGTGAGAACGGAGTTGCATCACTCGCTTGCGAGTGCCCTGTGATTTCCACGATTTTCTCTTCACGGTGTGTTTGAATCATAGATTATATACATGTATGATATATGTCTGATTGCATGATTGCAGGTACATGACATCGACTCCACCTGGTCTCACAGGTCTGAGCGTGTCTAGGCTCAACGATAATGTTGATTGGGAGATAGTAACGAGGTTTTTCCTAGTCTAGCCTCAAACCTAGTCATAGTATGTCGTCAGTTAGGTCTGGTATGTTTGGTTGTCACGTCTAAGTTTGTCTTGTTATTTGTTATGCAAGGTTTATTTTGTGAATTGAATGTTAGATGTATGTTCTTTATAATTTAGTGCTTATTTAATTAATTTTAAATATTGTAGTTTAAAATGTTTCCTTTTTTAATTTAATTAATTAAATTAGTTTATTTGGTAAAATAATTTAATCATATCGATTAAAGTTATTTTATTAAATAAATAAATTATTTGATTAAATTTCTTATTATTGAGTGAATAAATTAAATATAGTTTAAATGCTTTTGTGAATGGGAATTTTAAATTTGTTTAAAGAAAATGAAATTAATTTTGAATTCTTAAATTCAATAAAATAGAATAAATTCTTTATAATTTTTAAAACAAAAAAATATCTTTGAGTTTGTTAGAAGATATTTTTGATTTGCTATGTGTATGAATAAAAATTAAATGCAAAATTTTTGTTGAGGAATTTCTTGGAAAGAATATTGCTAGAACTGGGAAAGGAAAGAAGGCACTTCACGGGAAAGAAAAGAAACAGAGAATTGCTGAAAAAAAAATTGTTATTTTATTTTTGGGGTTTTGGTTTTTAAAGAAATCTAGAAGAGGTTCTCGGGATTATTTTCTGGGTCAGTAATTTGCATCTTTCTGGAAGTGGAGATTTGAAAAGGGCTTTGGAAATTGCACGCAGCAGGAAAAGCTTTGCTCCAACTTTCAATTCTTGAAGCTACAGAAAAAACAGGTTCTTTGCTATTTATTTATTTTTATTGTTGATTTGTAAAGATTGTCTGTTTAAAGATTTAATTTAGTAGAAGTTTTGTTAAATTTGTAAAATAGAAAGATTCCCTGAAGAAGAAAATTTGATTGAAGCTTATGTACTTCTCGGTAAAATTTTATTGAAAATATTTCTATAGAAAAACCTATTACCTCTCTGTGTAAAATTTTGAAACAAAACTTTATAGTAAAATCAGAGAGCATCACATAAGGTTATTGTTAAACAATAGAAAATTCTCAAAGGAAACAAAAGAAAATCTCTATAGATTTGTAAATGAGACTCATTGATTAATTTGAGGAAACAAAAACCTCTGTGATAAACTTTGCTAAATATTTCCTGTAGAAAAGATTTTGAGAATTTAGATTGTAAATGAAATCTTTTGTTACGGAAATTGAAAACTCTTTGTCAAATTGAGAAATTCAAACCTTTGTATTATTTAATTAAATTTTCCTGTAGGAAATTCTTCATTAAAATTTGCTCTTCCCGAGCAATCTTTCTGATTTATTGTTTATATATATATATATATATAGAATATATATATATATATATATAGTTACATAGAATATATATACATTTGAAATCATGTAAAATACTCTGAAAGATTTTTATTAAAGACAAATTTTCTGGAAATTGCCGTACACAGGAATTTTTTTTTTAAAATAAAATGAAAGAGGGCTTAAGGGAGGTGCAGGGGTGGCTATCCCCACGGACGACCCCATAAGGGAGCCGACTGTGATGGCAGGCAGCATCCAGCGCTGCCTTCACAGGCAGCACTGGCGCTGCCTGCACAGCCCCCCGCCCCCCCCCATTAAGGGGTTCAACTGTGTATGGCAAACGACCCCCTGCCTATAAATATATTTTATTAACTTTTCTTTAATTTGTATTTTTATTTGCTTTGTTATATAATATATATATTGTATATATATATATATATTATAATTTGTTTAAAATATTAATGTTGATAAATTTATTTCAGTAAAAAATATATATATTTATATATATTTAAATAATTATTCAAATATAATAATTTGAATGTGTATTTATTTAAATGTATAAAATATTGTTGTTTAGTGTAAGAAAACTATGAAGAGATATTTTTATAATAAAATGAATTTAGTAAAGAAATTGAAAATTTCATTATAATGCATGAATGCGGAATTGGAGTTAATTGTTAGTTTTAATTTTCATATTGATTGAAAAACGAATTATATTTTAGTTGATTAATTTCATGATATATGTTATTGATTTGATTGGATTTAGAAAATCCTAATATTAGATTCTTATTTTTCCTGAATTGCTTTAAGTTATTTTTTATTCTTGTTGGGAAAATTGGGGTTATATGGGATTATAAGTCTTCCAGATACAGTTTCTTCATGAGGGAGTTTTTTTTATGATGGTTTCATATTTTAAACATACTAGGGTGGCGCACATAATTTTATTCAGTCTTGACACCTAGTTCTATGAACAGGTTGTGATGTATGTTGTTATATGGTTGGTATTTGATGATTGATTTATGTGCACCTTGTCTACCCTTAGTTAGTGGAATTAATTTTCCTTGTGTTATTATTAGGGGAGTGGCTCTTTATGAGGGCCGACACACAAAGTGGTGCCAGGGTAACTCATGTAGAGTTAGTTAATTAGTGAAAACTAAATCAACATTTTAGGTAGTCTAAAATATTTAACTGGAATAAATATGCCTCACTTATGGACTCAAGAGCTAGTTCAGACTTGGGAATGAATCGAGAAGTCCTGGAATGGAAAAATCGATATTTGGTCATTATGAAAGATAATCAATTCCACAACAGATTGCATGTGGGGCCGGGTTTCGGAAGAGGTTACCAGGGTAACCCAAGATGGGCTTCAGAACCTAGGAAGATACGCCTGGGTAACCTATGCAACATTGTGATGACACTCCACCTATAATAACAGTATCCTTGTGAACTTAGTGTATTTGATCCTTCAATTCTGGAAGCAATGTAAGCATTAAGTTAAGTTGGTACTTGTATAGATTTGTCTATGGTTTTTCCTGTGTCTAGGGTTTATAGGTTATGTCAAGGGAACCTTTTTACTATCTCCTAGCATGGGGGGTGGGCCTACGGGTACCACTTGGTTGGGTGGAACATGCACCTTACACCGTTGGGTCCCCAGTTCTTGTTCGTGGCGATGAGTACTTCTTGATTGGAGAGCTCATGTGTGGATATGTACTTTCTCATCTTTATCATTTGTATCAGTGGATACCTTGTTTATGTATCACTCCTCAATTGTAATTGGGGAGAACTATTGTAATATGTAATTGTACACTTTTGTATGACCTACCTCATTTGGAAATGAGTATTGTAAATGTTATTTTAAATGCAATGTAAGAATGAATTATTTTTATACATTATACCTTCAATGATATAATTTAATTGTTATTGAATGTATGCTCTTAATTTTATGAGAATTAAATACATGCTATGTTTAGTTACTTATGTTAATTATAGGATTTACATGTAGTGTGTCGTCGCGTATCTTAGGGAATGCTTGCATTAATGAAGTTCATGTATACACTTTTAAAAAATAAAATTATTACACTTTCGTAGTCATTGCAACATTTTTTTAGGTTACGTGGCGGGGCATTACATTTCATATTTGAGAGAGATCTTTCAATATGGACATTGGCATGGAACATCGACCTTGTAGTTGTTATCTACACTAGAAGATCATTGGTTAAATTCAATAATTAATTTATTTTAATAAAAATATGATATTCATAGCTATTTTCATTAGTATCTATTTTTTATATAAATATTGGATTCTAAAAGTTTTACTTATATCTAGGATAGGTTTTTCAATTAGAATATAATTATATGATTTTAATTTATGATTGAGGGAGACCCTTTCTTTAAACCAATGGAACACAATAAATAGTTTACCATTAAGCTAACCAATATGTAAAGGAAAATAAGCTCTCCCTAAGCTTAATCTAGGCTAAAACAATAAAATGCATACACATAATCAGCCTAGATTAACTAGTTGATAATTATGGTGTGATAATTGAAATATTAAATACTATTATGGGAAAATAAATGTGGAGGATAGATGTACATAACTATAGAAAGGAAAATGGATGATTCTAATTTAGCTTTGGAACCTAAATATCTTGGGATTATGAATATACCCTATTTGTTTGTGTTTCACCTCAATTTGGACCATATGGAGAATAAGATTTTTCAGGTCAAGTTCATGTGTGTTTTGATTTTCTACACTTCTTCTCTTTAGTTCATTAAATTCACTAATGCCTAATGTGCTATGAGGGCTAGAAATATTAAAAAACTATCTTTAGAGGGATACAAGATCACTAGGGGACACATTATCCTAGGTCAAACCATAAAAGACTAGATTCATAGTCATACAAATAATTGACAAGAAGTAAGAAATTATGCAAATGCAATATAATGATTAGACAAAATTTGATTCATTTTTGTGCACCAAATCAAAATGTTCCTAGCTTGATTATTGCTTTAATGCAAATGATAATCAATATTTTTTTGGAGATGAGAGCAAAGATTCAATGTAATTGATTATTTTTAAAAACAAAAAATAACAATGAGTTATACAAACATTTTCTTAGTCGACTAACAAAGGCTAGTCAAATGGGTACAAGTTTTTAAGAGTTGGCTATGGAGATAGCCACCCAAGATCTAGAGGACAAATAGAAAGCACAAAGAAAAGATCAATATGAGAAGAATGAACTGTATTCCTATCACGTAATGTAAATATAATAGATATGCAATCTAAGAGAGACCCTTGGTTATATAGCCAAGGTGAGAATAAGATTAGACAACATCATGGCAAGTGTCTTAATCCTATGTCATGAGACAACTAACTCATCAAATATAAAAATGACCTAGGAAACAAGTATTAAATGACATGATAAGAAAAAATAAGATCACATGACATCTAAGACTTCTAGAAATATTCCTAGAACCTAAGTAAACTTAACATGTGAATAGGACCTCATAGGTGAACTAGTTAGGTAAGAAACCTTATTCACACCAACAAAGTTGACCAATTTAAATTTAAATTTTATAATTTTATAGACCTTTGATTCATAGACACATAATCACTCCCACACCTATAGGGTTCACTAAGGATAAAATAATGCCAATTTATATGCAAGGAATTAATGTCTTGATATAGATGTTAGAATGAATGTCAATTGTATGAGGGGATACAAGAAATAATAGATAAGTTATAGTTGGATATGTTGGAATATGTGCAAATGGGAATATGTGAAGGCTAAGGGAATGAATCTAAATTCACACAAGATTACACCATTTGTTGATATGTAATTGCATTAAGAGATTCTCTCAAAATATGCACAAAACTAAATGAAATTGATATAGGTATGTGAATTTTACCATTGCAATGTAATATATACACGCAACTAAATTACATAGATACAAACTTCTCTACCCTTAAGTTGATCACAATACATTGAGTACATGTACACCTATACCAAAAGTCTCCTTCAAACCTAGCCCTCACTATATTACTAGGCATTTGGTACCTAGATGGATGGTGTGGTACACCATTATCCACATTAACTAGAGAAAACCACTTTCAATTTCATATTTTTAGTAGCATCATCATAGTACAACTGATATTTTCAATAGCATCTTATTATAAGAAGTTTGTATTTTTCTTTCTAATTTTTTATTTTGTAAGATGATATGACACGTCATCATCCTCATCAATTGAACTATAACCATTTGAAATGAATATTTTCAATAATGTCATTATAATAATATTAATATATTTATACTTTTACTCTAGCTGTTCTCTCAAACTTTCTTCACTCCTAATTCTTCTCTCAACTTTCTTAGATTATTCTTTAAGAGACATGGCTCCAAACAGTATGTAAATGTACAACACTACTATACCTTAGGGAGGATGTTTTTTCCTTCAAAATTCTCACTTAAAAAACATTTAAAACAATATGTTTTCTTTCATTGCAGGGGGTGGTATCATCAGGAATGGTATACCATTTGCAAGGTTTTGCCATGCGGTTAAAAGGGCCTGTATTTGCCACTGCATTTTCTCCATTGAAGCTCATTATTGTGGTATTTATGGGATCTATTATACTTGCTGAGACCATCCATTTGGGAAGGTATGTTAATATTCCTTCAAATAGCCCAGCGTTATGAACTATTACTGTCACCCTCAAATAGAATATGGCTTAGAACTCACAAGATTTGCTATATAAATGCAGTGTTGTGGGAGGAGTAGTGATTGTTGTGGGTCTGTATGCTGTTCTATGGGAAAAATCAAAGGATAACAAGATTTCGATAAAAACAATGAAGATTTGGAAGGTTTACAGTTGGGTACTGAGAATGAATGCTCTTCCAGCCAAAAACCAGAGAAGATGAAGCCCTTGTGCTCAACCAAGGAAAGCAATGTCCAACAGCCTTGACTGAAATGTATTTTTATTTGTAATCAAACTGTATCAAGGGAACAATGTTATAATAAGTTGGTGACAATGTTAAATGTACAGCAGATTAGTCAAAATAAGCAGCATCACTTTTGTATTGTTGAAAAACATCATTATAAAATGTTTGCTGTGGAGAATATCAAGGTAGTGAGTTTTGTAAGGTATTTTATAAGAAAACGAAGGTTTTGAAAATTTAAATATGAAATATTTTACCTCATTCAATGCATTAGAAACTACTTTTTCTCTTGCAATTATGATCTCCTAATTCTTCCTCACATACTCTTTCTTCATAGAGTTCATATATTTTCAAGTTATCATGCATAGGAAGGGTTCTTTCATACATTTAAACAAATCCCAGCTGTGAAAGAACATGAAAGCTGGGTCTTTTCATAATTACTTTACCTTTACGTTTGGAATAAGAAAAACATTCATTGGCATCAAAATGAAACAGCCACACCCTAATGAAACCACCTTGGCACTAATAGAGTTTCCATGACATGATATATATAAAGAATTCTTAGTTATTTGATGAAATTCTTATGCATCATACCACTAATCCTAGTGGTTTAGAAGATGTGGAAAGATTTCTCCTCCATTTTTTAGATACTATATTTCTTACTTTATTGTCTTTTTTGTGGCCGTAGAGGAGGTAGCTCTCAAAAAGGATGACAAAGCTCTCAATGGGATGGGAGATCTAGTTTCTCTTTCAAAGATGCCCTCTATAGCAATCTCTTTTAGGAGGGACAACAATCCTATAAAAAAACATATTGTTTCTGAAGTAGGGGTTAATAGGAAATCGATGAAAGAGAAAAAAAATCTCAGAATAGTGAAAATATGGGATGAGCCTCCACTCTAGAGATTCAAATGGAAAAGAATCTCAAAATAGTGAAAAGATATGATGAAAAGATGTGATGAGCCCCTACTCTAGAGATACCTTGAGCTCAAATGGCATATTAGCTCATCAATCTGATAGAACTAGCATTGGTAAGTTTGTTGGTAAAAAGGTGCATGGAAATATGAGCATTGTTCTTTATGGCAGAGGTTTCTTGGTTGCTATATTTACCTCGAAAGGAAAAAAAGACTTAGTTTTTAGGAGTGAAATTGTGGTCTTTGGCCCTCACGATTTGTATCCAAACCATTAATTTTCAAATTTCAACTCTGTTTACGAATTCCCATCAAAAACCTCAATTTGGATTAAGCTCTCCCTCTTACCTCTTCATGTGTGGCATGAATAAGCTTAATGTTAGGAAAAGGATGTTGTAAACATTGCATGAGAAAATAATTAATTTTAATTATGTAAAATAAATATTTATTTGTGTTGCATCTTAGGACATGTGTTTAGTCACATTAAATGTTTATTTTGGTTCACTTGTGAAATTGTATGTGACATTGGTTATATATTTTATGTGTGGGTTAAACATGGGAAAAGTATCTAATATTGGAAAAATTTAGTACCAAAAAGTAAATGTTGAAGTCATTTGTTTTGTGCATTCATGGTTTTGAGACACATAGTTAAATTACCCTCACCACTTGGTTGTTTTGTGTGGACTTGAATCTAGATAAAAAAATACTTTTTTAGTGGTTGGAGTTGGCTAGTCGGTTTGTTGGTTGGTTGAGTGAGCTATCATTTGTATTGAACTCTCTTGTTGAGTGCATATATGAAGCATGGTATGGGATGTATGGTTACATGCTTGGACACATAGAGGATGTATTTGAGGAGCTTGATTTCATAAAAGTATTCATGGAGACTTTGTAAATGCATTGTAATATTTTTATTGTTGAATAAACATTGAGTGTGGATGTTTTTGGAGGAAGGGTTTTTCCAAGGTATATCCTGTGTAATATTTTGGTATGTCTTTGATCTTTGCATTATGGTTATTGAATGCATGCAAACAAAATAAACCAAATAAACATCAATATCAAACCAATAAAACACTCAAATTATACACATGCAAATATCATCTATCAAGTGCAATGTGAAGAGTTGCTCATTTTGGAATGTGGGTGCTCAATTTGCTAGTATAACATTAGCATTCTTTGGATATCAAACTAACAAAATATGTATGTGAAAATGAATACTTGTGAAATGATGAGTAATGAGTTTGATTTATAGACTTTAAAGAGAATTAGATGAATGACTAAGATTCAATATGGAATCTCAAGTCTGATCTATAATTAGGAGAGCTAATGAGGTTAGGTGGCAAGTATGAAAGAGTTACACATTATTTCAGATTTTAATTTTAAAAAAATTATTATTTCTCAACTCAAATTGCCTAAGGATATGAAAGATTTGATTGATGAGTTAACTTTTTGCACGGAGGAGTTAACTAAGTGTATGAAAGAATCACGGGGAGTTGAATATTTGCATGGAATAGTTAACTAATTGCATGAATGATGAACTAGATTTGATTGAAGAGTGGGGACAAAACTAATTAGAGTAGATAGTGAACAAGGTGAGATAGATTTTAATAATTTAATAATTAATTAAATGAATTATTAATACAGATGAGGTGAAAATAAATAGTTAATTTAATTATTAATGGATAATGTGTGAAATAGATAAATAAATAAATAAATGGATAAATGTTGGATAAATATGAATGAATAAAATGGATTATTAAATGGATAATAATTTGTTCAATTAATGGATAATGGTATCCTAATTTAATAAAAATAACTAGGACTTATTTAATTAAATTATTAGGTGTTAGGAGTCCTAGGTGATGAATGGGTGATAAGGCCTTATGGGTCCTAGGTGATGAATGGATGATAAGGCAATGACATGTGTTTGATTGACTAAGATGGAACATGATGATGCAAAAAGTGACATTAATTAAGTTTCTACATTTTTCCCTACTTTGAAATGATGTTCAAAGTAGCAAATTGTTTCAAAGAAACAAAAAGTACCTATGAAGAAATGGATTAGATATGAAAAATCAATGATATGCCCAAGTTGTGTGGATAAAATGATGAAAGATTGAATTATGAAATGATGATGCCCCCTTGAGAGGTAACACATGTAAAAAATGACACAAGTGAGCTCTCAAAGATGAATGATCAAATAAAAATTATGGAAGAATATGAAGAGATGGATGCAAGAAAAGTGAAAAAGAGAAAGTGAATAGATGAAATGATGAGAGTGGATGATGAGATACAGAGAAATGGTTATTTGAAATGATACAATATGTTGGTATATGGAGAGAAAACTTATTTTGATAGATCAATGGATGTTATTCACTAGGGTATAGAAGACCAATGTGACAATGTATCTAGTGCATGGACTGACACTCAAGGAACAACAAACAATAGGATGCCCCAACACTCACAAGGTGTTTGACATGCTTGGTGAGTATGTGTTGAAACAACCATCAAACATGAAGAGATGTTCCCATCACATCTCAAGGTGATTGACCTTGGTGGATCCTATGAGAAAACATCCAACAAACAAAGAACACAAAAACAATATACCATGACCTAATGTATACAAATCAAAGCACACCATGATATATAATGATCATGGTGACCATGAGAAGGCATAATATGGGTCAAATGATGTATCAAAAGATCAAAAAGATAAATCAAAATATCAAAGAGATAAATCAAAGATCAATAGATAAATCAAAGAAGTAAACAATCAACTATCAATAGACATGCAACATTATAACTTCTTGTCAAGGTGCTAATAGAATAAATAAATGGTGATTATTCTTGCTGTGGGGAAGGATGCATCCAACAAAAATGGTGGATGAAATAAGAAATTTGGAGGATGTAAAATAATGTGACAATATTACATTATTGAGGTTGATGTTGATTTTTTAATTTGTTAGTAAACCATAACAGTTTCAATGTGTAGTTTGTGTGTATGAAGAAAATGTTGATATGTGATTTTATTGATGGAAAAATGAAATGGAATTCATGAGAGGGAACTAAGTTTATTAATGGGATGGGTAAATTTAATTTTATTAATGGAATTGTGTTCATGGGATATTGAAGAAGTGCATAAAACTCATTTATTATGGAAGGGATCCAAATCCCTAAGTGATCCAAATGACACATCTCAATATTTATTCTAAATTAGGAGCTAATCAATTTTCTATAGTATAAAATAAGGAATGAAATGTTGTGGATGTAGTTGTGGACTATGATGATAGTAAGGGGTGGATGGAGTAGACTTGTGGATAAGTGGTAGACAAGGAACTAAAATATGGTGGAGTTTAGTTTATTATACATGGTGCCTATGAGTAGGTTTTCACAATGGCACTTATACAAGATTCCATGTGATGAGTGTTTTTCACTTGAGGATGATTTTTTTATCTTTACTATTTTTATTTTTTATTTGTATTTTTCATTGTTTTTTAATTTATTTTAGTATTGGGATATTCCTCAAGTTAGGCATGAAAAAACTTGAGTTGTATGATGTTGATGAATCACCCTCAAGATTAAACCACCTAATATTCTCTTGAACCATACTTGATGATGATGACATATGGGCCTAACTAATTAGGCTAATATTTTCTTATCTCAGTCCTATAATTTTTTCTTATTTTCCTTTAGCACAAGATCACCAACTTCAAACTTATGGGATTTTTTCTTCTTATTATAGCTATGATGAAGATTATTTTGGTATGACTTTAGATGGAAAAGGGTGCTAAGGAACCACTCATCAAAAATTTCTAGCTCATGCAAACATGCAACCTGATACTTCTCATTATCAATGAGATTGTGTAAGGAAATGTGTAATGAAGGAATTTTGATCTCAATAGGTAAGATGGATTCAAAACCAAAGATAAGTGAATATAAAATCACATCACGCTAGTTGGTGTGTGGATATTAGTGTGATAGGCCCAAAGTGCAAGATTAAGTTGAAGGTTCCAATCACAACTAGCATCATTGGTCATCTTCTTGAGGATTTTTAAGAGGTTTTTATTGGATGCCTCTACTTGACTGTTTTCATGTGGGTTTAATATGGTGTGGACCAATTGTGTTGGATATGGAAGTATTCAAAAAGGGTGCAAACTTTATTAGTTTTTAATGACTTACTAATGTTTATGACATTGGAAAATGGATACCATAGCAACAAATGATGTAGTGGAAGATGAACTAGGAGATTTGTTGGCTAGTGATGTAGGTAAGGGGAATATCTTAAACCCATTTTGTGAAGTATTTGGTAGTGGTGATGGTGAACTTATGGTAATTGGTGAAATCTGTGTTGGAGAGATTCAACATGACTACTTACAGATAAATGGTTGTTCCAATTATATAGGCGACAAAGCTTTTTATGGAGGATTGTCCAAAATATCCTTCTAAGATGGAGGACATGAACACAGTTCTTTATGCGAGTGTTGTTGATAGTTTAATGTATGTTATGGTTTGTCAAAGGCTATACAGTTCCCAAGTAGAGAGAGTCCTTAGTTAGTTTATGGCTAATCTTGGACATATGCACTAGGATGTAGTGAAGAGAGTATTCAAATATTTGTGGGGTACTTCCAAGTATTCCTTATGCTTTCGTAATTATTCTACTAGATCTTAGCATTCAATGAGCATTCATGGATATGTGGATTCTAATTTGGTAGGTGACATTAATAGCACAAGATCCACCAGTGGATATGTTTTCATAATGTTTGGTGGTGCTATATGTTGGATGAGTAAGTGGCGGGTTGTAGTCGCTTTGTCCACTATAGAAGCATATTACATGGCAGCTACTCATGCTTGTAAAGAAGCCATTTGAATTAAGATGTTGTGTTCATATATTAGTTTTGGTGTAGGAAAAATTACTATCTATTGTGACAGCTAGAGTGCTATTTTCTTATCGAAGAATCCTACTTTCCATGCCAAAACAAAGTAGATTGATGTGTAGTTTCACTTTGTTTGTGATATGGTGGAAGATGGAAATGTGAACATGGAAAAGTTTGACACTTTGGTGAATGTTTTTGATGAATTGACAAAGCGAGTGAGCATAGAGAAGTTTAGATGGTGTGTCAGCCCTATGGGCCTTGTGGCCTAAGTGTGATACAAAGACTTTTGTAAGGTCTTCGACAAGTGGGAGAATAGATTGGGATTAAGTTGTCTCAACCTTAGTGAGCCCCATGTTGAAATAATTAATATATTTTCCCCTATGTTGTTGATTTAATTTATTAAATGCAAAAATATAAGTTTCTAAGTTGCTAAGGTACTTTGTGGAATCCAACAAATAGTTGGCTTCCTACATGCAAGGTGCAAGATGAGAGAATGTGACACTTGTCACATGGGAACTCATTTGGGAAGAGACAAATGTTTAAACCTCTAATTTAATGTGTGCCATGTTGACATGTGGCATTCTATTTTGCAAGTTAGAACTTGGCAAGGCCCACTTGTGAGCACATTCCTTCCTAGGAGAAACAAAATTATCAAAGAGTGACACTTGTCACCCAGGTGCTCATTCTAGCATTTTATATTGTGAATTATTCAAGGAGGTGTGCCATGATTCCATGTGGAATTGGTTTGACTTGTTAATTAATGCTTGAAGAGGAATGTTGCCAAATGGAGACTGAGTTGTCATTGAGAGTGACTAGGAGTCAAAGATGAGTTCAAATTTGGTAGTTGACCTGATTTTCTCTATGGGGATTCATTGCATGTGAGGTTACTTGATTTTTGGAAGTTGCACATTTTGCATGTGCTTGCATGTTGTTGCATGTTAACTTGGTTGCTTTTCAGGTCACTTGGGACTTGTGCAATTGTTGATTTAATTTTACATGCATGCAGAGACTATGGGAATGACACATGGCAATCTTGGGCACCCATGCATGATTGTATAAACATGCTAATGCCTAAGTGCATTATAGAAGATTGATTTGTAATTTTCTGAGATGTCGTTATGTTGCCAGATTCACTCTAAAATCTTGTATCACAGTGTAGTAACACTTGCAAGAGCATAGACTCTAGAAACTATATTATAATAGTTGTTTATTGTAATAAAATTGAACTATGCTTTGGTGTGTAGATTTTATCCCAAAAGGGTTTTCCCACATAAATTGTGCACCTTATGGTTTAATGCTTAAATATGAAAATAACTTAAATGAATGTATAGTCTTAAAATAAAATTATAAATGTTAAAATATTTGAAACAAAGTTTTACAACCCTCTCCTAAGATTTTTGTTAGGAAGGTTGTTTTCACACTTTGTTTTCCTTTCAAAGATTCACAAGTATAAAAGTCAATTATGTGTTTATATAGAAGTGAACTAGAATATTAGATATCAATCTTCTTAGTCTCAAAGTGATTTTTTGACATGTAATAATTCCTAATACATTGATAAATCAATTCATAATATCCATTACAATTTTAAGTAGATCTCAAAACTAAAGATAAATATCATTATTTTGTTTATTTGAATTCTATATAATTAATTTACCCAATATATTAATTGTTTTAATATCTTGAAATATCACCCTTGAATAATTTTAGCATTGTTGAAACCCTAACCTCCCCTTCCTCTATTCTCATTTCTCACAGGGAAAATTTCTTAGACTTCTCAATGAATAGAGTGGATCTATGTTTTGTAGCACACAAAGACCTCAATCATCTCTCCCTTATCAACAATATGATATCTCTGCATGTCACATCCCTTTCTTTCATGGATGCTATCTTGTCTTCATGTAATTATAATAAAAAATTGACCAATGACGGATTATTAGGAATTTAATGGTGATGGTTCATCCACCATGAGTGCCTCACAAATGGGACCTAAGGGAGGTTTGTATTCCAATTATATTTTCTCTAATGTGGCATGACCTACTTTTTTTTGCTAGTTTATAGTAAAGGGAGGGGCATGAAATAGAAAGAAAATTACCTATACTGCTCTGCATGATTCAAACACTATTACTATCAATCCTGGATATGTTGTGGAAGAGGAGGCAAATAATCACAAAAAATATTCCTTGATTTGTCATTTCCATAGCTTCTAGCTAAATATGGTGGATTTGAATGGGCGCTCTCTCAAACATTGGAAACCTCTTTTAGATGGTGAACTTTGCATCAAACCTTGTGTCAAAGGTTTATTTTATGTAACCTATGAACTACCTAGAGACACAACTATTCTTCTACAATGAGGTCTTTGGACATGGGGTAAATCTTACCTAAGCATGAAAATATGGTTTCTAGATTTTGACCCTTTTGTTGAAATTTTTTCTTTGTTCTAGTTTGGGTGAGACTAACAAATCTACCATTGCACTTTTTGGGTTCTTGTTTTCATTCCATTGGAAACTATAATAACCCTTCCTAATTGCTATGATTTTTTTTTTGACAAAGGCTATTACCTTAACAAGATGGGTGGAGTTTTTAACAATACTATTAGAAACAACCATGTACAACAAGAATATGCCTAATCTTACCTAGTAATTTAGCAAGTCGAGGAAACCAAGAAAAACAAGAGTATCTATAATCATGTATCTAGTTTGAACGTATGAACTATACATTTCAAATCCTATTCATCACATAATATTGTAGATATATGGTATTATGTCTAATACTCATTCTCAGCTACCTTCAATTACTAAAAAGTAAATGTCAATAGTAAAATAAATAAAATAATTCATACCTTTGGTTGTTCTATTTGTAGACATACTATCTCTTCAACCTTTTCTTTGCTCATGGTTCAAGCTAGGGTTCAATTTGATCCCAACCATGTGGATAATAGTCCCTATCCACCCCATCCAATCAGATTATATGGTATGTAGAGAGAGGTTATCAATGCCAAACATTTAGTTCCCAAGGTAGTACCTAATAACCATTAACATACTATTTTTTCTTCTTATTGTTTTGTATCAAAACCATCATAGGGAGGAAGATGCAAGGTTACCCATATGGTTCAAATTGATTTATTAGTTAACTAGTATTTTTTTATGATTTTTTTTTCATTAGTCCACAAGACCATTGAATGATAAACAATTACATTCATTGCCTACACACTACTAGCACTATGATTTGCATGCTATTGGCCAAAGCCATCAAAGCTTTATGAGTAGCCCTTGGCATCCATCACCTATGTTCCTAGGTGATAACTAACAAACTCAAGGATATGACCAAACCATCACACATGTAGAGCATGCTCATTGACTCATGTTAGGCTAGAGCATCAATAAGCTTATCTATAGATGGGTCATAGTATTTATCATTTTGGTGATCACCTCAAAAGGAGAGGAAAAACTATTTATTAGGGGGTTTACAATTCTCTACCTATGACCTCATAGAGACCTTACTCCAAGATTTTGTGTTGGAATAGAAGTTGGCTCTTGTATCCGACTTGGTTCTAAAATAGAAAAATAAATCTCTTAAAATGAGATATGCTTAACCATGGCCCTAAGGGTTGCTTCATTTAGGTTGCCCCTTTAGTGTTTAATATATATTTAGGTAATGGTAAAGGATACATCAGCCTAACCCAACTCTTACTAACATCACGTAGGCATGCAATTCCCTTAATAGCTCTCACCTTGTAGAATTATTAATATCATTACCTACTCCCAATCATTTTAATCAAATAATTTATTCCAACATAAAATTAGTTATGAATACGAATAAAAAAAAATAGCTATGATTAAAATCCCCAACTTATTAAATCTATACACCCACTCATGGCTATGGGAAGTTCATTTGTAACCTATACTTAGTTCCCTTTCCACAACTATAGATATATCTCATCCTTGAGTCACTAAGAGAGTATTCAAGAAACTTAGGCACTTTATATAATTGAGAAGAATTGGTAAATAGTTGATATGATCATTTTAGTAATTCCTCTTCTATTTTAGATTAAGGCATTTGGTTAGATATTTAAAAAGGTGGAAATTTTTCAATACTAACTATTGTATGTGAGACCTTGAAACCATTTTTAAACTAAACAAGAATAATACGATAGTGATATATATTATAGAAAGAAGATGTTTGATTTACAAGTCTATGCTAGCACTCAAAGGATCACCCAAGCCCTGTAGCTCATTTTAGACCTGGTAAGAGGATACAACCCCTATGTAATGGATGGTAAACCAATTATTAAGGAGTCCTAGTTGTCTAGCAGCCAACTATCCCATTTTCAATTGTATCAACCTTTCAATAACATAGTTCTAGCTCTAAAATTTCCCACTTAAACCTATTCTTTCATGTCTTCAAAGTCCTTCCTTAGTAACGTAAATGACTAAGTATTGGGGGAGTATGAGATAACAAAAGACTCATTTATTGCAAGACATAAAATGTTGTATCTTAGGAACTTGATGGAGATGTGTAGTTTTTAATTTTAGATGCAAGTTTCACCCTTATTTTTTAAGGAAACATATGAACCTAATGAGAAATGGGTGAGCCTCCATACTAGCATTGATTGGAAGTTAAATACAATAAATTCATAATAGAAAATTAATTTTAAACCAAATATTTACTGAGTGAAGGCAACCATTAATGGACGAGTTAACTCAAGTAAGGCATCTAGGTTTTTCAACCATCATGCTAATCTCATTTAGGGCTAAACAAGACCTTCAGGCCCAAGAAAAGTTGTGGGTTTAGTAGGGACAACACTCCAACATGAAGGAAATTAGGCATGACATCTAAGGTTAGGTTGATAATCAAACAACAAAATAGATATGGTCTGTAGGAGTTGGAAACAAAAGTTAAACTCTATGATATCAATTTTATTGATTGATAGAACTCAAATCATAATTAAATACTAATTTATTTATTTTAATAATGAAAGTAATATTTATTGTTCCATACACATCCTCTTTTAATAATATATGGATGGTGCGCTGAAGACCATGGTTCATTCCACTCCACCCAGAACAAGTGGGAACATGTCCTTTAACATATCTGCCTCTGAGTTAACATAAATTTGACACCATAACCTTTTTGCTGCACGCCTTCAAAAAAGGAGGCGTATAAGCAAAAATAAAGCACCTTTGAGAACCTTTTTTAATTGATGACAGTAGACATAGTAATATGGTACTGTAGTAAGATAAGTTTACTGGAAGACATAAACAAACTCTATGAGTATCAGATTTTATTGATTGATAGAACTCAAATCATAATCCTTTAAAAGAAAGCCAGGATTGCGCTTGAGTGGCCCTTTAACATAAAACATAAATTTGACACCATAACCTTTTTGCTGCACGCCTTCAAAAAAGGAGGCGTATAAGCAAAAATAAAGCACCTTTGAGAAAAGGAGGTTGAGAAAAGGAGGTGCCTTTTTTATTTTCATTGATGACAGTAGACAAGCACTAATCTAGTAATGGGGTCATAACTTTTTACTTATAAAATGTAGTACTAATCTGTAGTAAGATAAGCCACCTTTACTGACATTGATAGATCATAAGCTGCTCTGTTCAAATAGTTCTTAGAGCTTTCCTTGAAATCTGTCTGAGTATGGAATTCTTTCTAGATTAGTAATGGTTAGAAGTTTAGCTGGGTTTTACAGAATGGGATTTAAAAGAAGCAGTTGTTCCTTGGCCCTTCAAAAATCAAAGCCATACATGGCAATGATAGTGCAACAATTTGGGCATGCTGGGGCAAATATTATCCTTAAGGTTGCTGTTAATAGAGGAATGAACCCCTTTGTTTTGGGTGTGTACAGACATGTTGTTGCTGTACTGGTAATGGCTCCCTTTGCATTTCTTTTTGAAAGGTAATCCTTTTAGTTTTAACTTGTCTTACAACAGAAAGCAATTATGAAATAATGATTGTGTTTCTTGATAGTTTTAGGTCTCTGTGTGAGAGTTTGAATTGTTTTTATACCAGTTCTGATCTTGAATTGCTCTGCAGGAAGAAGCAGCCCAAGGTGACCCTTTCTTTTGTATGTCAAATTTTAATGATAGGAATGGTGGGGTTAGTATAATCTTCTTTACAAAAGGATTTTTCTTTCTTATTGCTATCATTATGATGTTAAATTTGTAATTGTGTTCATGTGTATGTTGCAGGCCTGTAATTTCACAATATACATACTTTATGGGCTTGAAATATACTTCTCCAACTTATGCCACAGCAATGATGACCTTGGTGCCTGTTATCACTTTTGTAATGGCTGCCAGCTTAAGGTAATCATATTTCTAAACTAAATTCAAATATCTTTTAGATTGCATTTGCATTCGTTTGACTTAATATTGCATAAATTGGTGCTTCAGTTTTATGTTCTATGAAAATATTATATAGTTAATTTATACTTTTTATGTATGTAATAAATATTTACAAATTAAATGAGAAGGATAGGGGTATTTAGTTTTCAATTTGATGATGAAATATGGAGTTGAAAATGCATAAAATCTACTTGTTGGGTTTTAATAAAATGTCTTTGATATGTTCATCAATAGACTTAGACTTTCCTACGGACTAATTCTAAGTGGTTTGGGATCAATCCTAAGAAATCTTCCTTGATGTATGGATCTGATTTGGTAGCTATTAGACTTCTACAACTTGATTTACTAAAGCCTCTAATATCTACATGTACTTAAGGATGATGGTATTTATAAATACATATGGAGAAATTGCTAGATTGATAAGGTCAAGTTCTTCTAGATCAACCCCCTTGATTGACTGTGTTGACTCTTGATGGACCAACTTTATGACCTTCGCAAAATTCAAAGATTATAGACAAAAGCATGCAATAGTCTATTTGCATATTCCAATGCAATGAATTCCTTTAAATCTACATTGGACTATTGATGATAATTGTCGTAAATAGTAAGTAGGAGTAATATGGGGATGAAAAAGAAATTCAAGGGAGAATAAGGCATGAACTGTAGCACAAAAGTTAGTGATTGGCTACTTAGTGTGATAAAGTAATTGTATTAATTCATTCCATCAAAATGGACCCAAAACTAAATGGGACTCTTGGCATGACTATGCAAATTTTAGCAATACATTTTTCCCCTACTAGGAGGTGCATGTGAATATAACATAAACATGCATTTTGAAGAATAGATGGGCATTCTCAACTAACATAAAAAGTAAAATTTCATATTTGAGTGAATGCAAAAATATTGATAAAAAAAGAGGAAATACTTTTGTGGTGAAAATGTTTGAAATCCAAGAGTGGACACCCAAGAATGATATATTTGGTGTTGAAATTTTAATATATATTTTTACAAAATAATAGTCTAATTTATAATTTATTTATTGATATTTATATCTTTATAATTTTGTATCAAATATATTTTAAATTAATAATTTAGTAGGATTAAAGTATAAATCTCAAACCCCTTTGTGGAGCCCCATAATTTTTGGAGGAGAATATTTAAAGGAAAATGTTTGATCATAAATTATCAATGACTTAAGTTGTGTTCCACAAAAAAATATTGACAAATCTACATTTGAGAATAAAAAATTAGAATAAGCATCCATCTGTTAGATTTGTTGATATCAACAACTTGCATTACATAATCTAATACTAAACCATATCCTATGGCACTCTCTAACTCAACTCCTAATTATAAGAGTAATTAATTTAGGATGGTAGACAAAGGAATGAATTCTTTTATGAGTTACATGTTGGAAATTGCAAAGGTTAATTGAAGGGACAAGTGCTTGGCCTATTAGGTGAGCATTGTAGAGTCACTATCAATACAAATATTTTCCCTTGAGTCCTGGTCTTTTATTTTCTAGCCTTTTGCTATTTTAGTATTTTGGTATCTAAGAGTAATGTCCTTTGTCTTTTAGTTTTTTTTTTTTCTTCTAATATAATTTATTTTATTAATGTTTGAGTTTCTTGATTTGTTAATAAATAATTTAGTTTTTTGGTTTTAAAAATTTGAATATAATAAACTAGGTTCATATGTATATTGTGGCACATTGTTACAAAAATATTACTTTTGTCTTCATATTCCTATTTCTCAAAGATTTATTTCATTTATTTAATCTTTTCTAGGAATCTTTTTTCACAAATGCTTCACTGTAATCTAAAACTAACTTATTTATTAGCAAAGTATTGAAAATTTCTTTCAATATTATAGTTTAGCATTATGTCAAAAATTTGGTAGCTAAGATAGTTTGTTTCATACTACAACAATTATATATGTGGATAACACCAAGGCTAGTAAAGCAGGATTAGGTAAACTACTTTTTAAAAATTGAATTCACTATAAATGATGATTTATATTTATATAATTATATTTAAAAAATTGAGGTTCAATTTCATATATTATTTTTCAAATAACATAGAATAATTTTATGTAAGGTTTATTAAATTGAATAACAATAGATTCTTTTAATAAAGTGTAGGATTTCAAATATATTGGATTAATTGATTCAATATGTCTGAATTTAATTCATAGAACATATCAATTTGAATATTGATATTTAATAGATTCTGCATACAAGTTAGAATGCTAATATTTGCTTTGTTTAAGTTAAATTTTATTTTAAAATTGATATGGAATAAATGTCGAATTCATTTTTTCTTATATATAAGTTAGATTAATTAATTCCATACAAGTTAAATATGTAAGAAAATTAAGTGTTAATTGTCTGTTTTTTAAATCTAATTATTTATTTTGTTAGTCTTTGATGAGAAAACATATGACATGAGTAGTATGTTCATATCCTTTAACCAATCAAAAATAGACAAATGAAGATTAAAAGGTATTAATAATTGGTGTTTGGTATATAATGATATCATGCTTTATCTTATTCATATATTTATTTTAAAACTAAAGATATATTATTGAATAATATTTTGCTTCAATTTTTATCAATGGTGATGATTTAAAATATAGATCTTATTTAAATTTAAGTTTTGAAAATTAGGTAATATATGTTAGTGTGAAAATAGCTAGTATACATCTAGATTATATTTGTCTAGTTCCTAGTTCTAGTAGATCTATTCACACTAGTTTAAGTTCACTTAGTAGGTTAGTTGTCTCACTTCATAGACACATGGAATATTCTCTTGCACTTGTCCCAAGTGTTCTACATGTGTCACATCTCTTGGAGGGTTAGCTAGTGTTTTACTTTCACAGTTTCACCTTCCTACTTCCTCCTTGTCCAACATATATAAGGAGATCATTGTACACACACACACACACACATTTCATGATATTTTTTGGCCAATTATTATTGCATGCATTCTCATGTGGATTTTTTAAAATTTTGCATTCATAATTTGCTACTCCAATATGGTATTAGAGTGCTAAATTATAAGTTGCTTCTTATTTCATGGTGAATTTAGTACTAAGTACTATCAAAAAAGTGTTGTGGAGCTAAACAAACAATCCCATTGAACTTAAAATGCTTGAGAAATAAACAATAGCCTTTCTTTTTGTCAAAAATGATAACTTTGATCTTTTGCAATTTTTCTCACCCTTGCCACTTTCCCTATATAGTCATATGGCCATACCTTGTATGTATTTCCATATTGTAAATAATTTCATGTAAAAAATTTTAAAAATAGTAGAGGGCTGAGTAGCCCCCTTACCAATTTTTCCTAGTTGGGAAAATTTACAATCCTCTTAGTTTCCCTATAATAGTTGGTTTGGACAATATCAAAGGTCAATTTAATTTGTGCAAATCATGTTTGGGTATTTTTTATTGCAAGTTTCATCTACTATAGTTTTTGCCTAGTTTTCCCCTAGCAGTTAGCTTAGTCTCTTTTGAGCCCACTCACTCCCATTGTGGTCAAATGATAGTAACTATAAAAAAGAGATTTCCCCCAAAAATAATGAAGGAAAATAGCTAACCTTTGATTGAACTAGGAGAGGCAACTACAAGGTTTTTGTTGGTGTCGAATCACATGCCTGGATCCCCATTATCCCAGTTTGAAACATTATTATAGGTTTATAGTGGACTTATGACATTTGTTCAACCCTCATAGGCATGTTAACTCACCATGTTAGACCTACACTCATTTTGTTGCTAGGAAATCCATAAATATTTTTTTGTTTCCTTTCTTTAGTGGTGACATTACTCAACAAACTAGTCTTGGTCTCTCTACCCAGGTAGGTCACCTCCTATCATCCCCTACTCTACTCTCAAATTATTCAACAACATGAAGTGGTTCCCACATCTCTTTCCATCATGATGAGTGGTGCCACCCATTGTCTTTTCCACCAATATTAACTTTCCATCATGATAAGTGGTGCCACCCATTGTCTTTGCCACCAATCTCAACTCTCCAAACAACATTACCACAATATTTTTAACATTACATAATCGTGTAGATTTAACCCTAGTATTTTAAAAAATTACCTAACACAAGTCAAAAATTTATTTAAACATTAACCATTTTTTGAGCAATTTACTCTATTTCAAACCATTGGAAGTTTATAGGCAACCATTAACAGTTTATGCTAATCGCCAGCTAACCACAAAGTACTTACAAGGGGGGATTTTTCATTTTTTCATTGCAAATAGGGAGGCCTTTTCTTACAAATTTATATTTGAAAATAGTTTGGTTCCCTTGCTAATGCGGTGGTGAAATTAATTTCTCAAAATTTTACTATTTTAGTCATTTTTAGGTCTCAAAAGTCAAACATTTTTCATGCAATTTTCAACAAGGCTTAACTTTCATCCCAATTATAAATTTTTTACAAACAACTTTTTGAAATTTATCAAAATTTTGCAATGAAATTATAATTTTTAATTAAATTTAAGTTTTGGATTAGCCCATTTTTCTAAAAAATATAAACTATCCATGAGTTATAAATGGACAATTTAGGCATCCAACCTTCAAATAATTTGTAATATTTTTTTTTATCTTTTTTGTTTTTTTGGGGGGTGGGGGGCATAATTCAAGTTGTAATCCAATTTTGGGGGGTTTATAATGCACAATTTAGGTGCCTCTTTGTGTGTCTCAAGCATGGATCCAAAAATTGGTTTGTTAAATCCATATAATTTTCACACATGGACAATTAAAGTAAAAACATTTCTTCAATCAAAAGTATTATTGTAAATGCTAAATGGTAAAAAATACAATTCACAAAGGAGTATGAATAGTTTTGTTATCAAAACAAGCTAGATGAGGCAATGTGAATTATTGGCCTTCAGACATATGATAATTTGTAATTTTATCTTGTTAATTATAAAACTCCTAAGAAAATGTGGGACAAGTTTAATATTTTTTTGTATAGTTGATGAGTTTAAAATACTTCAATTGGATGTTTAATTAACAATATTATCTCTTGATTCCTTTCCTTCTATTGAAGATTTCTTGATCAAATTCAAGTCTCTACTTTCTTGGCTTTAGGTTTGTGGTAAAATAAAAATAGATCAAGAATGTGTCTATTTTCTTTTGGAAAAGCTAAAATGTCCTTATTATGTCTTTACTTTTATATTCTACTCTACCATGGATGCTCTTGGAGCAACATTTACAATGAGTAATTTTGAATCTAGTTCTATGCCAAACTTAAAAGAGAATAATCTAAGTTACTCTCCATGTATTATATCACCTCTTTAAAAAATTAAGTACTAATGGCCCAATCATCTAAGGGAAAAAGGTAAGAAGTTTTAAAAAAATAAGGTAGAATCCACTTTAGGAACTAAGAATTCATCTAAGAAGAAGAATAAAACTAACACAAAAGCCACATCCTTTTCTCAATTAGGTAAGAATACTTTTGGAATCTAAAGAAGAAAATACGAGGATCATATACTTTATATGGATTATAGAATATGAAATCAAGTTTTTTCATCAAAGGATCGTAACTTTGAAAGAGGCCATGAAGAATTAAAATATTGATATTCCTAAACCTAGTAATGGAAAGGAACTTACAACTAGAGGTTTGGATTCATCCATAGATAGTTAGATAATTGGCTCAAGAGCCTTATATCACATGGATCATTCACATGTTCTTGAGTTTCTTTATGACAACAATACTTCTTTGATTTCAATGGGTAACTCTTCATATATTCTTATTTTTGGGTCAAGTACAATACAATTGATGTAGTGAGGATGTTCTTTATGTTCCTAATATTTTGGCTAATCTTCTCTCAATCTACCAAATTTATCAAATTGGAGATGGGAAGGTAGTTAAGTTTTCACAACATGGTGTAGTTATTCAAGAACTACAACATCCAAAGATGATTATTACATTATACATAGATGATCATGGGTATAGATTATACAATTTTCATGGTTTTGATCCATATTTTGGTTCATCACACATTACTCATGTTGAATCTTTAACTATACTTTCACATGATATTTGGACACCTCAATTACATGTATCTTCAATAGTTGAGTGAATAGGATATGGTACTTGGTATTCCTAAGGCTTCATGCACAAAGGGAATTTGTTGAGGTTGTGTTCTTGGTAGAAATCATTAAGAACCCTTTCCTAAGGGTAAGGCCCATCGTGGTACTACCTAACTTGAGTTGGTTAATAGTGGATTCATGTAATTTCCAACTTATTTTTTAAGAGCCAAGTATGTTCTCACCTTAATTGATGATTACTCTCGTCACACATGAGTTCAATAGTGATGTATTCACCACTTTCAAGACTTTTAAGGTTTTCGTGGACAAGAAATCAAATTCTTATATTTGGTAGATACACATAGAAAATGGGGGGAATATGTGAATGAATACTTTAAAGAGTTTTACACTAAGAATGACATTCATCAAGAGTAATCAACTCCCTATACTCCTCAACATAATGGTGTTACTGAAAGAAACAACATATTTATAAGGGAGATAGACAATTATATGCTTCAATCTTAGTTTATGGCCCCATCCTTTAGGGTTGAAGCAATCAATTGTGATAACTATATTCATAATTTCACTCCCATAAGGTAGTTCATAATATTACTATAGAGGAGGCTTTGTCCAATATCAAGCTTGATATTTCCTTCTTCAAGGAATTTGGTGACTTGAGGTTTGGGCATTCATACTACGTGTTTGGAATAAGGTAATGGAGAAGAAGAGTCAACTATACATATATTTTTTGGAAAATGTGAGCATGTGAAAGCTTATAGGTTGTTTGATCTTATCACTAGAGATGTATACTTTTGTAAAGATATCCAATTTGATGAGTCTTTCACATAGATGGATCCTTCGTCGACTTCTTCTTCCTCACTACCTACTCTACCTTCATATAATTAGGATACTGTACATGATGGTGTTGATCCATCGCTTACACTACCACTTCCACCTCTTACTATTCATGTTATACCTAAGTGGGATCATGGTACTATTCAGGAGGTTGGATCTTTAGTTGGTGATCCTATGACTTATTTCCATACTCACTCACAAAATTTTGACACTAGTATTTTTAGTCATGTTGTATCTCTAGATTCATATATTTTTCATACGCTTTTGGTATTTCAAAGTGAGATTATGTTATGGTAAAGGAGTATTCTTCATTGATGAAGAACAAAAAATGGGATTTTGTTTCTCTTCCTAAGGAAAGAAAGATGGTTCAATACAAGTGGGTGTACTGTACCGAGTATGTAGTTGATGGTTCCATTGAAATATATAAGGCATATCTTGTAACAAAGGTTTGTTCACAAGTTGAGACTAAGGACTACTCAAAGAAATTTTCCCTTGTAGCTAAGATAGATTTAGTTCACCTTGTTCTTTCTATTTTTGCATATTAGAGATGGCTAGTGTACAAAATGGATGTGAAGAGTGTATTTTTACATGGTTATCTTCATGAGGAGATCTACATGGAGCAGCCTCCAATCTTCATCCAAGAATCTTCACTTGTTTGCAAGTTACAATGTTCTTTATTTGGTCTCAAACAAGCCCCTCAAGCTTGGTATGAGAATATTGACGGTATCTTGATTGTATCTAGTTTTACTCGTTTCCACTTAGATCACACAATATACATCTAGAGACATGGATATGATATTTTGATGTTATTATTGTATGTAAATGATTTTATTCTCACTAGTAGTTCCCCATCCATGCTTTAGGCTATTCAATGCAATTAGATAGAGCACTTTGACATGACCAACCTTGGGCTTCTAAATTTCTTCCTTGTATCAAATTATTTAGTCTATTGAAGGGATCACCATATATAAATAGAAACACAAAATTGAGTTTCTTTATTGGTTTTATATGATTTATTGTAGACCTACCCCTATTCCATTCCAATTTGATGTCACTTTAGCTACAACTTGCACAACATCTAGTGTTGATGCTTCTTTTTATAGATAGTTAGTTGGTATTATTTTGTATTTAACACATACTCATCCTAATATCTCCTTCATTTGTGTGCTTGTTTCACATTTTTCACATGAACCTCTTGAGATTCAATGGAAGGAATCCACACACATCTTGAGGTATATTTTGGGAACCACTTTTTTTAGAATTTGGTACATACTAGGAGCTTCATAAATATTAGGCTACGCCAACTCCAATTGGAAAAGTGATGTTGAATCACATAATTTTACTTTTGGGTTTTATTTTTTTCTAGGTTCCCATCTAGTCACATGGTTTTCCAAGAAGAAATGTGTTATTATAAATTATCATCAATTGAGGCTAAGTATCAATATTTAGTTACGTTCTTTCTATCTAGAAGGTAACATGGATTCAATATATTATGATAGAGTTTGGTTTACCTCATAATTATCATAATATTATTCAGTGTGATAACCAAATTTCCATCCACATTTCATGCAACCTAGTTGAGCATCAATAGAAAAAGCACATTGAGATTCACATGTATTTCATTTGAAAACTTATCCATGATGATATTCTCTCCTTATAATATTTATCTACTTAGGAGAAAATTATGAAAATATTTATATTGTAGCATCAACTCACTATCTTAATTGTGTCATTTTCTTAGGGTGAAGAATTTTTTTCTTAATGGGTATTGAGTCCTCCTTCCTTTATCTATAGTTCTCTTTCATGGAGAGGATTTTTTTCTTGCATATTTTTTTCCTTTACTCTGTTTGTGAGATACTTTTATTTTGTACATGATGCCTTGTTGAGATCATCTTATTCCCTAAGTCAAGTTTATAATTATCTAGTTCCTAAACCTATCGAACCTATTCATACTAGCTTAAGTTCATTTAGTAGTTTAGTTATATCACCTCATATACATATGAAACATGATCTTTTGTCCCAAGTTTTCTATATGTGTCACATTTCTTGAAGGATTAGTAAGTGTATTACTTTCATCTTCCTACTTCCTTCTTGTCCTAAATATATAAGATTATTGTATATTTTTATATATTTCCATAATAGTTTTTGGATAATTCTTTTTGCATTCATTCTCTTATGGAAGTTTTAAAATTTTGTATTCATACTTTGTTGGTATAATAATATATTATAGTATTGATGAAGTAAATATGAACAATCATATGATCATTGGACAAGTATATTGTTTAAATAGGAAAATTTATCCTATGTCGTATAGGTACACATAGAAGACTTATTGTAAAACCTCATCCTACAACCTAGAGGACGATGCAACATAGCGGAAGCACAACTATTTTTTTTTTTAAAGTATAACAAGACGAGTAAAGTATCCTGCTCTAACCACATACATCCTCTAGGCTACACAATGCGTCTACATGTAAAATCATTACTTATAAAATTTAAACCAACCATAGCATATGAATATTAAACTCAAGATACAACATACAACAAAGCATTAAACCATTGCAAGATAAGTCTAACACATAGAAATGTATTAAACATATTTCCACATATACAATACCACATAACATTCCATACACCATTAAATCCAATAATGAATAGATCAGAAATATTATTACAATTACATCACAAAGGTTCACCTCGATACAAATGAGGTACTACAATTATACATAATGATCCACAGTTACAATGAAGAAAGAGAAGAACAACTCCAGAGAACTACATGAGCTCCTCGAACAAGAAGATCTCACCATCACGAATAGGGAGAGAACTCAATAGTGAAGAAGCACGCCACCCAACCATATGGTACCCATAGGCCCATCCCCCGTGCTAGGAGATAATAAAAGGTAACCAAGACAATCCTACTACATCTAGACACAGGCCATATACGAAATACTCACAATACAGGTAAACAAGAACAATGGTCACATTGCTTCCAAAATCACATAATCAAGTACAACCACAATACAATAAATCAACTGTTGTCATAGGAGTGTCATCAAAATGGTTAAATTGACTCCCACACGAGTTGTCCTAGGACCACTTTGTGTCCCGACCCTCATTGAAAGCCACTCCCCTATCGACAACACATAACTCAAACTACCTGCCAAGGGTAGACAATGCACTAAGAACTACCAACAATAACCATACACCTTAAAAGGAAACACATCCTTATAGATGTCTAATACTGAATCCAAAACGTGCACTACCCAAGGAAATCTCAAAGAATGAACAATGGACACAACAAACCTTTCATAATTTTACAACCTCTAGAAGACTTACACTTTCTCAACAACAAATATTCCCCCAATTCATAATTACAGAAATACATGTAATTAAAATAAACAACTCATGTAATTAAAATCACTACCATTCGGATTTCTTAAATCCAATAGATCAATATCTTATAATTAAAATACATTGTTTAAGCTTAATTCTACTTAATAAATCAACAATGAAATAAGAACTAAATATTTAACTTTCAGTTTCATAATTACTCAAACTAGTTAACTCAATTCTACAATTAGAATAATCAATCATTTAAAATTAACCATTCGTGTTTGTCTGCACTTAAAGCAATAAAATCCATCTAAATAAATACCATTTTTAAATAGATATATATATATATATATATATATATATATATATATATATATATATATATATATAATCTAATTACATAATCCAATTCAAACAATCACACTGCATGAAATAAATCATTTAAGTTATAATTCTATTTAAAATAAAAATAAGAAACCAAAACTAATTGTTTAACTTCAATTTACTCAATCACACATAATAATGAACATCAATTCTTTTTGATAAAATATTTCACAGTAATATATCTAAATTGTGCATGTGCATGCACCTATTTGAAAATACATATAAATATTTATATTTAAATATATTATTTAAATATTCTAAAATTATATGCAAATTTTCCAATATATATATTTTAAATATATATATATATTAATTTATATATTTTTTAAACAATATTAAGCATAAAACCAGCATCTATTGCAACTTTAATAACTTTCGATTTCAGATTTGGGTTTCTCTGAAATTTTTACTAAAGGTGCGCCACCAAGTCTTTGAACACATATAAAAAAAATCAACCATACCCAGTCGTAAATTTTTAGTTATGATTAATTTAGTAACCCTCTCTCTCAGCTATTTTTTTTTACAATCTTCTATAGGAAAGATTCACAAATTTACAGAGGTTTCCTAAATTCTCAAATATTTTCTTTTGAATTATCTTTTGTGTTAAAAGTCATTTCCTATAGAGATCTAAATCTTTCACGGAAATTTATCATTTTCTACAAAGAAGAATAATGATTTTGACACAGAGGATTACAAATTCCTACAGTTTCAATTCCATTTTCATAGAGGCTCTAAGATTTTTCTATAATTTCCTTTAGCATAAATCTATTTCAAATAATCAATTTACACAGAGGATCTAATTTTTTTTCTACAGAGGTTCACTTTTCACGACAATATTTTAAAAACAAAAGGTTCTACAATAATGAAAACCTCTTCTAATCTTTTCCAATTTGCATTACAATAATTAAATAACTCTTTCAAATCAAAATTCACAAAAACAATTAAGGAACTTGTTCCAGAAGAACTGTTGCCTCAAGAAATGTTGCCGAGCTTCTCTGTAGCTTCAATTTTCCAATGTAGCCAAAGCTTCCTCTAGTGCAATTGTCTCTTTCCAGAAAACACAACAAATACCACAGCCAAAAATTCTACAGAAAGATTCTAAAACAAAAAACCTCTGAGAGATCCACAATTTCCTCAGTAAATTTTTCAACAAAACAAAAACTCTTTCTGTGAAACAACTTTCTTCCCTTTTTCCAATATTTTCTCCGAGAATCAATTTACAACAATAAGATAACCCATTTCTAACTCACAGTTATCCCCAATAAAATATATTTTCCCTCAACAACCCCAGATATTTTCCAACCTCATGCATTTAAAATAAAATAAAACAATTAATATATTTCCACAAATTTAAATAATCTTATTTATTTAATTCCCATATAATTTAATAATTAAAAGTTTTTAATAACATAACTAAATTAAATTTATTTATTTATTTATTCTAAAGCCTTCACAACAATAATTCAATTAATTAAATATTTAAATCAAATACACATTTAATCTACCAAATTAAAATTGCACAATAATAAAATACCCAGAACAATAATGATAAGGCTAAGACCAAAACTCAAACTGACGACACACTGTACTAGGGTAAATGTATGACTAGGTAGCCCGTTACTATCTCCCAATATTTCTGTTGAGTAGTGGACACGCTCAGACCTGTGAATCCAGGTGGAGCCAATGTCCTGTACCTGTTCACTCAAACATACAAATTAGAGTACACATTCATAATAGCCAAGACACTAGGAAATGAACTCTAGCAATCATATGTATGTCTCCAAATATTCAATGGTGTGATGTCGCCCTTTCCACCTATCCTCACAACATGCTACTGCATCACTTAACTACTCAATAAATCTCTGCATCATAATAATAACAAAACAATGTGCATCATAATCATAAAAGTACCATCAAAAGCTCTTGTTTCATCTTCCTCTTTATATTATTTAGCTAGACTACGTACACATCCCAAGTGAGAACGTAGGGGCACTACATTCTTCCCCCAAAAAACTTGACTTACTCTTGGAAGTCACAAGGCTCAAAATGGAAACATAAACACATTAGTCCCAAAAAAATTCTAATCTATAATTAATGTACATCCTCTTCTAAATCATTACAATTAAAATCACTATCTAGCTACACTTTTGAAAATAATATCTTTCTAACTACCTTTATTTTGAAAATCCATACATATCTTATAGTAAGATACTCGTTTTCAACACTAACAACTATAGCAGGTACTCCAATTAATTCATTTTTTCATTCCCAATACAAACATCTTCAAAATCTCATACAAGGAAAACACATCATATGATTACTTGATATTGAAAAAAAAATACACACCATCTCATGTTTTCAAAAAAAAAATATAAAAGTATTCAATTTCAAATGCATTACCATTTTTTTTTCCTTTACCCTTCACTTACAACTCCTCTTCCAGTACGTTGTTAAGCAATCAATACATTAGAATGCTACATTTCCATAAACATAACATAAATACACCCACTAACACACATTTTTATCCATTAACCATCATTGACAAACAAGACATTCCACTTCATTCATTTTACAACACTAAACATCACATCACAAGGCTACACAAGGGTCCATCTGGACACCGGAAAGCAACATATTAATCCATGATACATAATCCATGACAAATAATCCATGACAAATAATCCATGAGCCAAAAACCAATATCCATCTCACAAGATCCATACCTCACACTCAGTGGCTTGATGGTGTTAGGCCACACACACATGGTGAGACCATCCAAATAAGACCACAATGACCCATCTCTTGTTATATAAGGTGGTTAGCCTCCAAGAGATAGTCATCACACATAGGTGGGTAGTGGGTCCTAGCTGTGTAACAGCCTCACATATCCCCATCCTCAAGATTCCCTACGTCTGCTTCCTCGTATACACTCACTAAGTCCGTCTCATAGGTACTTGGAGAGGAATGACAATACGACACATGGCCGACATCGAAAATAATAAGGATAAATTAGTTTAGCCACCAAAGTAAAAAAAAAAGATCAAATAAAAATTCAATTGCAACAATAAGGAAAGAAATGTGCACAATTTCAACATTAAATCAAATGTAACCACAAGGGCTACAAACAAATAAGATCACAAGGTGTGGCTAAACCATTACAATCAAATATAAATAAGGTGTCGACATTTACAATCAACAAAAAATCATCAATAAGCATAAAGAAAGTACACAATCTTCGAAATTACACTATACAACACTATGTGACTAGATACTAGCCACCAAACGAGGAAGGAGGGAAGAACACCCGGCTATAACAGTAGCCCACATGTGATGCAGAGTGAGCCCGCCATCCACATGTCATAGAGTGTACTCCTTGGCTACACTCTTCCTCCCATCATCACGCGACATGGTCATACACCGGTCGGAGAAGGCACGCACTAGTCGTATGCCACATGGCAATGTGTTTGTGGCTCCGCGGAAGTAAGCACATGCATATCACATCCCTCAAAGTGATACCTCATGGAAAAGGCACACGTAGGTACTCACCGTAGCCAGAGGTATACATGGCTAGGACATACCCATATGCTAACTGACCCAAGTACTGTCAAAGAAACCATGGGTATCCCTCTACAAGTGTGTGAGGCCCCATAATGCTTATCACACAAGTAGGCTATCATAACACAATCTCATAGTGCACCTTCACGTGTCTATGCACGTGGCATCGTGTCCTCGAGCCCAACTCACACGACATCATCACCAACACTATGTCAAAACATCAGTGGGGTGTGGCATCGTATCCATTGCATCATGTCAGAACATGTGCAGATACAGTATATACAATGCATATATGAGTATATCAATATGGGGCTACTCGAGTTTCACCTCTCATACGGACGAGGTTGACTCGCTAACGCCAGATCAACGCCCCTATAGGCGGCCAGGCAATGCCAACTCAATGTCCCTACAAACGGCTAGGCATAAACTAACAAACCAATATTGCAATACTCAAAACTGTGGGGATTAGGCTAACACATATGGATCAAATACCTTGATCCATCATAAGGGAAAGTAGTGGGTACGTTTCCTCGAGTTCAGTTGAGTTAAAATTGCTTTGCGTTGCAGTATGCGGACACTGCACACTCCGCCCAAGTAACTTAGTGGCTGCTACTATCCCTTCACAGATTGAGGGGCTAGAGAACCAAAAGAAAAGAATCTATGAAACTATCATTTTGGCTACTCTTACATATATAAATTTCAACCACGCGTGGGTTGGCCCTCAATCAGGTAACAAACATTCAAACACACAAAATGGTATGGCTAATCCCACACCAAAATACAACATATTCCTCATGGATGGGTACATAGTATCACCATTGTAGGGCACACAAAATAAGTACAAGGTATTCACAACACTCAACCAATGTATAGTCACTGGTTTCTCACATTTACAAGGGGGAATAAAATTATATACATAATTCCATAAGTATATTTACTTCCATATACCATTTGATTCATATCATCACATATATCCATAACTCATGATTAGCTTTTCTTGCAATACACCCAACATAAATCCATATTTCACTATTCATAATAGAAAAACATTTATCTTTTATACCAAAGAGCGGTTAAACCTCCACACAACTCTATGTCATAATACATACTAACATATAAACATAAACCACTCAGTAAAGTCAAAGAAAACAAGGAAAGGAATACACACATAAGAGTACAAACAACAAGGATAGCCTAATGGGCTCATGTGAAACCAGAGTACCCAGTGTTTGAACTTGGGCTCTGATACCAAGTGTAAAACCTCATCCCGCAACCTAGAAGACGATGCAACACAGCGGAAGCACAACTAATTTTTTTTTAAAAAGTATAACAAGATGATTAAAGTATCCTACTCTAACCACATACATCATCTAGGCTACGCAACGCGTCTACATGTAAACTCATTACTTATAAAATTTAAACCAACCATAGCATATGAATATTAAACTCAAGATACAACATACAACAAAATATTAAACCATTGCAAGATAAATCTAACACATAGAAATGTATTGAACATATTTCCACATATACAACACCCCATAACATTCCATACACCATTAAATCCAATAATGAATAGATCAGAAACATTATTACAATTACATCACAAAGGTTCACCTCGATACAAATGAGGTACTACAATTATACATAATGATCCACAGTTATAATGAAGAAAGAGAAGAACAACTCCAGAGAACTACACGAGCTCCTCGAACAAGAAGATTTCGCCATCACAAACAGGAAGAGAACTCAACAATGAAGAAGCACACCACCCAACCATATGGTACCCGTAGGCCCACCCCCTATGTTAGGAGATAGTAAAAGGTAACCAAGACAATCCTACTACCTCTAGACACAAGCCATATATGAAATAATCACAATACAGGTAAACAAGAACAATGGTCACATTGCTTCCAAAATCACATAATCAAGTACAACCACAATACAATAAACCAATTGTTGTCATAGGAGTGTCATCACAATGGTTAAATTGACTCCCACACAAGTTGTCATAAGACCACTTTGTGTCTTGGCCCTCGTTGAAAGCCACTCCCCTATTGACAACACATAACTCAAACTACCTGCCAAGGGTAGACAATGCACTAAGAACTACCAACAATAACTATACACCTCAAAAGGAAACACATCCCTACGAATGTCCAATACTAAATCCAAAATGTGCACTACCCAAGGAAATGTCAAAGGATGAACAACAGACACAACAACCCTTTCATAATTTTACAACCTCTAAAAGACTTACACTTTCTCAACAACAAATATTCTTTCAATTCATAATTACAGAAATACATGTAATTAAAATAAACAACTCATGTAATTAAAATCACTACCATTCGGATTTCCTAAATCCAATAGATCAATATCTTATAATTAAAATACATCGTTTAAGCTTAATTCTAATTAATAAATCAACAATGAAATAAGAACTAAATATTTAACTTTCAGTTTCATAATACTCAAACTAGTTAACTCAATTCCACAATTAGAATAATCAATCATTTAAAGTTAACCATTCGTGTTTGCATGCACTTAAAGCAATAAACTCCATCTAAATAAATATCATTTTTAAATATATATATTATCTAATTACATAATCCAATTCAAACAATCACACAACATGAAATAAATCATTTAAATTATAATTCTATTTATAATAAAAATAAGAAACCAAAACTAATTGTTTAACTTCAATTTACTCAATCACACATAATAATAAACATCAATTCTTTTTGATAAAATATTTTATATTAATATATCTAAATTGTGCATGTGCATGCACCTATTTGAAAATACATATAAATATTTATATTTAAATATATTATTTAAATATTCTAAAATTATATGCAAATTTTCCAATATATATATTTTAAATAAATATATATATTAATTTATATTTTTTTAAACAATATTAAGCATAAAACCAATCTTTTGCGACTTTAATAACTTTCAATTTCGGATCTGGGTTTTTCTCTGAATTTTTTACTGAAAGTGCGCCACCAAGTCTTTGAACACATAAAAAAAATCAGCCATACCCAATTCGTAAATTTTTAGTTATGATTAATTTAGTAACCCTCCCTCTCTGTTGTTTTTTTTTTTACAACAAAAAAGAATAATGATTTTGACACAGAGGA
This sequence comes from Sequoia sempervirens, assembly GCA_007258455.2. Classification (NCBI taxonomy): domain Eukaryota; kingdom Viridiplantae; phylum Streptophyta; class Pinopsida; order Cupressales; family Cupressaceae; genus Sequoia; species Sequoia sempervirens. The sequence goes on from VDFB02193867.1 coordinate 357,990,187, forward strand.
TTACAAATTCCTACAGTTTCAATTCTATTTTTACAGAGGCTCTAAATTTTTCCTATAATTTTCTTTAGCATAAATCTATTTCAAATAATCAATTTACACAGAGGATCTAATTTTTTTTCTACAGAGGTTCACTTTTCACGACAATCTTTTAAAAACAAAAGGTTCTACAATAATGAAAACCTATTCTAATCTTTTCCAATTTGCATTACAATAATTAAATAACTCTTTCAAATCAAAATTCACAAAAAAAATTAAGGAACATGTTCTAGAAGAACTGTTGCATTAAGAAATGTTGTCGAGCTTCTCTGTAGCTTCAATTTTTCAATGTAGCCAAAACTTCCTCTAGTGCAATTGCCTCTTTCCAGAAAACACAACAAATACCACAGCCAAGAATTCTATAACAAGATTCTAAAACAAAAAACCTCTGAGAGATCCACAATTTCCTCAGTAAATTTTTCAACAAAACAAAAATTCTTTCCGTGAAACAACTTTCTTCCATTTTTCCAATATTTTCTCCGAGAATCAATTTACAACAATAAGATAACTCATTTCTAACTCACAGTTATCCCCAACAAAATATCTTTTCCCTCAACAACTCCATATATTTTCCAACCTCATGCATTTAAAATAAAATAAAACAATTAATATATTTCTACAAATTTAAATAATCTTATTTATTTAATTCCCATATAATTTAATAATTAAAAGTTTTTAATAATATAACTAAATTAAATTTATTTATTTATTTATTCTAAAGCCTTCACAACAATAATTCAATTAATTAAATATTTAAATCAAATACACATTTAATCTACCAAATTAAACTTGCACAATAATAAAATACCCAGAACAACAATGATAAGGCTAAGACCAAAACTCAAACTGACGACACACTGTACTAGGGTAAAGGTATGACTAGGTAGCTTGTTACTATCTCCTAATATTACTGTTGAGTAGTGGACACGCTCAGACCTGTGAATCCAAGTGGAGCCGATGTCCTATACTTGTTCACTCAAACATACAAATTAGAGTACACATTCATAATAGCCGAGACACTAGGAAATGAACTCTAGCAATCGTATCTCATTCTCGTATGTCTCCATATATTCAATGGTATGATGCCGCCTTTCCACCTATCCTCACAACATGCTATTGCATCACTTAACTACTCAATAAATCTCTGCATCATAATAATAACAAAACAATGTGCATCATACTCACAAAAGTACCATCAGAAGCTCTTGTTTCATCTTCCTCTTTAGATTATTTAGCTAGACTACCTACAATCCCAAGTGAGAATGGAGGGGCACTACACTTATCGTATACTCACACTTTATCCACTTGAGATATTGGGACACAACAACTCAGTGATAGATCCCTTTCTACATATTAATATTTGGTAAAGTGGCCAACTCATATTGATTGTAGTTTTCCTCTATCTTTAGTATGCTTATCCCCATTATGTATAGTATCTTCAACATTACTTTCCCAAAAAATTGAAATAGAAAAATATAAGATTCAAACCATAATTTTCAATGTTTCTTCTAATGGAAGTGTTATAAATCATGTAATCATAACACATGGGATTAAAAAATTTAGACTTCAACTACTACCTAATGATATAAAAGCATGCATTTTTTTGTGAGAATAATCCTCTTACACTAAAATATCATGATCTCTTCTCATTTTATTATAATTACCATAATTTTATTAGTCTTATAGGTTAATATATAGTCCATAATTTGTTTGAGAACTAATTATAAAGTTCTAATTTTTAGAGGAGAACGATTATGACACTTATTCATTATAATGTATATAAGATCTACATGTGAATAAGGATAATTATGTTTTAAATTACCTTTGGGGAATTTGTCTTATCATTAGGATTTATTTCTCCCAGGTCACACCCCTTGATGGGTCAAATTTATGGCCTTGGGACAATATTTGAAACTAACATATGCAACTGCATAGATGACACATATGTGGATTTTGACTCTATGGATAGCTTTTAATCTCCAAATTAAATGTTCCTAGAATGATTTGTCCTTGATCAACCCTATGCATTAATTGAACATTGAATATCTTTAAATATCAAATCATAACACTTTGTATAAGCACATGCAAAGTTAGCCCATAATGACTAATAGAAAAAGGAAAACTTAAAAGTTTGAATTTCAAGGTCAATCCCAAGTCTCTATGTATCAAACTTGAGTTCTACATGATTTATCTAAGGTAGGTAAATAAAAATATCAAGATTAGGAATATGCGCATGGAAGTCTAAGCTAATAATAGAGAAAATATGTAGAAATAGATGCAAATAAAACTAGGACAAAATTGAATGTATATGAATATTTGTAAGTACAATTAGTAAATGGATATGTATAAGGATTTGGGAATGATCGCAACTTAGTACAAAAGTGTCACTTAGCAATATGTAATTATATTAAGCATTCCATCAAAATGAGCCCAATACTAAATAAAAATTGTGTGGGTATGCAAAATCTACCATTATATAATATTATATATTTTTATTTTATAAAATATATGTAAATTTATTTTTAATCCTATTGTAATGAATTTTTAAAATAATTTTAAAATACTACTAATAATATTAATATATTTTTAATATATATAACTTGTCAATGAATTTACTTTTTATAAATTGAATTTAATTTTTTAAAATTTAATGAATCAATTATTATTAATAGGAAATGAATGAGATAAAGTTATAAATCCCATAAATTAACAAAATCGTCTTTGTATATAATATTTACAAATATTTTTTATTAAAAAAAAATAGGTTTTGAAGGGTGCTTGAAACCCTGAACAAAAAGAGACAATGGCAATAAAGATGAAACAATAGATTGCCCACCGAAACATAAAAAACAAGATGATTACCAGAACATCAACAGACCATCAACAAGAAGCTACAACAAAAAGAAAAAAATAGTTAAGCAAACCAAATGGCCATTAAAGAAGTTCTTTGAGCATCTTTTCTGCTTCCAAATCCTTAGACGCCAACCTATCATGCATCTCCATGATATCCTTAACATCACAACTAGGGACCGTTTTGCATTTCTTGGTTTTACTCTGAGTATGCACACTCAGTCCAACATCCAAATCCGTGGTATGCATTTCCATGACAACACTCTCCCCTATCCTTAGTCACATGCTCATCAAATAGTCCTATGCCAGTCCATTCCTTTGCTTTCTGGTTGAAGAAGACCGTACCTTCAGTTGAGGCCTCCAACTTCTTCTTGCTTATATTAATTATCGTGTCCAAGTCCTTTCGGAGCTGTCTATTCTACTTTTCCAACAAATCCAGCCTCAGTCCATAATCATTCTTCAAATTAGCAAGCTCGTCCACCACACATCCAACACTGGAATTTAAAGACCTGATCAACCCGAAGATAGAATCCTTCTCCTTGAGACTACGCAGAGTGGAAATGTTGCAATAGGAAATAGTGTCATGCTTGTTGTGGAGGTCCTACACCTCTTGCATGAGCTACATCAACAATTTAAATGAGATATCAACCCCTTCTTTCACCAAACTAGACTCCTACGAAAAATCCATAGCCCCCCAAAACAAACCCCTGCCCTGATGCGAACTAGCTAGAGGATCCTCCTCTTGAGATACCTCAGGGAAAATCTTGGCCTTGCCCCTATCCTTGGACACCGACACCTAGGCAGAATCATCCACATTAACCATAGAATTCCCCTTGCCAGTAGTAGGGGACCCACCATCATCAAAATTCCCCATTCCATCACCCTAGATATTCTCTGCCACCTCCTAAAATTTATCACCCACATCCTTAGAACGGACCTTGGCCTTCTTACCACCAGAAAGTCCCTCCTCAACACCCTCCACGAAAGCCTCCTTGAGTTTGTGTTTGACATGCGGGAGGAGAGATTTTGCCTTAGAAGTTGAGGGTTTCGCCCCTCCAGATGAGGGGGTGTAATCCAGGTCACTGTCATACCCATTGGACCAACCCTTCGACTCCTCATCAATTTTCATTCCCTCACTCTCTGGAATCTCTTCAATCGGACCATTATCACTCCCTTTCCTCTTCTTTTTTGAAACAGGGGACCGAGGAGCTCGAACAATACAGTTAGCTTTAATAAAATCTACAATGAGCAACATCAAGCCCTCATGCAAAAAAGGGTTTCTAGGGTTCTTCTTGAAACTTGAAATTCCTTATTCCAAAGACATCAAAAGGTAAAATGGGAAGGACACAAGCTTACCATGTCGAAAGTGATTCAATAGCATGAAATGGTGACCATATAGTGCCATGTATCTGCCTTGGAGGGTAAAGCACCACATCAACACCACTACCACATCCTACTAGACGGGTTTAATCTTGGTTGTCATAGCCCCCACAGTCCAATCTAACCATATTTTCCTGTTTTGTATCCCTAAGGAAGTTTTGCCCGACCGACTACGAGAGATTCTTATCCCTGTAGAATTTCCTACCTTTCATCGACATACCTTCCACTTCAGTTATGAAATATTCATTGATGGTAATATCCCTACCAAACATGCTAAGCACACATCCATGCCAAGCATCAACAAAATCCTTGGATAAATTGGTCTTAAAGCCATGCATCCTCTCCATGAAAGGAGCCACACCACCCCTCTGTAGAATTGCCCAAACATCTGCATTGGCTTTGATGTCTTCACAAGAAAGAGGCTCCATTCTACACCTATCCCCACCCATCATCGAAGCACTTGCAGAGAGAAACCACACACAACAATAGCAAAACAAAGAGGCGAGAGGAAGATTAACACCCAGAAAGCGTGTGCAATTGCCAAGGATGGTACTGATAGCAATAATGAAGAAGAGGCTTATACAACTCAGACTTGAATGACCACAAATTCTAATAAGCATCATCTATGCGAATAGTCTAATCAACCATAAAACTCCATAATGTCCACGCATTCCAAAATCCAAGGAGGTGGCCAACACCAACAAGCTAATGCGAGTCATTATGAATTAGAGTGATTAATTCAATAGGAAGGACCTCATTCGCTTCCCAAGACCTTCCTGATGTCACCCCAAAATTCACCAACCAATCAACCACAAAATCTGCCTCTCTATAGGCATGAGATATATAAATTTCATCAAATTCACGGCTTAAAGTAATGGCATCCAGAAGGAGATTCTTAATAGTCCAAGAGTGGGGGGACCCTTTCCTTAGACAATTAATAATATTTAGGGAATCCCCTTCGATCCAGAGCTTAGAGACCCCCAAGTCTCTATCCAATTTAATGCTATGATAGGCTACAACAACTTCAACAAAGTGGTTTTTCTGGATTCCCAAAGGGAGCACCACCACTGAAACTAACCTACCATTGTGATCTCTCAACACCCCCCCACAACCAGTAGGACCCAGATTACCTTTAGCCAAACCATCAAAGTTGCTCTGTGCTAGCCAAGAGGAGGAGGAAACCAAACCACCCCATCCATATCCAGATTATCCTTCTTCAAGGGTTTAGCAATATCACAAGATAGTTTCCAATGGGTCACCACTAAGGCATCATAAATCTGAAACCATCACTCTTCCCGAAATATCAATTTTCTCAACCACCAACAAAAAATTCTCCCTAATAGAAGAAACAATTTTGGAAAAAAGGGAGAGAGGAGAGAGGGAAGCATCCTTGAAATTTTTTTTGCTCCTCTCCTTCCATAAACCCTAGATAATATGAGGAAGCATAAGTGACCAAAGCAATCTAAAGGATGGATTATAAGGAGCATTCCATTGGAGCCAAATCTCCCAAATCGAAACAGGAAAAATCCACTCCACTCACCAAAGATTGAGAAAGAGAGACCATACTTCCTGACCAAAATTACAGCCAATAAACAAGTGAGAACTATCCTCCACATCCATCTTACATAGGTAACATCTGTTGGGAATGGAGAACCCCCTTTTCCATAGATTGTTAATAGTTAAGATCTTGTCCTGCACCATTAACCACAAAAAATATTGATCTTGGGGATCAGCTTTGAAGACCACACTAAACCCCACGGTGGCCTGGGTCCCAAAAATTCATTACAGGACTTAAACGAAGATGCCATAGAAAACAACCCATTTGGGAGCCTTCTCTAAATCACCATATCCCTCTAGGGGGAAACATGGATGCGAATTCTAGAAATCTCCTTAAATAGATCCACTAGCATAGGAAATACCTCATGGATCTTCCTCCATTCCCCATTCACAATATAGTTAGCCTCATGACTCCTGAACTCTCGAATACACAAGTACCTCTAGTGGGTTGCCCAAACAAAATCTCATAGTAGACCATGCCCATACTAGCAATCATCCCAAAAGAGAATACCATGACCATTCCCAACCGACCATTGGATGCCAGTAGAAATAACACCTCTTGATCTGATCAGTGAATTCCATAAATAGGAGCCTGAGGGAGGAGAGAAATCCTTATTCAAAAACTCCCAAAATTTATCCACCTAAGAAAGATATTTAGAAGCCAGGATCTCCACCCAATCCTTCTCACCATGAAGGAAATTCCAAAGTTGTTTGGCCACAAGGGCCAAATTGAAAGGTTTAATTTTGTGCAGACCCAGACCACCTTGTCGTTTCGAACGACACACCTCCTCCCACAACACCAATCTCAATCTATTCTTTTCCTCCACACCTGACCAAAGAAACCTTTTATGGATGCACTCAATATTCTCCTAGAATTTATGAGGAATCTGAAAGAGGATGGGAGATTATGTAAAGTAGACTTGATGAGCACCAATTTTCTAGCCTGACTAATAAGCAAAGCTCCTTTCCAACCTGCCAAATTTGCATTGCATTTATCAATCAAGCCATTCCAAAAGGAATAATGAGATGAATTAGCTCCAAGAGGAAAACCAAGGTAGGTCGATGGGAGAGAACCCACAAAACACTGAAGGATACCAACAATTCTCAGCTTTCTTCTTTCCAGGGTGTTGAGGAAGAAGATCGTGCTCTTGGGGAGGCTCACCAACTACCCAGACGTCACCTCATACTTATAAAGGGTCAATTTAATGGTCCTAGCTTCCACAATAGAAGCCTCAGCCATGATTAAAGTGTCATCAACAAACTATTAATGCACACAGGGGGGTAAGGAAGAAGAGGGTCTCAGACCCTTCAGGGCACCTGAAGAAAGCTTCAACTACAACGACCTACCCAAAGTTTCAGCCAAAATAATGAAGAGGAAGGGTGAAATTGGGTCACCCTACCACACCCCCCATGAGCTCTTGAAGAAGTCAGAGGGAGAGCCATTCACCAACACAGAAAAGGAAACCGTTGAAATGAGGCTCCTAACTAGCTAAACAAAGATATCAAAAAAATCGAAAGCATAGAGGACTCTATACAGGAATACCAATTAACCCTATGATAATATTTAACCAAATCTAATTTTAACAAGAAGCCAACCCTTTTGTTAACCATCAACGAATGAATATTTTCCTACCCACAACAAAGCCACTTTGATGGGGGGAGATAATCAGAGGCAAAACCCTCTGCAGCCTAACCACCAGAACCTTGGAGAAAATATTATAAATTAAATTACATGAGCTAATAGGTCTAAACTCATTAAAGGCCGAGGCCCCAAGGATCTTCGGGATCAACCCAAAAAAGTAGCATTCAATTCCTTAAGAAAATTATGACTGCCAAAAAACTCTTTAGTCGCATCCACCACATCATTGGAAACAATAGTCCAAAACTCTTGAAAGAAGAACATGGGGAACCCATCCAAGCCAGGGGCATTGTTCCCAACAAAGGAAAAAATTGCATTCCTAATTTTCTCCGCAAAGGGAATACCACAGAGCATACGATTGAGATCATCCATCACCAGGCGAGGAATGACTTCCAACAATTGATCCTGATCAACCAAGGAAGGAGCAAAATCATCCATTAGGAGATTAGAAAAGAAAGCAATAGCCGCCCGCCTAGTCTCCTCCTAATTCTCAATCACCCTATCGTCTTGACGAATGCACTTGATTCGATTGGAGGCATGATTATTAAGCGTGGTGAGATGAAAGAATTTAGTATTCTTGTCACCACAGTTAAGCCACACCGCCCACAACCTTTTTTTCCAAAATTCCTCCTCCCTTGCCACTATATTATGGATATGGGACAAAATCACACTGTTTTCATTAGCCAGATTATCATTATATCCCCTAGCTTGAATATTTTGCTGAACAAGATCAAGATTCACCTTAATACAAGCTTTCTCTTGGAAAATGTGTCCAAAGGAGGCCTTATTCCAATTTCTCACACTAACCTTAACTGCAACAAGCTTCTTCACCACCATGTACATAGCCGACCCATCCACCTAGATATCCCACCAAGAGGCAATCTTGGCTTTAAAGTTCGAATGAGACATCCACATTTTTTTGAATCTGAAGGGAAAAGACCACTTGCAACTAGCCACCTTAGCCAATAATGAAATAGGAAAATGGTCTGACCCCAGCCTTGTAAGGGCTAAGAGGGAGCAGGAAAAATGAGCCAACCACTCATGAGATAGAAGGGTCCAGTCCAACTTGACCTGAATCAAAGCATCACCAATCCTGCGATTCGACCAGGTATACAAGGCTCCACGCAGATCAACATCAAACAAAGAATTTTCATTTACAAAAGACATTAAGTCGAATCTTCTCTCATCATCAATCTGAGAGCCACCCAACTTATCATCAAAACTCAACAGAGTGTTGAAATCTCCCATAACCAACCAATGTTCAAAGGGGAAATCAACTTTGAAGAAACACATATTCCCCCAGAAACACTTTCTAGCACTTCTGACATTAGGAGCATAAATGTTCGAAGTGACCCAGGAAAAATCACTTTTATTATGGTAAAAGGAAGTAACAATGTGATTAGGGAACCACATAAATAGCCTTCCCAACCACAACTTTCATATTCCAGAAAGTAGCCACACCTCCAGAAGCACCATCTGCATCAAAACAATGAAGGCCACACTCCTTAAAGAATCTTTTCTTAAGACATTCCAAACTTTCAATAGGCATTTTTGTTTCTTGAATCAAGATCACATTCAGTTTATGATCCCTCGCTAGGTTAGCAAGGAGATCCTATTTGTGAGGGTTATTCAACCCTCGAATATTCTATGAAAGAATCTTCATAGAGGAGTTTGAGATGCTCCCTTAAGACACATCTCAAATAGAGTTTTCTAGGAGCCGTCAACAATATCAGCTCTACTTTCCTTCTCCCTACTCTGAAGTAGAGTGGGTCTCCCTCTGCCCCTTGGTTCCAATCCATAATCAGCCTTTGACCAATTCCTAGTAGCCACCCCTTGAGGTGACTAAGTTCTTCTTTTTGTTTCTAGACTTGACCGGAGAAAAGTGAGGTTCCTTAACTTGTTGTGAGCTTACCAGTTCACAACAGTTGATAGAAAAGGTGAGCACCAGATTTGAAATAGCCCCAGGGGGCTCCTGCAAGATCACCTCCATACCAATCGTCTCCCTTTCTGTGGGAGAAATCAACAACGTAGACGGTTCCTTAACAACTTCCACCACCTCAGCTATTTTAGGATCCTTAACAACCTCCACCACCTCAACTATTTTAGAATCCCCCACCCCATTAGAAGGAAGAGTCTCCTCGCCAGCAACCACTTCCCCTTCTTCCACCAACTGATTATCCCCTGACGAGACCCGAATACCCTAAGGAGATTCAACCTCATCATTCTCCCCTCCCGGCATACCCACCTCCCTACTAGAGGTATCCATGACCCTCTCCTCCGAAGTCATATGATGCTTAGTAGCATCATCCCTTTCCAAAACACCAACTTCCAAAACATTTTGTTTCTCCTTCCATTCCATACATGGCTGGGACAAGATAGGTTTAGCCTTTGACATGAATTTCTTAGCCTAATGCCCAACCTTTTTGCAATGGAAACAAGCAAAGGGGACAGATTTATATTCAATCGATTGGTTCCAGACCCCCAACTTCAAGTTAATCATCACCTTTTCAGGAAGGTCCGCAGATTAGTCCACAATCACACAAAAATGAGCATAGACTAACCTCTTCCTAGAAGCAGTCATTTGATCAATGCAAAGAAGCTTACCAAACATATTAGCAATTCCAGCAAACACTTGTTCGTCCCAAAACTCTAGAGGCAAAGCTGGAAGCCTTACCCACATAGGGGCCAAAGAAAAAGAACAAGAACTAGGGTTAAAACTAGCCTCCCATTTCTTAAGAACCAAGGATGACTTACCAATTAGCCACAACCCTACAATAAGAACATCGACCATGTCCTCATTGTAGGTGAAAGAGAATGAGAAAAATCCTTTAGCCATTGTAGCTACTTCCACCTGGCCTTTTGTCCTCCAACGTTTAGAAGTAATATTACAGACCAACTCAACATTAGGGCGAGGCCCCATAAAATTTCCAACCAGAGTAAGGCCCATAGACACCAACCGGTTCTCAATAATGCAATCAGGAACCGACACTGAGTATTCTCCTATAATCGGATTCGCCTGAAAGCTGACCAACACCGAGGAGCTCTTCCTTTTAGGCTTAGCACCCAAAAGTGTAGACCAGCTTGGTCCATTTGAAAATACCTCCGCATTCTTATGTCCTTCATAATTAGCACCTTTTCTAGGAATCTTCAGACGTGGGGAAGAAGAAAGGTTCACATTATGAGGAATGGCCCCCACACAAAGTTTGGAAAGAGGTTTGTCACCCAAACCCAAAGAGTCTGGAACAAAAGACAAAAAAGAGGACCCACCATCAAAGCCCATAGCCCCACTACAGGCTGACAGTTCTACACCATCAGTGACAACATCTTCTGACCTACCGCCATTACCACCAGGGGGAGAACCAACATTTCTTGCCCTTGCAGAATTTTGAAAAAATGCCAACCCGCCAGAAGAGTCTCCCATCCGCTGCTATTATTCATGAATGTTATTTTAATAGACCTACTATATTGGTCTTCACTAAGAAAAGAAGACTATAATGACATAATAAATAGTAGAATAGTTCAAATAAAATCAAAATTTATTTTTGTGTGAATTGTAGTCTATTGATAAATTGACACAAGTTTAAATGAGTTATCAATTTTGATGTTTCTTATTTAAAAGGAAATTCCATGTTAAGATGAATAAAATATTAATTTTTAAAAAATAAATGTAATAATTTTATGGTATCATAATTATTATTTTTCAAATTATAATAAAAATAAATTACATTAAATTTAAAACAATTGTTTTAAATTTTTTAAAAAGAATATATATGTATATTAATTAATATCCTAAATGTTTATGGAACTTGCAGAATGGAGGAAGTAAGGCTTAAAGATGTTCGTAGCCAAGCAAAGATAATAGGCACACTAATTAGTGTCGGTGGGGCTATGCTACTCATCTTCTATAAGGGCCCTGTTCTTCACATGTTGTGGAATCTACATAATAATTATAAGGGTCTTACATTGATACAGTTTGAGGATAAAGATTGGATTAAGGGTTCACTTATGTTACTTGCTTCATGTTTATCTTATACTGCATTCTATATTCTTCAGGTGATATATATTATATTTAATAGGAGATGTTATAGTAAAAAAATCTATATATAGTAAATAATTAACTTATTGATGTGCAGACAAGAGTTGTAAGGAGATATCAAGCTCAAATTTCAATTACAACCTTAATTTGTTTGGTGGGAACAATAGAGTTAATTGCAACAACTTTCATATTTGAGAGAGATCTTTCAATATGGAATTTGGCATGGAACATCAACCTTGCAGCTATTATCTACACTGTAAGTTCATTGGCTAACTTCAACACTTCATTTATTTTAAGAAAAAAATCATATTCATATGTTATTTCATTTTTATCTATTTCTATATAAATATTGAATTCCAAATTGTTTACATATACTAAGATAGGGTTTTTAGTAAGAATATAATTACATTATTTTTATTTATGTTTGAGGGAGACCCCTTCTTTAAATCAATGGAAAATAATAAATAGTTTACCATTAAACTTATATAAATATTTTAATAGATTTTGCTAATACTATCACAATTGTCTATATGTATTGGATTGATTGGTGAATAAATTATATAAGTGTACACACCTAAATAATGTTTCCTTCGTCTTCATCATTTATTCACCAAATTCATTTGTCAATCTCCTAGGACTCCTAAAGCCTAATAATTTAATTAAATAAGTCCTAAGTTATTTAATTAAATTTGACTAATATTAAGCACCCATTTTCCATTAATTATCCATTTATTTATTTATTATTTTTCTACATATTTATCAATTTATCTATTAATTTATGCTTGTATTATCCACTAATTAATTTAATATTAATTTCTACCTCATGTGCTCCAATCATCCAATAATTCAATTATGATTCCATCTCACCTAGTTGACTATCAAGTCTAGTTAGTTTAGTCAAACTTACTCCCAATCCCACTCATCAATAAAATCTACTTCACTCATTCATGCAATCAATTAAATATTACATGAAAATAGTATCACCCTAATTTTCCCATGCACTCAAATAGATCATCCATATAGGTAGTTAACTCATTAATCAAATTTGTTATCTCCCCAGGCAATTTGAGTTGATGAATAATAATTATTTTAATTAAAAAGTTAAATAATATGTGACTCTCTCATGGTTACTAAATATCCTCGTCATTTATGGATCAGATATGAGACTCCATATTGAATCCTATCCATTCATCCAATTCTCTTCAAAATCAATAAATCAAACCCATTCGTCATTGTCTCACAAGCATTCAATTTTATATCAAAATATTGTTAGTTTTCCAATTAGGGAATGCTAGCATTATGCTAGAAAATTAAGCACCCATATTCCACAATGAATAGTTCTTCACAATATGCTCAATTTAAGGTCTGCATGTGTTTGATTGGAGTGTTGAATTGATTTTAATTTGATGTTATTTCATTTTCATGCAATACAATAAGCTATATGAAGTTATAAACCATTTAAATATTCACATCTAATAAATGATTCTTCCTTCTTGGATGATTTAAATTCATACAACTTAAATCTTCCATTCTCCTTAGATGTTTTCTTTATTTATGTTTTTATCTATTTTTTTAATTGCTAGTTGTGAGTTTTAAAAGAAAAATATTAATTAAAAATTTATCTAGCTATGTATAAATATACTTAATTGATAAATTTTTTTTGCTATTAGAGATTAATTCAAACTTCATTTATAGATATTCTCTACCTATATTTCACCTCAAATTCAATATATAGATTATAACATGTGTATGTCAAATACATGGGTTTAGATCATTTCTATAGGTATGGATTTTATTAAAGCCACATTCATGTATACTCCCATATATTAATATTAAAAATGTCTCTATATGACATTTGTATGTCAAATACATGGGTTTGGATCATTCCTATAGGTATGGATTTTATTAAAGCCGCATTCATGTATACTCCCATATATTAATATTAAAAATGTTAAAAATGAGGTGGTTTGTTGTCTTAATATTAATTCAAATGAATGGTACTCCCATATATTTCAATATTTGCACAATGGTACTTTTCCTAATCATTTTAGGAAGAACACTTGAGCTCATATCTAAAAGCTCGCAGCACGATACATCATTCTATCTAATGTGCTATACTGAAGGGCATATAATGGTCTTATTCTTTGTTGCCTTAAAAGATCAAAGATCCCCATTTCCCTTGAAGAAGCTTATTCAGGTGCTTGTGAAGGAAACTTCGATGGTTGATCTTTGGTGTGAGTTACTTTGTATTGGTTATTATTAGAAAAACATAGAACAATACTCTATTTCCTTTGTCAAAAAATGCCCTAAATGTCAACAACATAACAAATTGATTCATGCTCCTACCCATGAACTTCATTCTCAAATTTCTATTTGTCCATTTTTTTTATGGGGCTTGGATCTTATTGGTAAAATTTCTCCCCCTTCTCAAGGAAATTATTTTATCATCACAACTATAGATTATTTCATGAAATGGGTTGAAGAGGTTCCACTTCAATCCACTATAGATGAATTCATTTGTTGCTTTATACTTGATAACATTATAGCATGGTTTGGTATTCCTTTTATTTTAGTTTTAGATAATGTTACATCATTTAAGAACATAGAGGTGAAGGAATTCCTTGAATTTTTTTATATAAAATATTGTTTTTCTACACCGTATCATCCACAATCAAATGTTCAAGTGGAAGCTTCTAATAAAACAATCAAGCAAGTCTTATGGAAAATTATTAATAAACATAATAAAGATTGGCATACTCAACTCTCCTATGCATTAGGGGATTACCACACAAGCATTGTACGGCTATAGGTACTACTCCCTACAACCTTGGGTATGGGGCAGATTCCATCATGCCTTTGGAGTTAGAAATTCCTTCATTACGAATTTATCTCAATGACATTCTAGATGACAATTCCTATAGATAAAAATGACTTCAACAACTTGAGATGCTTTATGAACAATGTATACACACTCTCGAACATCTATAAGCTTATTACAATAATCTTCAATGCAAATATAATGAAGGTTTTATCCATTGTTCATTTAAGATTGGTGATCTAGTGCTTTATGAAAATCAACATAATGTGAATGTCGCACCAAGAGAAAAGGGAAAATTTGGCCTGAATTGGTTAGGACCCTACATCATCATGAGGTCTATGGATCAAGTGCATATAATATTTCTACAATGGATGGTATGAATCTCAAAGAACCTATCAATTCTATGTATTTGCATAGATTTTATGCTTAGATTCATTTAAATTTTTGAATAGTATACTAATATTTAGAGCATGTAGGTTAGATAGATGAGTTTATTTTCTATTTTATGTTGCATTTCTTCATTTATGAAAAATTTGTGTCTTTAATTTTAGATTCATTTTCTCAATATTGATAATTACTTGTTAGCAAACTATTCATTAGGTTGTGTACCATGTTAATTAGATCATTAAAGTATAGTCACATCTAGTTCAACATGTTTGCACTAAGTAAAAATGAGGTATTTAATTAAACAATGTTTATAAGTTGTTTAATTAAATCACATCTAGTATATATCAATTACACATGTATCAATAAGATCATTGTTATATTTATTAAATAATATTTATTAGTTTGTTTAATTCAATCACATATGCATCTAGTTTTCCATACATATTAACTCATGTTAGTGTTTAATTAAGGAAATGTAATGCATATTTAATTCTAAGATTAAATCACATGCAGTATAAAAGCATTAATAAACACATTCATAAAAAATAAACATGCTCATATATATACATCATAAAGTCCATATACATCCTCATATCACCATTCTAGAAAAATGTGGTGTATTGAATACAATATCATATAATCAACCTATAGGTCTATGGCTATTGGACCCTTCAAGTCCTAGTGGTGGTGCTCAGTGAGAGATAGTTGATCGTAACTCCTAGAGTTACTCTATGCCTATACAACCCTGAGCTCACCTCTAAGCTTTGCATTGGCCTCTACTATCGTTGTATACTATTGTTGAAGTTGGTCTCTCCCAACTCACACTAACTAAATCTGCTCATAGGATCATCTATGCATGATCATCAGTGGGATCTTGATCTCTCTCTGATCTAATCTCCTCGTATGTAGCTCTTAGTCATGCTATGGGCTAAAAAATATCCACATGATGTCCTACAGTCTATTGTGGCCTATAATCGACTTGCAAAGATTGATGTAGCTACACATCAAGAATCATCTCTGCCATCACTCAACCCATAAATTCAAGCCAATCTCAAGTGCCAATTGCAAGAATAAAATACATAAAATCAAGTAAGATACATCATCATATAAGTCAAATTGTAAGTGCAACATATAATATACTACAAAATCAAAAAGCATATCATATCACTTAGGTCGCCAGCTTGCTAGTAGGGATCCATGCATGAGATGTAACGCCCCGCCATGCAACCCTAGGGGAAGTTGTAATTAACTACTCAAACACAACTAATTTTTTTTTGTTTAAGAACAATTAACATGCAAGATCACTAACCATTGCCAACCAATCCCCTAAGGTCACAAGACTGAGTTACTTAAACCCAAACAAGAAACATGAATTAAAACCATAACATTTAATTACTTAACAATTAAGTTCACATACCTTCCATACATAATAATTTACATCAAAGAATATGAGATACCACTTGATTCCAATAATATAATTTACAACATGATTACATCACTCATTCCCGAATGAGATAAATTCCATAAGCATGATTACATATTACAAAATCCACCTCGATAACAAATGAGGGGTAATAAAATACAAGATCAACTGGATGAATTAAGCAAGAAAGTAATAGGATCCCATGAGCTCTCCAACTGGAAATCTCGACCACACAAACAAGAAGAAGACCCAACGGATTAAGGTGCACGTTCCACCCAACCGTGTGATACCCGAAGGCTCACCCCCCATGCTAGGAGATAGTAACCAGGAATTCCTAAACAAGACCATCAACCTCTAGACATAGGTTAATACATAACTAAACTAAAAAGGATACAAGTGCAACATCACTTAACACAAAGGTTACAATGCTTCCAGAGAACAAGGATCATTTACGCAGTACAACAAACTGACTTCTAGTTGACATAGAGAGAGTGTCACATGACATTTGCTATGAGTTACCCTGGCTCAATTGTCTTAGGCAACCGAACCCCCACCTTGGGTTATCCTGGCTCAACTCTACCAGTCGCTGGACCCTCATACAAACTGTGCTTCTCGTCTCATCTCAAACCTTAAAAGCGAATGAGTTATGAGAGAGGCATTAATTATCTTAATTAGTCTGAGAGTTTTTCATTAATTCTTTTTATGTTATCACTTACTTAAAACCCTAAGTGAGTTACCCTGGCGCCCCTTTGTGTGTCATACCCCCACAAAGAGCCACTCTCCTATCGACAACACACCCGGTACCAAACCACAATCTAATGGGTAACCTAGATAAGACGACCTCTCCAATCCAAGGAGGCAAAAAATAAAGGAAACTCACTCCAAACACTAGAGGAAACAAAAGTACAAAACCCTTTCCAAACACTGGAGGCTACAAAGGTCAAAACCCTCTCCAAACACTAGAGGCTACAAAGGTCAAAACCCTCTCCAAACACTGGAGGAAGCAAAGGTCAAACCCTCTCCAAACACTGGAGGAAACAAAGGTCAAAACTCTCTCCAAACACTAGAGGTAACAAAACACATACTCCACTCCTAATCCAAAGGAGACACAAAACTCATAACCCACTCCTAATCCAAAGGAGGCACAAAACCCAAGACAATCCAAAGGTTGACTATCATAACGACAACCCATACAAATAAATGAAACCCTATCTGGAAGACTTTAGGACATTTACTCAATTTGCACAACATCGAGAATGATCAAACATAGCTAGCAAACACTTCAGACAATTTAAATAAACTAAGGTTAGGATTTCCTAAATCTAGTCAACTCAATCTATGTTACTAGCATTTATCCAAAAAAAAAACACATAAGATTTATTACACGACATTTGAGGAATTTAACAACCAATAATTTAACTTAAGTTTCTCAATCATATTCTATAATCTAAACAACTTAATAAATAAAATCATTTGATTAAAATAAATCAATCTTTAGATAAAATTATTTGATTAAAATAAATCAATCTTTATTTCAACTACGCTAACAATTAATCAACTTAAAATTAACTATATTTGAATACAAATATATATTAAATATCATTTAAAATTAACCAATTTAAACTCAGCAATTAATTTATTTAAAAATACATAAGTATATATATATCCATTATATATATACATTATATATATAAATAAATAATTATTTAAAGAAATTATTTAAATATTAAAATAATATATATATATATATACATATAATATATATATATTATATATATAATATAATATATATATATATATATATATATAATATAATATATATATATATATATTATATTATATAAATATATATTATTAAAATAATAATTAAAAAAATGAATTTTAAATTTTAATTAAAAAAACTAAAGTAAACCTTTATGGGGGTGCGGCCCCTCCCAAAAGGGAGAGGCAGCTGCCACGTAGCGCCCCCATATGGGGGTAGGCAGCGACGCTGCCCACACAACACCCCCATATGGGGGCACTATGGGAGCAAAGCCTCCCCTTCCCTCATATAAAATAATTTTTTATTTTTTATTTTTTTTTCCATATGCATATTTTGTTTTAAAAGAAACACAGACCAGAAAAAAAAATAGAGGACAGAGGCAAAACTTTGTTTATGGGTTTTAATAAAATCAGGGTAACCATTTTCTTTTAAAAAAAGAAATTTCCAGATTGAAACTCAATACCAAATTATATATCACACACACACACACACACAGACACACATATATACATATATATATATATACATATATATATGTATATATACATATATATATATATATATATATATATATATATATATATATATATATATATATATATATATATATATATATATATATATATATATATATATATACATATATATATATATCACATATATATATATACATATATATATGCAGATTATATATATATAAAATTTCATTGATTAACAGTGAAGTTGTGCAACTCCAAACAAAATACACAGCCAAATCATTTGCAAACACAAATTCTAATTTGCTAGTTTATAACAAAAAAATTCTTTTTTTGTGCAACCTCTAATTTTCCATGGATTGAATCTTACTTTGCTTTCTATCCCACAATTTCAACATAAGTTTGCAAGTTTTGAAACAATTTCTCATGGGTTTTCATTGAAACTCAAAGTGATTGAATCTTTTCTAAAAGCATGAACAAATTTGTAAATTTCTTTCAAAATGAAATAAAAAATCAAGCAAAGAACCTGGTGTTTTCTCCAAAGAAGGATTCAAATGGTGCCTCCAGATCTGTTTCCAGCCCACCAAGAAATTCAACCTCCTTCCTCAAATCCAAATCAAACCACAACAAAAACTCCCCACCCAAAATTCCAAAAACTCCCAATAATATGAAATTGAAAATCCTCAAATAGAGTTTTTTCCCCAATTTTGGTCAAACCCCTAAAATATCCCACCCGCTAAATTTATTGAACATTTGGAGGATATTTCCATTTTTTTAAAATTTAAAACAATTTACTTTCAAAATGATATTTCATGCATTTCAAAATTTCATTTAAAACACAAGAATTTCAAAGTTTGCAAAGAATTTATTTTATCTATAATTTTCAAAAAAGTGAAATTTAAAACACATTTTCATTTTTTATTTTAATTCAACTCTAAATATCCAATATGATTTCTATTTTTTTATTTTAAATCAAAATATCACATTATGCCAAACAACTAATTTGATTTAATTTATCCCCATTAATTTAATTAGTCAATAAAATATATCTAATTCAAGATTAGATTATTTTATTAATTAAATTAGATTAATTAATAAATAACTACTTTTCCAACATTACAAATAGATACAATCAGTCATCATTTTTAACTTCAAAATCCATTTAATAACCTTTAACTTGCAATTTAAATAAAAAGCCAAGGTGAAAAGGGACAACATAAAATAACTGAATCTGACGACAACCCGACAACACACTATGACTAGGGTGACGACTTGGCACGAAAAACCTAGCTACTATCTCCCATTCGATTACCATTGGTCAATGGACATGCTCAAACCTGTGAAATCAGGTGGAGTCGATGTCCTGTACCTGTCAACCTGCGGCAAAGAGTATATTGAACATGCATATATATGATATAATAAAACACACCGTGAAGAGGAAATCTCGGAATCGTAGGGCACTCACAAGCGAGTGATGCGATCTCATCCCCTTCACCAATACACTCATCATAGACTGACAGTTCCATCATAAACAGATATCTCATGTGATTACATGTTACAATAACTAGTCATCATTACGCCAATTAAAACATGACAAATAAAGCATCAGATAAGATACATCACATCACACAAATAGACTATCGCTCTATAAATAGTGATCAAATAACACAAACATGATACAGTATCTCAATAACCAAAAAGCACATCAAAACATCCAAGGACACACTGTCCAGCCAAAAAGCAAAACAGAGGGGTATTACATGAGACAACTATATTTGTATCTGGGATCACTTGTGAGGTTGGAGGCATGGTCTCCACCACTCTACTCATCTCCCCATGCTCGTGTATGCTCGGTCTCTCCAGTGTAGCAAGTTGTACTTGTGATATGTGAGGACAAGACCTAGGCCTCTCCTTAGGGGCACCATTGGCCAACTCCTACTCCTCTAGATCTCCTCATGATGTCATTGTCGATTGATCCTCCTCCTCATCATATCTGAATGCCCCATTATTTTCACCCTCCTCCTCCTTGTATTCCTCCCAATTATGCATCCATGGACCTAGATCACTAGTAGGATGATTTGTAGGAAATACATGATCAAGACATGTGGTGCTCCACCACCTAGTATATAAGATACTCAATCCAACATCATCCACATGGCACAAAATGTGCATCTTTCTCCTCATCATCAAAATCACTCAAAGGGATGTCCATGATGGTTGGGCGAGTTATGTCCTTGGGTCTAGCGTCGCTACAACTTAATCTAGTATATTTTAATTGATGGATGGGAACTCCTTGAGGGTGACCAAACCATTTGGTCACTCAATCATAGTAGAATGACATAACAATATACTTATATTGACCAACGAAAAATCAGTCTCGTTACATCCTAGCAAGCTATTGTGACAAGCTTGTTAAGGGTTGTAGTGTCCTATAGGGCCTTTAGATCAAGTCTATGGAATCCAATTGATCGAATACAATATGCCAATATAATAGATCTCCATACCACCATGGTCTCCTCAATGGGTAAGAGTAGGCTCAAGGATGTGTCTAGGCTACCTCTATCAGCTGGAAGCCATGTACAAAAATTGTGCTTAAATGCCTAGACCTGAAGGAGGGTGTACATCATTAGGATTTGTGTCTCATAGTGTACATATGCTTCGCCCCAAGGCAAAAATGGTTTGTTTCTCCTCCATTCTCGTATAGTGTGTACAAGGCCCCCTGCATGTGTGTGCCTCATCCAACTGGTACAACTAGCGATGTTATAGTCATGATCAAGATATGATGAAGGATAGGAGTATCAACATCTTCATATGGAATCCATCACTATATTCGGCCCTTGCCATCATTTTCCATAGGTTAGTTGATACAATATAGTTATTCAGCTAGGATGTCATATGATGTCCTCCCCTCCTCATGGCTTATGGTCCTACCTTGTATGGGTAACCATAGAATATGATACACATCCTTAAGCATCATAGTCATCTCTCATATTAGAAAACAAAATCTAGAGGTATCTACATACCATCACTCCATAAGTGCCTTTGACATAGAATCATGGTATAGGTCATAGTGGGCATGGTATAGATCTAAAGTAAACTGACATCTCTCAAGTGCCTCTACTCAACTAATGAAAGTAATGTGGCATGTTCACATATAATTTTGTATACGTGACTCCCTTGGTGCTCTCTCATGAGTGGTGATATTTGTCAATTAGAAAATAATTCTTTCATTACTTCATTCATTAATGAAAAATCAACTCAAAGTAATAATTACAAGTTCTAAGACAATGTGCTTGGACAAGGGCACCATAGTTGGACTAGGGCACCCATGTAATTCTAGGGCACTTTTTCTAGACAAGGGTGTCCTCATTGGTCTAGGGTGCCAAAGTTGATTAAGAACACCCCATTCTCAGTAAAATTATTAAAAATAATACAAATTGAGCTCCTAACTATGTGAAAAGTGAAAACACGACTTACCTGTGCATCAACACCCCTCATGGGATGTGGTCTCTCAAGGCCTCTAGCCTTAATGTGAGGTATGGTCATTGTTGTTACATTTTCACTCTTGGGGATTCTTGGCCTAACTCAAGATGCTCTCAAACTAAAAAATTCAAAATAGATAGCAAAAAAGTAAAAAATATTACTTATAGTAAAAAACTAGCAATGTATCATTCATATAATATTTTAAGCATATTTTCTTCAGATCATCATGATGTGGGATTACAAATTTTGGTTTCTATGTCATCTATTGCATCAGAATCTTGGTTCCACCCTCATTCTCATGAAATGATTTTTGGTTCTTGGTGTTATTTTTACATGACCATACCAAAAGAATTCCCATAAAAATTGTAATCAATTCAACGTGGAGAGATCTGTTAGAAATTAGGATCTTAGGATACTAATCATTATAAACAAGATATAAAATTATAATAATACAAACATAGATTTTACATATTACACAAGATATACATGGGGAAAACCCTTTCGGATAAAAAAACCCCATAAAGCATCCTTTTTATGAAAACACTTATAATGTAATGGTCTATTATAACATAGAATAAACCTGGGGAATACTTCTCCATACTTTCACATGGCCAATAAGACCTCATGTGCATAGTGATATAGTTCACAATATAATATCCAAATTCCACCTCTCTCAAATGAGAGAGAACCTCCTTAAATATAGGAGGTGGGGTGACATAATACTTGAAAGGGTATTAGTCACACCTATTCAACAACCCCATTCATAAATAATCAATAATCTAATTATTTAGACTATAATTATTTCAAATGGGAGATGCTTAATGAGCATATAATATATAACATTTTATAACCTTATATTAGAACAATATATAAATGTTATAAGGGTATGACCCCTAATAACATTATGTTCTAACAAGATCGCCACCCTATTTCTACATCAATAAAGTAATAAAAAATAGGGGTCATACATCTACCCTTTAATCTAATTCTCCTTAGAAGTTTTGGATTAATAAATTTGTTTGTATGTGGAGGATGATTTTTTGATTTCTAAAAGGTTGGTTTTATAGGATGCAGTTCCTAATGTTGTGGTTTATATGTTACTATATTGGGGGCTTCATTCTCTTGCTTGACAAATATTTTGCATCATGTATAATATCCTTTTAGGTATCCTTTTTTCCTAAATCATGATTTATCTTTTGGTACTTCATCTTTCATATGCGCATAGTGTCATATGGCCACTAAAGTAGGGGCTAAATGTAGCATCACAAATTGTGCTCCCTAAAGGTGAAAGAATAATTTCATACTTTATTTGAGGCTCAGTTTAATGTCCAATTCATTATTGCATTTAAGAAACATTCCCTAGCCTTGACCTTTCCTTTCAACCTAAGGGAATGTGTTAGTGCTACCCTAAAAGTGCCTTCTCAATTGCATTTCACCTTTTAAACCCTTACCAATGCTCATTTTCTAAATGAGTCCTAATTAAGAAAACCCTAAAATCATGAATCAAAATTAAATGTGTGCAAAAAAATTAGACTAGGGTGTTATCACCCGAGACCAATTGTTTTCCTCAATATTTTGATTTCCTATTTTTGTCTTAGTCTTTAATTTATGAGATGTTAATTCAAACCCGATACTTGGCGATAAATTTATCCTAAAAAATAAATTTAAATGAGTCAACCTACACTTTAATTTATTCCTATGTTCCACTATATAAACATGAACTATCATTTCAAAAAAATAAGTAGTTGGAATTGCAAAAAATATCTACCAAAATACATATCCAATTTTACAGAATTACAAAGCAATTTTTTTTAGATTTGATCAAGTTAGCATAGTGATTTGAGTTTGATTCCAATGGAAGAATTAGTTGGAATCTAGGTTTGGAGATAGCTTTGGCTTCCTTCAAACACCTAATGAATTATTTTTAGTGTGTTCTCATCTTCAGAATTTGATCTCCTTGCTACCATAAATGAGGTATTTGAGCATTTGATTTTCCCTAGGGTAATTGACTTTCTATTGCATTGATCATTGATTGTGTCATTTAGGAATCCTTCTCTAACACATTTTAGTAGGGTTTTTTATCATTTACTTTGAATTTTATCTCTTCATAGCCTTAGACACACTTAAGGTTCAGAGCACACAATTTATTCATCAATAAATTGACTATTTTAGGAGGTAGAAATACCAAAATGGGGGTTTGACCAAGGAAAAATCTTATATATCCACCCTTTCCCCCCTCTTTGTTGTGATTTTACAAGTTCATATCTGGAGACAAAAAATTGTAGAGTAGGAAAGTATAGTGCAAATTTGTATGTTATAGACTAGAAAGTTGCAAACCTTGAATCATACTTCTCAATCAAGGGCACCACTGCCCTTGACCCTCCAATTCAACTTCAAAATTCTATGGTAGGTGCATAGACCTCTATCCTTATAATATCTACTTTCATTCCATCCATTTTTAGTTTCTTTTGTGTGAATAATTTTTTTTTTAGATTTGGTTTAATAGTTAATTAGGTCAACAAATTCACATAAAATTCAATCAATTTTCAAAGCAACAAAAGAATTTGGCCTAGAGCAAATTGTCTTTCCTTTAAGGTTTTTAGCCAATCTTAAAGACCTTGTTGGATTGGACTCTAATGTTGAAGAAAGATTGATCCATGTAGTCTATGTGTTAGGTCTAGGATTTCTTTTTCCACATCAGAATTTGAATGTCTAGAAAAACTACATAGATAGATGAGAGGAGTTCCTTAATACCTTTCCAATACTATAAGAATAATAAATAAATAAACTAGAAAACATATATGATCTTCAAAGCCAAGATGGATTATTAGAATTCAACTAGCAACAAAATAATATATAAAAATTCTAGAAATTTTAATATAGCACCAATAGAAGTGCTTAAAAACAACTTTCTAACACCTATTCTATTTCAAAAATTTGATATTGTAATGCCCAAGTTATGGAAAAAAGAAAAGAAAAAACTCCTTTATGGAAAAAATGGACCAAAGGTGGCCCCCTAGTGGTTGGATGATGGTTAGGTTGAAGTGGCCCAATGGTTAGTAGTGTGGTAGAGAAACCCCTTAGAAATGAAATATCAGTAGAGGGTTTGAGAACCACCCTAGAAAATGGTAGAGCAGAGAACTTCTAGCAGTGGCATAGACTTGGTAGTGCATGCAATAGAGAATTGGTGGTGGAGGCAATTTTGGGGTGCAACAACTAACTAGTGGAGGAGGAAATTTTTGGGGCAGATTTTAAAAATGAAATTCTCACCAAGACTTTTAATTGTGAGTTAAAAACTAAATATCAATTGTTATCTACTAGAAGAATCAAATATTTTCATAAAAAATAAACCCCCTAGAAAATAATAAAATCACTAGCCAACTAATGACCATTATATAACATAAATAACCATTGTGTATTTTTAAAAACCATTATTTTAATTATTGCATGTACACTAGAAGCAAAAGCTGAAAAACTAGCACAAGCACAATGCATAGTGACAATACATCGTATAGATTCTATATATATGTATGGATTTATATAATGTATGATTTTAGACTTCAAAAATGAAAAAAATGAAACAAAATCTAGTGTTTGATTTTGGTGTTTGGATAGGTAGTCTTAGAGTTTTGAGCCCTTCTAAATGCAATTAATAGGGTTTTTTTCTCTAGGATGCACTAAGTACAACCTCATGACTAAAACCTTAAATTTTTTGAGAAGATCTTATAGATTTGGGGCTTTGATACCATGTTAGAACCAAGAGTTTATGTAGTATTTCTACATGAAAAAAAAATAAAAAGAGGATAAAGATGCAATCAAATGCAATTCATAAGAATTAATTACAAAATAGATAATTAAAATAATAAAATATTCCACATAAAGTAGAAAATTATAAAATCAATCTTAGTGATAAGACAGAGAACTGTAAGAAAGAAAATAAATTCCTAAATAAATGACTCCCTAGAATTAACTTATAATAATTTGAATATAATTTCACACTAACAAAAATAAATATAAGGCTATGGATGCAAATATGGACAAAAATAATGTTGCATGTTTATGAGCCCATAGGTTTAGCTAGATAAAATATACAATCATTCTCTAATTTTTGGAACCATCAAAGTCTAATGGCATGTTCAAATATTTTTCATCTCAAATCAATAAAAAATGTAAAAGCACAAAGCTTGAGTCTTGACATTTTCCCCTTGACCATTGGTTTTGCATCAATCATTGCAAATAGTTGGATCTTGTCACTACTTAACAAATGAAGTGGGAGGAAAATAGTTTTAATATATAGTTTTAATGTGACACATGTATTATGTGTGTTTTTCTTATTGGTTATAATGAAAGTACATGGATGCCCATGTTGGCCTATGTTATGAAGAACGAATAAAGGTTTTCCAACTAGTCTAGTAATAGATCTATGATGAGTCTATTTTACCTATTTAATGGATGTTCAAGTAAAGTATTCATCATAATAGTGCTATAATTTCAGTTCCCATTCACATATGGAAAATGATAAAAGGTAGGTGTTGGATGCTTCAATTAATATCATTTCACCCCTAGCCATTGGTCTTACATTGATCAACATGGGTCATTAGATCTATTGATTATTTAATTAATCAACTAGTGAAAACACAAGGTGAGTAGAAAAATTTCAAAGGACACTTAGCTTGATGTTTCTTGAAGCCATTTGCAATAGGGTGATTACAAAGATTAATTATATGGGCCCATTCTATAAGGAACTAATAAAAAATTATAGATTAAAGAGTTTAAGGGAATTAAAAGTAAAATATAGGTGAAAAGTTCAAAGGAACGCAAATTATCATGTAGTATTATTAATTGATTCTTACTTGTTAAAAGGTCAATATTAAAACTATCTATGGGTCTAATTATGTAGGAGAGCATGTACAAGATTTCTATGTGTCATTAAATGAAAAATGATGGGGGTTCCACTCAATCTACTCAACTTATGGTAGTCTATATTTTAGACCACTTAATGGTGTTAAAAGTAGTGGCATGCTCATTTTTTATACATAGGTAAAATTCTAAAATTGAGAGGAAAAAATATATTTTCCCCATTTTACACCTGGTGATTGATTTTTTTGTTAAACAATACAAGCCATTACTTATGGTGTGTTCAGATTTGAACAAGCTAAGGCAATGAATCTATGGAATTTTAGTAAGCACATGGAAAATTCTATTAGTTGAAAGACCAATGTGAAAATTCTTTGAGGGATTTATCTTTGTGAGAATAAATGAAGGATTACCATGTGAAGTTAAGTGGCAAGAATTAGAGGCCTGTTTTATATATTTGGAAAATTTTCAAGGAATGGTCTACAAATTGGTTTATGGTGACATGTTTAATTTATATTTTCATATGTTAAATGAAAAAGGGTAATATCTTGCAGCTTCCTTTTATCTATTTGACCTTCAATCATTGATTTGGTAGAAATTAACCTAGTCCATTGATGGTTGGTGATACTTAGTAGCTAAAGTAAAGTACAAAAAGTATGATAAAGGGAATGAGAAAGAAGATGAATTCCAATTTTTTTTAATTTAATGATAAATCATCTAATTATAAAAAATATTTTTGCATCCTACCATTTTCCCATGATTTTTTTATTCAAAAGGGAACGTAAATTTGAGTCATAGATTTGAAGATGAGTTCAAAACCTTTAGGTTATATGTGTTTCCTCTCAATGTTTAAATCAAGTGCAATATGTTTAGATCTATTGAAAGAGAAATTTACATAACAAATGAATTCAAGGGATGAGAGTATTAAATCCTAAGTTGGTAACAAAATCTACAAGGGAGTTCCAATACATTATAGTACAACTTATGGATTAATTATAGAGAGAGGTGATTTTGGCACCATGTTCTTGATTGAATGAAATGTAGCTAGGGGGTTATTGAATATTAGATAATTCTCATGCTAATTGTGGAAACCAAGGGAAATAAGACTTGGTTGAGTATGGGCTACTTTGAAACAATTAATTAGCACCTTAATAATTAAGGAGATTGTATCATTGTAGAAACCATTCTTACATACTATGAGGAATATTTTGTCGCTATATGTAGGTGATCTGATCTAAAGGAATTTTCAGTAGTACAAGTATCGACATTTCACAATTAGGCTTCCACACATTTTTTTTTTCTTGAAAGAAAAGTTGAGTGCATTATTCAACATGTGATGAATTGAATGTCTAGTTTCAAAAAGTCTAGAAAGGAACCTAATTAGGAGAGGTTGTTGTGATAAAGTTTTATTGAAGAAATTGTGTACTTAATGAAATATGTGATTCCTTGTATAGGAAGATTACAAAAAATATTATATATGCAATAGAATTAGGGAAAATTTAGTTGATTTAAAAATATACCTTCTCCCTATGAAGTTAGGGTTGGGCCTTTTTCTACTAAAATTTGCTATGTTTCCTATAGTCTTGTATATTCTTGGGTCTCAATACCTATTTAGTTCAAGAATAATTTCTTGTGTCTCTTGTGCTTGTAAATTCTGGAGAAGGCACTTGCATGTATAAATCCCCTTCATGATTGAATGTCTCCATGGTTGGTTGAGAATTTTCAATATCTTACAATAAGAAATTTATATTTTTATTCTTAATTCTTCATTCTAATAGATAGTGTCACACACTATGACCCTCGCCAATTAAAATACAACCCCTTGAAATGCATATTTTCAATAACAGCATCATAATAAAATTAATATTACTCTAATTCTTCTCTCAACTTTCTTAGAAATATTTTTCTTTTTAAGAGACGTGGCTGCAAACAGTACAAATGTACAACACTACTATACCTTAGGGAATATGTTTTTTCTTTCAAAATTCCTCACTTGAAAAATAAAAAAATATGTTTTCTTCATTGCAGGGAGTGGTATCATCAGGAATGACATATTATTTGCAAGGTTATGCCATGCGGTTAAAAGGGCCTGTATTTGCCACTGCATTTTCCCCATTGAAGCTCATTATTGTGGCATTTATGGGATCTATTATAATTGCTGAGCCTATCCATTTGGGAAGGTATGTTAATATTCCCTCAAATAGTTCAGCGTTATGAATTATAACTACTACCCTCAAATAAAATATAGCTTAGAACTCATAAGATTTGTTATATAATTGCAGTGTTGTGGGAGGAGTAGTGATTGTTGTGGGTATGTATGCTGTTCTATGGGGCAAATCAAAGGACAACAAGACTTCAAGAGAAACAGAAATACAAATTCCTGATTCTGAGTTGCATGATCCCAAAGGAAACAATGAAGATTTGGAAGGTTTACAGTTTGGTATTGAGAATGAATGTTCTTCCACCCCCAAACCAGAGAAGATGAAGCCCTTGTGCTCAACCAAGGAAAGCAAGGTCCAACAGCCTTGACTGAAATGTAATTTTATTTGTAATCAAACTGTATCAAGGGACCAATGTTATAATAGGTTGGTGACAATGTTAAATGTACAGCAGATTAGTCAAAATAAGCAGCATCACTTTTGTATTGTTGAAATACATCATTATAGAATGTTCTCAATATGTCCTGACATTACAGATCACTAGTTTTTCTTGTTATGGAGACTATTATAGTAGTGAGTTCTGCAAGTTATTTTATAAGAAACACTAAGGCTTTGAAAATCTAAATATGAAATATCTTACCTCACTTAGTGCACTAGAAACTATGATCTAATTCTTCCTCACATACAATTTCTTCATAGAGTTCATATATTTTCTCAGTTATCATGCATAGCAAGTGTCCTTTCATACGTTAAACAAATCCCAACTGTGAAAGAACATGAAAGCTCAGTTTTTTCATAATTACTTTACCTATAAGAAAAACATTCATTGGCATCAAAATGAAACCACCTTGGCACTAATAGAGTTTCCATGACATGACACAAAAACAAATCTTAGTTATTTGATGAAATCCTTATACATCATACCACTAATATTTCTTTGAGGATGTAGCTCTCAAGAAGGATGGCAAAGCTCTCAATGCAATGGGGGATCTAGTTTCTCTTTCAAAGATGTCCTCTCTAGCAATCTCTTCCAGGAGGGAAAACAATCCTATAAAAACATATTGTTTCTGAGGTAGGGGCTCATGTGAAACCGATCAAAGAGCAAAAAAAAATCAGAATAGTGAAAAGATGGGATGAGTCCCCACTTTGGAGATTCCTTGAGCTTAAATGGCATATTAGCTTATAAACCTGATAGAACTAGCATTGGTAAGTTCGTTGGTATTACAAATTGGATTGAAAAAGAATGGAGTATAAAAGGTGGAAGGAAATATGAACATTGTTATTTATGGCAGAGGTTTCTTTGTTGTCACGTTTACTTCAAAAGTTTTAAAAAAATAAATAAAAAATAAAAATTAGGAGTAAAACTTTGGTCTTTGGTTCTTATGATTCGTATCTAAACCATTATTTTTCGAACTTTAACCTTATTTGATGGATTCCCATCAAAAACCTCTGCTTGGATCAAGCTATCATTCTTACCTCTCCACGTGTGGCACGAACAAGCTTAAGAAAAGGATTTTGTAAACATTGCATAGGAAAAAAATATTTTAATTATGTAAAATAAATATTTATTTGTGGTGCATTTTAGAAAATGTGTTTAGCCACATTAAATATTTATTTGGGTCCACTTGTGAAGTTGTATGTGATATTGGTTATATATTTCATGTGTGGGTTAAACATGAGAAACATATTTAATATTTAAAAAAATTAGTACCAAAAATTAAAGATTTGAAGTCCATGGTTTTATGTGTTCACGTTTTTGAGACACATAGCTAAATTACCCTTGCCACTTAGTTGTTTCATGTGAATTTGAGTCTATAAAAGCAAGTACATGTTTAGTGGTTGGAGTTGGCTAGTTCATTTGATGGTTTGTTGAGAGAGTTGTCATTTGTATTGAGCTCTTTTGTTGACTGCATATATGAAGCATGGCATGGGATGTGCGGTTACATGCTTGGAGTATGCATTGGAGGAGCTTGATGTCTTAGAAGTATTCATGGAGACTTTGTAAATGTATTGTAATATTTTCATTACTGAATAATACATTGAATGTGGATGATTTTGGAGGTTGGGTTTTTCCAAGGTATACCTTGTGTAATCTTTTGGTATGCCTTTGATCTTTGCATTATGTTTATTGAATGCATGCAAATAGAATAAACCAAATAAGCATCAATATCAAACCAATCAAACACTCAAATTATACACATGTAAATCTTGATCGAGCTTAATGTGAAGATTTGCTCATTTTGGAATGTAGGTACTCAATTTTCAAGTATAACATTAACATTCCTTGGATATCAAACTAATAGAATATGGATCTGAAAATGAATACTTGTGAAATGATGATTAATGAGTTTGATTTGTAGACTTTCAAGAGAATTAGATGAATGGATAAGATTTAATATGGAATCTCAAGTCTAATCCATAATTAGGAGAGCTAGTGAGGTGAGGTGGAAAGCATGGAAGAGTTACACATTATTTCAATTTTTTGTTAAAATAATAATTATTTTTCAACTCAAAATGACTAGGAAGATAACATATTTAATTGATGAGTTAACTTCTTTCATAGAGGAGTTAACTAAGTGCATGAGAGAACTAGAGGGAGTTGAGTATTTGCATGGAATAATTAACTAATTTCATGAATGAGTGAACCAAATTCAATTGAAGAGTGGGATTGAGAGTAAGTATGTGTGAACTGATTAGATTAGATAGTTGAAACTAGGTGAGATGGATTTTAATAATTTAATAATTGATTAAATGAATTATCAGTGCACATGAGGTGAAAATTAATATTAAATTCATTTATTAGTGGATATATGTTAAATAAATAAATAATAATTGGATAGATTTGTGGATAAACATGTATATATGAAATTAAATATTAAATAGATAATAATTTATTTAGTTATTGAACAATGGTAGCCTAATTTAATAAAACATAATTGGGAGTTATTTAATTAAATTATTAGGCGTTAGGAGTCATAGGTGATGAATGGGTGATGATATCCTAGGAGTCATAAGTGATGAATCGATGATAAGGCAATAACATGTGTTTGATTAACTAAGATAAAATGATGATGTTAGAAGTGACATTATTTAGGTTTCAACATTCTCTCCCTCTTTGCGATGATGTTCAAAGTAACATTATTTCAAAGAAATGAAAAGTAGCTATGAAGAAATGGATGAGATATGAAGAAAAAAATCGTATTCCCAAGTCATGTGGAGGAAATGATGAAATATTGAATGGTGAGATGATGATGCCTCCTTGAGAGTTAATTCATGCAAAAATCAGCACAAGTGAGCTCTCAAAAGATGAATGATTATACAACAAATGATGGAAGAATATGAAGCGATGGATGCAAGAAAAGTGAAAAAGAGAGTGAATAGATGATATGATGACAATGGATGATGAGATGTGGAGAAATGGTCATTCAAAATGTTACATTATGCTAGGATATGGAGAGAATTCTTATTTTGATATAGCAATGGATGTTATGCACTATGGTATAGAAGACCAAGGTGACAATGTATCTAGTGCATGGACTAACACTCAAGCAACAATAAAAAATAGGATGCCCCAACACTCACAAGTTATTTGACATGCTTGGTGGGTATGTGGTGAGACAACCATCAAACATGGAGATGATTTCTCATCACATATCAAGGTGATTGACCTTGGTGGATCCTGTGAGAAAACGTCTAACAAACAAAGAACACAAATAATAGACAATGCCCCAATTTATACCAATCAAAGCACACCATTATATAATGATTGTGGTGACCATGAGTAGGCACACTATGTTTCAAATGAAGTATCAAAAGATCAAAAATATAAATCAAAAGATCAAAAATATAAATCAAAAGATCAAAGAGATAAATCAAAGATCAATAGATAAATCAAAGAAGTAAACAATCAACTGTCAATAAACATGCAACAATATAGCCTCTTGGCAATGTGCTAATAGAATAAATAAATGATGATTATTCTTGATGTGGGGAAGGATGTATCCAACGAAGGCAAATGATGGATGAAATAAGAAATTTGGACAATAGAAAATATTTTGACAATAGTATATTATTAAGGTTAATGTTGATTTCTTGATTTGTTAGTAAAGCATAACATGGTTTTAATGTTTAGTTTGTGTGCATGAAGAAAATTTTGATATGCGATCTTTATTGATGGAAAAATTAAATAGAATTCATGGGAGGGAATAATATTATTAATGGGATGGGGAAATATAATTTTATTAATGGGGGTTGTGTTAATGGGATAGTGGAGAAATGCATAAAAATCATTTATTATGGAAGGGATTCAAATATCTAAGTGAGCTAAATGACACATCTCAATATTTATTCTAAATTAGGAGGTAATCACTTGTCCCTAGTGTAAAAAAAGGAAAGAAATGCTATGGATGTAGGAGTGGACTACAGTGATAGTAGTGGGTGGATGGAGTAGACTTGTGGATAAGTGGTAGATGAGGACCTAAAAGATGATGGAGTTCAATTTAATATACATGGTGCATATGAGTAGGTTTTCACCATGGCTTATACAAGATTCCATGAGAAGTGGTTTACACCAAAGGATGATTTTTATCTTTACTATTTTTTTTTTAATTTGTATTTTTCATTTTTTTCAATTTATTTTATTTTTCTTATTGGGATACTCCTCAAATTAGGCATGCAATAACTTGAGGTGTATGATGTTTATGGGCTCATCAAGTGAGTCACCCTTAAGGATAGCTACATGATATTCTCTTAAACTATACTTGATGATGATGACGACCTATGGGCCTAACCAATTAGGCTCAATTTTATTCTTTTTATCTCAATCATATAGATTTTTCTATTTTTCCTTGCAAACAAGATCACCAAATTAAAACTTATGGTCTTTTTTCTTCTTATTATAGCTATGATGAAGATGATTCTAGTATGAATTTACATGGTTAAGGGTGTTGTGGTACCACTCATAAAAAATTTCTAGCTCATGATGGCATGCAACTAGATAATCCTCATCATCAATGAGATTAAGGAAATGTGTAATGAGGTAATTTCAATCTTAGTAGGTAAGATGGATTCAAAACCAAAAAAGTGAATATGGAGTCACATCACACTAGTTGTTGTGTGGGTACTAGTGCAATAGGCCCAAAGGGTGGGATTAAGATAAAGGTTCCAATCACAACCAACACGATTGATTATCTTCTTGAGGATTTTTAATAAGGTTTTATTAAGTGCCTCTACTTCACCATTGCCTTGTGGGTTTACTATGGTGTGGAATAATGGTGTTGGATGTGGAAGTGTTAACAAAGGGTGCAGACTTCATTATTTTTGAATGACTTAGTATGATGTAGTGGAAAATGAACTTGGGTATTTTTTGGCCAATAGTGTAGGTAAGGGGAATAGATTCAACCCATTTAGTGAAGTATTCAATAGTGGTTATGATGAAATTATGATTATTGGAGAAATATGGGTGAATAATATCAATGAGATTGAGACCCCACTATGAAAAGGGGCAAATATTAGGTTGCAATCCATGTGATGGTGCATGAAACAAACCTCTATGTTGCTAATAAGCTAAAAAATTATTTATATACTAATGGGCATATTGTTCCATAGAGGGCCAATAGTATCTTCTTCTCAAGATAATTTTAGCTAGGACCATATTGCTAGTGTGGGCACCACATATACCAATGTGATCCTCTTTGATTGCAAGAGAAGCCTCTTTTGAGTTAAGACAACTAAATATAGCACCATCGAAGCTCCTTTAGTAGAGAGTGTCTACAAGAATAGTGAAGTGAGAAGAACGTTGGATAAATTATTTACATTGTGGGATAGGTTTTATGGAAGGATGTTATTGTAAAGGTATGTATATATGTCATGATACCAAGGATTATTGTGACCAACAAGTATGAAAAAGTGTTGTGTATTCTTCTACCAATATTGATGATCATTCAAACCACTATGAAGATGCCAATGGAAATTCATGCTCCTTTTCTATTGACACTTCAGAATAGTTTCCATTAGTAGTGTTGTAGGGGAATAATGGGTAATGGTTAAAAAGTACAATTAAAGCAATTAGAGTTATCAAACACTAAAAACCAATGGAAGAAAGATCAATTATACCCATAATCAATGAAATTAGAATGCAATGCTTGAAAGATAACAAAACCAAACTGACAATTCAATTCAAAAGATACAAAAACATTGCAAACTTATAATCCCATTATGGAATTATGCCAATTTAGGATGTGGATTACTAAAATTGTGCATAACCCATGTTGCAAAAGCTTGATTGATGATCTTGACTCACAATTATGATGCTCAAATGCTCAAAGATTTTCTAAAAAAGGTCATGAATTCCTTATGAGAATTGTGAAATCTATTTTATGAGGATGAAGGATTGTTTTATAGATTTCCAAGATATCTGATCGACAGTTGAGATTGAAGGATAAAGATCAATGGTGGAGAATGGATGAGAGATTTAGTTGACTAAAAATATCCCCTTATTTCAAGGAAATTAGTTTGGGATATTTTGGAGGGAAGATGTTTTGAAAAAGGAATATTCCCTTTTGAAAATAGAATACACTTTGTGCAAGTTGGAGGAAAATTAGTTAATTAAATAATTAAGAAAATTATTTAATTGTGAGGTGAGAGGAAATTAAGATTTTTAATTAATTAATTGAAAATTTATTTAATTAGGTGGGTTTGAAGAAAATTAGTAATTAATTAAATAATCAAAATTATTTAATCAACAGTGGAAAGATAGGAATTGAATTTAATTAAATAATTTAAAATTATTTAATTAAAGTGAATTAGAGGAAAATGATGGATTAATCAAATAATATTAATTATTCAATTAATAGAGGAAAATAATGAATTTAATCAAATATTTATAAATCATTTAATTAAAATTGGTGAATTAGGAGATAATGAGGAAAAAAATGTAAAAAGGCGAATTAGGAATGTGTGATGCGTTCAAACAATTTTAGGTGTCTACATTTTTCCCCTCTTTGAGACAATGTACCTATTACGTTGTTTCAAATACATGCTACCGATTTAGAAAATAAATATTTTTTTTCAAATGCCCCACTATATTGTAGCAGATGAAGAAATGGTGGAAGGATGGTAGGCTACCCCCTTGAGAGGTCGGCCAAAAAAATTAATTTTCAGGTCGGGCTCATGACAGGGTGATGAGATAGGTTCAACGAAGAAGAGGAGGAAAAATCAAGTCCTAGGAAGCCAAGAAATTGATCAGTAAAGATGGGGAAGGTGAGAAATAGGTTGAAGGGGGATGGAGGGATGAAATCTATGGTTTTGGGGACCATATATATGCATTTGGAGTCATTTTCAATTCATTTACACCTTGATAGATTAGGATTTTGAGAGCTCAATGTGATTTTCTACTTTAGACACCTCCTCATGATTGCTCAAATTCCACGTGCCCTATACCGCGCTAATGTAGTTTTTTAATTCTAGCAGCTTGTCAGAGCATACCCCTTGGTATATACCTAACCCTTGCACCTTTGCACATAGTTTTAGGTGTAGTAATTTCTAACTAAAGATAGGGAAACAAATGCGTCAAGTTACACTCAATGCTTTTGCAACTCGACACAACACATTTGAACACTGACGTGACACTTTTGCAAGAAGTATGGCACTTCTGCACAAGTGAGCGACTTAGAAAAATGGTTCACTTTTGACTATGCTAAAGCGATGCATTTGTGAAAATTATCTCTTATGAAATAGTAAAGCGATGCTTCTGAGAAAGTGACTGATTTTAATTGTTATAGAGTGACACTTTTGCAAGAAAGCTCACTTTTGATTTAGGGCTTGACAGACTTAAGTTTTCTTTAATTTTTTCAACAAATTGACATTGTGGGCACTATGTTTGCAAGTTGTACTCAATTATATCTTGTCATGAGAGCGATGCACTAGGGTGTTGAACCGAATGGCTAATCCAATTGAGATGGATATTAAGTTTCTCAGAGTGATTGGTCTTTACTATATTGCCTATATGCCTAAGATCAGGGCACATCATGCATTTATGACTGCACTAGTAGAGTGATGGAATTTAGAGACATCATCATTCAAACTTCCTACTAGTGAGGTGACCATTACCTTGGAGGACATATAACACATTTTGAGAGTTCTCATTCATGGGTCTAGAGTCGTTTGTGAGCTAGATCATGGTGTTGAGGTGTTGGAGAGGGTATTCGATGATGATGAGCTAGAGATTGATGATGGTTAGATTGAATTGAGTCAGTACATTGGCGTGGTAGATGATATCATCATGGTATCCAGTCTTATCTATGAGAATATTATGCTTGATAGTTGGTCTAGAGGTTTCTCAATTGGATGGGGTCGAGTTCTAGAGCGGATCATAGAGGATGCATGAGTCTATGTATGGGGGCCATGCATACTAGAAAACTTGTATCATGACATGCACCAGGTTGTTTATCACTCGACCACTGACTTATCAGTGAGCACGACCATGCTACACATGTGGGCTTAGGAGCACATTACAGTGACCAAGCTGGCCGAGGAGGTAGTCAGAGAGCTAGGGTATCCGCTTGTCTATAGATATGACACTATGTTGACACGACGTCATTTAGGTGATTTGGAATTTTGGAGGAGGGTCCTAAATGACATGGACCAGTTCAAGTGGAGGTCATGGTTACACATTGAGGCCTGAGATGATGACGGGGTACATCTACCTTTTTACAGGAAGGTTCGATGGCTCATCGCGTGTATACCTTACATTCTGGAGAGATATCTATATGTTCGAATGTGTACGTAGTTTGGAGAGATGTAGGATGTTCCAGCCACAAACTACCATGTGATTTTTTCTCATACTACTAGGGAGATTCTAGATTGGGGACCGATTCCCTTACCTTGGGCAGTAGTGATTGATTTTATTCAATTAGACCCTATATAGTGGATTTGGGCAGATGGGGTAGAGGATCGAGGGGTGACTACCGATTTTGATTCCTATGGATACCATCGTGAACACTTAGGTTTACACATCCAAATGGTCAAGTAGTTGGAGGGAGGAGGCAGCAAGAGGCAGATACTGGTCGAGCCCATTGGTAGAGACAAAGGGTAGAGGCAAAAGTCCCTGTTATAGAGGATAGGGGACAATAGGAGGTAGTGGTGGTAGTAGTAGTGTCAACACGTGGTAGGAGAGGAAACACGATGCCCTTGGGAGGAGGCCC
The DNA here is from genome assembly GCA_007258455.2 of Sequoia sempervirens. Classification (NCBI taxonomy): domain Eukaryota; kingdom Viridiplantae; phylum Streptophyta; class Pinopsida; order Cupressales; family Cupressaceae; genus Sequoia; species Sequoia sempervirens. The sequence continues at coordinate 358,028,253 of VDFB02193867.1, forward strand.
TGATGATGTCTAGCTTCGTGTGGCATTACAAGAGAGAGACTAGGTCAGGAAGGAGAGGGATGCTTACAAGAGAGAGTGGGATGCAGAGATTGCCCAAGGACAATAGGTTGAGGCACAACTAGCTCAAGTGACAGCAGAGAGGGATACTGAGAGGGGGAAAAGGTAGTAGCTAGAGGCTTCAAGATAAGGCCAGATGATCCCCATGGCCCATCATATTCAAGAGATCAGGGTACTAGAGAGAGAGGACATCTATTACAGGACCTTATATGAGGTGGAAGTACCCAGGGGCCAAAGATAGCCAAGGTTTTTTGCTAGGAGTGTAGTTGCATGTTCACATAGGTCGAATGGAGGATTAGTGGGTCACTCAACAACAATAAGGGTCAAGTGGATAGGTGGCTCCACAATAACCTCCTACACAACAAACACCTCCTCCTCCCAGTTAGAAGGAGTGAGGGAGCTTGATGTAGCTCATCTTTGCATTTATATTTTGATGTACATATACATTTATGTAGATAAATATTCTTTATGTATATACATTCATGGCTCTTGATAGCCTTTTGTACATATATTTTTTATGTATATATTGTATCACACATTCAATGTATAAATCATTCCTACCATGACATACATTTTGATGATATATATGAGATGATATTTTGACATGACTATGATTATGACTTATGTGATGTTGTATGGATGCATATGATTTTATGGATGCACATGATGCCATGATTTTTATGCTTTTAATGATTTCATGATGTGATGATGTATGATGCTATGATTTCATGATGTGATGATAAATGATGATGTTTTTATGATGTTACTAATGATTTGTGGATGCAAGATGTATGATATGTTATCATGATGTATGGACATGATTATTTTTATATTTTTGATATGATATATGATGAATATTGCATAATGGATGATGTTATGATGCTACTAATGAATGGTTGATGCAGGATGCAATGGATATTTTTGTGTATGTCATGATACTTGGATAGAATTGTTAGTATGATGAGTAGAATATAAGAATAGGTGATTAGATAGATAGAATAGAACAAGATATGATTGTTGATCAAATACCAAGAAATCTATGATTATTAGATAGTTTCAATTGTTTTATTGGGAATGTGATGAGATAGGATAGATGATTTTTATTTTGCTTTAGGTTATGCTAAATAATGTAGAGAAATCCTTATTTTGATATAGCAAGTAGATACTATGCACCAAGGTATGAAGAACCAGGGTGGCGTTGTATCTATTTCATGGACGTTAACTATGCAAAAAAATTGGAGTATCCCTATTCATACCTAACATATGGAAACCTTGTTTGATCATGTGAGAGAATGAAGCCATTGAAGCAAGTAGACCAATACACAAAAGGTATAAAGAACCTGATCTGCAAAGCGTTATATTGCTTGAGACTATCCCTACACACACAAGGCAAGTATTCGCCATGGTCGTATTACAATAATATCCCACAAACACAGTAGATAAAATCAATGACTATGCCCCATTATGTACCCCTCTAAACACACTAAGATATTGAAGATCAAGGTGGCTTCGAGTGAGTGATCGAATGAGACAAAAGATAAAACCAAAAGAAAAGATTGTTTGATAAAACATATCAATGCCATCATATCTCTTGCTAGAGAGATTGTAATTGTTGATCCGTGATTTGCACCTATTGTAGGAAAGATATATTTGTTAAGGTGATGATGTTGGATGTTAACTTAGATACTTTAGGTCATTGATATGTAGGTAGTTGGTGTGTTTCAACAATGATCGATGCTATCAATTTTTCATGATTTTTTGTGTTTCGATGATTGCCACATTTTCTTTTGTTTACTTTGTCAAAGATGAATGTGATGATAGGTTTATTATGGATGACAAGATTATTGCGATTTGGTGATTTGTGATGTTTTCTTTTTGGAAATTTTTTTTGAATGTTTTCGAGCTTTTTGAAATGTTTTGAGGTTGTTTACAATATCATGCCAAAAATCAAAATCAATATCTATAAATACCTAATCTAATCCTTAATGATCATTTTTTTTTTGCTTACTAGTTAAATGGATTTAGATCATGGGGGTGGAATCCAAATAGAAAAAAGTCGAGAAAATAAATTAAATCAAGTCAAAAAGAAAAAGGATGCAAAGCCTTAGGGATGAATTGCAAATTTGTATCAAAGAAAATTAAAGGCATTATCAAAATAAAATAAAAAAATATCTACTAGTCTTGAGGATTCCCATTTGTTTCCCTTCCTATCCCATTCTCAATCCCTATTATTTATCTAATATGTTATATGCTACAATGAGCCTTGATCTATGATACTTTCTTTACCTATTCTATTAGTACCCATGACTTGATAAGTGCACATTAGCAAAATAATATTTCCCTTCACATATCCACCTCCTAATCCCCATATGATTGACTATTCTCACACTCTATCAAATTCCAAACCACACTATGATACCAAATTGAAATAATACATGAAAAGATGCATTATTACCTACTAATTCATCACATATCACCATCCATGTGTACCACATCCCATGACACTTCATTCCTTCCACTTGAATCCATAATAAAATAAGCATTGGACCAAGAAAACTCCTTGATCGACTTGGTACATAAAAGTTGGATGTTACTTTTAATTCCATTGATCTTGAATACCTCGAAATAAATTATTACTATTTGTTTCATTACACTATTATCTATATTATTTGCAACTTTTGTTCCTTTTCACCTTGTTTCCCTTTTATTTCCATTATTATTGTTACCTCTTGCCATTTTTATTATTATTTCCATCACTTAGCCTTTTGTTATCATTGTCATGTGTTTGAATTGCATCCCACTATCATAAGTTGGAGAATTATTATCCAAGGTTGTGAGATGAAATGCATTCATATTGTCATTGGTTGCTTGACCATGTTCTTTCTTAGCCCACTTTTTAAATATTTATTTTGCTCGTGTGCATTCTTTGATCATCCTTTTTGAGCATTCACTAATTTTTCATGGCATATATTTTGGAATTTATATGGTCTATAATTAAATCCTATATAAATTGGTGTTGTTTAACCTTGCACTCTTCACCTCATTTTCTATTTTCTTACGTGAGATCCTTTTTTACCATGGAATACTACCATTACCAATCCATATTTTGATCTCCTAGTGGTTCATTACTTGAACCACCCTTGGGGGGAATGACTATGAAGTCTTCTTACTTGTACTTCATCATTGATCGATCTAATGACTTTGTAGTTGTTCTCCATTATATGACTCATATCCTATCTTCTGATTCTAAGCATTTTCATCTCCTATGATTCATATCCTACCATCTAAGCTTTATCATTTCCATATATAGTAGATCCATTGGTAATGCTTCCTAGCGGTCCTTCACATATTTATCATCTTAGCCTATGACCACTCTTGGGGGCATAACCATGGTGTTTTGTTTTCCCATTAAATTTTTATGTCATAATTTTGGTTCATGTCACACCAAATTCTCTTGTGAGATCCTCTTGATGGATTGACCTTCACCACACTATTATCCATCATATTTACCTTCAACAACATAATCATAATCATCCTTTACCTTATATTGACTAGATCAATGTACTAAGATATTTCTCCAGTCAACTCAAGGGAGGACATGTATCATATGCCACTTGCTATCCATAATTCATTCGTTAGATAATTTCATTTGGATCATAATGATGATTAGTATCCATTTGAGAATTTATTTGATTTTGAAAATGATCAGTCTTTTCTAGGCCATGTATCTTTTCAAGGTGTACTTATCCAATCTACCAATCAACAACCAAGTTTCTAATTTCTAGGGTCTAGAACCATCTTTACCCACAAGGTGGCTCCTAACAATTTTCCAAACTAATTTATAGTTTCTAATTTATATGGTTTTTTTATAGTTTTTAGCCATAGGGTTTCTCCCACTAAGTTGTCACACCATGTTCTAGTTATCATTAGGTTAATTACCATCTTTAGCCATGAGCTAGATCTTGCCAAATCGACAAACTAAACCAAAGTAAATTATTAAATATTTTATATATCATCATCATTTAACATCTTATTTTTTGTTTGGCCTAGCCTTGTCCTCTGTTGTAAGTGTGTCCCTTGATAGCCCTCGTTATCATTATCATTATCCTAGTTTTCCAATAATTTAGTTCCCAAGTTATCCAATTTCAAAATTTTGATGTGGTTCATTATCATGTATCCCATCCTTATATTCTTCTTAGGGAGAAAATATTCATATATATATATATATATATTACAAAAAATAAAGTTCAAAGATCAAGCTCGTATACACATACTTATCAAATATTTATATTTATGTCTAGAAATTTGTTTGTCATTTCTTACACATGTTAAAACTTGCTTATGATGGCATTTCTAGTGTATTTCTACATGTAGCTCTCAGTTTTCTTTGTTAGCATATAGTGGCTACTCACTTTAGGCACTTTGCAACATTAGGTATAAGAGCCAACTTGAGTTCATGAAGATAAAAAGTGAAGACCGATATCCCTCCTTTTGCTATCTAGTATCATTTATATTTAATGATTCAAATTACTATACTCTTCCTATAGTAGAGATCCACTTAAATTATCCCATTATAAGACTACTAAAGTGTGGGTAAATTTAGTGATATAATTTACAAACCTTGTAACTTCGTTATTATACCGTTGTGTCCATTTTAGCTCCTAGCACATGTGTGTATCTTTTGTTGTTTTAACCACTTTTTCCTAGTAATAAGTGTCATCCCTAGCCATTCATACACCCTTTCCCAAGTTAATCACATAGCTTTGTTTATACTTAATAATAATTATCAATAATATATATTTTTCCTCATCCCATGTCTAAAATCTCCATTTAATGTCACATTGATTTAGCTTCCCTTACCCCCTTGTCAAACTTAAAAATATTGTATCTAGACCCATAATTTATGTGTAAACTCACATTTCCCCATCCTAAAACATGAATTAATGAATGTTATAATGAGGATACCTATCCCTATATGGCCCCCTTCAAGATAGAGGTTCCCTAGGAAATTGGGCTAAAAATATAGTTGCAAACATTGCCCATTTTTTGCCACCTAATAGGACAACCTTCTATTTTTCTCCTTCTACCACCAAATTTAAATCAAAGGTAATTAATTTCTATGGATTCTCTCCTACTAATTTTTCATCTTTGAAATCCCAAATCAACTAATTTAAAGATGGCCACCTTTGCCTCATTTTAAAATAGAAAAAGATAAAAGTCTAAGTTGGTTGTAAGGTTTTTATTATTTCTTCTTATGTACAACACTCTAACAAAACTTAATTTTTTTTTTTTATGATTGATCTATTTTCATGTCCAAGGTCTCAAAAAAAAAACAAAAATCGAATGGGATTTTTTTTCAATAAGAATATTAGGACTAGATGCTTGATTTCCAAGGGTTTCAATTAAGTGAGGAATTTCCTTTTAAGGTTTTTCATAAAAATGAATTTTTTTCCAATTTTTTTTATAGAGCCCTATTTTCACCTCTTCTCCATAGCCTTTGATTCTTTACCATCCATTTACATTTTCATTTTGATTCATTTTTCCATGTCTCCATCTCCTCATTTCCTTTATTCATGCAATTTTTGTAGTGTTCATTTATTTCCATTTGACTCTTCTCAAATACTTCATAAATCCACTTAGTTATTTAGAATTGTAGACCTTAAAAATCTCCTATATAGTTATACTTTTTTCATCATGGATTGATCTCTTCTTTGGGGTTAGCTCGCAATACTATGTCCCACTTTTTGGCCAAAGTAATCAACATTTTTCACCAAATTTTCACTTTATAAAACCTATAGCAACTAAACCATTAATAATTTGGAGATAAAGTGAACTAGTGATTTGTGAGGATTTGTGTGTATATTCTAAATATATATTTTTTTAAATTAGAAATAAAGAGTGAATTTTTAATGTAATTTTTAATAACTTGTTTTTTATTGTAAACATTTTTTTTTAAAAAGTGGCATTTATGTTGTAACACAACATTTTTACTGAAAGGATAAAATTCACTCTGGCAAAAACTGAAATCTTGCAAATTTGATCCAAAGCCACACGTACACCAAAATTGAAGAATATATATTTTTTGAACTATGCAGGATTGCCTGTGGATCTGGATACTCATGCATCACTGTATTTAAGACGTCTATAATGTTTATTGATATTATTTTTTATTAAACGTAAAATCTAAGGATTTTGAAAGGGCTCTAACTCTTTTATAGAAAGCAAGAAAGATATGTTAATAAAGTCCAACTACCATCAAAGATAACATGGGCAAGAAATAAAAAGACTTGAAAAATGTTAGCAAGTCATTAGCACCACTATCCAAGGGGTTGACACAAGAAACAAAGAGCATATAATTGGTAGGCAACAAAATACCTACCATATCAAGGCAGTTTGAAACCAAAATATTCTAAGGAGCATTGAACAACCCCTTCCAATAGATTCTTAAAACAAATTTCTTTCTTGGTTGGTCTTCCCGATTTAGTGGCCGGAGTAAGGAGCAAAGCTTCTCTCTCAATTCATTTTTTTTTTGTTTATTTGAACTAGGTGATCCTTACATAACAATAAAAGGGATGGGATCACATCAGATCTCCTCAACACCTCTACATTCCTCTATTTCTCTCTCCCAAGAAATTTTTTGCAACTCTTGTGAGAAGATCCTGTTAGCCTCTTGAACAAGAGTTTGAGAAGGAATCATGTGATTTTTTTTTTCTAGATAGGTTGTGAGCACCTATTTCTTGGGAAACTTCTCACTATATAACATACTTTAAGGAAACTATTACAAACCACAAGTGGATCCTCAAATACAATTTGATGCACCCAAACATCCAATTTGGAGGATAAAGAGACAAGGAGTCTAGCAAAATATAATTGTTTCCTAGATTTGATGACTTCATCCAGCATTAATAGCTAGACAAAATAATTAGTAATGTCCAATATGACCTTCTCCTAGTATTCAAGTGGTAGGCTAGGAAGCCTAACCCAAACAAAAATCTTATTGACACTTTTTGTCTCAAGACCAAAATCCAACACTCATTTCTTAAGAAATAAAAAAATGATTACAATATAATGCTCCATACTTTACTCCATTATAAAATTCCTCTTGATATTAATTAATTTAATTAAAATAAAATATTAAAATACAATATTATTTTTAATAATCAAAACAAAATATCCCTTTAAAATAATAATATTTTGTTAAGAAATTCTATAATATTTTCTACTTTTCATAATGAAGTACCAGCCAAATCATGTAAAATCATATTCATATATCTATGGATGGTGCGCTGGAAGACCATTATTCCATCCACTCCACCCAAAACAAGTGAAAACATGACACAGCTTTCACATATCTGTCTCTGACTTAAAATGAATTTGCCACCCTAACTTTTTTCTCCATGCCAGGATCTCTGTAGTTAATGGAGGTTGACTTTTATATTGAAAAATAAGGCGCTTTATCTTCATTGATGACACTAGACATGCACTTATCTATTAATGGAAATGTGTGACAGTCCTTCAGTCAAGGAAGTGGATGAAATGTAGTACTAATCTGTAGTAAGATAGCCACCTTAACTGACATTGATAGATCATAAGCCGCTCTGTCCAAATAGTTCTTACAACCTTCTTTAAGAAATCTTTTTGTAAGATCATAAATATAATGAGAAATTCTTTTCTGAGTATGGAATTGTTTAGCTGGGTCTTATAGAATGGGATTTAAAAGAATCAGTTGTTCCTTGGCCCTTCAAATATCATTGCCATACATAGCAATGATACTTGTAGAAATTGGGCATGGTGGGACAACTATTATTATTAAGGTTGCTGTTAATAAAGGAATGAATCCCTTTGTTTTGGGGGTGTACAGAAATGCTGTTGCTACACTGGTAATGGCTCCCTTTGCATTTCTTTTTGAAAGGTAAGCTTTTTAACTTATCTTATAAAATATTGACTGTATTTCTTAATGGTCTGAGGTTTCCACACATTAATGTCTTGAATTCTCTTGAATTGCACTGCAGGAAGAAGCAACCCAAGATAAGCCTTTCTTTTGTATGCCAGATTTTAGTGTTAGGAATGCTGGGGTTAGTATAATCTTCTTTACAAATATATTTTTCTTTCTTGTTGCTATTATTATGTTCAAGGATGCCATTAAATCTGAAATTGTGTTCATTTGTATTTTGCAGGCCTGTAATTGGACAAACTTTATGCTATCTGGGCTTGAAATATACCTCTCCAACTTATGCCACAGCAATGCTAAACTTGGTGCCTGTTATCACTTTTGTAATGGCTGCCATCCTAAGGTAACCATTAACTCCAAGCTAAATTCTATTTGCATTCTGTTTCACTTAATATTATATAAATTGGACCCCTGTAAGTTTTTATCTTTTGATGAAAAGATTAGATAATTAATCTAGACTTAAATAAGTACTTGGGACTTTGATTACTGTAATAAATAAATTTACAAATTAAATCAGAAAGATGTGCATTTGGTTCTTTATTTGTTGGTGTTTAAAAAATGATAGAGTTTGATATGCATACTGTCTTAGAATCATAAGAGACTTATAATTTTTTATAGTTTAACCTCATAGAAGCATAAATCCTCAAAAAATCCCTAAAATCCTGATTTTTAAAAAATCTTCAGTCGAAATGAATTTTTCCCCAAAAAATCCCGATTTAATCAGCCGTGATTTTCAACAATGTTCAACGATTTTTAAGTGCTTAATCACAAAAAAAATTGAGAAAAAATTTCCCAACCAACATGTCGTGAAACCTTAACCACACGAAATCGCTATTTATTCAGTTTTTTTCATTGATTTTTAGCATAAAATTGAGTGTTGGCCATTGGGACGTGGTTCACCATCGAAGATTTGCTATATTTCATCAAGTTGCTAAGGCAAATCCTAAGTAAGCGACCTTGAATGGAAGTATTTTTCTAATAGATGTTAAGGACATTAAAACAGAGACATGCTCTTTGGTAGACTTTTATGTTTGATGTTAAGGACATTAATATGGAATGGTTAAGAGATGTGTTGCTTTTTTCTCCATATTCCACACTACTATCATTTGCCTTGGCTCGTAGTAATGCTTTCCATGTATATAAATCCAAATACACAATTTAGTGAGAAATAGTAGACAATATCATAAATACTAAGTCAGGCTTCTATCTTATTTTTTTAACATATATAAACCTTATAAGAGTATTTGCCAAAAGTAAATATAGAAAGTGAGACCAACTGAAATGAAACTCTATTGGCTTGATATCTACCTAAAGAGGTTTGTTTTCTTTGAATTTTTGTGATCCTGACTATTCAAAAGAATTTTAACATTTCAATTGTCAACAATAATAGTGAGATGGTTGTTTAGATTATCAAGGTTAGATTGGGACAAATTTTTCCTTTTCAAATGCTAACAAAGTGTGATAATTTGGAGCTTCAATTTGACCCTAGCCATCAAGTTTTAATGATAAGCAGGTAGGGTAGTGACAATTTTATAATCAAGTGGGAAGCATAAGTATATACATAATATTATATAGACATTGTGGAGCTAGAAGTAGAATGGTTTCTATCAGAAAGATAAAAATCAGCTTGCAATGCTGAAGAAATTAACTATAGTAGTATTTTATATCAAAATGAAGGATTGTTGTGGTTACATTTAAATTTCCTATATATTCTGCAAGCTTAATGCTTTGTTAATTGGTGAAATTCATTGCTTAAATGCATGCCCTACACTTGTTTGGGAACTACATTCCATTTAGGATTGTCATATACATGGAGGTTCAGAAGGCTTGCAAGGAGTACAATAGCAATACACGAATGCTTTAGACATATATGGTGTAACATTCTATGCATGTTAAATAGGTATTAGGCAAACTAATACATGCCTTGAGAGAAGCCATGCCCTAGTTCTATGGGCTTATCTTAATCCCTCTTGAAGCAGGCCTCATATGTTATCTCTTTAACGATCTAGATAGATTTCAGCATCAACTATCCCATTGAAAAGGAATGTTCCTTATGCATCATTTTTTCATTAAAACTTGTACTTATAATCTCTAAAATTCTCAACTCAAAGTCCATCAATGTTTTTAACTCCATCATCCACTTGTATGCAAAATCAAGGAAATTTTACTTGAATAATAATAGCTAAAATTGTGGCTCAAATAGTTGCTCTCTTCTTTTGTACTAACAGGTTTTTATTATCTAATCGAAAAAAATATTTAATACTCCCTTTACTCTTTTACAAATCTGCCAAAATAGTTATGAATGAGGACATTTCAATATCATTTATGATCTTTTGAGATTTAATATTTTCTTTCAAAAGCATTTTCTATTGCTCTGTCTTGAGCTATTTGATTCAAAACGTATTAAATTGAACTTTGCAATTTCTTCCTTTGTCATATAATTTCCCTTTCACAATCTTCATATAGTTCTCTTTGATGTTATTGTACAAATTGCAAGTACTATTAAATCACAAATATGAACCAGTTGATTCCCATTTTGTAATTTATGATGTCTCCTCAACAAAGAAAAACTATCTTTTTAATGACTTTCTTGAGCTTGAGGATTTTGAGATCCTAGAGGCCAACTTGGATAGTCATGAGGTTGAAGGACTTAGGAGAGGCTCTAAACCAGGAGCTTCATCATCAGGACCTGTAGCGTTCTAGCATATCTCTATTTGTAGTAGCAAGCATCATTGGCTGCGTTTGATTTTTTGGAATTTTGTACTTAGTTTATAGGTTGACTTTGTACAGACTATATTGTAATTGAAATTTTATCAACTATAACCATCAATTTATTATTTATGCAATATGAAGTATGCTTTGTGCAATGCAGTGTAATCAACAATATGAATATAAACAACAAAATTCTATTTTCTACAACTCATGTGTTAAAAGTCTATTTTATTTTCTCTCTATATCTCTATGCTATGAAAATGCTCGTAAATTTTTAAAAAGGTAGTTTTTGTCTCTTTTTCTACAATTTTTTAGATTTTTTTTTAATCCAATTTTTTCCTAATTTTTTCACGATTTTTTCTTGATTTTTTTGAAAAAATCTTATACTTTTGGTTTGTCGATTTTTTCCCCAAACGTTTTTTGCTGCTATGGACCTTAACCTTAAACTACTTGGGATCAATTTTGAGCAATGTGGATCTTTCCTTTGATGCATGGATATCAAACTTCTACAATTTTATTTATGATAATCTCTAATATCTACATGCATAAGGATGATGGTATTTATAAACATCTTTGAGAAATTGTCAGATTGCCAAGGTCAAGTTTTTCTAGGCCAACCCCCTTGACAGACTAGATTTATAGCCTTGGGAAAATACTCAAAGATAACATAAAAAAGTGTGTAAATAGCATATTTGCATAATTTGATGCAACAGATTCATTTTAAGCTCCAAATTGAAATGATACTGGATTGATTTTCTCCTTGATCATCCTTGTGAATTAATTGCACATTGAATGTCTTTAAATACCAAAAAACATGTCTCACGAAATTGTATAATGTCATCCTACAATGACTAATAGAAAAGGTTAAGAATTTGAAATTTTGAATTTAAGAATCTAAGTTTTGAGTTCAACCCGAAGTCCTTTAGAATTGAATTTGAGAGCCACAAGATTTATCCAATACAAGGAAATACAAATATTAGGATCAAGAATAGGTGTAGAGGTTTGGGCTAATAATAGGGCCAATATGTAAAAATATATGCAAATGAGGTAGAGACAAGATTGAGTGTACGTGAATATGTTTAAGTAGTAGTAAGGATGGCAGAAAAGGATTGAAGAAGAAGCTCAAATTAGCACAAAAGTGTGTCACTTGTTGATATGTTGAATCATATCAATTCATTCCATCAAAATGGGAACAAATTGAATGGTTATGCAACTTTCACCATTTTATTGTGTCCCTACATTGAGGTGCATTTGAATGTAGCATAAACTTGAATTGCAAAGTATACGTGGAAATTCTTAACCAACATAAAAAGTAAATATTCATATATGAATGGAAGCAAAAAGATGTGGGTCAAAAAAGAGGAAATACTTTCGTGTTGAAAATATTTGACACCCAAGGAAGATATATTTGGTCAAGATTGACACCAAATCCTTGTCAAAAATCTAGTAGCACTAGATATCCGAATGAACTTGAAATTCAATCTCAACAAATTAGATATCAAATTATAATGGATTAGATGTATGTTTGGTATTGAAAACTTTATGTTGATTGATATTGTTGACAACTTTATATTTTTATTTTATTAACAAAATCGATGGATTTTCTAAAGAAAAAGTTTTTCTTTCAAGTATCATTTAAAAAAAATCTAAATTATAGTTTTTAATAATTTGTCAAACATAATTTCAAATTAAATGAAAAATTATAATTGTCTTTTTAATAACTTTTGATTTTGATTTTTTTTAAGTTATATGAGCCCAAACTAGCATCATTCTATACATTAAAAAAAAATCATGTTATGATTATTTTAATCAAATTAAGGGGAACATATATGAAGAGTTTGAGAATTATACCTTAGTCCTATTAAATAATTAATTGAAATAATATATTTGATAAAAAAATATATATATTCATCCCAAGCCTCAACATAAATTTCATTTTTATACAAACTAGCATATATATATATATATATTAAGTATAGAGTAAACAAAAGATACAAATCAAAAGAGTATCAGATCCAACTGTAGTTCAATCACCAACCCCCCTGTACAATTGCAAAAAGTGATTCCCCCAGTTACAAAAAACCAACCCCAGATAATAACAGTATATCAGCCCCACTTATACTAGCCCATTACAAAAATAGCAAAATGGATCATCATCAAAGGATCAAAGTTTCAATATAGACTTGCAAAAAAGTGTCAATAATACATCAAAGTATATTGTCAAACTATGTACAAACTAGCATTATACATCACTTACAAACATTGCAAAATAAAAGGATACGAAGGTGCCAGAAGCAGATAATCATTGATTCTTTAAAGCATCATTTCCTTTACACAGTGCCAACAGAGCTTCAACTGCATTTTGTTCATTAGTGGATGGTTGCACAACTTGATACCTGTTATTTTCCCTCCTATTCTGACCACCTGCAATATCTTGCCTGAAAGCATGAAGGGCCCTCATAAAGACATCAACCCCTGGATGGCCCTCCAACCACATGTGCCCATATCGAGCCTCCATAATATCAATAGTGACCTGTCCATTTTCAAGGTAGTGCCAAAATTTATCCGTAGAAAGCTCCACAATGATATAAACCTACATGACAACATTGTGGAAGATGAGTCTTCTATAAGACTCAGTAAGCACCCATCTTTTCTCTTGAAATTTGTCCTCATTTCTAGCCTTCCATATGGACCAAAGAATAATGGAAGAAAAACATAAATAGAATAATGCAACAATCTTGCCCATTTTTGAATTTTGAAAAAGAATCTTTTCAGGGAGTGGCTGTCTATTAGTGTCCCAAATATCTTGATTATCACAGAACATTTCCTAGATTTCCTTAGCAAAAATGCAATCAAAGAAAATGTGTTTAATCATTCCAGGAGTATATATATATAATTTATTAATAATATATATAAAATATGCCGAGAGATATCCTTCTCAAGGCGTCTATTGCACTTTCATGTGACTAATTCATTATAAAATAGACTCCCCGAGAAGGATATCTCTCGACGTACATTATATATATATATATGCTAGTATCATTCTGAGTGGGACATGGATGACAATATTATTATTGTTAGGGTTAGGATTGGGGTTAGCTTTAGGGTTAGGATTGGGGTTAACATTATGAATAGGGTTATGGTTGGAGATTGTGTTTGGGATTAACATTTTTGATAGGGTTTTGGATAGGGTTAGGGTTAGGATTAGACATAGAATTAGGATGAAGGGTATGGTTAAGGTTAGGGTTAGGGTTAGAGATAGAATTAGGGTTAAGATTGGGCTTTACATTAGTATTGGGATTAGGGTTATGCTTAGATTCTAGGGTTAGTGTTAGTGTTATTATTAGTATTAGTATTCTAGGGTTACATTCAAGGTTATGGTCGAGGGTTAGGGTTAGGGTTAAGGTTAGATGAGAAATGAAGGCTAAGGTTGGGAATAATTTTATTATTGGGAATAGGGTTAGGGTTAGGTTTAGAGATAAAATTAGTATTAGGGTTGGAGTTATTATTAGGGTTAAGTTTAAGAAAATGTTTAGGGTTAAAGTTATGACTATAATTAGAGATAGAATTAGATTTTGATTGGGGTTATCATCACAATTAGGGTTAGGGTTAGGGTTAGACATAGAATTAGGGTGAAGGGTATGGTTAAAGTCAGGGTTAGGGTTAGAGATAGAATCAGGGTTAAGGTTGGGGTTAACGTTAGTATTGGGATTAGGGTTATGCTTAGATTTTAGGGTTAGGATTAGTGTTATTATCAGTATTAGCATTAGCGTTGGGTTCAGGCTTATGGTTGAGGGTTACGGTTAGGGTTAAGGCTAGACAAAAAATGAGGGTTAAGGTTGGGAATAATTTTATTATCAGGAATAGGGTAAGGGTTAGGTTTAGAGATAAAATTGGTATTAGGGTTATGTTTAGGTTATGGGGTTAGGGTTAGTTTTATTATTAGGGTTATCATTAGGGTTATGTTAAGGGTTATGGTTGAGGGTTAGGGTTAGGGTTAAGGTTAGACAAAAAATGAGGATTAAGGTTGGGAATAATTTTACTATTGGGAATAGGGTTAGGGTCAAGTTTAGTGATAAAATTGGCATTAGGGTTGGATTTATTATTAGGGTTAGGATTAGGGTTAAGTTTAGGATAATGCTTACGGTTAAAGTTAAGATTATAATTAGAGATAGAATTATAATTTGGATTGGGGTTATCATCACAATTAGGGTTATTATTAGGAAGAAGGGTAGGGTTAAGGTTAGGCTTAGGGTTAGAGATAATAATAGGGTTAAGATTGGGGTGAGTATTAGTATTGGGGTTAGGGTTAGGGTTAGCATTAAAATTGGTATTTTCATTATAGTTAGGTTTAGGGATATAGATGAGGGGTAGGGTTAAGGTTGGGGTTAGCATATATAAAAAGGGTTAAGTTTAGAAATAGGGTGAGGGTAAGGATTAGGGTTAGATTTAGGTAGGGTTAGTATTAGAGATAATTAGGTTTAGGGTTGGATATAAGATTAGGATTAAGGTTAAGGTTATGATAAGAGATATAATCAAAATTAGGGTTATTGTTAGGGTTACAAATAGAATTTAAATTTGGGTTGGGGTTATCATCACAATTATGATTAGGGTTATGATTAGAGATATAATTAGGTTTATAATTTGGATTAAAATTAGGGTTACAATTATGATTTGAGTTACAGTTAATATTATAGTTAGGATTTTCCAAAATTCTATTCCTATTTCTAAGAAGTTTTTTATGGGTTATAATGTAAATGGGTCTAGTGTTATGGGGAGGAGGGTTTCTTCAAAAGCCCAAAGGCAGGAGAAGGAGAAGAGTTTGGGCTCTAATGGACACAGATGGGTTCCAAAAAAATTTAGGAAGAGTAATCAAGTCAATATCACTCTTCCCAAAGACATGCTTATGCCATAGATTGATGATCTTAAGGAAATTGCGTTAATCTATAAGTTTTGGAAATTTCTCCCAGATCTTGACTTTTTGAAAAATTAGGTCTTTCAAACTTGGGTTGATTCTAACCAAGTTTTCTTTTTAGACAAGGGAGAAGGTTTTTTTTTTGTTATATTTTCAGATAGAGATTCTAGAAATGTTGTTCATAGAAAAAAATCTTGGATGTGTGAATGGCATGGTTTATTTTCAACCATTTGGTCTCCAAATTTTAGCCCTTCTTAGACTAGGGTTCAATTTGTTCAGTTTTGGGTACAATTGCAAGGGCTACCTTTGGAATATAGAGAGGCGAGCATTATTGAGGTCCTAAGCAATCAGATTGGCATTTATCTACATCATGATTCATTTTTCTTTTCTAATCCCTCTCTACCAGTTAGGCTTTGTGTGATTATTGATGTTTCTAAGGTTCTACCAGTGGTTGTTAATATTAAGTCAATTTATGGCTTGTGGAAACAAAATTTGGTTTTTGAGGATCCAAAGAAGTTCTATTTTTTATGTCGTTCACTTATTCATTTCCCCACAAAATGTGTGAATTTGGAGGTCTTGAATTTGTATGGTAATAGGGAGATGAAGAATCTATTAACCCGTTAAATGAGAATTCACTTGTGGTTTTGCCTACATCTGATAAGGAATTGGCATTCTTTTCTACAGTTCTTGATTTATGTGTTAACTAGTATCATTTTTATTAAAGGTACATGTTCTCAGTCAAATTTTTAGGGTTTTCCGTCTACAGATTTGCTTCATTGTGGGTCTTCTATAGCTTCACAGTTGCAGTCTGTAGAAGTTCTTTCTCAGTTGAAGTTTGTAGAAGATTTTGCTTGCACTCACTCCTCTTCAGGGGAAACTGATAATTCTTTCTTAAGTAATCATGATAATGCAACATGTTTATCTTCTGTTGGTTTCCATACTGCATGTTTAGATGTTTCATCTTCTTGTTCTAAGCCCATCATTGTCTCTTTTCTACCTGGATTGGAAAAGTTGTTGCTTTCACCATTGAAAATATTTTTCTCTTCAATTAAGATATTGGTTCCTCAATTTAATTTTGCTAGTATTCAACAATTGAACCAGTGTGCTTCAATGCTCACATTTGGCCTCACCAATAAAAGTGATGAATGATTAAATATTTTTTATGATCAATAATTGGAAGGTGATTATAACTTACAGTCTCATATGTCATCTTTTGATCTTAATGATCATTCTTCCATTTTTCCCTTCGAGGAGGAGCTTGAAAAATTTGTGGATCAGTCTCTAATATCAGTAGGTGAACAATTGATTGATGATATTGCTTCAAAAAAATTTGGGGATGGTGAGGTATCAAATGAATTGGTTTCATTAACTATTTCCTAGTCACATTTATCCCCTTCCTCAAGCAAAAATTCCCCTACTAAAAGGGGTAGGAAATCTTTAGCTATCAAGTTACAAGAACAAATAGAATCAAGTGTACAGTTGGCATTAGATGCTCAAATGGGGTTAGGTTTGAAACAAAAAAGACCAAGGAAATCCTGTTGCTCTCCTAAGTCTCAATGAGATTAATATCTTGGAATGTTAGAGGCTTGAATGCCTCTAACAAAAGAGCCCAAGTCAAGCAACAATTGGATGCTTGTGGGTCAAATTTAGTTGTTCTTCAGGAAAAAAAAATCTATGATGAAGCTTTTGAACTTATTGATAAGAAGTGGAGCAAATGGAAAGCTTCACATTCACCTTCTCAAGGAGCTTTAGGAGGACTCCTAACTCTTTAGAATGCAAAAATAGTTTGCATTAGCAATATCTCATTTGATCATAATTGGAAACTAATGAAGATTAATCATTTTGGTTTATCTTTTTGGCTAATCAATGTTTATGGGACTAATAGTACGGTAGGCAAGAAGATTATGTGGGATACTTTGAAATTGAAGCTTGATAGCATGGGTTCTAAAAAAGCTCTTCTTGTAGGGGATTTTAATGCAGTTGCAAGTTCTCCTAAGAAAAAAGGTGGTATTTGTCCTCCAAAGAAAGTTATGGAGGATTTTGCTGCTTTTATTCAAGATAATGCTTTGGTTGATGTAATTCCACAAAATGGTGGGTATACTTGAACAAATAGGAGAAATAATTTTCTTCAAATTGCAGAGAGATTAGATAGGTTCTTAATTTCTCCGAATTGGGTTGTAAGTGATTATCAATTTCAATCACAAATTTTACCTTTTGTAGCATCTGATCACTTTGCTATTTCACTTGATTTGGTTGCAAATCAAGTTAAGACAAAGTGTCAATCCTCTTTTAAATTTGAGGCGATGTGGTTTAGACATCTGGATCTTATTTTGTTGCTAAAACAATGGTGGTTGAGTGTGCCCTTTGTACATGGTTCTAGAATGTTTCAATTAAGCAAGAAATTATAGTATGTTAAACAACATTTAAAAAGATGGAATCAACATGTTCTTAAAAATGATTTTTTTAAGAAAGAATTCGTCTATAAAAAGTTAGAGGTAGTGAATGAAAATATTATTTCCAATGGTTTGGATAATGCATTATTTGATGAGCAGTGTAAGATACAAGAGAAATGGAAGGAGTTGTTATTGAGAGAGGAGATCTATTAGAGAAAAAAGTCTAGAGAAGTTTGGCTGAAAGATGGTGATAGGAATACAAAAAAAATTCATATCTCAGCACAAATAAAAAAAGCAAAAAGCACTATTTTCTCGATTAAAGATAGTGTGTCAAGTGTTTTGCTTACAAAAGAGTCAGAGATTCAAAATGAAGGAGTTAAGTTGTTTTCTTCTCTTTTATCTGCAACTAACAATGAAAATTCTCTTTTAGCAAGAGAGAGAAGTCCTTCTTCAAGATACTCCTACCCTGGTTTCCCAAGAAGATAATGTTCGGCTGCTGGCCCCTTTCTCGCTTAAGGAAGTAAAAGAAGTGGTTTTTTCCATGTCTCTTGATAAAGCACCGAGTCCTAATGGATTCACTGCCATCTTTTATCAAAAATGTTGGGATTTCATTGGGATTGATATTTTTAATGCATTGGAGGAATCAAGAAAGTTGGGAGGTATGTTGAAAAATGTGACTAATATTGCCATTATACCAAAGATTAAAACTCTTGAGACTTTCTATGATTTTAGGCCTATCTCTTTATGTAACACAATTTATAAAAATTTCACAAAGGCTATTTATCTTTGGTTACATTCTCTGTTGCCATCAATTATTTCTGAGGAACAAGGGGGTTTTGTCCCCAGGAGAGAAACTGCAGAAGGAGCAATTGTTGCCCATGAAACTATGCATTCCATTGTTGAAAATAAAATGTCTGCAATGATTCTTAAACTTGATATGCAGAAGGCATATGATAGGGTAGATTGGACTTTCTTGAAGCAGGTGTTACTAAAGTTTTATTTTTCTTCTAAGTGGTGTAAATGGATAATGGCATGTTTGTCTGGTGCTAAGTTTTCAATTTTATTGAATGGTTTTGCAATGGGATATTTTGGTTCTCCTAAAAGGGTTCGCCAAGGAGATCCATTATCTCCATTTTTTTTTATCATACTGGCTGAAGCTTTGAGTCGGTCATTTATCAAAGCTCATATGTGTGGTCTTATTCAGGGCGTTTCTATTCCAAATACTACTATTTCAGTGACTCATTCTCTCTTTGTTGATGACACTTTGCTTTTTGGTAAAGCTTCTATAAGAGAAGCTTTGCAGATAAAGTCTTTATTGGAAAAGTATACAACAACTTCTAGTCAAAAAGTAAATGAAGGCAAGTCAAAAATATATTTGTTTAATACCAAATCTGATATTGAAAATCGAATTGTCAATATTTTTGGCTTTCAGCATGCTTCTTTGCCTTGTAAATATTTAGGCATTCCTTTCTTTTCTGGACAGAATAAAGTTAATTATTGGCAAAAAATAATTCAAACTATTCAATCTAGAATTCTAGCATGGAAAAGTAGATGGTTATCTTTATCAGGGAGAATACTATTGGTAAAATATGTATTATCATCAATCCCTAACTACTTTATGGCTTGTCTAAAAGCTCCAAAATCCATCATTTCACAAATTTAAAAGTTGATCAGGAAATTTTTATGGTCTAGTAATCTGGATAACAAAAATAAAATTCCCCTCATTTCGTTGGAAACAATGTGTCTTGAGAAATTAAAAGGTGGTGCAGGCCTGGACAATTTATTAGATCAAAATTTGGCTCTTGGAGCTAAAATGGTATGGTGAATGTATGCTAAACCTACAATTAAGTGGTGTCACATTATGCAGTGTAAATATTTAGATAGTTATTGTCCTTCCAGAATTTTTACTGTTGCAAATCCAACTTTAGGGTTTGCAATGTGGAATTTTTTGATTTCATGTAGGAAAGTTATCTTACCTCATCTAACTTGGGAAGTGAATGATGGCAATGATGCTTTATTTTGGAAATATTCTTGGAATGGACACCTGAATCTAGCAGTAGATTATAATTTTGGTAACACTGCAATTTTTTTGTACCAAGCTTGGGGTTCAAAAGTAAAAGATTATGTCCAAAGTGTAGATTTAGTGTCTAGAAAAGTCAAGTGGAAAGACTTTTCGCAAGAGCCAATTGATGAGGATCATAAAGTTCAAATTTCATCTATTCTACAAGATAGGGTAGTTTATTTTTCATCTCAACCAGATACAATAATTTGTTCTAATGCAAAATCAAGTTGCTATACTGTTAAAGAGGGGTATAAATCTCTCACAAGTATCCTGTCAAGTATCACAACAAAGAGCTTATCAGTTTTGTTGGAATTCAAAAGTGTTGCCAAAAGCAGGTTGCTTTGCTTGGCTTGCAATTCAAGGTAAAATTCTAACAAGTGACAAGCTGGTGAAATTAAACATAACTGCTTCCTTTAAATGTGTGTTTTGCAATCAAGAATTTGAAAATTTCAATCACCTATTTCTTTTGTGCTCAGTAGCACAGATTTGTTGGCTATTTTTAGTGGAAAAAATGAATTGGATAACAATTTTTCCTAACACTATTTGGAATTTATTTGCTTCTTGGCCACAGTTGTATAGTACATCATTTTTTGCAAGTATTTGGTGTATTATACTTTCCTCAGTTTTATGGGCTATTTGGTGGGAAAGGAATAGAATTATTTTTAGGAAAGAGAAATTGAACATTGATCAAATGTTAATACTATTGGAAAGGTCATTTTTTGAAACAGTAAATTCTTATGTGTACAAAATAAAGCATGTTGGCTCTCTTTTTTTTGCTTGGGATTCAAGTTTGTTGTCCTCATGGTCTTTATTATCTTTGGCATTTAAAGGTAATCTTCATCACCATGTTCCAAAGGTAAATAGAGATCTTATTGTCTGGTCTCCTCCTCCTTTAGGTGTTTTTAAGTTGAATATAGATGGAGCATCTAGAGGAAATCCAAGTTTATCTGGGGCTGGGGTGGTCATACGTGATTATAAAGGCTTAGTGTTATGTGCAAAGTCTTATAAATTGCTTCTAGAAACTAATAATGTGGTTAAGGCTCAAGCTCTATTGTTTGGATTGAAGTTAGTTTTTAGCTTCAATGTGGTTCCGTACAAATGAGGTGGCCCTTTTGACATAATTGATTATACAGTAATGGGTACACAATGTTTTGAGTTATCAGTTTCACATGAATGAAACTGGAGATGATATAAGATTGCTTTGAGGTTGCCAATTGATGTACACATTCAAAAATGTGAATCAGCCTGTTCGTATTTTTGAGTGCATTTAGTGGAATATGGATTTTATAGATTACACTTGTAGTACACATGGATATATATACCAGTCCTTTCAGAGGACGTGAAAACATGAGAAAGGTCTACAGAGTGTAGTTTCCAGTACAAAGATGGGAGAGGCCATTTTCAGGAAGGTTAGAAGAGCCTCAGTTGCAATTTTTTTTTAAGCTCAGGTGTCCTTGTGATTACAGGTGTCTCAAAAGTGTTATTGGGAAATAAGTTCTCCATCCAAAAACAAGGAGGTTGATTTATTCATCAAATATTTTGTCAATTTTTATATCTAACTTGTTGGATATGTTGCAGTGTTTAGATTCTGTGAATTTAATTGCAGAAAAAATGGAACTAATGAAGTGTTTTTGCAGAATGAAGCTCTTGAAGAATGTGCTCAAAAATATGTTTTTGGTATGGGGGAGGGTTATGTGGGTGGAATATTTACACCACATTTCTTACCTCATAATAAGCCTTTTGTTAATGTCTATGATGCATTCAAGAAATCTTCGGAGCTGTCTGGCCCAATTCATCTTAACAGGGCTTTGGCAAGATATAATATTCATGTGGGTACGGAAATGTTGGAGTGTTTTAGAGAAAATTATCATTATGTTTCTTTTCTGCTTTACCATAATTGTATTCATGCAACATCTTCAGGTTTACAATGTCAACCGACAATGCAAGGGAGTGTGCAGAATATGTATCAAAATCGGCCATTACCAGAAGTTCCAGACATGAATGTTGCTATAAATTTTGGGGAAGATCAGGGTGTGTAAGGGGAGAATTTGGTTGAGCAAATGCAGATTGAGGAATAAGTATATTATTTGGTGTCTGGAAAAATTTTGCTTCAATTTTGGCTGATTTTTTGAAAACTTTTAAGAAAGTTAGGCAACCTGTGAAGGATCTTGGGTATTTTATAAAAAATGAGGCTGCAACAGTGATGTAATAGGGGGTTGGTAGTTTTGTAAATATGTAAATCTGGTAGTAACAAATTGTCAATGCTAATATATCATGTAGATATATAATAGCATAGAATATGATATGCAAGATCTGATGTAAATATTTGAGTTTTATGCTCAAATTATGTAATTTTTTTCTTTTAAGGGCTATAACCGGGGGTTTTCTTTGGATTCTTTCCTACCAGTATGCCCTTTGAATCCAAGATATGTACATTATAATTATAAATAATATATTATAGTGGCTCGTCCGCTTTTGTCTAAAAAAATATATATATTATAGTTAGGATTACAGTTCAAATTAGAGTTATGCATACAAATATAGATAGTTTTAGTGTTACACTTATTGTTTATGTTAGAATGTTATACAAAATAGTAAATATATAGATATTATTAATAAATAATTCCTTATCTCAATTATTATATCAAATTTTGAAAAACAAAAGGGTGATGCATTAAGTAATTATTATTTAAAATTGAATATAAAGTACAAATATTTATAATAATGAAAAAAATCATGTTGTTTAGCATTAGGGATAGGATTAGGGTTAGGGCTAAGCTTAGGGATAGGATTAGAGTTAAGGGTAGTGTTACAGGTAGGTTTATGATTAGGGTTAGGGTTTTCAATAAGATTTGATATAGTAATAAGGTTGCAATTAGGGTTAGGGTTAGGATTAGGGAAAGTGTTACAATTAAAAATAGAACTAGGGTAAGCATTAGGGTTTGGGTTACAATTAAAAATACAAGTAGGGTTAATATTAGGATTAGGATTAGGGTTAGGGTTAATTTTAGGGTTAGGGTTACAATTAGGGGTTGGATTAGGGTTACAATTAAAATTAGCATTAGTCTTAGAATTAGGTTTAATGTTAGGGTTAGATATAGAATTAAATCATAATTTTAACCTTAGAGATAACCTTAATGCAATTTTACTAATACCATAATCACCACCCACAAGCGCCACATATTCATAGTTAACATCTTCAAAATACCAAACCAAGCTCTTGACTTTCTTTACGATATGATTCTATCTCATTGTGTTTTATTTGCTTACCCTTATGGAAAAATTCAGTTTTGAGATTCTAACAAAGTCAATTATAAACAAGAGGCTCTAAATAGAGTAAAATTCTTAAGTGGTTGAAGAGGTTAAATATTATATTGGGAGTACTTAATACGCCCATTTATCTTCATGAGGGTGCAGACGAGCACATGCACTGTGTACATAGGGATATTCAGCCATAGAACATTGTTCCCGCCGACAAATTCAATGCAAAAGAACAATACAATATTTATGGTTTCCTAAGGATATAGTTCTACAAAAATTCTTAAATGGATGTGTTGATGCCAAAAATTGACAAGGTAACAACCTTATGGGAAACTCAGTTAATGGGGGGACCAATTGTGCTAAACTAAGTGACCTTCGAGTTTTTAAAGAAGTCAAATTCTTCTGTAATTGGGATTTTGGAATGGGAAAAGGAACCAGATATAAAAAAAATAAAGATATAACTAAGGTGATGCACCAAGATGTAGATGTAGGCATGGTAAATCTATCTTTTGGATGAGATTTAAGGTCCCATTCAGCAATTTGCTAAGTCCCAGAATAAAAGAAATCAAAGATGAAAACATGAATAATTTATCCAATAACATAAAATAACTCCCATACACATTTAATGAAAAGAAGATTCAAAGACATGATCTAAATCAACAAACTTATATTGAAATCATATAAGTTCTACAAATAAACTATTCAGTACAGTAATGGCATAGTATAATGTTTTGTCAAATAGCTAAGAAAACATAAAGGCTGAATAATGGCGCAGTCTGTGAGTCTTATACAATAATCTAAAAACAGTACAAAAGCCTTGGTGTCTTTCACAATTTTTTTGTATGTTCCGAACTCATTTTTGGAAGGAAGAAGCAATATATATAGAAAAATAATCCCATCACCTAGTGAGCCAGTAATAGAAAATATTCCTTCACCACGAGCAATGATTCCCAGAGCAATGATTTCCTAAGGCCATTGCAAAAAAAAAAGATTTGAGCCATAGAACGTAGTCACCTTTGAGCTAGATGCATCTCCTCAAAATGATGGTGGTGATCCTAGTGTGGAAGCAACAGAATTTTGTGAAAACATGTGTTACTCAATCATGAAGTCAGTTAGGAAATGTGGCGATAGGTCGGGGGTATGTGGTTCATTCCTCCCTCCTTGCGATGAAAACCCGCGTGGGGAAGACACGTGGAGAAGTCCTTGCTACCGGGGCTAACTGTGGGGTCCACCAAAAAGTCTACGTGGATCGATGCTACATGGCATGCGAACAAGGCTCATTCGGGAAGAAAAAGGAAGGAGTGTTCAAATTCCTGCACTACTGACATGTGGAAGCATGGTGGGGCACATCGAATAAACAAAAGAGGGAATCCTTGTGAAGAGCACTTGGCAGACACGTGGCGACAGCAAGCAAATCTTTTCAAAAAGGGGCTCGAGGATATTCAAATGTATGGGGCATGGGCCAGACTTAGTAAAATACAAATAACCTGAAGGGAGCTTGAGGAATTTCATATCCACAACTTTTGGCGACTACTAGAGGCGTTTCACCTGCGGAACGAAGAACCTAAAAATTTTGGTTTGAAGACCAAAGCCTTAGCCATTGGGTGACATAATCAAATCTTAGAGAGAGCGGTCTATAGAGGTAGCCAATCAGCCTTGGATGGCATTGATATGTCACGTAGATTCTCTTGTGCTTCGTGTAGATCGATCACTTCCTTGAATGGCAACATTATGGATATCCTAGCCCTAGACTTGAGTTGAAAAAGCATTCATGCTATCTAATGAGTGACGCCTTCAATATCCTTTGTAGTAGGGGGTTGACTTAAGCTCTGAAAAGCGGATATGTCCTGTTGCTTCTCCTCAATCTTTGTTGCAATATACTCTACTGTAGCCACCGAATCATTGGAAATAAATGGGGAGGGTAGGTCCATCTTAGTTAGCTGGGAGATTTTTTTACACATGTTCATAGTTTAGCCCATTATGGCAGCACACTCGCTAGCATGGAGGATGGATGCATCACAATGGATGAACTCTTTGTATTTTTTGGCAACTGACTTCCGGTCCTTGATCCCCACGCTCACTAAGTCCTCATTTGGCACCGTGTATAGTTTATCTAACAACTTTTTTTCCTCAGGAACTTTCTCCACGATGAATTATGGGAATCGCTCAATCGTTTCGCGAACTTCCCTGCCTAAATTGTTGCCTCCACCATGAACTGGAGCATCAACTGAAGAGTCAGGTAGAAGGCCTTGACCTTTTCCCAGTATGAAATATATAGTCGCTGAGCTACTTGAAGGAGGTCCGACTAGGCAGCAAGGGGTTGGGGAGTATTCTTCAAAAAGGAAATTTTTGCATCCCTCGACCTGACGTCCTATGTTAGTTTTACAATCTTCCTGTCCATAGTGGAAATTTGATCCTACAGGGCTCTTGACTCAACAAGCCATTTTTCTTCGGCCTCACTTCTATTTTTTTATTCCCTTTCGATGGAAAGCTTCACCTCTTGGATTTCCTTCTCAAATTGAGTCTATCAGCCTTGAAAATTAGTTTCCTTCTACTATGTTAGTTGCTCTAATTGAGGGCATTGCTGGTGAAATTATTCTTTTTTTTTGTTGCATCTCCTGCCCCACCCGAGCCAACTGGTCATATAATTCTTGGTTTTTCTGCTACAGCTCAACGACCAGGTTGGAATATTGAGCTTGGAATTTTGAAAATTTCCCTTGGAGTATGCCTGCTCTGCCTCTGCTTGCTATGACAAGTGTGCAAATTTGGAATCCTTTGCCTTGTCCTTCGCCCATAGGGCTTCAATCCTTTCCTTAACATTTTTTAGCTCCTCTTCCTTCTTCTTCAGTTGGTGACCAGACTTAAGGAAGTTAGTGGTCACCACTCGCTTTATCTCCTCCATGAGCTCAACTTTATCTTGCGGTCGGGCTATGCTTAGATCAAGTCCCATAACATAGATGTTGTAATCCTCGAGTCACATCTCCCCTTGTGGTTTGATGACGGTTGGATGCATGGTTGCAAAATGCAGCAATTGTTGAGCCTCATTGAAAAGTGTTTGCACTTTCGGCTCTACCGGCCTTTTAGCATCCTTGTCCCTTTGCTTTTGGATCCTGAGAGCCTGTTCTTGTTTTGTTTTATCTCCCTCTGACAAAAATTATGTTGGCGACCTAATGAGCTCGCTCACAAAGGGTGCACCATGAGGAAGATAAAAAGGGAATGAGAGAGTAGTTGTTCCGATCGATTTCTTCCTCGGAAGAGAGATTTTTAGTGGGGAGAATGGGGGAATATGTCAAGGCCCAGTCTGTGAAGCGGCGGAAGGACTCATGAGAAGTGGTGGCGATAGTGGAGACATGGCGGATTCCATTTGTTGGGCGAACGAGGTTGGGGCCGATACAGCAGTAGCAAGAGGGGTATCAATGATGGTTGCGGATTGGGCTCTAACAAATGGTGGAAAGGACCATAGAGGAGTAAAGGTTGATTGTCCCACTTGGGAGAATTGGAAGAAACCTCCCGTGACCATTGCAGCAGAAGTAGAAAAAGAAGGGCTGACACTTGAAGTGATGGGTGACGCAGAGACAGCAGGAGGAACCAAAGATTGTGAAGCAAGAAAAGAGGGAGTGAAAGATACCTGTGGTGAAGATGATTGTGATCCCTGGCTCATTGTGGGCTCCTGTGAACCCTCTCTAGAAGCTGCATCTATGTGTTGCCTTTTTTCAGGTGGGGATTCGCCCACCTCTATGGCCTTCGACTGTTGTTTTCGGGTTATCCTAGATCTTTTCATGGCCCAAGTGTGAGTATGCAAGGCTCCCAAACATGATATATTCACCCGCACATTTGAAGAATCCTTGCTAGGTTGCCTTGCTACTTGTCCAATTTTTTGCGCTGAGGCTGCCTGCACTTCCTTTTCTTTCTCCTTCCCCTTCCCTATATATTTTCTAACCTCCTCCGAATCAACATCCTCATCACCGTTTGCGTCAATATCCTCATGCTCATTGTTCCACAAAGTATCAAATATGTCATCTGTCTCTATGTCTTGATAAGGGGTATCAAGGCATTGGATCTATTGATGGTAAACCCAGAAATCCCTAATCATGTCCTCACTCTAGTTGAAATTCTATACCAAATCATTATGAAGGGTGGCCCCTATTTGGCGCTTCTCATTATACTTCACCAAAGGGAAGTAGAACTTAATCCATGGAAGCCTCCTATCCTCTATGGGAATGTGAACCAGGTCTACCAATAGATCATCCTATTCCTCCAGGGGACTCTGCTGCTTTTCCCAATAAGGTCGAGGGCTGTGAGTTACCTTGATGAATGCATTTGGTAAGTCATTGTAGGGGTTGTACTACCATTTTTCACAAATCAACACTAGCCCCAAATGAGCTATCTTTACTTCAAGTAGCTTATGTTTTTGCTTTTTCTCCATTACCACTGTTTTGAAAGTCAGTGGACAATAGAAAAAACATTTCTTTCCCTTTCCTCCAAAAAAATTATTATCAATAATTTCCGCCTGTTGGAACATCTCAAGGGCCAACACCCTATTTGTGACGCATTATGGGAGCCAGAATGGCTCCTCGGTAAAGCCACACATTCAAATGAATGTGAAATACCTCTCGAGAAACTAGTCGCATTTAGGAGAGAAACTCTGCATCCAACCCGTTTAGTCAGTGGAAAGCTAATAAAGATTTCTATCTTCACTCAAGTCTTACAAAATTGGAGTCAAGAAATACTCCAAAAATGCATAATAATCATGTGTTGTGGAAAGGAGGGGAGTCCATACAGAAACTGGATTTTTGAATCCCTTCTCATTAAAAATAGATAACCTCATCCTTTTATTAAAAAATTTAGGATTTTGGTGTAAAAACATATGA
Source organism: Sequoia sempervirens (assembly GCA_007258455.2). NCBI lineage: Eukaryota > Viridiplantae > Streptophyta > Pinopsida > Cupressales > Cupressaceae > Sequoia > Sequoia sempervirens. The sequence goes on from VDFB02193867.1 coordinate 358,056,475, forward strand.
GCAAGGAGAGAAGGAAACTTGAACTTATGCTGCATGTGATAATCCTTGATTTGGCTCATCATTTCATGGTAGATGACTTTTGCGAAGTCATACCAAAATAAGGATTGTTGCCTATGCAACTAAAACCTTAGACCCAATTGAAACTCATGCATGAACTTGTCCTCGTCCATGCTACAAGCAAACACCATCATAGAGAAGGCATCCTGCATATCCTGTTTGAAAGCGATCTGCGCGACTGGAATTTGTGGCGGCTTGTTGAAATCTTCCTAGGGCCTTTGGGTTCCCTGATTATAAAATTCCATAGCATGGTCTCTGGTTCTCCATATTTTCTCCCCCTTTTCTGGAGTGAATGACTCCATCTTTTCCACTTTAGAATTTTTTACAAGGATGTATAGCATGCTCCAGATAGCTTCTACGCTAATGTTAACTCTCAGCTCCCGAACCTCAATGGTGTTGGTATCCGGGTTGAAATGTTCAATGCCCTCATGAATGAGCTATGGGTAGTAATGCACAAAGGAAACCATATACTACAAAGGACTGTTGAACCATAGCTTGTACGCCAATTTACGTTTTCTAGTAGCCACTTTCATTCTTTTGCAAGCTCCTTCCCTAAGATTCTTAGGGTTAGTTCTGAGAATGAGATCCTAAATGTTATCCCATTCTTCTTTTATCTGAGACTAGTCCCTATGAGTTTTCTTCTTTTCTGGAACTCGCGCATGAATCCACTTTGGTTTTTCTGGCATCCCAGGTGATGCGTAAGAGATGTCATCAAAAATCTTGGTGACTGGTGCTGCTCGTATGGCATCAAAAAAGCTTTGGGTTTCCTCAACTTGCGCTTCCATCTAAGGATCTTCGGCCATTTCGGGATACTGTGGATTTATGCGATGTTCAAATCTTCTGCAATTTAGTTCATCTCTTTGGAACTTCTATACTCAAAACTCTTTGCACTAGATAGTGTATTCAGGAAGCTTTTTACAATGCTTTCCTTTCACATGCAATACTTAGCTATTTCTTTCTTGGAGTGGTAGACAATGGTTGCCTTTTAGCATTAAATTCGGCATGTATCGCCAACTCCTTTTCTCATGCGAAATGAATTTCTTTCCATTTTGAAAAGACAATAATTCATAATGACATTTAACATTTAGTCATTATGTCCTACAACATGATTTTCCTAGGAAATTGAGCCGACAATTGAAGGCATTTCTAAGCCTTCGCATGCTTTGGCAATTAATATCTCAAAGAGAATAATTAAGCCAAAAGTGCAATAAGTACTTGAAAAGATTTGATTTCATCCTTGGAGTTTGAAAAATTCCTGCAACATGACACATCAACACCTGACTATATGGACGATTACTTGGGACTGCGACCAATTTGCGCTACTTAATTACCTCTTATTAATTTTGCACGCAACAATTCGTACACGACAGATGCAATTGGGTGGAAAATTCGAGCTGACTCTTGGTGGTATTTTTGAGTTAGCACTCGATTATCATCATGCTTATGACACGTAGATACCTCAGATATTTCTATAAATAGACCTCAAGACAACAACAAAATCACACTTAGCAATTGGGAAGAATTGGTATTGGTAGTTAGGTAGAATTAGCATTAGGTGGTTGGGTAGAACTAGCACCATGAATACTCCAATTAGGTTGGTTAGCAATAAATCACAGACGACCTTCCTAGGTGAAATCTCTAACAGGCCCTTGAAAAGAATGACAAAGAACAAGCACTCATTGGCTATTCTAGCAATGAAGTGGGTGTTCTAGGTTGGGACTGTGTAGAGTATGAAGATAAGTATAGAGTCAATACTGACGTCTGCTCTCACTTTGTTGCATCTTTTCTTGATATACAGTTTCCTAAGCAAATGACCTAATGCTGGAAATCTTCTCGAAGCAGTACCTTTGCGACCTTGCAGAGATTGTGTAAAATGCGGTGTATGGCCTAGGTATTCCAACAACGAGCGACCTCTGTAAGCATATTGAAGAAGACGCAGTGGTGTTGTGGGTTCCATTTCTAAGTGGATTTTGCATTCTATCACAAGAACAACATCGCTAGAGGGTCACTCGTGCCTATCACTTTTTGTTGCATTGCTATAATTTGGTGCTTTTCTATGGCATAGAGTGGTACATTGACTTCAGGGACTTGGTATATCCCCCACCATTGGTCGTTGTTGTTGTTGATGCTCCTGTTGATCCTGTCGATGAAGTTGTTCTAGATGCTATTGTCGATGACATTCCTGTTGTTGTTGTTAAAGACCCAACACTTTTCATATGTTTTAAGAATCAATTTATTTTTTGTATATATGCCTAGACAAGGCTTTTACCATATATATAACTACATAATATATAGATATACTTTAAAAGTATGGTCTCAGAGCCATTTTGGAGGTGTAAAACCGAAGAATATTATATTATCAAATGAATAAACTTTTATCAATTTTTTTTTCCTTTTGCTTCTTGCAATTCTGCAATATGGTTTCACTTTTCTTTGTTTCTTTGAGTACCTTTTCAATTTCGCACATGGGTTTATTTTCAATTTTTTGCATATGGCTTCACTTTCAATTTTTTGCATATGGGTTCACTTTCAATTTTCCACATATGGGTTCATTTCTCTACTTCATGGGTTGCTTGGAAATACTGACCGAACAAAAGAACACAAAGGAAAATTAATTACAATACTTACATATTTACACGGATAGAACAATTAATAAGGCTTAATTGAACAATTTGAGGTGGATTTCGTTAACCAGAATCCCCAATGCCTCTTTCTCCATATTTTCTAATTCGAATGTGTTGTGTTGCTTGCATTGAATTATTCTAAAAGGGCCTTCCCACAGACTATTGAATTTTCCATGTTGTCCAGGCTTCACGGCCCTCTCATTGAACTTTAGCACCAGGTCTCCACATTTGAGGCCTTGTTCTGAGGTTTTCTTGTCGAACCATTTTTTAACCACCTATTGGCAGTTAGACATGGTTGTTAGAGCCTTTTCTCTTTTTTCTTGTACTTCCAGTAACTTGGCCAACCAAACCTCCATGGCTCTATTTTCTTCAACCTCTAGGGATTTGAGCAACTATAGCACAAGAATCTCCATGGAGATGGGAAATAACGCTTCTTTTCCATACATTAGCTCATACGACGAAGTCTTGAGAACTTGCTTAGGGGTTATGCAATCTTCCCATAGTGCTACCCGAAATTTCTTGTGCCACTCTTGATGTTCTGACCTGATTCTTTTAATGAGTTGGACTAAATTTTATTAGTCGACTCGACCAGGCCATTCCCCTGCGAGTAGTAATTTGATGACGTTTTTAAGAATATGCCATGCACGAGTGTGAATTGAAATACCTTAGAACCCATGAAATCCTTAGCATTGTCAGAGATGATGGTCTTTGGTGGGCCAAATCTAGTTACCAGTCCCTCAAGGAAGTCCACAATCTCCACCTTTGTTGCATTCTTCAGAGGCATGGCCTCAATCCACCTAGTAAAGTAGTCTGTAGTGGTAAGGATCCATTTGTGTCTGACACTGGAGGTGGGATTAATCATCCTGAAAAAATCAAGGCCCCATTGTGCAAAAGGTTTGTCAACCACTATCGGGTTGAGAGGCATTGTGGATTTTTTCCTCCTTGGTGCAAAGAATTGTAATTCCTTGCAGGCCTTAACCAAAGAGTGTGAGTCATTGAATAGCGTAGGCCAAAAGTATCTGGTGCACATGATTTTGATGGCGATGGTCTTCATAGAGAAGTGTTCGCCCACGGGACTACTGTGGAAATTGTCAAGAATTCTCTTTGTCTGCTCTGTGGTGAAACACCTTAGTAGAACGTCATTGAAGTTCCTTTTAAAAACGACCCCTTTGATAAGCTCATATCTGTTGTTTTGCAGTCTATAGAATCTTCTCTTCTAAGAAAGAAGGCCCAACGGATATTTTATGGTATGCATGAATCTTACTCTATCTGCTAGCCAGTAGCCTTCACACTCAGGTTCATTTGTTAAAACAAGTTTGGGTTGCTCCTCTTCAGTTTCCATTTCTTCATCATGCGCCAAATACTCACACAGTCTTCTTCCTCAGACGGTCTTTGTGGGCTTGACCTCAATATCATATTCAAGGATCTTGGTGATCCAATTATCCCTCTTTTTGATGATTTCTCCTTCCATGATATACTCACGCACACTGGAATGCGTGACATAAACAACCACCTTGTTGCAAGATATTAGGTTTCAAAACTTCTTGAGTCCCTTAACAACGGAGAATGCTTTCCTCTCCAAAAAGTTGTAGTTTGTCTCATAATCTTTTAAGGTCTGGGAGTGGAATGATATCAGATGTTCTCCCTTTCCTTCATCATCCTTTTGGGTTAAGATAGTAGCGATGCTGGTTTTTCTATTGATTACATACATTATGAAGTCCTTTGATAGGTCTATATTTACCAACATAGGAGCTAAAGAAATAGTATCTTTAACCTTCTCAAAGGCTTTTCTAGCTTCCTTTGTCCACTTGAATAATTGATCCTTTTTTAGGATTAGGGTGATAGGTCTAATTATTCCTACAAAATCAAAAATGAATTTTCTCACAAAATTTATCTTTCCCCAAAAGGACTGAACTCCCTTTCTTGTTGACTGGAAGGGGAAGTTCCCTAATTTCTTTCACCCATTTAGGATCAATTGCAATTCCATATTTGGACACTACATGTCCCAATAGTTTTCCTTGCGACACTCCGAAGACACATTTTTTTGGGTTAAGAGATATCCTGAACTCCTGACATTTTTTGAAAACCATTTTTAGATGATCAAAGTGATCATCCTTAGATTTGGAGAATATAGTTAGATCATCCAAATAGATTAAGATAATCTTATTGATCAATTCCCTAAAATCAATATCCATTGCCTGATGGAAGGTGGCTCCCACGTTTGAGAGGCCGAAAGGAATTTTTGCATATGTAAACATTCCCAACTTGGTAGTGAATATTGTTTTTTGTTGGTCCTTTTCTTTGACTCGGATCTGGTTGTAACCAGAGAAGTCGTCTAGTAGAGAAAACATCTCTAACCCTACCACTATTTGTAAGATAGACTATGGAAGGAAAGGGGTAATGGTCCTTCAGGGATGCTCTGTTCAAGTCCCAAAAGTCAATACATAGGTGGATATCTCCATTCTTCTTTCAGACTAGAACCAGGTTGGATACCCATGTACTATGTTTGATCGAGAAAATGATTTGGGACTGAATTAGCTTTGTCAGCTCTTGCGCCATCAAGGCATCAATCTTCAAATTTACCAACCTCTACTTCTCGTGGATAGGTTTTGCTCCTTTCGTCAGCTCTATAGTATGTTGGATGATTTCAGGGTCATATCCCTTGAGGTCATCATATGACCAGGCCACTATTACTTCATATTTCTCATAGAAATAGATGAGTCTATATTTATCATGATGTGGGACATCTTTCCCAACTTTAAGTTTCCTTCCATCTCTGACCTGAAGGTCTACATAGTTGCTTTTTTTCACAACAAACTTCCTCTTGTCATTTATTGCATCATCACAATTGAATATATTTTCAAGAGCGACCAGTCCCTTTGGAAGCTTGTTGGACTTTAGCTGAATGATTTGTCCATCGTAGGCCTCGACAATCTTCGGTTGGAGTTGCTCGGTGAACTCTCCCGATTGCTAGATGAATGAGGCAATATGCTCATCACTTTCAAACACTTGCCATCTTTGATCATTATCTGGAATTTTGAGTCAGAAAATCACTCATACAGAGTGTATGTTATGGATTAGGTCAGAAGCAGGATCAAATTGAGATCTGATTGCTGCCATGCGATCCACATCTTTATTTTTCTCTCTGGGAACTGTTTGGATATTGAAGGCTTCAAAGCCCTTGATAAGGTCCTAGACTCTATGTCTATAGGATATCATGTGGACATTCTTAGCTGTGGAAATCCCTCATACTTGATTGACCACTAGTTCAGAGTCTTTGAACACCATTATTTGCTTGATGCCCATCCGCTTTGCAAGGCTTAGACCTTGCACTAGGCCTTCATATTCAACTTCATTTTTTGAATAAGCAAACTGGAAGTAGAAGGACCAAGGTGTCTTTTTATTGGATGGGGATGTAAAACATATCCCAGCTCATGCACCAACTTTGCATCTTGCTCCATCAAAGTGCAACGTCCATAGCTCTGAGGCTTGACCGATCTTGAGTTCCTTCATAACCTTCAGAAGCACTTAATCTTCATCATATATGACATAGGTCCCCATCTCGGTGGCATGATAGTTGTTGAAAGGATCGGTGTCTATATATTCACTCAAGAGGACTTCCTTAGACTCTGTCTGATCTCCGGTCACTTTTTCATCCTCTAGTAGCTCGGTACAGTACATTTCCTCTTTGGTGAAAGAGGTATGAGTGGCTTCAAAGTTGATCATGGCTTCATCGACCACATGTTCTAAATGTAGAGGTTCAAATATTATTTTCATTTTAGCTCCATGCTTGGTCCTGAGGATCAAGTATGACCAATCTAAGGAAAGATATCCACCTATCTTTGAAGTGAATTCTTGGGATAAGTAGAGGTCGAACATGGGGGGAACGTCAATGATCATTATATCTTGTGGAACTATGATACTAGGGAAGGAGAATAGAGTCAAAGGAGGTTCTTAATGACACCTACGGTTTCAACCTTGTTCCCATCAAGCTGAATAACCCCTGTTTTTAAAGGTTCATAGCTAAGTCCTAAGGCTTCATCTATTTGGGCATGACTGTGGTGCTAGCACAAGATTCAATCATAGAATTATGCAATAGTTTTTTCCCCACAAGAAGAGTTAGGAAAAAGGGATTTGGTTTCGGCTTACCTTTGACTTCGGTAGAGGCTTCCTCTATACTATTTGTGAGAACTTTGGTAGGAGGTGAAAAATCGACGGCCTTTCCCTTAGGTGATTTCTTCGTTGGCTTAATGATTTCATCTTCCCGAAGGGCTTTCTACAACAATGACTTCTACTCCGGAATAGCTAAGATATCCCAAAGGAACACATTAGCAGAGGATTTTTTTAATTGTTCCACCACATTGAATGGTGGCAGATTTGAAGGCTTCTGTTCCTTAGCCCTGGTTATAACAATTTCTTTTGTGGTTGACATTGTTGTGCAACTGCGAAGGTACTAGGGGTTTGGTCGGAAGTACTTTTGGGTTGCGGGATGACTGGTTCACCCATGAATCCCCTTCTAGAGTGAGTGTTGTAATCAAACTAAACTTGTGGGGCTTTTGATGTGGATGCATCATTTATAAACACCACCTCTTCTTCTTCCATCCATGAGAAGAGAGCATGATCAGGAGCTATATCTTTTTCTTGCTCTAAGGACATCCCTTGCATTTGAGTGGTGAGTACCAAGTTTTCCATTTGGGGAGAGGCATATACATAACCTCCAGGGTCTGACACCATGCCTTGGCTGCACTATTCTGCCACCTTTTGTTGTAGGTTGTCACGCGGGAAGTTTCAGGGCATATGTGTGTTGCCATAGGGGAAGCACCAAGGATTGATGTCATTGACTAAATTACTTTTCCCTGCTGTTAGTTCTCTACTCGAGCTCGGGTGAGCATTCTGCAGTGGAGTAGGTATTGGCACTATTTGACTAGTTTGAGTTTACGAATTTGTGCCCAAGCCTCCTTGGAACTAATTTTTCTGGTAGGAAGATTTTTCGCCTTGATAATTTTGGTAGGTTGGCTTCAGAGGTGCAGACTAGTTCCAATTGATGGTAGTTATTTCATTGTCGATGGTCTGCAACATCCCTTTGACATTGCTCATCTCATCCTTTGAAGAGCCAGATGTGGAAGCAACATTTTGTGGCACGTTTGGATATGTGTACATGGACTAGGGAGGAGCGGACACACTGGTAGATGGAATCTCCTGAACGAGACTAATATCTCAAGGAATATAGGAATAGTGAGCTGAGGTGGCAACTTTCTAGTGTCTATCATATTATTTTCTGCTTTGACCGTGATGTTATATGCATCTGGTAGAGTGGTTCCACCAAGAGACTGTATCATCACTGAAATTTTAGAATTGATAGATTTTAAGTAGAACATGAATGCCAACTCATCCAGTGGGCGAATAGCAGTCTAAATCCTCTACCAAGTTGTGTGGAACCGGGCGTTGAAGTAAGTCATGGATTCACATGGGGCCTGCTTTATGGTTGCTAGTTGATGATATAGCAAAGACCGATCTCCATCATTCAAAAATATTTCGTAGATAAGATCTCTGAGGTGATCCCAGGTACCGATAGTGTTAGCTTGTAGAGTGCAGTACCAATCTAGCGCCTTTCCCTTGAAAGAGGTTACAAGTAGCCTTAGAGCGATGTATTGGGTGGTTATTCCATGCACCAAACACACGTCTGCCACATCTTGCAAGTTTTTTGGATGGTGTTTTCGAGCCATTCCCGATGAATTTTGTTACAACTTTTAAAGCAAAGGCCAGGATGGGGGCCCAAATAGTAGTTGCTACTGGTGCTACAAGGGGGCTTCTGACATCCCATGCCACATAATTTATGTTTGCAATTGGTAACATGGCTAGTGGAGGGATTAGAATGTTCACTGGATGGGTTCTAGTTCGTACTATTACTAGTGGTGGCACTAGCAAGCCAAAGTTATTAGTTGTTTGGGATCTAGTAACAGGTCGATGGCTCATACACCCACTTTAGGTTTAGGTACATTTAAGCAGTCCCACTAGGTGTGCTAGAAAAAGAAACTGTGGATGCCAAAAATTGACAAGGTAACAGCCTTATGGGAAACTCAGTTAATGGGGGTACCAATTGCACTAAACTAAGTGACCTTCGGGTTTTTAAAGAAGTTGGATTCTTCTATAATTAGGGTTTTGGAATGGAAAAAAGAAGAAAATATAAAAAAATAAAGATCTAAATAAGGTGATGCACCAATATGTAGATGTAGGCATGGTAAATCTATCTTTTGGATGAGATTTGAGGGCCCGTTCAACAATCTGCTAGGTCCCAAAATAACAAAAATCAAAGATGAAAACCTGAATAATTTATCCAATAACATAAAATAACTCCCATACAATTGAAAAGAAGAGTCAAAGACATGATCTAAATCAGCAAACTTATATTGAAATCATAGAAGTTTTGCAAATAAAATATTGAGTACAGTAATGGCACAATATAATGTTTTGTCAAATAGCTAAGAAAATAGAAAGGAAAAAAAATGGCACAGTCTGTGAGTCTTATACAATAATATAAAAATAGTACAAAAGGCCTGGTGTCTTTCACAATTTTTCTGTATATTCCAAACTCATTTTCAAAAGGAAGAAGCAATATATATAGAAAAATAATCCCACCACTTGGCAAGCTAGTAACAAAAAATATTCCTTCACCACAAGCAATGATGCCTAGAACAATGATTTCCTAAGGCCATTGCAACAGAAAAATATTTGAGCCATAGAACACAGTCACCTTTGAGCCAGATGCATCTCCTCCATATGATGGTGGTGGTCCTAGTGTGGAAGCAGCAGAATTCCATGCAACATGTGTCACTCAATCATGAAGTCAGTTAGGACACGTGGCGATAGGTCAGGGCCCGTGGTTCATTCCTCCCTCCTTGCGGTGAAAATCCACACAAGGAAGACACGTGGAGAAGTCCTTGCCACCAGAGCTGACTGCGGGGTCTACCAAAAAGTGTACGTGGATCGATGCTACGTGGCACGCGAATATGGCTCATTGGGGAAGTGAAAGGAAGGGGCATTCAAATGCCCGCGCTACTGACATGTGGAAGCATGGTGGGGCATGCCAAAGAAACAAAGGAGGGAATCCTTGTGAAGTGCGTTTGGTAGACACAAGGTGGCAATGGGAAAATCTTTTAAAAAAGGGGCCTGAGGATATTCAAATGTATGGGGCACGGGCCAGACTTAGCAAAATACAAATAACCTGAAGGGAGCTCAAGGAATTTCATATCCACAGGATGTTAAGCCCAATAGATGAAGTACAACTAGAAGTTTGTTTATTTAATTCTAAGAAACCATATAGTATTTATCCACCTCACTTCATATTAAGATGGAGACCAGTCAACATTCTGTCACAGATCTAGGTAGTAGCCATTGACTTACACTTATTCCAATACACACAATCCTAGTATCTACTATTGGTACAAACCATAGATACAATATATAAAGCTCATTGCTTACAAAAATTACAATGCTGTTTAAGGCTAATTTCCTATGGTCTTGTAGGCTAAGGCACACAACCTTAGGGTAAGATACAAGGGAATTGCAGTACTAAGGTGCACAAACCCAGGGCAAGAAACAAATTACAAGGGCCTGATGAGATTCACTATCTTAGAGTAGGATACATGAAGATTTAGGAATTACAACATATGTCAATAATACACTCTACTAACTGAGGTGTTAAAGCTCATTTCTCTTCTCCTTTTCACAACTCACTACTTCAATTCATCTTTTCACATCACCACACACCTCTCACCTCTTGAAACTGAAATTTTCTTGTATTTATATCCTTTGTAAGATCACAAAATACTGATTAGGTCAGCCAAGATAGAAGATAAATAATAAGTCAAACAAGTCAGCCACAAAAACATAATGTGTTCCTATCCAAAAGATAGAGAGGACCAAAAACAATCATTTTAATTCTTCCAATATGATCCCAAGTAAATCACACACTGGCTCACATTAGCCCAAGTTGACAATAAGGAAACGTGTAGATAAAACATGTAGCACATTACCGGTCGGCCCAAAAATACACTTGCAACTAAATTTACTCAATGTGGTTCTCAACAAGATAGTTCAAGACCCAAATAAATCTTGACACAACCTCAAATGCTGGTGTAGACCTCCAAGCATATAGCGCAAGCAAGAACACAAGACCTGTTAGCCAAATATCCATAAATTTCCTAGAAAACCAACTCAACACAATATGTGGTACTGAAGAGATTAATCATTGGCATGTGAACCACAAAGAGATGTTCCATGAGCATCCAACAACACTTCCAAATACTTATTTCAAATTATCATGCTAGCCATCGTAAACCAACTAGAACAAGAATACTCCATCCCAAAAACAAAAAATACACAACCATGAGATAGAACATTAATAAACCAACTTATGGACCACTTCATTAAATGAAAACTGAACTAAGACAATACACAAGCACTGCGAGAACATCCACCAATTCATGGGAGAAAAAACATCAATGCGAAGAAATACAGAGCATTTTCCAAACCATTCTAGACAACCAACAAAACTATCAATACACTACAATTACCAAAAACCTCCTTGGCAACACAGGTGACCAGAAAAGATAGGATTTCAACATCCACAAAACACAACCACTAAATCCCAAACTGCAAGACCATATTCAACAACAAAGAAATGCAAATCATTCTCCTAAATCGTCTTCAAGGCAACTTCTTGAAGAAGAAACTTTCACCAACTCACGGAGACTAGAACTTCCTTGCAACAACACATACTTCCTCAGGAATGATAGGAGAGAGCATAAAACATACTGGAGACCATCAACAACATATCTCTGCCAACAACATTACTTCTAATCCTCATCTTAATGCTTCTAATCCTCATCTTAATATATCATCATGATATCATCTCTTCTGACAACAACCACAAAATATAGCTTTCCTTGATATAAAACAAGGCATGACAACCAACTATGAACATAAACAACATAAAAGGAATGGCATACATCCAATTCCAACCAACCATCATAGATTATCAGCAACATACAACTTAAGGCACCACAACTGGAAGCACTAATGACAACAACATCAATGGCAATCAATGTCAAACAACAATCTCATAGAAATATGTAACAATCTTCCCAAGTGTTGATAACCAACACCAACAAAATCACCAAGGTTGACATCACAAAATTCTCCTCAAGTGTTGACATCAATGACAACCAATGGGCCAACATTTTTTTCTTCTTAATTTCTTAAACCTTTAGGGGAAGTTTTTAAAATTGATGACAGGGTTTTCCAACCTCATATGAATTTTAAAATTATTGTTTATTTAAACTTGATTAGGGAACTACAAGATAGTATTTCCTTCCCACTACATAAAAGATAAGTTTCTTGTATAATTATTGATTTAGGGACATAGTTAATTTTTTCTATAAAAATATGGTAACTTGAGAAATAATATTCCTAAATTAAGGAATAATAAATTAATAATTATAAATCACCTCTATATAAGGACTGCCACTCATTGTTAAGGGTTGTTGACATTTGGATACCAATGAACTATTTAATGTTTAGCATGGGAATCCTTTTGGAAATTATAATCCACTAATCTATTCAAAGTAATAAAGGATCATGCCTATTGTGCTTGAATTATTAAGCTTGAATTATGTCAACCTTGATAGTGGTTTGTTTACTTTATCTTCTTCAAGAGTGAATAACTTGGATAGATCAATCTTATTGTGTTTGCAATAGAGTTATGTATTGAATTTGTGCATGGAATATGGTGGCTCAAATGTATTCAATTTGAAAATATTTACATTGTGATTTTCCTTAGACTCTTGTACTTATGTTTTGGATGATTGTGTGATTTATTAGTCATTACAATATTGGTTTCTTTGATTTCATCAGATCATTCAACGCAAATAAATAAATTTTAACGTATCATTTTCCATTCATTTTATTGTTCTTTCATTTTTTAGTTTATTTCTCAAAACCCTAACCTCTTTTAATATTTTTTAGCTCGATATCTTTAGGATAGATTTAGATAGATTAGTTTAAACTTTAAGGTATATTTAGGATATATTAGTTTAATTTTTATAGTAGATTTATATTAGATTAGGCTAGTATAGAGTAGGCTAGATAGGTAGTTTCCCACATGGGATTCAAATATTTAATTTCCATTTTTTATATCTAAAGTATATGATTGTATATATCTATCTAGATTTGATTGTACTAGAAAAGGTCCCTTGTTAAAAATGATTAAATAGATCACATATATTTCCAACACAATCAAGAAATGACTAAAAAGGAACCTTGGAGCTGACAACAGAATTAGTGTCTATTTTCTAATTAAAGTTGTTTGTACTAATACCACCATCAAAACTATATTTAAGGAATTTTTTAATATTTACCATACCATTGAGAAAAGGATAATATGATAATATAATAAATGGTAAAATAGTTCAAATAGAATCAATAAATGACTTTATGAGGATTTTTCCCTAATGATAGATTGACACAAGTTTAAATGATTTAATCATAGTTTTATATTTCTTGTTCAAAATAAAATTTCACCTTAAAATTAAATAAAATATTAAAATTTAGAAAATATATGAAAATAATTTTAAAAATAATTAAAAGTTTATGAACAATTGTAATATAACAAATTTCATTAGACATAAATAATTTCTAAAATAAATTATATAAGAATATCTAAACGGATATAGTTCTTACTCTAAACTTTTATGGAACTTGCAGAATGGAGGAAGTGAGTCTTAAAGATGTTCGCAGCCAAGCAAAGATGATAGGCACACTAGTTAGTGTGGGTGGGGCTATGCTCATCATCTTTTATAAGGGCCCTATTCTTTGCATGTTGAGGACTCCACATAATAATTCTAAGGGACTTATATCTACCAAAGTTGAGGATAAAGACTGGATTAAGGGTTCACTTATGTTACTTGTTACATGTCTATGTTATACTACATTCTATATTCTTCAGGTGATAAATATATATTAGATTTAATATGAGATTTCATATTAACAAAATCTACATATAGTAAACAATTGGATAATTGATGTGCAGGCAAGAATTGTAAAGATATACCAAGCTCTACTTTCAACTACAACCTTAATTTGTTTGGTAGGAACAATAGAGTCAGCTGCAACAACTTTTATATTTGAGAGGGATCTTTCAGGATGGAATTTAGCATGGAACATCAACCTTGCAGCTGCTATCTACACTGTAAGATCATTGACCAAATTTAATATCTCTTTTATTTTAAATAAAAATGGAATATTCTAGACCCATTCCTATAAATATTATATTCCAAAATATTTTCTTATAGCTAAGATATAGGTTTTTCATTAAGAAATTAATTACATTATTTTTATTTGGGTTTGAGGGAGACCCCTTCATCAAAAGTAAGAAACACACTATATATTTTACAATAAAACTTCCTTTAGTGTTCTTATAGATTTTAAAATACTGTCACTACCATCTATATGTAATAGATTGATTGGTCAACAAATTTCATGAATAGATATGATGTTATAGATTATTGAAATCTTCATGTCTAATGAATAATTATTCCTTCTTACTTGGACAATGCAAAATCATATGAATTCATTATTCTATTCTCCTTGATTACAAAGGAAACAAGGATGTTTTTTTTTTTATAGTTTTCTATATTTTAATCTTTAGTTGTGAGATCTTAAAGCAAAAATATTAATTAAAATTTTATATTTTATGTTTACTAGACATAACTAATAAATCCTCATTTCACCTGAGATTAAACCAAAATTATTTTATTAGAATATATATAAAGTTTTATTAAACTTAATTTAGACTAATACAATAAAATGCAAATGCATAAGCATTAATTAACCTAGATTAATTACTTGATATTTATAGGATTTATAATTAAAATATTAAATATGGTGTATATATGCAATTAGCTCTAAGAATAAATATGGATTATTAGATGATGTTTCTCTAGTACATAAAAATCTCAAAGTTGGCAATAGATCCTCTCTATCTATGTTTCAACTAAATTTATACATAGATATTGTAACATTTTCTAGGTCAAATCTATAGGTTCAAGGATTATTTTGTTGTAATGAATTTACTTTGGTACATGGATTTCATCCTAGATGTTGTTCTTTTATGCTCTGTGATTTATAAAATTCATTGGTGTATAATCTAATATAAATACTAACATAATTTAATAATACCTTTAGAGGGATTTTAGATCACTATAGGACACATTATACTAGGTCAACCCTAGAAAATATTAGATTTATAGTCATGCAAAGAATCAACATTCAACAAGCAATAATATCAATATACTAGAAATATTATATAGATTCTAATTCATTTAGTGAACCAAAGTTTACTATCTTTATTCTTCCTTTAATACAAATTATAATAAATTATTCTCTAGATGTGAAAAGATGATTAAATGAATGTAATTAATGTTAGGATTAATGTGTCATTTACCTTGCAATATTATGCATATTTTTATATCTCAAACACTCTTGGAAAGTGTCCTTGGATTCCTAGGGTTTAATTAGAAAATAAAATAAAACAATATTCCCCAAGAAACTTGGCATTAGCCATTATATCCATTCATGAAGGAGGTGAGGTTGGTGGTAATAAAGCTATTTTTTAGCAAGTTTCTCAATGTGGGTGTGAGAATTGAGTATTGGAACATCTTGCATGTTGTTGATTGCTCCCATATGATTTAGGTGATAATTTTGGATTCCTACCTTGGGATATGATCCATTATTGAGGATTTACAATTCAAAGGTTTCATATAATATTTGTATGGGGGCTATTTTTGTTGTTCATGGCTCATTGGGAATTATATTTATTATTCTCAAAAGTGACTCTTCATTTCAGATGTAAGGTTTTTTACATTTTACCATGGTTTAATGGTAAAATATTTTGGAAAACTAATTGTGATACTCCACTCCTATTTCTCTATAAATTGGAGGCATCATATAGTGTTGTGCCTTACACACACACACACACACCCCATAAAAAATGAGGAAACCCTTGCCTTTTGGCTCTTCGCTTGTTTTAATTTTGGGTCTAGGGTTGCTTTTTGGCTAGGTCTCTTGCTATATCAAGGATTTTCTTTTCTGGGGATCCGAGTGGGGGAAAATCTATAAATTAAGGCTCTTTTCTCTTCTCCTAGTAGAAAAACATAGTCATCTAAAACTTGTAGTTTGATAAAACCCAAATGAGTATGTTCTCTACAATCATATTTTTTTGGTTCCTATCCTTGTGCTCTTTAAAATACGCACCACGTAAATCCTCACATAAGATGGTTTTCCACAAAGAGGTATGTTGTGAAGAATGTGGGGTCATTTTGTTTCCAGTATGAAGGTGGTGTCATTGATGTTAACAAGCTTGTGTTGTCATTGGTGATAGTTGTGCAGTGGTTGAGAGAGGTTGTTTCTTTGATTAGTTGCATTATGTTGTCATCAATTAAGTTACTGGTGATAACCCCTGGTGTTACTTTGATAATCTTATGTTCATGATTGTGGTAGTGATAAAGATGTCGAGGATACTGAGAAAATTGATAAAGTAAGGTGTTTTGGTTTTTAGAGGTGTTTTAGCTTTGCTTCAAATTTCTTATGTGTTGAATATTTTCTTGTGTGGTTTGGATATGTTGTATAGAGGTGTTCAAAGTTTCTATATCCAGAATTTTGGCTTCTAGATTGATGGTCAGAAGAAGTTATGTTCACCAGTGTGCGAGTTGGTTTTGCAATGTTGCTTATAGAGTGTCTGGTAGAAATGTTTTTTCTCCACATTTCTCTGCAGTTGCTCTTCAGGTCTTGTGATTCTGAATGTATGTTGATGGTGTTGATCTCTTGCCTATGTCAAGAGGATTTTTGGTTTGATGCTATGAAAGATGAACTTTGGAATTAGTGTTTGGAAGTGTAGTCTAAATGTACAAGCTATGTACATTCTAGATGTGTAAATTGTTGTGAAGGAGTTTGATGGATTTTAGGATGGTAGAGAAATATTCTAGATAGTGATGAAGCATGGTGTGTGGTTCATAAGTTGTCTTTAGATTTGAGGAAGTGAGTAATTCAAAGTTTAATGGTGTTTGCACGAGTAATGGATGACCTGGTGTTTACACTACATTCGAAGATGTTTAAGCATTAATGAAAGTATAGTGTTGCATGTGAGAGTTAATTTGGGTCCCAATTAAGTTTTGTATAAGTCCACTTTTGTTCCTATCCACTACGAGAATGATTAGTGCCAGCCTATTTTGAATTTGTAAAGTGTAAGGTGAGTGTAGCCGACTTGAAGATTTCTTCAAGTTGTGGATGGTATAAATGTAAGGTGAATTGATGTGAGATGGTGTGTGGAATAGATTTGAGTGTTGTGATGTGAAATTAAGTGAAAAAGTGTGAAATGCAGTGCAAGCTATAATGCAATATTGTTGAATGTAGTGAGATGAGGTATCTTGATCTCTCAAAGACTATAAGTATTGTTGAATTTACTATGGTGGAGTCTCTGTTGTATTGAGATCATGTTCTCTATGTAACATTTTATCTTCTATCTTCTTTATATTTTGGTAGTGAGACTGGGTTGTGAGCCTTTTTAGACAATGTGTTCCTATTCTGGCAATGAGCCTCCTTGTATCAAATTTTGCAATTACCTATATTGTGAGATAATCCTCACCATGGTTTTTCCATTCTAGGGTTTTCCACATAAATATGGTGTTCTCTTCTATATAGTGTTGGTTTTTTAGTTTCTATTATATGATTTTCATGTTTAAACATTATAATAGATTAAGGGTTTAACGAATGATTGTGGATCTGATCACTATTGAGGGTTTTTGATGTTTTATTTTGGTACAACTGATTCACCCCCCTCCCTCAGTTGTCTTGATCATTCAACAATTGGTATCAGAGCAAGGTTCCTTGAAGAAAAGCTTAATCGCTTGAGGTAGATCTAGGATGGTGAGCAAGAAGTAGATCCCTATGTTTGATGACACATACTATACATTTTGGAAAGTGAAGATGGAAGGCTATCTGATTTACCTTGGATTTGATGTCGCTAAGGTATTCAAGGCTGTATATAACATACCTACAAATGGACCGAGCATAAGTGATGAAATAAGGCCTATAAAACAGATGTAAGGAAAATTGTGTTCTTTTGAGTAGTCTTGCACATACTAAATTAGTGAAAGTTATGGATCTAAAAATTGCTAAAGAAGTTTGGGATAAGATAGAAATTATTTATGAAGGAGATGATAAGGTTAAACAAGCTAAGTTATGGAACTTGAAGACACAATTTGAGACTTTGTGAATTTGTGAATATGAAACAATTACAAGTTACATGCAGAGGTTGATGAACTGGTAAGTTGATGAGAGCCACAACCCGAGACTCAAAAAAGCACACAAATAGAGACAACAATAGAATTATTATTTATTTATTGGAAATATTTTTTCATTACAAAGAAATTACATTCCAGAGGATCAAATCCTCACAGGCTGCAATACATGCAACTTTTACTGTTTATAAAAAATTCCCCCTTTCCCAATACAATTTCCTCTTTTCCAATCCCCCCCAAAATTTATGAAATGAGTCCTAAATAGCCTTTTTTTAATCTTGGAGCCAAAAATGCATTTTGAATTTTGAATGTAGGCTGTTGGGCGTCAAAATTTGAAATTTGAAATTCAGAAATTGAGTCCCAATTCGAAAATTGGTAATTTTCCAAAAATTGACCAACTTCTGAAAGCCATAACTTTTGATCCAAGACTCTGTTTGACGCACCGTTTGAACCGTTGGAAAGGTATCAAAGTGTAGAACGTGCTAAAATATCACTCCTATAGTTGTAAAGATTTATATGCCCATATGGGACTGTTTAGTGCCTCAAAATAGACTCGGAAGAGTTTTCAAGGAAATTTTGGGAAACTGAAACTTGAATATCTTTCAAACCGGGAATGATCTTGGCCTGATTCTTTTGCCAAAGTGTATTTTTTTCTATCCTAAAGCTTCCCATAAATTTTTGTCTCCTCATGCCTTCAAATTCATACCTACTAAAAATAGCAATTGACCAAAAAAAATAGAAAAGCAATTTTGAAAGTTGGGAATTCTTATTCAACGAAAAGGGTATCCACAAATGCAAAAACATCTACCAAAAAGCTAACAAAAAGGAAAAATATTTTTGGGTGATGCAGGCTTTCCCTTACACCACTAGATTCTCCTGCATCATAAGTGTTATGAGACATCTTGGTGCACAAGTAAAAGAACCTAAACTGGTAAAGAAAATTCTCGGAAATCTTCCTAATTCTTATATTGAAAAGGTTTTTGTTATTGAGGAAGTTGCAAATTTTAATACCTACACCATAGATCAGTTGTTTGGCACACTAACTTCATTTGAAATGAGAAAATTTGATCTGAAAAAATGGTGCAAAATTGGAGACTACTTTCAAGACTAGAAAATCAGAAAAAAATGAAGATTCAGATGGAGATGATCTTGATGATGTGGAAGATAACTTTGTAAGAAGAATGAAAAAGGGAACTAGTAAGTACAAAGGTAAATCACCTTTTAAATGTTTCAGTTGTGGAAATATAGGTCACTATGCTTTGAGATTTCCAAACAGAGTTGTGAACAATAAGAACAAGGAAAACATTTGAAAGAAAAATGATCAAGAAAAGCTATAATGTTAGAGAAGATGCTGGTATTTATGATGATGAATATGATTATGGAGATGTTGATGATAATGAATGTTTTTTCTTGGCTTTAAAAGATGAATCTGGTTTTGTGAACTCTGAAACTTGTGTGAAGGAGAGTGTTCCAGAGAAAATAAATAAAATTGGAGGTGCTTTGGTATCTTCTTTTCATGTTAGACAGGACAAAAATTATTGGGTTATTAACAATGGTTGCTCAAATCACATGACCAGAGACAAGAGTAAGTTTCTTAAACTTGAAAAATATGATGGAGGACTTGTTAAATTTGGAGATGATTTAGGTGCTAAGATTTGTGGAATAGGTTCAATTAGTTTTGATGGCAAGCATAATACTAAAGATGTTTACTATGTTAAAGTTTTAAGGCATAACCTATTAAGTGTTGGACAAATGTGTAGCAAAGGATACAATCTTATGTTTCAGGATGATGGATGTGAGATTGATCAGAAAAGGGTCTAGAACTGTGATTGCTACTGGAAAGAGGACAGATGTAAATATCTATCAACTCAAGGGTGTTGATGGTCACTGTTTTATGACTCAGATTAATGATAATTGGTTATTGCACAGGAGAATGTGTCACATCAATTGTGATAACCTAGTTATAATCAGTTCGGTTCAAGCTTTGAGATATTTACCAAGGATTACAAATCCTATCAATGTTGTTTGCATAGATTGTCAATTTGGAAAACAAACTAGTAGTTTCAAGGGAAGAGAACAATCTTCTATCGAATTTTGTGGAATTGGTACACACAGAACTTTATGGTCCTACAAGAGTGAGAAGTCTTCAAGGTGACGGGTATTTCATGCTTTTGATTGATGATTATTCTAGAATGACATGGGTTACTTTTCTTAGAGAAAAATCTAAATCCCTAGATATATTTAAAGTATTCAAAGTTATGGTTGAAAATGAGATGGATCTGAAGATCAAATTTTTGAGGTCTAATAGAGGTGGAGAGTTCACCTCCAATGAATTTAACATGTTTTATGAGAATCATGGCATAAAAAGGAACTTGTCTGCCTTGAGGACTTCATGGTAAAATGGAGTGGTTGAAAGGAAAAATAGGACTATTCAAGAAGTTGTAAGGACTATGATGAAATAATCTAACCTATCATAAATTTACTAGAGAGAAGAAATTCATCCTATTGTTTACATACTTAACAGAGTTCAAGCAAGAGCTAACAACACAAAGAATCCCTTTGACTTGTGGTACGAAATTATTCCTATTGTCAAGTACTTTAGAGTGTTTGGAAGAAAATTCTATATCAAAAGAGATGATGAAAACTTAGGAAAGTCTGATGTAAGGTCTAATGAACGTATCTTCCTTGGACATTCTACTAAAAGCAAAGCTTACAAATGTTACAACAAGAGGATAATAAGGATTTTTGAAAGTGCAAGTGTCAAGATTGATGAAGGTCTTAGTAATTTAGTAGTAATAGATGGATATGAGTCACATGAACCTACTTGCATAGGAGAAGAAGAAGAAAAAGTTGAAGAAAAAGTACAGAATGAAGAGGAAGAAGCTCCAAAAAAGACCCCTAAGACCCCTAAGTATGTGCAGAGAAATCATTCCAAAGAACATATCATTGGAGAAAAAAGAAAAGATGTGTTGACAAGAAGAAGAGTTTTTGAAGTAGAGGTAAATCTATGTTTACTTTCTAAAGTCGAACCAAAAATAGTGATTGAGGCATGTAAAAATGAACATTGGATGAAAGCAATGGAAGAAGAACTTATGCATATTGAAAAGAATTAGACTTGGAAACTTATTCCTAGACCCAAAAACAAAAATATTATTGGAACTAAGTGGGTATTCAGAAACAAGATGAATGAGAATGGAGAAGTGGTAAGAAACAAGGCAAGGCTTGTGTGTAAGGGCTATGCACAAGTTGAAGGAATACACTTTGAGGAGACATTTGCTCTGATGGCCAAAATGGAAGCAATCAGGATTTTTTGGGAATTTGCAACACATAAGGACTTTAAAGTTTATCAGATGGATGTAAATTTTTTTTTCTTGAATGGAGAATTGGAAGAAGAATTTTACATGGAACAACTAGAAGGATTTCAATTATCAAATAAACCTATTATGGTCTGCAGATTGAAGAAGGCATTGTATGGGTTGAAGCAGCTCCCAAAGCTTAGTATGCAAGGTTAGACATATATTTGATACATCAAGGATTCAATAAGGGCACCGCATATAGTAATCTTTACTCCAAAGTTGAAAAAGATAAAATCTTGATTGTGGTTGTGTATGCTGATGACATAATTTTTGGAGGAAATGAAGTTATGTGTAGGAATTTTGTAGAAGAAATGAAAAAAGAGTTTGAGATGTCTATGTTTGGGGAGATGAATTTCTTCTTTGAGCTACAAATCAATAAAATAGACAAACGAATATTCATTTCACAATCAAAGTATGTTAAATAAATGTTGAAGAAGTTTGGAATGGAAGACTACAAACTGATATGTACTCAAATGGTTACCAGTTGAAAACTGAGTAAGGATAATGAATCCCCTAAGGTTGATCAAAGCAATTATAGATCTATGATTGGTGGACTGTTATGCCTAATTGCTACTAGATTGGATATCATGCATGTAGTTTTTCTTATGGGTAGATTTTAAGATCCTAAAGAGACATGTTGTAACAATGAAGAGGATATCCAGATATTTGAAGGGAACTTCATATTATGGCTTGTGGTATTGTGGATGAGACAGAAATTGAAGGATATCAGAGTAGTGTATGATGAGCATATTTCTAGCTTTTTTGATAATACAAGTGAATCAACATTTCAAAGAATCTAGTGATGCATTCAAGAACAAAGCATATATCAATTAGGTATCACTTTTTAAGAGAGAAGGTTGTGGAGAATGAGCTAAAGCTTGAATATGTACCTACAAAGGATTAGATTGTTGACATATTTACTAAGGCTCTTCCTAAGGATACTTTTGAGTATCTTCATGAGAAGTTGGTGGTTATTGCCCCTCCTTATTTGAACTAGATGCATATGGAGATGCATCAGTCCAGTGGATCTATGGATTCATTCCTTGTCTGGACTGATGTTGGTGGTTACCTCTCAGGGAGAGTAGGTAGTGACACTGTTGTAGTATGGAATATATGTTGTCATTTTGTAGAGGTTGCTGAGTTAATTGGTGTGCACTCCTAAGGGGGAGCACTCAAAGAAGTTGCAAGTATCTTGGTTCCATGTCAAAGGGGGAGAACAATGAAAAATACTTTATCATTTGCCATTAATGTCAAAGGGGAGAAAGAGATTCATGTGAAAAAGTTTTCTTAAATAGAGAAAGAGATAGATGTCATGTGAAAAAGGAAAAGGTTGAACAAAGGAGAGATAGTAGAGAGAGAATCTTGTAAGGAATGTTGTATATGTTGTCTTTGATGGTTTTTCACATCTTGTGTTTCCATCAATGACAAAAGGGGAGACTATTGCAAGTATGAAGGTGTTGTCATTGATGTCAACAAGCTTGTGTTGTCATTGGTGACATTTGTGTAGTGGTTGAGAGAGGTTTTTTATTTGATTAATTGCATTATGTTGTCATCAGTTAAGTTATTGGTGTTAACCTCTGGTGTTACTTTGATAAGATTTTTTTCATGATTGTGGTAGTGATAAATATGTCGAGGATACTGAGAAAATTGATAAAGTAAGGTGTTATGGTTTTTAGAGGTGTTCTAGTTTTTTCTTTGAATTTCTTCTGAGTTGAATATTTTCTTGTGTGGTTTGGATATGTTGGATAGAGGTGTTCAAAGTTTCTATATCCAAAATTTTGGCTTTTAGATCGATGGTTAAAAGAAGTTATGTTCACTAGTGTGTGAACTGGTTTTGTAGTGTTTCTTATAGAGGTGTCTGGAAGAAATGTTTTTGCTCCATGTTTCTCCGTAGTTTCTCTTCAGGTCTTGCAATTTTGAATGTATGTTGATGGAGTTGATCTCTTTCATGTGTCAAGAGGATTTGTGGTTTGATGCTCCAAAAGATGGATTTTAGAATTGTAGTTTTTGGAAGTGTAGTCTAAATGTACAAGTTGTGTACATTCTGGAGGTGTGAATTGTTGTGAAGGAGTTTGATGGATTTTAGGATGGTAGAGAAATATTTTGGATAGTGATGAAGCATGGTCTGTGGTTTGCAAGTCATCTTTGGATTTGAGGAAGCGTGTAATTCAAAGTTTAATGGTGTTTGCACAGGTAACGGTCGACCGGGTGTTTACGCTACATTTGAAGATGTTTAAGTATTAATGAAAGTGTAGCATGGCATGTGAGATTTAATTTGGGTCCCAATTAAGTTTTTTATTAGTCCACTTTTGTTCCTATCTACCGCGAAAATGCTTAGTGTCGACCTATTTTGAATTGGTAAAGTGTAAGGTGAGTGTAGCTGACTTGAAGATGTTTTCAAGTTGTGGATGATATAAGTGCAAGGTGAATTGATGTGAGATGGTGTGTGGAATAGATTTGAGTGTTATGATACAAAATTAAGTGCAGAAGTTTGAAATGCAGTGCGAGCTATAATGAAAGATTGTTGAATGCAGTGAGTTGAGGTATCTTGATCTCTCAAAGAATGCAAGTGTTGTTGAAGTTATTGTGGTGGAGTCTATGTTGCATTGATATCATGTTCTTTATGTAACATTCTATCTTATTTCTTCTTTCTATTCCGACTGTGAGCTTGGGTTGTGAGCCTTTCTAGATAGTGTGCCATATTCTGGTAGTGAGCCTTGTTGTACTAGTTTTTGCAATTACTTATATTGTGAGCTAATCCTCACCATGATTTTTCCCTTCTAGGGTTTTCCACATAAATCTAGTGTTCTCTTGTGTATGGTGTTGGTTTTTTTAGTTTTTTTATCTACCTTTCATGTTTAAACATTAAAACAGATAAGGGTTTAATGAATGCTTGTGGATCTGATCATTGTTGAGGGTTTTTGATATTTTAATTTGGTACAATTGATTCACTCCCCCTCTCATTTTCTTGCTCATTCAACATGCTTTCCATTGAATACCAAAGTCATTGATCCTTGCAAACCCTGAAGTTCGCATACCTCAATTTTTCATAAACTTTCCAAAACCCTAATTTTGTACCTTTTAGTGTGTGCCACATTGTCATGGGCACATTTATTATGGTAGGTTTTTGGGTGGGTATAAATATGATGCCCTATTTCATTTTATGTACATTTAGAACTTGTAGATCAATTGAGGGGGCATTTTGAACAAATTTTCACAACCATTTGATTGCTTCAAATTGTATTTTCCATGCGCTCCAGTCATTTCATAATTCTTGATTTCTTATCTTGTTGAATTTTGAGGTAGGTCTTTCCATGTCTCATTGATTATCTAGCATGTAATAATTTTATCCTTTTGGAGGAGGTTCGGTTAGGTTTGTGATCTTTGAATTTTGTTGATTTCATTTTATGAGAGTTCTCATGTCTTCATTTCAAAATATCGAGAAGCTTTAGATAGTTTTTCCACACATTTATTTAAAGTTCACAAATGTTGCTTGTAGAGATTCCTTTGCAGGAATCCTACTCTTCCAAACTCACAATCAATTTTTTGTATCTCATGGATTCTGCATTATTTTATCCATGTAGTGCCTGTAAGGAAAGCTAAGTGCGGAAGCAACTCTCCTAACGTCAAAGACCTTAGGGAAGAATGCAAAGATACTTTTAAATTTTACAATTACAGTCCAATTAAGATGCACTTGAAAGAGATAAAAGAAACAGAGAATTAAACATACACATATGAACACCAGATTTACGTGGGAAAACCCTTACGGGAGAAAAACCCACCACACCAAGAGAAGTCACTTTGTATTACAGTAATAAAATGACATACAGAGTACGTACTTGACTCTTTGATGTCAATTTACAACAGCTTTCACAATGATCAACCTTGCTACAGAACACTCAAGTTACAATACACTCATAATCAAATTCACTGATCACTCATCGAACTGATCATCCAATTGTTCATGCAATCATCCAACCATCGAACCAATCACAATCTGCAATCTCTGAGTATATCCATGATGTCCCTGTCTGTCGAACTTCCTCTCAGTAACGGCCGCAACAGTCCAACTGCTAGCAGTTCCCATTCGGCTTCTCTGATAGGTCGTAGACACACCATGTAGGATGGTCTCCCAATCAGTCAAAAGCATTCAACCTGTGTTGGAATGTTGGTGAGACACTAACCGTGTCTCCCCGATGCCACAAAGCCAGCATTCGATATCGCCAAGAGTCCTTACTATCAGCAAGAGGTTACATCGAGTTCAAAAAGCTATCGCTTAGACTTTGCCTTGTCGCCAAGACCTCATACTGATGATCATCACTTGTATCGCTATCGCCAAGACTTATCACTATCAGTGAGACATCATACAGAAGCTCCAAATTCACATAGATGTTAGTATTCCCTTCGGCAAGACCATTGTTCTTTCGCTAAGAGATCATACCGAGCTCTTTAAGTTACACCGAAACATCCAGCAGTCGGCAAGACTTATCGCTTTCGCTGAAACATCATACTGAGGCAAGCCTTTCGGCCAAGGGTCTCCCTAATGTCTTTGAGTGTATCACTGTTGGCAAGACAATCCTTCATCACTAAGACTTCTTCCCGAGTGTTCAAGTCACCCCGATGACTCCAGTGTATAGCTGTCGGCAAGACTTTCCTTGTCGATATGAGTCATACCAAACATCCAAGACTCTCCCTGAAGAATTCATACCGAAACATAAACCTTTCGGCCAAGTCTCCCCAATATACGATAAAAACCAACCATCGGTAAGAGATCTCCACTCGGTAGAAGGTTATACCAAACACAACAGGTCACAGCGATAGGATCATTCAGCATGACAGAAGCAAGGTCACAACGACCTGTACAAACCATAAGGTTCCAAAGCTACTAGTCGGCCAGACACAAAATATGTCACACCGACTTGGCTCTCTTAGAGGTTTCAGCCTGTGGGATTGAGGCATATATCTCCAACAGTGCCCTAGATCCCACAGTTACTTAAAACCTGCAAATGGTTGAAATATGACTGATTTTGAAGTTTATTTTAGTTGTGGATAATTTCATTCATTTGTAAGATGGTTTTTATCATAATTATTTATGTGTTTTTTAATAAATGTATATGTATGACTTGGGGTATTGGTAATAAGATTTTTTTTCTCGATATTAAGCTTATTTCAAAATATTGATTACATATTATCCTTGCAGATTATATGGAAAAGACTGATATAACATCAAAGATGAAGTAAAAAATTTTGGGGGTTGGTACCCCTTTAAGATCACGTCTGCTTGGGACAAGGTCTATGACACAAACAATAGGCATGTTGACATAGAGTAATTAAAGAAAAGGATCTTTGGAATCTAGAGGACTGATTTGGCATTAAATATCAAAGAAAGCAGAAGAGCCCATGTGGTTGGATTCCCACCCTCCATGATATGCTCGAAGTTAATCATGGGATCTTGGGAGTACTACCACAAATACCCCAAGAACATAATTGCAGCTGAGGAGAGAGTCCTTCCTAGATTTTCCCATGATTCCATTGCACAAAAATTTGGGATTTTTTCCTCTCAAATTACCATTCCTAGCTATGAATATTCAACAAAGGTCTTTGATAAAGATCACAGTGGTTGTCTCTAGCTTATCAACAACAAATGGATGAAGAATCCTAGAGAAAATGCTCGCAAACTGCCAAAGGCCCTATATAGGAGTGACTTCAATGATGAATTCAATGATTTGGTCACACTCTTCAGTATAATAAAAGGGTTGTCATCCACATCCACATTTGATAATTTGATGTTCTACTACATTAAGGATATTTTGAGGGGAAAGTCAAATTTTGACTGGGAAAATGTTGTCAGTGATAATCTTCATGAACAATTTTTCAATGAAGAAGTCTTCCACCTTTTACATGACCTCTTATGTGGTGTATTTATTGGAAGTGAACTTAAAGTATAGAGTTATGACTTGCAAAGGAAATGTGGGAACATGCCCAGATGAGCATGTTGTATATGAATGCTACCTGCAATTGCAATACCATAATGCTAAGGACCACAACAAAAGGGTCAATGATGCATTCACAATGCTCATTATTTAGACACTACAA
Source organism: Sequoia sempervirens (assembly GCA_007258455.2). NCBI lineage: Eukaryota > Viridiplantae > Streptophyta > Pinopsida > Cupressales > Cupressaceae > Sequoia > Sequoia sempervirens. The sequence goes on from VDFB02193867.1 coordinate 358,083,964, forward strand.
GGGGACTTGAGGGAAAGATTGTCTTTTTCCACCATGGAAGTGGTTAAGAGGTCCAGGTACTGGTTTATCTAGTTCCCAAAATTTACATATTTTAGAATTGAAGGATTCTCAAGGGAACCATATAGATTTCCCAAGTATCCTATTGATAAGATCGTGGCGCTAGAGCTCACAAGGAAATTGTGAACATCGCATCACATGCTTCATGGAAAGCACAACGCAAGGGTTCCATACCCTTTGACCCTAGGAAGGGGAATGTACTCATGTCCTTTGGCACCTTCAACTAAGCATTCATATGTAGAAATATAGAGCTTTGGGTTTAAATCCCACAATCGAAGGAACAATTTTGACCCATACAATAAAATGAAGAAGCAGGTGAGAAGACAATATGCTCATCAACTACATATAGAGGATTTTTGGGAAAATTTATCAAATGATTACGAGGTCTGGAAGAGGGCCTATATGAGGGTGACATTGGAATGTGTTTTCACCCTTCACCTCTTCAAGGTTTTGGATCAATTGCAAGAAGATGAGTGATTCTTGGATGAGGATGAATAAAAAAAGGTGTTTACTTTGCTTATCCCTTTACCAAATTGGATAGAGGAGGAGACTGACATAAATTTCATTAATCACCTAGTTCTTAGAAGGAAAAGGAGGTGGATTGATACCCAAGTGAACCTCTTGATGAAACAAAAAATGAGTTTCCATATGAAGAAAAGGAAAAAGAAGCCCCATCAAGTAGTGATGATGAGAAGACTAAAGATGAAGGAGCTTCAAGTGTGAGATCAATGAGAAAAGAGGCATCTATTCCCCCAAAATCTAAGTGAAAAGGTTGGTGAGGCTAGTAAGCCTCCTCCAAAGAGGACAAAGAAGGCTAGTACTACTGCGATGGATTCCATTCCTAAAGTTTCCTCTTCTTCTCTACCTTTGGCCTCAGCTCCTCCATCTTCTCCACCCTCTTCTGCTCCTCCATCCTCATCCACTCCCATTTATTCTACTCCCATTCCTTCACCCATCCTTTCCTTTCCCCTGACCATCAACATTTCCATCCACCTCACCTCTTTCACTCCCACTCCACCTCTCCCATTCTAGTGGAATCTTCTCCTTCTACTTCTTCTATTTCATCTCCCTCACCTTCTTCCCTTTCCACTCCTCAATTAACTATCTCTACTTTACCACCTACCATCCCTTCCACTTCTCCTGCCTCTCTTTACCTCCCAAAATCATTCATGTCCCACCTCTCCAATTTTCCCAAGCAATTTGTAGATATCCTCCTCTCACCCACAAATATGGAAATAATCAATCAAGTTGTGCAACCTTTTCCATCCCCCTCTCCCTAGGATTTTTTGGAACCACCTTCCATTGAGAGTGTGGACAAAATTCTAGAAGAAAAGCTAAAGAAAGAAAGGGAAGATGTGGAGGGACTTCCTACAATGGAGGATACCTCAGTTGCTCCATTACATGAGGAGAAGTCTTTTGGGGAGGTTCTAGGAATCAAAGAGACAAAATATCAAGAAGAGAAGGTTGAAGAATAGGATAGGTAGCAAGTAGATGAGACTACAACAAAAGAAAAATTTATAGAAATTCTTGCCTCTTCAGAGAAGGCATCAACTCCTGCTTGACTTGAGGAGCAGTTGAAGAATAAGGATCCTATGATAGAGACTTCAAACCAAGTCTTGAGGCAATTTTTGCTTTCATTGGGAAACCTAAGGAGAAGAAGAGGGATAAAATAAGGTCACATGTGACCATGGATTCTTTAGGATCTAGGATCCTTCACATTGCTACTCCTACGGTGGATAAGGATGCCACCACAATTTTTCTTGAAGAGTATAATGGTCCATCGATCAACATCAGCCCTAAGAACAGAGTGTAAAGAGATCAATGCACTCTAGGGGTTGGTGTCAAACATTTTGAAATGGATGGATAAAGATCAAGTGACAAAGGTAGAGTTAAAGGCATAGGTTGCAGAACTAACAACCTTCATACAACACCTTGTTGTGCCTTTTCAGAGTGCTCCGAGGAAGGTTGCAACCCCAGTTTTTCTATCAGGTGATGATATTAATAAGATGGAGCAAATGAAGACACGGGCTTAGACCAATCATGAATGGATAGGAAACATTAAGTAGATTGGCGATATGGGAATAGGAGTGGTAATGAAAATGCACAACAATTTCCTAATTCTAAAGGAAGAGCAACAAAATGATTGAAGATTGTGTGGGATTTTCTAAGTATTACGAGATCTGGTAGAACCCAAATTAGTGGCAACAAAGAAGCTTCCCATAGAGGTGATTGAGAGAGAAGTAATTTTGTCCTGGGATGAGGTTAGAGAACCATCTTTTTTGATGTATGCACTAGATTTTTGAAAGGAGGCAACAGCTCAGATAATGCCTAAGATGAGTGGCATCGTTGGACAAGTTAATGAATTTTTGACTGACTATGATCAATTTTTGCATGATATGGTGAAAGTACCGGTAAATGCCTCAAAAAACTAAATGATGTGGAGTTGAGGCAACAATAGTAGAAATTTATACATAAAGAGCCCACTGATAGTTTAACTAAAGAGTTTTTGGACATTGATGCATAGTTTTGGTCAAGTCAAAGGAGGCAATAAGGAAAAGAAACTCTTGTATCAAGATTCACAATAGATAAATGGATGAGTACAAAGCTCTAGGTTATAAAGTGCATGTTTCCCAAGGACCTCTAGACAATAAGGTTACCATTGCATGGTGAAACCACAATACTGTGTCTCACTTTTTGCCCAAGATGGACATTTACATCAATATTTTTAATTGAATCTTCATCTTCTAAGACCTATAGCAACTAAACCGTTAATAATTTGAAGATGATGTCAACTAGTGATTTGTGGCAATTTGAGTATAGATTCTAAATATATAATTTTTCAAATTTTCCAAAATAATTCATGAATCTTTCAACATCTCCTTTAATAACTAGTTTTAAACAAAAAACAACATTTTCAGAAAGTAACGTTTGTGTCGTACAACATAACTTTTTTCTATAAAAGATTAAATTCTATTTTTTTAAATATAGATTTTCAACATGAATATCTAGGGAAAGGATATTTTTCATAATTTTTGTTGCATTTTTTTTTTAAATTAATTTTTGAAGTCATTGTAACTATAATTTGGACATACGTGTGTGTCATACAACCTAACTTGCTGTGTATATATTGAAATCCATTTTTTTGGGGGGTGAAACAAGGACATCAATACTTAGGGAAAGGGTATTTTTTGAATTTTTTTTTACAATGGTTTAATATTTTTCCACCTCTATACAACAAAGAGCTTGATGTTTGGAGAAAAACCTATGTTTAGTAAAAACAAAAAATTAAATACATGATAAAATGAAAATATATCAAAACTATACTTGTTGGAAATCTTGTTTTGAGGGCTACAGTCTTGCAAAATATAAATTTTAAATGGAATTATTTAATCCCTCAAAAGGTAAAGAAAAAGTGGTTTTTTCCATCATTTTGATAAGTGCGAAGGAGACTCCATTGTGGGTATGATTTAATACTAGAGGGGTTCTATCCAAGGGGGTTTGATCTAAGGGGGTATTATCTATAACTCTTTAATTGAAACCATTAATATGGAGCCTCTCAAGACTTGAATCATTAGTTTTTTTTCTAAAAACAGTGATTTCAAGAAAAAATTAGCACATCCCAAAAGTGAGACACACTATTGTTTTATAATTGTTTTTGTTAAACATGCTATAAGGGAAAAAGAAGCTGGGAAAAGTGTAATAGATGATAAATTTTTATAATTTCCAGCTAGTTGTAATATCCCCCTCAAAGTGCATGCAGCTAGATTTTTGGGATTTTGTAAGGTGAATTTAATATAAAATTTATATTAATATATTTTTCTTTCTCCTAGGTGCATGTTTTAAGGACCACATTTCTCACATACTAAAATTAACCTTTGATTAAGAAATTAGATACCAAGTGCATAAATTAGATCAAATTACTTATAATAGATAAAATTAACTAGCTTTCTTTAATATATATCCAAGTAGGATTACATACATCATTAGTCAAACAAGGTTGTACCTTTACAAGTTCTTGCCACATATGCTTTTACATGAATAACATATTAGAGAATAACATCTTCCACACAAGTACCTTGGAACCCGAGAGTGAGAGAATATCATCGAGGTGATATCCACCCTACCATGAAGCTTACAGCTTCCCCGTGCTTTCCAACTGGAAAGCCCGACCCATCACGAGGGGCCTAGCAAACAAGAATTGACGTAGGTGAAAGAAAATTGTGCTCTTCTTAACTTATTACTTATAAATGCATAAATGAACTTGCATACATATTTCATACATACTTCTCAATTTGGTCCTATTATGTTCTAATAAATATCAAATTCCTATCTTATAAGTGATTAAGGACAACCTTAAAATGTTTATCATCAAGTTGGATCTATATTGGATTTTGATCAATCTAACCATAGATCTCATTAAGTCTAACTTTATGTCCAAAGGTTGATTTAATAAATTTAGTTCCAATTCCAATGTTCAATTTGTACTCAATCTAAAGAGTCCACAACAATTTCGTGGAAATATCATATCACTATTACCTCAAGGTTTTCATACAATCAGTTATTAAATTCTAGAGATCAATATAGGATTTACGTTTATTTCTATGAAGACCATCCTAATCATACAAGTATATTCAATATATATATATATATAAGAGATACAAGCAGAGACGTCACATTCTTTCATATATTCACATTAATCCAAATTACTCACATCATTAGTTTGTTAGCTATACACAACTTTATCAACACCAACAATATTGATAGACATTTAAACTTTCTATTTAATTTACAAGGTAAAACTTTCAATTATTTTATTCTCAAAAGATGTCCTAACCAAATGATACATTCAACCTTAAATTCACATCAAATAGTGTTCCCTTACACCTAAGAAATGAATTTCTTATAAAGGATTTATCAATATCAAACTATATTCTTGTAATTTGGTCATGTTTTCCTTTTTTATTAAGGTTATTAGTCACGTTTCTTCATTTCAATGGTCCAAAAGTTAACTTTGATCAAAGTATGAAACCGATTATAATGGTAGTGTAGGTTTTGAAAAAGAAAACCTACTTCTCTATAATTCCTCATTCAACACCCGTCCTAAAAGGTATCTTTCCCAAAAAAACACACAAAGTCTATCAAACAATGCATTCAACTTATTTTCAAAGTAAAATATTATTTTTCCATTCAAGCATGACTCAGGAAATAAACAAATTGTTATGTTTGATTTCAGCATACTTTTGTAAATTTTCCCAAAAACAAAACAATCATGACTATCAAAGCTATATAATTCTTTCAAATAAACAATCATTTCTCTTTGTTTCATAAACGAAAATTAATCAATCTTTCTAAGTATTCAATGCAAGTTTTCTTTCACATAAATGCCTTTGTGCATATGGAAAATCAAGTTTATTTTTAGTTTATATCTCCATGCAATGGTTTATATGTTTCTATTTCGTAGTTAAAAGACCATGTTTCAGTCATGTTTTTCCAATGAATGTTTCCCAAGTATGATTTTTCAATGAATATGAGTATATATATATATGGTACTCAAAATAAGTTAAATAATTGAGCTAATGATCATAGTTTTCTCTTAAATTCAGTTTTGTTCTTATTGTCCCTAATCAATTTTCTATCATTTTCCACTCAAAAATGGTCTCATAAGTTTATATCAGCAGGATATATGATGAAATAACTAAGTATAAATTTGGGACAATAGTATGAAAGCTCAAAAAAATAGTGCATAAGGCTGGAACAACAATGAATAAGCTTGGAACAACAATGAATAACTCTCTACCGGTCATGTTTTAAGCTAGAACAACATTGTTTTTCCTTTATATTAGTCATATTATGTCTATAACAACATATTTAAATATCAAAAATGAAGCTGCAAGTAGAGTTTCAATTTCTAGATTGATTTGAACAACATAAATTTTGTGTCAAACAAGGGTTTTTACAACCATATAAATGCATATTATACTATATATTAGAAAATATATGTATATATGTGCATATATATTCATGGATTTTCATAAATCTATAAAAGAATATTAGATAAAAGCACAAGAAGATCAAGAAGGCTACATATGGGTGTTCTTATGGTCATTTAAAACTCTAAACAACAAGAATCACATATTTCATCTCTTAATCATGCTAATTATTGTGCAAAATATAAATAAAATCAAGAGGAACCTAGATAAGATGGAGATCTTTGCCTGTGTTTGGAGTTTATTCACTCTTTCCTTGGTTTCCTTCTTCCAAAACTTGTTGATCTGTTTAAACGTTGTCCAATCAATGACACTCTTTTTTTTTTATCTTTTTTTCCTCTTCACCATTCTTCTTTCCACATTGTCAAATTCTCAATTCTTCTATCTCTGTTTTTTTTTTTTAGATTGAATGTTTGTGAATAATTCTTGTGTGTGTTGAAAGAATGAGGGTTTAATCTCTTTTATTATTTTATTTTATTTTCTTCTTTTTCTTTTTCTTTTTATTTTTATTTTGCTTTGTTTTTGTGTTTTATTTTCTAAATTTAAGTCCTTTTTTCTATTTTTCTATCTCATTGTTTTCTTTTTCTAAATCTTGCTTTCTTTTTCCAAGATTTTTCTCATATTTATCTAATAAAACTAACATGATTTGTTAATTAACTTTGCATCATAATTATCTTCAAAAATAATAAATAAATAATCCTAATTATTCTTCCTTGACATATATATTTTTAAATAAAAATCACTATATAAAATAAATTAAACTACTCTATTTTTCTAAGGACTTTTCTAATAATTACTAACACTCAATTTAATTAATTAATGCAAAGACAAGGAAACTAAATGTCATCTAAGTGTGTGTGTAGATTTCTTTCACCATAGTCACTTACAACAGCTAGACACCCCCTCCTTGATGATACTCTTTGCCGAGAGTATTTTCTTGTCACACACATGAAACAAAGTTTGGTCAACAAACTTTAAAATAGTAATATTAAATTATAAATTAATTATTGAAAATAGGGGTTTGACACATGTATAATGGAATTTTAAATTAGGGGGAAAAAGGGAATATTTTGTAAGCATTTAATGCACCTCCAATGTTAAATGCAAATGTAATCTAGGCCATTGGTTTAGAGATGATCTCCACCATTAATTTTGTAAGCCTTCTCTATAAAAGGTAACCTTCTCTCATTTGTAAAGGGTTGAACAAGAGTTATTGTAGTTCAACATTTTGAGATTGATACAAGAAAAGGCATTGAAATTTTGGTATTTTTCTTGTTGTTTATGAATGCATGCATGGTTCCTTCTTCTTGTTTTAGTTCATTTTAGTTATGATAATGGACCCTATCTTAAAGGTATTTGATAAATCTCCTGCTCATACCATTTGAATTTTTTGATTGTAAGCTACTTTGCATGGTTATTTTGAACCTTTTACAACATTGGTTTTGTTAGTTTTAGGACCAGATTTAATGCACAGAAAATTAATTCAAATCAGACACAATAACACAATAGATACCTTGGGAAAACCCTCCACTTCAGGGAGAAAAACCCAGCAACAATATATCACTTATATATCGAATCACCAATAGAGTCTCCTTTACAATAGAGGTTGATATGAAGGCCTATAATATGCACCACAATATGATGCAACTACAGAAACAATAAGCTGCAATCTACAGATGAAAAACTCAACCTCCAACTCAAGTTGATATGCCTTCAAGAAGAACTCGCACTTACAAAATATGAATGAATGATGAACAATGAGATCCAATCGAGCATATATACACAATGGAAGGAAGGGATGTGTCTCTTCAAAAATCATGTTAGCCTCCTTGAGAGATCACGTCTCCACTAAAGAGGTCGGCCTCTTTGAAAATCATGCCTCCTCCTAAATCAAATCAAGGTCGGCCTTGAAAATAATCGCGCCTCTTCATTATAATGTGTTTGCTTAACAAATAGAGATGTCTTTACAAAAATCGTGCCTCTTGAGTCTTAATAAATTAAATAGTTGTAGGCTACAATTTAATTTATTTCATATAAGGAGATCGCTGGAAGAAGCAGCCCGTCACTACTAAAACATCAACACTCCCTCTCAGCTGGGGATGATACTTCCAACTACACAAGACATATCACCTCACCGTGATATCTACCACTATGACTACAATCATAAGTGGAAAAAGTAGAATATCACCTCATCATGATATCTGATATCACCTCAACATGATATAAACCATAATGGCTACAACCATGTATGGTATATACAAGTGTTCATCACTTGCATGATGTTGTCACCTCAACATGACTTTCACCATGGCTCTCCCAGAGGGTGAAAACACAAGTACAAGAAAATCATCGCGGACTCTCTCACGTGATGTTGTCATGGAGTCACACACATGACATCCACCATGGCTCTCCCAAAGGGTGGAATCAAGGGGTTTCACCTCAAACTTCTCTTACTGAGAAGAAATCATTAATCAAGGGATTTCACCTCGAACTTCTCTCATAGAGAAGAACTCATTATCAAGGGATTTCTCCTTGAACTTCTCTCACTAAGAACTCATTACAGAGAATCACTGATACTAAGACTCTTTCTCAGTTAAGGTTGGATTCTCCACCATACCAAGCTTACCTCAAAAGTACACAAACTTTATTCTAGAGAGGGGCTTGGTGAGAATGTCTACCATTTTCTCATCAGTGTTGATATACCTCAACTGTATAGCTTTCCTCAATACCATATCTCTGATATAGTGGTATTTTATCTCAACATGCTTGGTTCTGTCATGAAACACAGGATTGACAAAAAGCTTCACACAACTCTGGTTATCACAATGAATGATCGTAGGCTCCATTGATTGTCCAAACAATCCTGCAAGGATCTTACGAAGCCACACTACTTCCCGAGCTGCCACACAAGTTGTAATATACTCTCCTTTTGTTGTACTCAATGCTACCGATGATTGCTTCCTGTTGCACTAGGAAATTATAGCAGATCCCAAAGTAAAGCAACATCTAGATATGCTCTTCTGATCAGTGACACAACCTACCCAATCAAAATCAATATAGCCATGCAACTCTAGATCCACACTTGAAGAATATCTCAATCCATATCCAATTGTGCCACACAAGTATCTCAAGATATGTTTAGCTACAACAAGATGTATTTGCCTTAGCTCACACATGAATTGACTAAGTGCACTCACTATATAGTAGATATCTGGTCTAGTGTTGACTAGATACATCAAGGATCCAATCAACTTCCTGTACATCATGGGATCCACCAGGTCTGAACTAGTTGTAGCCTCTTTCAACTTATGCAAGTTGGTCTCCATAGGCGTAGACATGGATTTGCAATCCATCATACCTCTAGTAAGAAATAAATCATCATAAAGAACCAAGATCAACTAGATTACCATCTTCTTTAGGTTCAGTAGGCTCCCTTTGAATCTTCAAGCACCTACATCAACCTTCTAACCTCATCGACCAAGATTGCATGCAACACTTTCCTTAGATAATTTTTTTCCGATGCACACCACTAGTACTATAGAGAGTTCAAGGTGGACCTCCTCGACCTCATTGAAAATCACTCTATTCTGAATGGGTTTGCGGAGCTACCAATATCAAATCCAGATGATTGTCTTGTGCAATTGTGATCTCAGCAGTTGAAGAGGTCTTTCAAGGATTTAATACTTGGCCTTGCAACACTGCAACCTTCACTTCTTCTCAGTGAGTCACAAAACTCCCTCTTGATCCCTGCTTCAGAGATTGCAAAGAAGACTTCTGGAAGTGAACTCCCTCTAGTCACCAACTCAGTCCCATGGCTACAAGTTGTGACTTCATGCTTGATCATTTCTTTGGTCAGCATGACTTCCTCACAAGATGCCTCAAGCTTTTCATCTCTAATCAATCTCTCATCACCTTCTTGCTCCTAGAACTGACCTGAAAGCATTAGAGAGAGATTACTAACAGTTTATAACTATCCAAAGAAATATCAAGGCTAGAATCATACAAGATTTACTATTCCAATGTTATAGCATGAATTAATAAGAGTTTATGAACAATATTAAAACATAAATAAATAAATCAACCTATAAGAGAAATATGTCAAAAGATCAAAATAAGAGATAAAGAAACTTATCTTTATTGAATTTTGATATAACTCTTTCTTCCATCTTTTACTCCTCTCGAGAGTGCTAAACTCTGCACAACTACATATTTCTTGAATGCAATATGCAGTTAGCATGTAGAACCAACTCTCTCTAAGAGTTCAAGGATCTATCATAGTTCATGCATTAGAGAATGATATCGATGTGACCAAATCATCACCATCAAAATTTCAATTCTCTTTTTATTTCAGTCACACTCAGAAATCTTCACAACCAACATGACATAACTTGCAATAAATGAAATCTTCAAAGGATCTTATGCTAGAGAACACAATTTGAGAGAAACCTATATCTCTCTTTACTAATAACAAGATCCAAATAAATGATATAACTCTAAAAACAAAGAATAGTTATCTCTTTAATATTCTGATGGATGCAAATACTAGACGTAGTAAGATACACTACACTTGCACACAGATCAACACACAACCTTCATAGCTTGAACACAGGCCCATGGCTTAGAATAGAAATTCCCTAGAATCCTTCTAAGGAGAGATCTCATCCACATCCGCAAATGAAGCATGATGATTAGGCTTGGTTGGGAAATCCTTTGAATAGTGACCAAACTTGTCACAACGCAAACATTGGACTTTGGAGAGGTCCCACTTCTTCTTGAATGTGGGAGCACCATTTGACCCTTTATCTCTATTCCTCTTGAAGTATCCTTTCTTTCCTTCTTTTCCTTTCTTCTCTGAGGATTGAGTGGAAAGAACATGAATGTCTTCATTTGTAGAGCTTCGACCAATACCTCTTGCAACTAACCTAGACTCTTCTTGAATACAATTTTCCCTCAAACGATCAAACTTGGGAAGTTTTGATCTTGCACTGATTCCTTGAATGTAAGACTCCCAAGATGAAGGAACACTATTAAGGGAAAGCATGGTCAAATCCTTGACATCAACAAAATGACCAATAGAAGAGAGTTGATCTCTCAATTTAGAAATCTTCATGAAGTAAGCAATGACATATTCGCCTTGATATCTTTCTTCTTCCACTGAACCTTCTCTTCCTCTTCCATAGGCTCGGGGACTTTGATCTCCAAAAACTTAGCCAAATCATTCTCTTCCAAGGTTATCATGATTTTGAACCTCCATGATGTGTAATTTGATGCTCCCTCGAGTCTATCCTCAATCTTAAGACCATTCACCATCTTGATGAAGAGATAGAGATAGACAATAATGAGAAAGAGAAAAGAGTATTGTTGTAATAAGAAATATGATCATGATCTTCTTCAATCCCACTCTGATACCATGTTAGTTTTAGGATTAGATTTAATGCATAGAAAATTAATTCAAATCAGACACAATAACACAACAGATACCCTAGGAAAACCCTCCACTTCAGGGAGAAAAACCCAGCAACAATATATCACTTATATATCGAATCACCGATAGAGTCTCCTTTACAATAGAGGCCAATATGAAGGCCTATAATATGCACCACAATCTGATGCAACTACAGAAACAATAAGCTGTAATCTACAGATGAAAAACTCAGCCTCTAACTCAAGTCGATCTGCCTTCAAGAAGAACTCACACTTATAAAATATGAATGTATGAATGAATGATGAAAAATGAGATCCAATAGAGCATATATACATAATGGAAGGAAGGGATGTGTCTCTTCAAAAATCATGTTGGCCTCCTTGAGAGATCACGTCTCCACTAAAGAGTTCGGCCTCTTTGAAAATCGTTCCTCCTCCTAAATCAAATCAAGGTCGCTCTTGAAGATAATCACGCCTCTTCATTATAATGTGTTTTCTTAACAAATAGAGATGTCTTTACAAAAATCATGCCTCTTGAGTCTTAATAAATTAAATAGTTGTAGGCTACAATTTAATTTATTTCATATAAGGAGATCACTGGAAGAAGCATCCTGTTACTGCTAAAACATCAACAGGTTCAACTGTGAATGTTTATATTATGGGTGAAATTGGATATATGCATGAATGTTTACAATATGAAAATATTTGTTTTCCTTTGAAGATTTCACTATTTCTGCAGTGTTGTGGTTTTAACCCTGGTCAAATAGAAATTGGTTTATTGGGAATTTATTTATTTGCAACATTAGCCATTATTTTCATTGACCTTAGGTTTTTGGATTTTATTTCTCTAAAGCCTTATATTTTACATTTTCTTTAAAATTTAGGTTATTTTAGGAAGAAAAGCATCACTTTAAACTGTCATATTTAAAAATTTTAAGTCATTTTTAGATTTTAGATCTGAAAACACAACTAGGGTTTCATTTCATTTTCAGGAATTTCAAACCCTTGTCCTCATATTTCCAACTTAGATAAGTGTAAGGATGACCCTTATTAAAATAGAAAAACATTAACTAATGAGTTGTTTTATGCAAAGTCAAGACCTAACAATTGAAGCCTTGGGGATATCTTTCTAAAGTTTTTTGAAGTTAGATTTCCTTTCAAGAGACAAGGTATTTCATACTCTGTTTGTGTTCTCAATGTGCAAAAATACTCATCAACAGATAGTAGTTTCATATATTTATTTTATAGGTATATAAGTGTTTCCAAAGTGTTATCAGAGTGAAGAAGTGTTAATGTGTCGAATGTATCTCTTTGTTCAATATTAATACATACTTTTCCTCTTTCTTGTGCGATTTTTTTTCATGAAAGGATATTTCCATAAAAATACCATGTCTATATGGTTTGTTGATTTTGTGCAATCATATATTCATCCTATGGTAATAATTGGATAAATAGTTATATTTTAGATTTACATATACTTGTAATAAAATTATTATGAAATTTTCACCTTATTTCTTAACAACTAAATGTTTAGGTACATAGTAGTGAATCATACAAATATATGTTTATTCATCTCATAATGGCTAATGAAATGCGTGAGATTTTTTTTTATTTTTTATTTTCTGAGTTTTAGAGGTCAAATCCACATATGCAAAATTGTTTTCACACTTATGAAATTAACTTAGGACAAGATAATGGTAATATATGTGTAAGCAGTGAATGTCTAGAAATAGATGGTGCAATAAATTTTAATGTATGAGATAATGTGTAGAAATAGATAAGGTATCATTGGATAGGTGTGGATGCATGTAAATAGGAAGAGGTGAAGGGTAAGTTTTATAAATTTATTCAAAACTTGGATAGGTGTGGATGTTTGTAAATAGGACCAGGCTTACCATCACACTAGAAAACTTGGGCATTCAAATTGGGGATACTGTGACACATTGTACCATTTCCTTGATCATAAACCAATTCATAAAATTGGTTGATGTTCTCCTCGATACTCAAAACCGCCCTCTTCTTTTGATAACTCCTCATCTCTACTCAATGAGAGCACAACAAAACATTTTGAAGGATCGTGAGGGAGGAAACATGAATCACACCACAAATTATCATCTTGATAATTTATAGTTTATTTTCTTAAGGGGTATAGTGTGTCATTTCCCTACTGTCTAAAATTTACATTCTTTTGAACAATGCATCCATCATTTTGTTGTGTTCTCATGGACCAATAAGTGTTGTATGCACTTTTGTGCAATCTCCATTCTTTATTAAATTGTTTGGATGAAATTTGAGTTGGTAATCCCTTTTCATTTTGTGCAACCTTATAAGACAAGTAGTCTCTCAATATTTATGGTTGTCGCATAATATTCTCTAATATTATGAGGGTTCTTATCTCTTAAGTAGTACCCTATCTTAGAATCAAAAGTACCACAATACAGACCAAGACACATTGACTCATTGGTTTTAAGATGTTGGGGTTTACCTCTCTCATGGTGAGGATGAAGTACTATTGAATTATGTCATTGTCTCATTTGATAGTAGTAATCTCATGTTTTTGGTCAATTATATCCCCATACTAAATTTTAAAGGAATCTAGGAATTCCTACCAAGAATAAATGTTTCCATTAGGAAGATTCATGAACCACTCTTTGGCACTTTCCTCCAAACAATGCACAAGAAACTTTATCATCACATCCTAATCTTCAATTTCATATTCATTAGTGATTTTGATGAAATACCTTAGGTGCTCCTCCCATGTTACTCCATTTTTTCCTTGACATTTTTTAAGAATTCCTCTTATATCATTTGGGATTAGATTTGGGTAATTGGGAAAGCTAAATAAATCTAGTTTCCTATATATTTCAACTCCTAAATGATTTTTAAATGATGTGAACCTTTGAGCTTGTCTCCTAGGGTTGTTCCCCATATTTTTTCTTATATTTTTCTACTATAGGTTATTTTAGGTTTTTGTCTGTTATGGACCCATTGGTTATGAACATTGTGTTTGTTGTTCTAATTTCCTACCTATTGTTGGACATCTTGTGTTGAACATTCAAAATACTGGGAGGTGGGTGGGGTGAATCAATATTCTATTAAACTTTTGAACACAATTTATCCAATCACCAAAACATATTAACTGAAATAAAGAATGAAAGAATGAAACATCCAAAAAGTCACAAAACACATGAACACCATGATTTTTACGTGGGAAAACCAAAAAGGGAAAAACCATGGTGAGGATTAGCTCACAATATATTATATTCGGATATAGTATATTACATGGGATCACTGCCAAGACACACTATCCTTAAGAGGCTCACAGCCAAAGTTAAATACAATACAAGAAAATGGCTCACTGCCAAAGTGTGAATTGATACACAGTGCAACTTCCTTGTATTGTATTTTAGTTCCTTTGAAGCTCTAAATATGAAGTACTACTCTGATTTTGAACTCTTACCATTGAATTCACATGTTTGCATCATATGAGACCACTCACACCTGATATGCCATTTATTCTCTCTCATTTTTCTAACTTCAACTCCAAAATATCTCATATATACCCAAATAAATTTGCACACATCAATTAGGTCAGCCTAATTAGATGTAAACAAAAACAATCCAAAATAGCTTTAGTTGGCACCACACATGATTCAAAATCATCTTCACACCCAAGAAAACATGTAATACATAATTTAGGTTGGTATGGATCTAAAATAGATCCAACTAACATCCATAGTATATATTTAATATTCTAAACACATATCATGTATTAGGTCAGCCAAGAATTGGACCTAATCACAAAAACTTCCAATCATATACATGCTTCCCAATACACACAACTTCTAGATTCAATCTTTCTTCAATTTTACATTTTTCCTACATTAGTGAGACTAACTCTAGACCCTCGACACCAAATTCTTCTTCTTAAGGAAATACAAAATCTCCCACACCGATACATTGAACAGGGCGATGACAATGATATACAGAGTTGAACTTTGTCATCGATATCTTCTAGTATGCTTCACAAAACATCTTGAGTTCTTGAATATAGTTGTATGAGCTATTCATAAAGATATGGTTAAAAGCACAGAGTTATACCTCTTTTTGCAATGAAATGCAGACCCAAAAATTGACACACTAAACCACAACATCGTCAACATAGAACACTTAGCTAATTTCTTGATAGAACAACTTTCCGGTATAGTTAGTACTATACAAATGACACCAAAAATGCTTCCCCACAATGTTGACATCAATGACAACATAGGGTCAGCTGAATCAACTGATGTATGTACACTTCATGCTCATGTTGCCAAGTTACATCAACAATGACAGACTACCAAACTTCAACCAATTTTCCCCTTTGTCATTGATGGCAACATGGATATCAAAAAAATTCTACATGTCATGAATCAAAACTTATCTCTTCCTTAACTTTAACTCCCTCTTTCAAAATTAACCTTGACTTTCCAAAAAGGTTTTAACAAAAATGTTTTTCTTCCCACTATCTATCCCATTATCTCTCCCCCTTTGACATCAATTGAAAAGGTCATGCAGGGGCCTAGTATGCTTCCCTTGGATATATGTATGTATGCATCTTCTTCAAAAAGGATAATTGATCATAAAGGTAAGACATATCAACCTGAAGATGTAGATCCCTTGATATTCTTTAGAGTATCCTACCAGGTAGATTTTCCTTTTTCCCAAGAAATTTTTGCATCTACAAGAGTCTTATATAGTAGTTCAAGCTTTTTTAGAGACTCTATTCCTTCTTCCATAGTGTTGGGGCTAAGGTTTATTTCTAATATTTTATCAACACTGGCAAGGACACTGGATATAGGAGTGTGCCTTATTTTTACTAAGTCCCTTAGTGCCACATATTGTTTGATTATCTTTGTCCTCTGATTTTGTAAAGAAAAGAAATTGTCCTGCAGTTGCATAATTTAAGACCACTTTTGATTGTTCCTATCACTTGCTAATTCATAAACATCTGCTTGAGTGCCTATTCAAATTTCAGTTTGAATCATTTCATCCTTTGTACTTTTTGTGTGTTTAGACCACTTTAGACAATAAGATATTAAGTCTTGTGCTTCTTCTTCACAATCTTGAACATCCTTCAATCCCTTCAAGATTCTATGATGTGCATCTACATATTTCCTTTTAATGTCTTCTAGATTCTCCTCTGTAGTCCTTACTTTTGACTCATTTCTAGTTTGTTATTTTAGTCTAGAGATGTATGCTTTCAATGAATCAACCATACTTCTGATATTTTCTATAGTAGACACTGATGTATTAATGCTTGCACTAGGGATTTCCTCTTGTAACACTTTTATTACTTCTTCCAAGTCTTGTGTACTTCCTCTTTCATGCTCATATTGGGTCACATCAGTTTGTAATATTCCTTCTTATTTTGTAACCTCTTGTTTGATCTCAACTAGAGGGATAACAATACCTTTCCTTTTCTTCCTTGAACTATCGAAGGCTTGAGTTATAGACCTATCGTCAAATCTTGATCTGTTTGGGTCCTTTGGGCTTCCTAGAAGCACTTCTGCATAATGAATAGCTTAATTTTCAGTCACTTCATAATCCAACTCAAAAATTCAAACAAGTCTAGTCTCAATTGCTTCCATGTAGCAATA
Organism: Sequoia sempervirens; assembly: GCA_007258455.2. Taxonomy (NCBI): domain Eukaryota; kingdom Viridiplantae; phylum Streptophyta; class Pinopsida; order Cupressales; family Cupressaceae; genus Sequoia; species Sequoia sempervirens. The sequence continues at coordinate 358,101,074 of VDFB02193867.1, forward strand.
ATTAGTAGAGCCAAGGAAATTGATGTCTCCAGCGTACCTTTCCACCACACTCTTGGGTATCCTTATTCTCTGATTCATTCTCATATGAATTTTTTTGAAGAATGCTACAAGAGAATCCTCTTGAGCATATGATCCCCCAAGATTCATCATAATATTTCTTATCTGTTGTGCCACCAATTTTGTATTTGACCATTCTATTTTTCATCAAGTGTTGTCAAAGTAACTCACAAAGATCATAATCAATGCCATTCTCAATCATGTTAAATGCAATGTGAGTGGCAATAGTAGAGACTGTATAGCTATCATTAGGTAGATAGATTTTATATCCAACAAGCATTGCAACATACTAGATAGCTGGATTTCCAAATGTACTCAAGGTGAGTTCCTTTCCTTCAAGAGTTGTACCAATCTTCTCAATTAATTCATTGACATTGATAGACTTCTTCCTTGGAACTAGTCTAGAGGACCACAAACAAGTTACATCCCTTATTTCTTCCCTAGTTATTGAGTATGCATCATCAATCCAAATAGATTCATCATGAATCTTGCTCAATAAAATTCTAATGTACCTCTTATTAAACAATGGAAACTTTATCCACACACCCAATTTCTTTTCAACTAGGGTTTTGTATTCGGGTTTAATGGTATCATAATATTCTTCCAATTTTCTTGTCCATAAAACACTTAATTCAATATAGGATATTTCTTCAATTTTCCCATGTATGCACAAATATCCTCAGTAGGTGAAACACCAAAGGGAGTGCCAAAAAATGCACCCACCGAGTCTTTCAACATATCTTTTGAAGAATGCCTCTTCAATTTACCTTGCGGTCTTTCTGAGATATGCACTACCTTTGAACCTTCCATTACATTAAAAATGAGAATTTCATAGAAGAATTGAGTAAGCAAAATACCTCTTGAATTTTCTTTAGCGAAGATTAGGGTTTTAATGTTTTGGTTCCGAAAGATACCTCGAATCCACTTCTTCTTCTTCAATTTACTTCTCCTTCGCATCAATTGAATTTGTCTTCTCAAATACATTTTTAACTCCATGATTTGACCCATATCAATAAATGTGTTAGTAAGAAATGCATCAAAAAAAGATGTTAAACTTTGAAACCTTGTATCCACAATTAATTTACATATGCTCTGCAAACTTCTGAATCACAATATTTCCTTACACAACTTTCTTCTATATCTTTAAAAATTCCTCTTCCAAGATATATCTTCATGCCATGACATGACACCTTATATTCTAGGGTACTATTAGAACTTTCTGTTATTGATCCCCCTAAGCCTTAGCATGGGCTTAGTTTTTAAAAGAAATATTTGTACCAGAGGTGGGTATAGATGCAGTTGAAGTTCCTAATTCATCTCTGTTCTTAGATTCCTCTTTCTTTTTCCATATCTTTTCCATTTCCTTCTTAACCCCAATAGGATAACTTTCTTCATAGATTCATTCCTTCTTAGGTTGTATTAGACTATCTTCTATTTTTTCTTCTCCAAACTCTTGAAATATGTCTGGGTTTGTTGCAAAAGTAGCACACAACACTTTTTTTACTTTTATTCATCGTTGATCTGCACTGGTTAGTCTTATGTCCTAATATAATGCATGTATAGAAATAGCTATTGAAATATTGAAACATTTTCCTAGTATTATATCTATTCATCATCTGACTTTTTCACTCATCACTTCTATGTCCAAGTTTCTTGCGTGCAAAACATTATCTAAAAAAGAATCCATCACTTTGATTTATTCTGCTCCTACATTCTATTGCTTTATGTCCATAATGAAAAACAAATACCATTGAAATATGTGTAACTTTGAACATTTGGTTGTCTGATAGAAGGTCTTCCAGCATTGCTTCTTTGATTTTTGAATTGTCTCATATTTCCTTGAATCTTCTTTTGATTGTCATCCTTCTTAGATGTTTGATTTTCTTTTGAACTTTGTCCTTCTTCAAGTCCCAAACCACCTTTTTCAGGGTTTTTGTATTGCAATCAATTCATCAAGCATTGTAGTACTTATTTTGAATTTATCCTCATGTATTCTTTCCTTTTCCAAATCAGATATGAGATTTACCACTTCTTGTTCAAGTATAGAGCATTCTTCAGTCTTACTTTGTATCAATTCATTCAGACATTCCTCAATCCTTCCTTTTTCTTCCATTTATACCTTTAGTCCAGTGATCTCTTCATTTTCTTGCTTCAATTGTACATTCAATTCCCTATGTCTTTCTCTAAACTTCTTGATTTGTTCTCTTAGCTATTTGATGCATTCATTTGCTTCTCCTAGGCTTTCCTTCAAGATTTTGTTGTTAGTTTCAACTCTATCAAGATCTTCAAGAGTAGCCTTAAGTTCTTCTTTTTCAAACATGAAGTCATATTCTACATATTCAATTGCAAAAATTTCTTTTGGAGGAACAGGAAACTTCTTGTCTACCATGTGTTCAAACTTCCAAGATCTTCCTTAAGCTATTAGGATTTTTTGAAGGAACCAAGTTTTGATACCAATTGTTGAACATTCAAAATATTGAGAGGGAGGGGATGAATTAGTATTCTATTAAAATTTTGAACACAGTTTATCCAAGCACCAAAACATTTTGACTGAAATAAAGAATGAAAGCATGAAATATCCACAAAGTCACAAAACACATGAACACCAGGATTTTTGCGTGGAAAACCCAAAAAGGGAAAAACCATAGTGAGGATTAGCTCACAATATATTATATCTGAATATAGTATATTACAGGGACTCACTATCAGGACACACTATCCTTATAAGGATCACAACTAGAGTTAAATACAATACAAGAAAATGGCTCACTACCAAAGTGTGATCTGATACAAAGTGCACCTTCCTTGTGTTGTATTCCAGTTCCTTTGAAGCTCTAAATATGAATTACTTCTCTGCTTAGCAGTTGCTCAACAACTCTACTCTAGTTATGAACTCTTACCATTGAATTCACATGTTCACATCATATGACCACTTGCACTTGATATGCCATTTATGTTCTCTCATCTATCTAACTTCAACTCCAAGATATCTCATATGTATACCCAAATACATTCGTACACATCAATTAGGTTGACCTAATTAGATGTAAACAAAAATAATCCAAAATAGCTTTAGTCAGCACCACACATATTCAAAATCATCTTCATGCCCGAGAAAATGTGCAATACATAATTTAGGTTGGCATGGATATAAAATAGATCCAACATCCGTAATATATATTTAATCTTCTCAACACATATCATGTATTAGGTCAGCTAGGAATTGGACCTAATAAAAAAAACTTCCAATCATACACATGCTTCCCAATACATGCAACTTCCATATTCTCTCTTTCTTCAATTTCACATTTCACCGACATCAATGAGACTAAATCTAGAACCGCAACACCAAAATATTCTTCTTAAGGAAAACCAGAATCTCCCACACTGATACATTAAACAGAGAGATGACAATGATATACAGAGTTGAGATTTTTCATTGATATCTTCCAGTATGCTTCACAAAACTCCTCAAGATCTTGAATATAGTTGTATGAGTCATTCATAAAGATATGGTTAAAAGCGTAGAGTTATACCTCTTCTTGTGGTGAAGTGTAGACCCAAAAACTGATGCACTAAACCACAACATTGTCAACAGAGAACACTTAGCTAATTTCTTGATAGATCGGCTTTTTGGTATAGTTAGTACTATACAAATGACACCAAAAATGCTTCCCCACAATGTTGACATCAATGAAAACACAGGGTCAGCCAAATCAACCGATGTATGTACACTTCATGCTCATGTTGCTAAGTTGCATCAACAATGACAGACTTCCAAACTTCTAACATCTTGATCATAAGTTTGCATTAGCTAATAAATTTCAGCTTGAAGTTCTTTCTTTCTCTACCTATCTTGGTAAATCAATTATAACTCTTCATCTAGAATTCTTCCTCTTTCATTTTGTATGTTTTTATCAACATTATGGAAGGTTTGATCAAAATAAGACTTTTTGGAACTAGTCAGTGAAGGTTGATGTTGGTCAACAAGGTGAGCAACTTGACCTTGGTTGAACACATGTCATATTTTCTAGTATTTGTATCCTCAAATTAACCTAGACCTATTCTACCAATTGTACCATTATTTCTCCTTACATCATACTCATCAATGTTCATTCTTATCCTTCTAAGCAGTTGATCTGTTGAACCATCAGAAGTATAATGGTACTAGTCTCTCAAGCCAATAGAGACATTGCCTTTGTTGAAGGTACTTACTGACTCTATGTTATTTTCTCCTAAAGAACCAACCCAATATTTTGTCTTTAATTTAGCACGTTGATTCTTCATATTACCTACGGGTATGTGCAGGATCATCATGGAAAAAACAGGCCCTTAAGTGGCAAAAAAATCAGAAAAATTAGAGTTAGGAAACTTGATGTAAAAATTTGAATAAGTTATTTATATTATTTCAAAAAAATTTAAGAATATAATCTGTAGCAAATTGAATGTAGTTTCTAAACTACTATGTTTATTTATTTATTTTTAAAAAATCTACTTGGTGAGAATTTGAAATTTCAATGCAGTAGTACTTAAATTTCAAATAAAAAATAAGAAGTAGGTGTCTGTCTGACCACCCTAATCACAATAAAATTATAATATTTTAGATATAAGTAGAGGACTCATGTCTCGATGTGATGCATATTTTTTTGTAATTTCTTTCCAAATAAATAATTAATTATGAATTTTTTATTACAACTTTAAAAAAATATAAAAACTCATATGTCTAACCACCTTAACTTGGTCAAAACTTCATGAAATTCATTTTTTCTTTTTTTAATCCTATAGTATGTGAAGCATAGAATGTGACACATGTTTTGGATTCAAAAAATGTTATACCATTTGTGATGCAGGAGCATCCAGTGGTGTAAGGGCAATCTTGCATCACCCAAAAATAGTTAAATTTCAAGTTTCTTGATTTTTAGATTTTTTACATTTTGGATACCCTTTTCATCATAATGAAATTCCCAATTTACTGTTTTTATTTTCTATTTGGGTTGAAAGATATTGCAGTTTTAGTTTCCTAGATTTGCACGAAAATCTTCCGAGTCAGATTTGAGGCACTTAGAGTTCCTGGAAGGCCCCGAAACTTGTGAAATTGGCATAGTGAATCTTTGAGTGCATTTATTGACTTGAGACCTTTCCAACGGTTTAAACGGTTCATGAATTGGAGTCCCGGATCAAAAGTTATGCCCCGGAAGTTGGCACTTTCTAGAAGATACAATTGCAAATGCTCTTTTTGAAATTTGAACTTCATGTTGTAAATTTTCAGGCCAAACCGCCTAAACTCAAATTTGAATGTTGTTTTGGCTCCAAACTAATGAGGAGCTCTATTTATGGCGGGTTTCTAATTTTTGGGTAACTTTTTGGGGACAAGCTCGCATATTGCGAAAGGGTTATTCTGTAGCTTTCTGTAACTTGCATGTGTTGTAGAACTTGGGGATTTGAGATCCTCTGCATGTAAGAAGCTCCATTTTTGAATAATAAAATTATTCTCTTGTTGTGGGTTATTTTCTGTGTCTCGGGTTGTGCCCTCATCAATTTGAAAGCTATATATGTTTTCAATCAGCCTATCAATCAGAACTTTAGTCATAATTCAAATAGAAAATGAATAATAATTACTTGTTTAATTCAAAGTAAAACATAATTTATATTGGTGGAAAGCTAAGAATCTCCTTTAAAAACCCTTTTTGTTTCATTAATTTTGGGTAAAAAAAAGTCATCAACCACATACCCATCATATTGCCACTTTTTGGCCCATCATGATCCTGCACATACCCCTACATTACTTCCTTATGTAGGCTACTTGTTTCTTTGCCTTCTTCTATCCATAGTAATGTTTTTTCTAAAACTATGTCCTTAGAATAGAGTCACCACTCCCTATACAAGAAAATATTTTCTTGAAAGTAAACTTACTATTGTAACCCAAAAAAACTATAAAAATACTAAGCTTTTGAAATCTACAAATGATATGTAGTTATCTTAACAATTGGTCTCCAAAAATGGCACCATTCTATTAGCATAAGTTGATAGGATGTTGCACTTACTTAGCCACTATTTTATTAGCTAAATTTGGTAAAGAAGTTGTAGGTGTTTCAAAATATGCATCGGGCTCACACTTCACTGACAACAACCAAACCCAACCTATTGACATGGCCCCAAAGACTATCACTAAACCAAGAACAACTAAATTCCTCACAACCCCTATATATTTTATGATAATAGACAATCATAACCCATATGAAATGAATTCATTAAAGGCTCTTTAAATATAAATCCATATTAGGGTTTCTTATTCATATTAGGGCTACTTAGATCTATAATTTTATCATATTTACGTCTCAATTTTATATTTGAAAGTCTTTGCATGCCCAATTCTTCATCAATTTTATATGGCTACGTTTTTCTCTATTATCTTGATTGTGAAATTGATTTTACTTATCCTACCCATCCTTGGAAACCACATTAGGGTTTCATTTTCACATTTGATACATCATTGACATTTCCACTTTTTCAATATAAGTGTACCTTTTGGATTTATTTTTCATCACTCCCTCTCTACCTGTCCCTCTTTATATTTATCTATTCCTCACTCTCCCTCTCCCTCTCCCTCTCTCTACCTATCTCTCTCTCTTTCTCTTCCTCTCTATCTTTCCCAAGTCATATGTATCTCTAGATATCTCTCCATCTTTCTATCTCTCTCTCCTTCTCTCTCCCTATCTCCCTATCAATCCTATAGAGATTAGAGAGGGAATGTGAGAGAGGAAGATAGAGGTAAGTGGAGGGGGAAGGTAAGAGAGGTAGAGAAGAGAGAGAGAGAAGAGATATAGAGATATCTAAAGGGATAGAGAGAGGGAATGAGGGAGGCATGAAGTGAGGGGTAGGTGAAGAGAGAGATGGAGAGAAGTACAGAGGGAGGGAGGACAAGAGATGTAGAGATAGAGAGGTAAGGTGGGATGGATATAGGGAGAGGTAGGTAGATAGAGAGGAAGATGGATATGGGAGATAAAGAGAAGTAGAGAGAGAGATGTAAGGTGGGAGGGATAGAGGGAGAGGTAGGTAGAGGGAGGGAGGGTGAGGGGATATAGAGAGAAGTATAGAGTGAAGGGGAGAGAGAGAGATAAGGTGGGAGAGATAGAGTGAGAGGTAGGTAGAGAGAGAGGGTGAGGGGAGATAGAGAGAAGTAGAGAGGGAAGGGGAGAGAGAGGTAGAGAGAGATGGAGGGAGAGAGAGGTAGATAATGAGAGAGCAGTAGGGTGGGAGGAATAGAGGGATAAGTAGGTAGAGAGAGAGGGTGAATGGAGATAGACATAAGTAGAGAGGGAAGATGAGAGAGAGGTAGAGAGGAGAGAGAGGAGAGAGGGTGAAGAGAGATATAGAGAGATATATAAAGGGAGAGAGGGGAAATGAGGGAGGGATGGAATGAGAGGTAGGTAGGGAGAAACAGAGAGGGGAGATAGAGAGAAGTAGAGAGGGAGGGAAGAAGGGAGAGGCAAAGATAGAGAGGTAAGGTGGGAGGAATATAGGGAGAGGTAGGTAGACAAAGAGGAAGATGTAGATGGGAGATAAAGAGAAATAGAGACAAAGAGAGAGAGGTAAGGTTGGAGGGATAGAGGAAGAGGTTGGTAGAGAGATAGATGGTGACAACATTACCTCTCTCTCACTATCACTACTTCTCTTTATCTCCCATCTACATCTTCATCTTTGTTTACCTACCTCTCCCTATACCCCTCCCACCCTACCTCTCTATCTCTACCTCTCCCTTCCTCCCTCCCTCTCTACACTCTATCTACTCTCTTTATTTCTCTCTACCTACCTCTCACTCCATTCCTCCCGCATTCCCCCTCTCTCTCCCTTTGGATGTCTCTCTATATCTCTCTTCACCATCTCTCTCCTCTCTTCCTCTCTCTCACTTCTCTATCTCCACTCACCCTCTCTCTCTCTCTATCTACTTCTCTCTATCCCTCCCACCTTACCTATCTTTGATTACCTACCTCTCCCTCCCTCTCTTCCTCCTCTCTCTCCTTGTCTCTCTCTCTCCCTCTCCCTCTCCCTTTCTATGTACCTCTCTCTCACCCTTCCCTCTCTAGTTATCCCTATCTCCCCTCACCATCTCTCTCTCTACCTACCTCTCACTCTATACCTCCCACCTTACCTCTCTCCCCTTCCCTCTATACTTCTCTATATATCCCATCACCCTCCATTTCTCTACTTACCTCTCTATCTATCCTTCCCACCTTATCTCTCTCTCTCTCTACTTCTCTTTATCTCCCATCTCAATCTTCCTCTCTTTCTACCTAACTCTACCTATATCCTTCCCACTCTACCTATCTATCTCTAACTCTCCCTTCCTCCCTCCCTCTCTACTTCTCTTTATCTCCCCTATCTCTCTATGTAACTCTCACTCCATCCCTTCCTCTTTCCCCATGCCTCTCCCTTTATATATCTTGATATATCTCTCTTCTCTCTCTCCTCTCTACCTCTCTAACCTATTGGAACACAAAGGCATACAACTAAGAGGGGGGGTGAATCAGTTGTCATAGAAATTAAAACTTATTAAACTCATTAACCTTATTCTCAAGTATGATTAATAGCCATGAAACAATAAATCAAAAACACATCAGAAACACACATAACACCAAGATTTTTATGTGGAAACCCTGTTAGGGGAAAAACCATGGTGGAGGTTAGTCCACAAGATTATACCCTGTTAAAAGTATACAGGAATAAATGGGAATGCACATGAATTCAAGCACACTGCCTAGAGCTCACTGCTCAATTACAATAAGGATTACTGCCCAAGGAAGACTCGCTATCTTACAGAAAGATTTGAATTACATCCATAAGATTGAATTGAGAAAATAGCATCTGCTCATGCCTTATTACAGTTCTGGTTAAGCACAAAAAATTTGCTCACTCTTCACACTTTACTTCTTCCTTCAAATGATTTGAACTTTGTTCGCACACAAGACTCACACACTTTGCTTCACAATTCACACACATACTTCTTCAAATGATAAAAAAATCGCTCATATATATCTGCAACCAAGAATAAAATCATCTACATGTCGGCTTCAATAAAAATAAAAATGAATACAAACTGTTGGCCCAAAACATAAATAATTTGCAATGTGAATCAACCAAAGTCATCCACAACATAGTAAGGACCCAAAATAATATACTCAAACACAAAAAACCTTCACAAATGATTCCTCAAAGATCCACAACACGCTACAATCACCCTGTCGGCCAAAAACATGAAAAACATGAACACACAAGAGAAAATCTCCAATCACGAGCACACTGATCAATGCGGATGTGCAAAAAATATAGAACATGATCTAGAAACATCAACAAGCATCATTAATCACCAGAGAAGCATCCACAACACTTCATGTTACCAGAATCACATCATCTTCATTCAGGAACACCAACTGAAGTTGTGATAGGACGAAAATACTTGTTAGAAAATGAGCAGCAAACAAAAGAGTGCAAATAACAACTATGAACACCCTACACCTCAAGATTAGCCTAGTTGGATTCAAAAATAAATAAAAACAACAAATAGAGTGGATTCACCTTGTCTCAAATCGATCCTTTGGTTGGCCCTTTGATCTTTCATGTTGTATGCTCCTTTGGAGGGAAGAGATGCAAGCTATGAGATGAGATGGGAATGGAAAATGAGTGAAAATGGATGCAAGTATGAAAATTTGGCTAAAATGTAAAGCTCCCTTAGAAAGAGGCACAAGAGTTGGCTAGCATAAAATGATCTCCCAAAATGAGAAAGAGGGGCGTTATAGAATTTTGGAACTCTCTGGGAAATGGATGGTTGATTGAACCGCAAGATCAGATGTAGGGCTAGGGTGAGTTGAACTCACAAGCCCTCACATCGATCAGGCAGCAACAGAGATGATAATATTTTGTAAAGTTGGAAGGAGAATTACATGACATGGAGGTGAGTACATAGTACCTTGGGATTGGGACAAGATCTCCTCATAAAGAGGTCCTTGCCCCATGTGGAGTGAGGAAGGACATGTGAGGAATTAAAATTCTCAAATATCCTCATGGGGATGAGAGAAGGAATTTAAAATTCCTTTAAAAACATTGGGGGATTAAATGTGAATTAAAAATTCACATGGGGAATGGAGTGCCTTCTTCAAAAGGAGAAAGCTTTTAATAAGGTTGACTTAGGACACATTTAATAAATGAAATGGGGATTAGGTTGACCTAATTAAGTAATTAAGGTTGTGCAAGTACCTGATTAGACAAATTAATGACATATTAGAGGCAGGTGGGAAATTAAGAGAGTTCATGTGGCTTGATGTGACAAGTCGAAGATCACATGGGAAGAAAAAGGAATTTAATATTCACTTGGAAGGACTAAAGATTAAAAATTCCTTGAGAGGTTGATTAGGCTAGTTAATGAAGGGTTAGAGGAGGGTTAGGTGGCTAAGAGAGATTAGAGACTAACTTGCAAAATTTGGAGGATATGACACATCCTAATCAAAGATTAGGCATGTGCACATCCCTAATGATGAGATTAGGAGAATAATTAAGATTAGATAAAAATGATGGGGGATGTGACATATGAGGAATTAAATAAATGTGATATTTATTTAATTCATTTGATGAGAAGGGGAAAGTATTTAATTGTTCTTTGATACCTTAGGGATTAAAGAACTTTAGAGGTATTAGATAAATAATAGTGATATTACTTAATTAATAGATAAAGGATATTTAGGTAGAAAGCGGGGACAAATTTGGACAATTAAGTGTCCAAAAATTTAGGTGTTCTACAGTAATAGAAAAAGTATTCGACATAGATACTCATAACTTTCGATCAAATCTTCATGCGGATCTCACAAAACTTACTTTGTGGATCGTAGATATGAAATACAGACGCAATCACAACACCGATCATCCAACATCTTTGGTGAGCCATCGGCATGTTGGCCAAAATGAACTTCGACAACACCGCAACTCTCACTTTATTACAATTTTCTCAATATCGCTTGACGCGCTTTCAAATGACATTAATGCCAATAGGTGGTGACATCAGCAACCTATTAGCAATATCAGCGCTCTCCCCCTTTGGAATTGATGGCAGCATGATGGCAGCTACCATCAACCAACTTTCTCTGCCTTTTCTCCCCTTGAGTTTTGACTCTTTTCCCAACTCTTCTCCTTGACGTAATGACAGATATTACATTCTTTCTCACACAAACTCTGGCGTTACAACACAAACAATAAAGCTATACACTGATGGCAGCCGGCATCTCTGGGATCTAAAGAATATGACACAAATGCCACGCGGTGATGAAATGACTTGCATCTTAGTTATGATTAGGAGGGGTAATAACCCCTAGCTTCCCTCTGAGATACTCAAAAGTATCCTTAGGAAAAGGCTTAGTAAAGATGTCTACAATCCCTACATTCCTTAGCGTGAAGGCACATACTCCAATCTTATACCATACCCTCTTCCTTCTCTATAAAGAAGTGAAACTTGATTGATATATGCTTGGTTTTAGAGTGTAGCACCGGATTCAATGATATGTTAATTGCACTTGAGTTGTCACAGTATATGGCAATAGGTTCATCATATACTAATTTGATATATTTCAGCATCTACTTCATCCACATTACTTGAGTACAATTATTTGTAGTAACAATATACTTTACCTTAGTAGTAGATAGAGAAATGACATTCTACTTCTTGTAACTACATGAAGTAGGTTTCTTTTCCCAGAAAATACTACCACTGGTACTCTTTCTATCATTCACATCTCATCCCCAATCAACATTAGTAAAAGCACTAAAAGTAAAGTCATCTTCTTTAGGATACCATAGGCCAAAATCAATTGTCCCCTTCAAGTATCTAAACATCCTCTTCACAATAGTCACATGAGATTCCTTAGGATCAGCTTGAAATATTGTAACAATGCATACAACATTCATGATATCAGGTCTATTTTGAGTCAAATAAAGCAACCCACCAATCATAGATATGTATCTAGTCTGGTTTGCTTTAGGAGAATCATCATCTTGATTCAACTTACGCTCCAGTACCATAGATTATACCATGGCTTTAGATCTTCCATACCAAACTTCTTTAACAATTCTTTCACAGCCGCCGGGACTGAGATGTAAAAGATCCTTTGTCTAGTTGAGTGATTTCAATCCCAAAAATTTTCATTTTACTCCAATCACCAGACATCTCAAACTGCTCACCTCTCCATCAACAAGGAATTCCTTGCGAACCTATCTCTCAAAGTGATATCATCAACAAAAAGAATTCAACAATCAAATCTTTATCTCATGATCAATCTTGAAATACATGTACTATCAATAGTAACAACACATTGAGATCATTTAAAAATACTTATCAATCGGCATACCATGCTCTTAAGTTGTAGATCCATACAATACTTTCTTCAAGCGACGACCATATCTCACACAAGTCAATCGATTGAAATACATGGGTTGCTCATATGCCGCCTTCTTCCAATTCACCATTTAGAAAAGTTGACTTGGCATCCATCTAATAAACCTTGTAGTTTTTGTAAGTAACATAAGCAAGAAATAATCTCACAGCTTCAATCCTAGCAACATGGGAAAAAGTTTCTTCAAAGTCAATTCCTTCCATCTGAGAATATCCTTTACACACTAGTCTTTCTTTGTTTCTATTTCTTCACCTTGCTCATTCAATTTTATTCTGAAAGACCCATTTAGTTCCAATTACATTTTGTCCTTGGGTCTAAGACAAGAATCCATATCATTCTTCCTCAATTTATGATAGTTCTTTTCATTGCTTCCATCAATGTTCATCTTTGTAATACTTCATGCTTTGACTACTATTTGATCTTTGAAAATCAAATAGTATTAATCGCAATTCTTCTCTAGTTTGAACACTTTTGTTCTTTCCTTCATTGATCTTCTAAATGAATCGATGTTACATACTTTAGAGTCTTGGGATATTCTTGAACTTTACAGGCTCTTGTCTTTCTCCCTTGGAAGTACTTTCTTTTCTTCCTTCCTCTTAGCTTTCCTAATTTGCTCGGAAATGATCACTTGATTGTAATGCAGGCCAGGCTGACATTTTTGATCTAAGAGATCAACATCAAAGGTTTTGGATGGTCTAAGCATGTCTTCATCAACATGACATTTACTTTCAACTACTTTCCTCAATCTCATTTGAAGCACCGATAGGCTTTGCTGGTAGAATAACCAAGGCATTGTATCCTCCCACAACCTCAAACTTTCCTATATCTTCATCTCTTTTGATATAGCACTTACTCCCAAAATTTTTTAAGTATCTAACAGTAGGCTTATGACCAAACCATAGCTCATAAGGGGTCTTACCGGTATCACCTTTTATATGAACCCGATTGAGAGTGTAAACTGTAGTACTCACAACTTCTCTCTAGTAGATATGAGGGACATTTCCTTCAAGCATCATAGTCCTAGCAGCATCTAGAACTGTCATGTTCTTCCTTTCCACAACTCCATTTTGCTAAGGGGTCCATAGAGCAGATAATTGTCTCTTTATCACATGTTCTTCACGAAAAGAATTAAACTCACCAGAAATGAATTCACCACCTCTATCTGATCTCAGACATTTAATCTTCAGACCTATCTTTGTCTCAACCTTAGCCTTAAAAATCTTGAATTTCTCTAGAGCTTCAAATTTCTCTTAAGAAAGCAACCCACATCAATCTAGAATAATCATCAATGAGTAACATGAAATACCTGTCTCCTTGTAAACTTCTAACTCTAGAAGGACCACACACATCAATATGCACAAGCTCCAATACTTCATTTGAACAATGTTGTTTGCTCTGAAATGAAACTCTAGTTTGCTTCCCCAACTAACATTCCTTGCATATGGTATTAGTAGGCTTTACCAACTTAGGAAGATCTCTCACAGCTTGAGTAGAACTTATCTTGATAATTTTGTCAAAGTTTTCATGACACAATCTCTTCTGCCACAACCAACTTTCATCAACTTGAGCAATCAGACAACTTTTACTAGCAACATTCAAGTGAAAGATATTACCTTTTGTTTTTGTACCTGATGAAATCACATTTTTGGAACTCCCCAATATTTTACACTTTCCATCCTTGAATTGAAGATTGTATCACTTATCAACCATTTGTCCAACACTTAAAATATTATGCTTCAAACCTTCGACATATAGAACATAATCAATATTATTCTTACCATCAAGAGAAATGGATCATCTACCACGGATTACATCAGCTTTATCATCACCAAATATTACAACACCACCATCATACTTTTCAAGACTCACAAATTTACTTTTATCACCTGTCATGTGATGAGAGCAACCACTTTCAATCACTCATTCATCCTTTTATTCAATTCTGGCAGCTAGAGCTTTCTCCACATTCATGCAACTAGCAGAATCAGTAGGTACCAGATCATTTTCCTTGATAGCAATAAATACCCATTCATCTTCACTTGCATTTCCTTTATCAGATTCATCATCTGTCACAACTTCATCAGTAGCATAATAACATTTTCTTTGGAATCTAGGCTTGTTAGGTCTTGGCTTAGGAACTATTTCTGGACACCTTGAGGAAAAATGACCTATCTTATTGCAAGAAAAACATTTAAGAGGAAATTTCCCTTTATACTTACCTTCTCCTCTGGATACTCTCATGACAAGAAGTGCTTCAAGCTCATCTATCTTTCTCTCTTCTTCTTCAATCTCTCTCATTTCTTCCTCATATTTAAACACCTTTCTAGAAGAACTTTCACCCGAATCATATCTCTGCTTATCCCTTCCTGAGGTGGTAGCTTTGAATGCAGATTTTATCTTAGGAAAAGCATCACCAAACTCACTTAACTCAAAAGAAGCAAGCTTACCAATCAACATGTCTCTAGATACATTTGTCATAGTCTGTATCTCCTCAATAGCAGCAACTTTGTGTTTTTATGTACAAGACAAGGATCTGAGCACTTTAGCAACAGTCTCCAATTCTTCCAATGTTCCACCAGCACATCTGATATTGCACACAAGTTCATTCACTCTCTGCATGAAAGCAATAATGTTCTAATCTTCACCCATTTTCAATGTTCCATATTTCCCTTCGAATAAGCTGAAACCTTCACGCATCCTTCTGCCTTTTCTGCCATCCTCATAGCAGTCTGGAATTCAGTGTTTGTCGTCTGGAGTGGGGTCGAAACCAAGTCAAGCAAGTGGCACCGCCCATCCAGCCAGTGTTGTACTCGGCATCCTTAATCTCAACAGCAGTAGAAGGACCATTATGTGGGATAATATACCTATTCCTTGTAATGTTCTAGTAGGGTTCACCAATGCATCTTAGATGACGCTCCATTCGAGTCTTCCACAAAGAGTAGTTAGTTCCATCAAATCTCGGACTATCCTTCTTATAGTCATCGGATCCACCTCAAGCTATTAAAACTTCTTCAGACACGATCGTACAATTATTAGGAAACACAAAGATGAACAAGCGGGTGGGAAGTTGAATTAGTTATCACAAAAATTAGGCTTATTAAAATCGTGTGCACATTCTCGGATCTGATTAATAACCATGAAGAAGCATAAATCAACAACACATTAAGAAACACACATAACGCAATATTTTACATGACCCTTTTAGGGAAAAACCATGGTGGAGTTAGTCACAGATTATACCCTAAAGTATAAAGGAATAAATGAGATGCACATGCATTGGTACCAACGCCTAGAGCTCAACTGCTCAGGTACAACAAGGCCTACAGGGAGAAAACTCATTTGCCTTACAAAATATTTGGATTACATCCAAGATTGAATGAGAAAATAGCATCACACTCAACATGATTACTACAATTGGTTGTAAGCACAAAATTGCTCACTCTTCACGCTGCTTGCATATTGAATGATTTGAACATTGCATAAAAATGAATCACCTTCCTTGCAATTTCACACCTTCTTCGATGATAAAACAGTAACTCATATATATCCATAACCAAGAATAACATCATCCATGTTGAAACACCAATAAAATAAAAATGAATACAAGCTGTTGAGTCCAAAACATAAATAATTTGCAATGTGAATCAACCAAGAATTCCATACAACATAGTGAGGACCCAAGAATAGTATCCTCGAACATGAAAAACCTTCACAAATTATTCCTCAAATATCCACAACATGCTACAATCACCATGTCAGCCAAGAACATGAAAAACATGAACACGTAAGAGAAAATCTCCAATCGCGAGCACACTGATCAATGCGGACATGCAACAAAGATAGAACATGATCTAGAAACATCAACAAGCATCATTAATCACTAGAGAAGTATCCACAACACTTCACGTTACCAGAATCACATCATCTTCATTTAGGAACACCAACTGAAGCAACAAAAAAACTGTCAGAACAGAGATGCTCATAACTCAATCAAATCTTCATGCGGATCTCTGAAACTGTATTAGATAAATAGATATGCGCGAAAACAGTGCTAATCCGACCTCGATCGCAAACATCGTTTGATATCAGCATATTGACAAACAAAACACAACTACTGTTACAATTTTATCCATCTCAACATATCTGACCTCAAATGACATTAATGCCAATAGTGTTGACATCAATTACAACTACATATTAACAGCATCAACATAATACCCTCTCTACTTCTTTCTATCTCCTCCTCTCTCTCTGAGGTAGAGGAAGGTAGAGGGAGAGGGAGAGGGAGGGAATAGATATGTAGATAAAGAGAGGTAAAGGAAGAGATACAAATATAGAGAGATATAGAGGAATATGGAGATAAAGAGATAGAAAGATATATATGGTAAGATAAAGTGATAGAGAGATAAATAGAGATAGAGAGGGAGAGATAAATAGGTAGAGAGAAAGAGGGAGAGATAGAGAGGGGGAGATAGAGGAGGGAGGGAGAGTGGGGATAGATAGAGAGAGGGTAGATAGAGAGATAGAGGTAAAGAAAAGGAGAGAGATAGGTAGAGAGATAGAGAGAGAAGAGAGGGATAGATAGATCAATATATAGAGGGAGAGGGAGAGAGGGAGAGATAATGATAGAGAGATATATAAAGAGATAGAGAGGTATAGGGAGAGAGGTAGAGAGATAGGGATAGAGAGGGATAGAGAGAGAGAGAGAGAATGAATAAGAGAGAGAGGTAGAGATAGGGAGATATAGATAGAGGGACTAAGAGTGAGAGATAAATGAGGTGATAAAGATAAGTAATAGAGAGGTATAGAGAGACAAGGAGAGAGAGCATAAGAGAGGGAGACTAACCACACCAAGGCTCCAGGTCTTGGAGAGTCAAGAGTGGAGGGATGTCCTAACTTACCTCAACCTAATGGGTGTTTGGGATAAGAATCAAGAATGAAGAGCACTCTCAAGTGCTTTTGTCACTCTATAGATCTAAAAGTCTAAATGGGGATAAACAAGTTAGTTTCTAGAGTTCAGACTACACCTCAAACAACTCTCTTTCTGAGGACATCAACGCGGGACTAGGATGATAGTGGCACGTTGGCATCTCTCTAGAGCGTTGGTGTTTGTATGACCAAAAAATGTAAAGTACAGTATAAAACACCAGAGAACCTACTAGCTTCCTAGCTAACTAGCTTTAACGAAATAAATAGAGTTATGAATTATGAAAAGTAGCTACGTAAATGATAAGGCAAATAGATGAAGACAAGGGTGATGAATATCAACTCACTGAAGCTCTAGTTCACCAGCAAGTTCCATGCACATGTTCACCTACACACAAGAAAGAGAGGGAAAAATATTGGGTTGTATAGGGGTTTGCCTCAGTCAAACCCCCACTTTGGTGTTTCCACCCCCATAGACAGCCAGAAAAGCCATGAAGTAGAAAGCGCGATAAAGGAAAGAAGAAAGGAAAGTATTGGACACTATGAAAGATGCTATGCTACTCTATCAAACCACAAAAGGAAAAAGAGAGTGATGCAATATCACCTCCACCCAAAGGCACTCAGGGCCAATGAAGGGATAATTCAAGGCAACGAGCTTGGAAAAGTCGACACGGCCCCAGCAGTGATGAAGGGAGGTCTCGCAAGACTCCAAACCCGCAACTTCTATGGTAGCACCACATGTACAAGGATGGAATTGTTGGAGTAACAAGATTGCTTGCTGCAATGCTCAATGGAGTTGTGAAAATGCTTGAGAGAATGTGTTAGATTGCTATAATATCTTGGAAGACTGAATGAGTGAACAAGATAGCCCTTTCAATACCAAAAATGGGAGAGATAGAGCTGTTTTTAGGTCGGTTGGTCATATAGAGACGTTACAATTCATCCCCAATGAGGAGTGTAACGTCCCTATGGACTCCAAAAGTAGGAATCTGTCAGGGATAGCAACGCACCACATAGATGTTTGCATGCCATGCTCGCATCCTCAATAAATATTCCCCCACTGACACACAAAATAGGTGCCAAGTGGATGGAAGGCAGGCAAGTGATGTGGAATTTCACCTTCGGATTTGATTTTCTAAGGTGAGGGTATGCAAAAGGGGAATTTACACAAGGGGTGAAAATTTTCTCCTATACATTTTTCCCCCACTTTAGCGAGCACGAGTATCGATGAGAGTGTTCGATAAAGTAGATCAAACAATTAGAAATGTATACCTAAATCATCGAGGAAGCAAACCATGATTTTGCGAACTTGAAAGCATAGGGCAGGCAAAGGATTCCATAGGTACTCTCTCCTGAGGAGGTTTGAACAAAAGGACTTCATAGCTCCACGAAAATATGAAGTTGAACAAAGCACACTGAAGGCCCGTAGACCAATGATGGAAAAATCTTGTAGGATGCAAGTGCTTCATAGGCCCTCGAACTTGCAAAGAAGGAATTCCCTCAAGTACTGTCTCATGAAGGAAGCCTAATGAAATGGGACTCCGCAAAGTCGAACTAGAAAGCGACTTCACAGGTGTACCTATAAAGCAACATGTTAATCCCCAGATAAAACATATAAGAAAACAAAAAGCAGCCATGTAGGAAAACAAGCAAACAGTCATGCAGACTGTCAAAAAAATGAAAGGCTTTCAAAGGGGTCCCTCGGGAGCCCTTCAAAAGAAGAGGGGTCCACTCAAGGGACGCGTTGTCTAAAAGTGAGAAAGCACTTTTCACAAATAAATTCAACATCAAGGAATCCTTTTGAAAGATGTTCACTTCATCAAGGAATTCAAAAGGAATAAAATTCCCCCTCGCGAGGGGAAGGTCGAGGCTTTTCTTGTAGCAAAAGTTGCACCCTCCTCAGAGGAAATTTTTTGAAGTTCTTTCTTTGTGAACCCGTGACGAAGTAAACATGTTCCACTAGGGGGTCCCTATTGAAAATGCAAATTTTGAAAAAAATTGCAAAGATTTTTGAGAAAATATTCATTGGTCATTGAATGCATTTTCTGAAAATCAAAGTTGACATGGTAGCCCACCTTAGGATTGTGTGTGTTGAACACAGAGGCACATGGAATCCTAAGGAGAGAAAAGCAAGAATGAAAAAGTGATGTTGTGGCCCATGGTACATAGCGAGATGTCATCGTGGTGATGTTTCCACACACATGAGGGACAACACATGAATACCACAACATCACAACTCAAGCAAAGAAGAGAGAAAGATAACCAAAATTGCAAAAAGAGACAATAACATCACAGATAAAGGGCACAGGGGCGATTTGATATTTTGGGGTCAAAGCTACTCACAAGTATATATAAGTATAATAATAGTATATAGATGAGCTGTCATCAACCCCCTACTATATTAGACCATATGAAGAATGCATGAGAAAACAAAGTAAAAATAAAAAAATGGGTTAACATTGAAGGGAATCCTAAATGCCCGCAACACTTTGCATCGTCCCCAATTTGTCAAAAATAAATACACATAACAAAGGAAGAATGATGCCACAAATAGAGGAAGTTTTATGACACATAATCACTCTTATATCTAGGCACCTAAAAGGGTGACAAGGGTCATCCGAGAATATAGCGCGAAAGCACGAAGACACATCACTGAGCACACCTAATCTAAAGGTAAAGAAGAGGTGCCCCCTAACACTCATCAACCAAGAGGTCATCCGCTTCCAAATCTAGATCATTATATGGGAAAGGAAGATGAGCCTATAGTGGTGAAATGTTAAGGGGGGAACCCTTTGACCCCCCCGCAACAAGAGCCAAGGAAGGAGATTCTTTAGGGTCTCCTCCACTCAGTTCCTATGGAGCAAAGGTTAGCAATTTCGTGAAGATCACCGACAGGGCTAGGACTTTGTCCAAAGAGTTAAACATGCACTTAACGGGAGTGCCATGTTTTACCTCAGTGGACAGGGAAGGCAGTGCCCGAGATTCAGTGATAGGCTCATTGAGTGACTCAGGAGCAGTGACAAACTCAGGGGATGTCGGAGCTTCTTCCATCACAAGGATGGCACATGCTAACGTAGAACTACCCTTTGAAGAGGATGGACTCCTCTTTCAACCCCCATTGCTATTGGGGCCATCCTCCACCTTTCGCTTTGTCAGAGGGTGTGAGACCCCCACAAACAAGGTAGAAGGTGTGTAGGAGGAGGAGAAAACCGCAACGAACACCACTGAAGTGTTCAGCATGTCCACGGGCTTCAAGAATGGCAGGATGTCTAGGAGGGACATCAAGAGAGGGGCCTTGACTAAAGGAGAAATAAACACTTGCACCTTTTTAGGGTCAGGGGTGTTCACGCTCGCAACAGGAGCCGAAAGAAAAATTGAATTTGATTGAACTGAAGTAGAGGGGACAGGAGAGGAGGACACAGTAGGAGGCCCTAAAACATGGGCGGTTAGCTCCCCTTCCTGTGTAATGTGGCCTACTCAGCTTCCAAATCCTTTTGTCGATGCTTGTGCTCATGTGCAAGGAGGTTTCTATGACTCTGAGAGCTAGAGACTAGAAGTTGAGATGGAACAGAAGGCTCTTGCTCGGCCATCGGAGTTTCCACCACAACCATTTTTGGCAAAGGGAGAGACTCCTGGATGGGAGTAGGAGGGAGATATTGAAAAGAGGTTGGAGCAATAGTGGGGGGAGTTAGCTCTAGCACCTCAGTGGTGGGCCTCTTACCATTCACTGCCTTGGGAGCAGGAGTGATAGGAGACCACGGAGGTTGACACATAGAGAATTCCCCATGGGGACCCTTCCTTCTACCATATAGGTAGGGCCAGGGTCTAGGAGGCATAGTAGGAAGGTTTGATATATGAATCTCGGCTCTACACCAAGCAGGCACCATCGGACTTCTTATATGAAATCCAAGAGTAGTCATCCAAAAATCCTCTTCAAAAAGGGGGTAGAAGTAGCACCCTGAGAACGGACAGTCTCTCCTTTCCCTTTCAAAGGAGGAGGCAGCTTGCTGCTGCGCTACCAGAGGGGTCATTTTTGGTTTTCCCTTGCCCTTGGTTTTATACTTTACGTAGTTTTGGTAAAGCAGGTTTTTTCTAGGAGGAAGTGGACCGACTGGGGTGGGCTAAAAATGATCCAATGAATAACCCCCATGGGACACCAACGACTGATATCTAGTGTCATGTACAACATGCACAACACCTTCGTAGGAGAACTTTAAACATTTATGAATAACCGAAGTGATTTTGTTCATGGAAGTTAACCACGGGATGCCCAACTTCACCCTAAATAGATCAGATTCTAGAATAACATTAAAGGTTGTATCCACAGCCCTAGGTCCAACTAGGATGGAAAGAGTTTTTCCATCAGAGCATCGTGATGAAATAAATTCATACACATGGTGTTGAATGTTGAAACATGTTTTTTGTGGATCCCCTTTGCCACCATACTTTTCAAACTTAGGAATCTTCATTCTGTGTGGGAAGGGAGTACTCAAGATTACTACTAACAATAGGCTATGTCAGAAGAAAGGTTGAAAAATAGGCCAGGCGGAGGCCTGGGAAAGGCTCGCCAACTGGTTTTGCATCCGACCCATGTTCTAAAGAAGGGAATTTAGAACAAGGTCAGAGGATGAAAAAGGCCCAGCGGAACCATTAGAACCACCACTACCAAAACCACCTTCAAAGTTGCTATCGTGACCACCGCTAAAGCCACCACCACCGGTAGAACCTCCGCCGAAGCCACCTTCGCTAGCGAAACCACCACCATGGCCTCCACCAAAGCCACCTCTACTACCAAAGCTGCCACCACTCATTCCACCAGAGCCCCCATCGCCAGAGGCAGCAAGAGGGGTGAAACTGAAACCAAGGGGTATTCTACTCGCCTTGATGGTAGGGGGCTTTTGAGAAGTAGAGGAAACACTAATCGAAGGGATTGTTTTGGCCATGCATACAGACGTGGTGGACATCAAGATGCTTATTTGTCTCTCATAGGCATCAAGCACTTCTCCATGCTTGGTGCTCTCTCTAAATGCTTCATAAGGTCTAACAATCTGTTATCCAATGCTAAAATGTTTTATGCAGGGATATGTATAGCCTCATCCTCATCCACAGAAAAATCCATAGGGGATGCTGGAGGGACAGGAACCCGAGTGGTCTCAAATATGAAACCCATCTCATCAATAAAGCTTGTAGGAAAACCAGTGGTAAAGTCAATAGCCAAACTAGTGCAAAAACTAGAGGTGAAACTAGAAGTGACCTTTGTCTTCTCCATCAGCAGGTGTCGTACACTTCTCCTAACAAAGTATCTAGAAGTCATGGACTAGGTTGTGATGCTCGTAAACATTCACAACACTCAAGCTTACAATAGTCACTTGGCGTGGAGGAAAAGGTCTCAACACAAATGAATGAATAGATGTTGTTCACATCGGGTTCACCAAAAATGTAAGAGAGGGGGACCAACCACACCAAGGCTCCAAGTCATAGAGATCCGAGAGAGGAGGGCTTCCCTAACTTACCTCAAGCTAATGGGTGTTTGGGATAAGAATTGAGAATGAAGAGAACTCTCAAGTGCTTATGTCACTCTGCAGATATGAAATTCTAAATGGGGCTAGATGAGTCAGTTTTTGGAGTTCAAACTGCACCTTAGACAACTTTGTATTTGAGGATGGCAACGCGGGTCTGGGACAACAGCGCAGTGCACTGGCGTCTCTCTAGTGTGATGGTGTATGTACGACCATAAAATGTAAAGTATAGTATAAAACACCAGAGAACCTACTAACTGCCTAGCTAACTAGCTTTAACGAAATAAACAGAGTTATGAAGTACGAAAAGTAGCTACGTAAATGATAAGGAAAGTAGATGAAAACAAGGGTGATGAATATCAACTCACTGAAGCTCCAGTTTGCTAGCAAGCTCCACGAACATGTTCACCTACACACAAGCAAGAGAGGGAAAAATCTTGGGATGTATAGGGGTTTTCCTCAGTCAAACCCCCGCTTTGGTGTTTCCCCCTCCACGGACAGCCAAAAAAGTCATGAAGTAGAAAGTGTGATAAAGGAAAGAAGAAAGGAAAGTATTGAACACTACGAAAGATGCTATGCTACTCTATCAAACCACAAAAGGAAAAAGAGAGTGATACAATACCACCTCCACCCAAAGGCACTCAAGGCCAATGAAGGGAGAATGCAAGGCAACAAGCTTGGAAAATTCGACATGGCCGCAGTAGTGACGAATGGAGATCTCACAAGACTCCAAACCTGTAGCTTCTATGGTAGCACCACACATACAAGGATGGAATTGATTGAGTAACAAGCTTGCTTGCTGCAATGTTCAATGGAGTTGTGAAAATGCTTGAGAATGTGTTATATTGCTAGAGGATCTTGGAAGACTGAATGAATGAACAAGATAGCCCTTTCAAGACCAAAAATGGGAGAGATAGAGCCATTTTTGAGTTGTTTGGACACATAGAGGCATTACAATTCGTCCCCAATGAGGAGTGTAACGTACTTGCAGACTCTAGAGGTAGGAATCTATCAAGGATGACAGCATGCCGAATAGACATCCGAGTGTCGCGCTCGCGTCCTCAACAAATATTCCCCCACCAACACACAAAACAGGTGCCAAGTGGATGGAAGACAAGTGGGTGATGTGTAATTTCTCCTTTAAATTTTATTTTCTAAGGTGAGGGTATGCAAAAGGGGAATTTTCACAAGGGGTGCAAATTCGTTTCTATACAGAGAGATAGAGATAGGGAGAGAGAAATAAAGTGTGTGTGTGTATATGATTGACAGAGATATGGAGATAACTTGATGAAGAGGGAGATTATATAAATAGAGGAAGGGAGGGGGAGGGAGGGGGAGAAGTATAGAGAGAAATGGAGAGATATAGAAAGAGGGAGTGATATGGATAGAGGGAGACGGTAAGAGATACAAATAAGAAGAGGGAGAGATATGTAGAGATATATAACATGGGAAAGATAGAGGGGAAGAGAAAGGGAGAGAGCTAGGTAGAGAGGGAGATTGATGAGAGATATAGATAGAGGTAGAGTAAGGGAAAATGGGAGATATAGGTAGAGAGGGAGAAAGAAGGAGAGGGGAGAGGGAGAGAGACATGTTCTCCTAGTTCAACTCTGGAAAAGGTATGCATAGAATCAAAGATGACAAGGAGGCCTTCTATGATTATTTATACAAATTTTGTACTCTCTTTAGTACAAAAATCTAAATGCTTCATTATTTATTACTTCTTTAATGTTTCAAAGTCTTTTAGGATGATTATTGCAAAAAAACACAAAAAAAGACTTTGAATGCAATAATTATGAGCATTTAAAATTTTAAAAATTGAGGAACTTTAAATGATTATAATTAATTTTTAGTGCATAATCTATCAAATTTATCTTAATCATTGTGTAGATCTTTGAATAACCTTTCTAACTCCTATAAAAAATCAAATTTTTGATAAGTAACACAAAAGTTATGCCCATTTTATTGAAGTGTACTTTTTTGGGCTTTACAAAATAGATATTTGTTTTGCTTTTCAAAATGGATATCTGTTTTGCTTTTCAAAATAGATATTTGCATTTAAAATTTTAAAAATTAAGGAGGAACTTAAAATAATTATAATTAATTCTTGGTGCACAATCTATCAAAATTATCTTATTCATTGTGTATATCTCTGAATCACCTTTCCAATGCTTGTAAAAAAGCAAAATTTTGATAAGTAACACAAAAGTTATGCCCATTTTACTGAAGTGTGTTTTTTTGGGCTTTACAAAATGGATATCCGTTTTGAAAATATAAAATTATTTAAAATACTTATAGGAAACAAATATCCATTTTTCTTTTCAAAACGAATGTCTATTTTGAATACATAAAGTTGATGAAAATAAATTGTAGGAAACGGATATCCATTTTGGTTTGGTATTACCAAACCAAAATCAAATTTTACCCAACCCATACAAAAATTTCAACTTTGTGTTTCCTTGGCAAAGTAAAAACGTGTTTTCTTTCTTATTGCCACTTTTAGCCTATCATGATTCTGCACATGCCTGGGTAGTGAATCAATCCATTTAATAGCATGGTCCTTAAGGCTTCATGAAAAAAAAAATAGCTCAGATCTTGTCATCATAAGAAAATTCAATGTATGTGGCTATTAAATATTATATGAAGATCCTCAAATCTCTTTTTCCGTTGTATAATTTAAATGTAGGAATCATAAATCCCTTGGGGAATAGATGCATAACAACCTCTAAAGATAAATTTATGTGATGTGGAGGTTTGTATCAATAAAATCATTCATTCTATATCCTTGATTTTGTTTTTAATATTTCCTAATTCTTGTACTAGTGTATCCAAGTTATAGGTGGAAACAAGGGTGTTACTAGGGATATGTGAAAAATGGAAGTATAATGGATTTGGGAGGTGAGGGGTAGAGTCATGTGTAACAACCGCCTCTCGATTGCTACCAATTTTTGAAAAATAAATTTCAAAACAAATACCAAACTTAATCAATTGAGCAT
The DNA here is from genome assembly GCA_007258455.2 of Sequoia sempervirens. Taxonomy (NCBI): domain Eukaryota; kingdom Viridiplantae; phylum Streptophyta; class Pinopsida; order Cupressales; family Cupressaceae; genus Sequoia; species Sequoia sempervirens. The sequence continues at coordinate 358,127,006 of VDFB02193867.1, forward strand.
CTTCCATCTAACAAGTGCTAACTTCATATCTTCTCCATTCACCATGGTGGAATCAACTCAACATTGTCACTTATGTGCTACTGCTTACACATTAAGTGGTAAGTTCCCAAGGCTAAGGTCATTCCTAGACCTAGACCTAAGCCTCAAGGGTTCATTCTTTCCAACCCTACCTACGTATCCCTTTGTAGGAAATGAAAGGCTTCGTAGTTCACCCACCAAGGCCTGAGAGAGTTCATTCTCTCATCTTTATGAGATCTTTGATCTCACCTTTAAACCACATCTATCCAAGAAGTGTAAGGCCATTGCAATGATATCAACTCACCGTCAAGTGATGGCTCCATACCAAACATTACCAATCAGTAGTGTGCAATCATACACCCATTTACAAGGTCATATCATTCCATAATTCTCCAATTCCCATAGGGAGTAACTTGAGCATATATCACATATACACAAGGTGACTAGCTCATACACATCACATATTCGTAGTGATTAGTTCCAACATACATCAAATATACATAGCGAATAGCTTCATCATATGTTACATATACATCATGACTAGCTCCAACATATGTCACATATACATAGTAACTGACTCTAGACTACATGACATATGCACGATGGATAGGTCCATCATACATCATAAATACCCAATGACTAGTTTCAACATATGTAATATATATACACAGTGACTAACTTATATGTACATCACATGTACATTAGTGGGGGGTTCATATGTGCATCACATCACAATAGTGATTGGAAATCACATTCACATTGGCTAACACACACTTTCCCTTAGTGCATCCTAGATAGAAAAGGAATATCAATGCATTGCACACTACACCGTGGGTCCTGTGCTTTTCCCTGATCTTTGGCACCATAAGACAACTAGGAAGAGGGTTTGGTGCATCCCATACTACACTAGGAGCCCACCCTCAACTCAATAGGATCAAGTATAACATTTCCACATCAAGGTATGCCAAAAAATATACTATAACGTTGGTCCAATTGTTACCTACCTATTCTTCATTAGAAACTCTCTTCGCTATAGTCCATCAAAAAAATAAATAACCAAGGACGAACATCACTAGCATAGTGTGCTCCTTGACTACTATCCATCTCAAGCATAGTATTGCCCCTCTTGGTCATAATAAAACTGCTCCTTGACTACTGTCCATCTTGATCATAGTACTACCCCTAGACACTTGTCAATCTCGAACATAATATTACTACTCATTTACTATTGTCCATCTTGAGCATAGTACTGACCCTAGACACCTATTAATCTCAAGCATAATAGTACTACTCCTTGACTACCGTCTATCTCGAGCATAGTACTACCCCTAGACACCTGTCAATCTCGAGCATATTAGTATTGCTCCTTGACTACTTTCCACCTCGAGCATAGTATATTGCCCCTAGACACCTATCAATCTCAAGCATAATAGTATTGCTCCTTGACTATGATCCATCTCAAGTATAGTACTACCCCTAGACACCTGTCAATCTCAAGCATAATAGCACTGCTCCTTGACTATTGTCCATCTCGAGCATAGTACTACCCCTAGATAGCTATCAATCTCGAGCATAATAGTACTGCTCCTTGACCCATGCTTAGCACTATAACTTGAAGATATATTATTAATGTAGAAAAAGTAGATCACAATCGACTAGATTAGAAGCCTATACATAGTCATTTAAGTATGAGGTTAATATTCACAATACATAATAGAAATCAATTAGTACCAACACAAGGCGAGCTCAACTCAACTGGTAACCGCTACCAAGTAGTTCAATTCATTCCTTACCTTTAGCTTATTATTCAAACATAGATTATGTATTGAATACAAGTTATCCGGTTTTCATTCATAACTATCTAATACCCATTCAACCTCATCTAAAGCCTACTGAAGAGAAAGGGTCAAACCAATTAGGAACAACCCCAACATCTGGGAGTTATTCCCCCTAGTCCCTCCCCCTATAGACTTGAGGTCACAAAGGTATCCTTCGCCAAAGGACCACCTACATACCCACTTCCAAATGGATCAAAGTCACATGTAGTTCTCCTTACAAACCTATCAAGGATACCTACACACTGGTTCCCATATCCAAGGTTTCTTTAATTACTATGTCTTGCTTCAAAAAGGTTTCTTTTAAATGATTTCAAACAATTAATAGTGCTTAATAACAAGAAAGTAATTCAACACCATCCCCAATTTACCTATCTTAAACTATAACACGTCCATCTAGGGACAATGAGATCTCTAACTAGACCTCCCATTGATATTGATCCTAAATCAAAGTGAGTATTCCATAACCCTTACAATTACATATCAAGGACATCATGTCACATCTGGTACCCTGCTGATATTACCACATAGTTTATAGCATAGGGTCCTATTTGGGTTTAGAGCATGATAATGGGTTATCCCACATAAGTGGTTTACAATTACATTGACAAACAAAAATTGCTTGGGCGCTCAAAAAAAATTAGGAGGGTTTGCTAGAACCCCTTAAAGGGTTCGCTAGAAGGAAGGGGTTCTAGTGAACCTCCCTTTAATGGGTTTTTCTTTTTTTAATGTTATTAAATGGGAGTTTGCTAAAAGGGGGGGTTCTAGCGAACCCCCCGCCCCCTTCTAGATAACCTCCCTTTTTTTCCCTTCTCCCCCTCCATGTGCAGTTTTTTGCAATTTTTTTCCTTTCGAAGCTCAGGTTGAAGATGAAAATGGAATCAAATTCACAAACCCAACTGGAGGATTATATTCCTCAAAACGAGTTATCCATCAAGTATAATTTTAATATATTTTGGTTTTATTATGTGTTTTTTCTAGTTTAATTAAACATGGTTTTTTCACTGAAAATCAAGCTCTCTGTTCTGCACATGTGGAAAAATAGTGGATTATAAAAAAAATATGAAAAATATTTATGTCCTTGATCCAACAAAAAAAAAATTGAATTTCGATAGATACAAAAAAAGTTGTGTTAGCAAGTAAACCTATGTCTAAATTGTAATTATTTTGACTTCAAAACTTAATTAAGAAAAAAATATTCAATAAAACACTATGTAATCAAATTCATGCCCTATATATTGTAGTTACAAATCTAAATTTGAAAAAAATAGAATTTTATCCTTAATAGAAAAAAAGTTATGTGTTAGCAAGTACACATCACTCTTTAAAAATGGTGTTTACTGTTAAAAACTAGTTTTCGAAGGAGATGGGAAAATAAATGCAATTTGATTCCAATTTTTTTTTAAATATATATTTAGAATCTAAAGACAAAATTTCACAAATCACTAGTTTGCATCATCTTCAAATTCCTCATGGTTTAGTAGCTATAGGTGCTCAAAAGTGAAGATTTAGTTAAAAAAAATATAGTTCAATGTTAAGTTTGGCCAAAAAGTGTAAACCACTATTGTGGGATCACCCTATTAATATAAATACAATGTGGTTTACTAATCTTGGATATCACAAGCATATTAGTTCTTGATATCTTGAACCACTACATTAAACTAACAAGAAACCACTTAAACATTCATCTCTGAGAATAAACTAATGCAATAAATATCATCATTAGAATAAACTTCCTTGCAATAAGGGGAGCAATACTCTGAATCTATTCACAATATGATATTATTCCAATATGGTCAAGTATCACAATCATATTAATCAATCTCTATTAGAACGTTATGACTCTATAAGGCCATGCAAACATTATTAAGAAGTTAAAGGACATAATACAATACTCGTGAATTTTCTCTAAGATCAATATGTAAGTTGACTCTAGACAATTGGCAACACAAAATTCATTATATCAACGTCCAAGGTATACATCCAATAGAAATATATTCTTAATCTCTTAATATTCTTTACCTTCTAATTTTAGTTGCCTTACGATGCAATCCCAATACTCTTATATTAAATATTTCCAATATCACAAGTATTTAAACCTCATAGGTTTTACAACATAGGTGTATCTTGGCTTTACACAACATACCATCCTCCAACACAACTACCAAACCCCTTCCTTAGTTCCCATGATAGTTCCCTTATTGATGTTATTATACTTAAGAGTTCAATAAACATCGTGTAGTCATAATAAATATGACTAGTGCAAGAATTATGTAAAGTCCTCAACAAGGCTCCCTGTAGGGTCCACTTTAGTATGGTTCAATGATATTGAGTATCATAACAATATATGATATCATCCTAATAAAACTGCATAAATTCCTTTTGAATCTCAATGACATATATCAATGTTTACAAGTTTGTGTTAAGCATGATCATTGTTTGAGTCACACTCTAGACAATTGGCAACACTAGGCTCAATAATTCTATTCACCTTATGATTTCAACTATTATATGGTGTAAATCAGTGTTCACCTTAACTCGTGATTATGTCCTAGATAAGGTTTAATGAACATTAGTAGTAGAGTTATGAACAATCAACACCATGCATTCAAGTAATAAATTTTGGTATACACATCAACTAGTTAACTCTTGGTCCTACAAATTTAAAGAGCCATGAAATTTTAATAAAAACACATTTATTTTCCTGACAACCTTCAAGAATTATAAATTTATTTTTTTCAAGAGTATCATAGACTAAATAAGATTTATCATTTTGAAATGACCTTATTCTCAACTGTAGCAATGCCAAGGTGTTAATGAAGCCTTTAACCATTATTCTTGATATTAAAAAGAGTGCTTCCAAATTAAATAATAGCATAAATTCATTTGTCATAAGAGAATAATACTAGAAAAATTGTAATGTCCAACCCAAGTATTATCTTATCCATTAATATGTTAGGAAACATAAAATGAGCAGAGATGTATAACAAACTCTAAATTATTAACACCGATAATCTGTGTATTCCATCTACATGACATGAATTTGATTTGATCTAAATGATAAGTAAAATACATAGATAAATAAATGCCGTATAAGGTATAGAAGCTACATGTCTTGTAAGATTATTGTTAAATGATTTCTGGATTCGATTGTGTAAACAAATTTGCATCAACATTTCAGATCACATTTCTGAATTGTGTAATGATTTCTCCTTGAGCTCTCAACTATATGTGAGCTCTCAACTATCCTAATGATGGATCACGAAGTGTGATCCAAAAAGTTGATGCAAATATTCTTACACAATCGAATCCAAAAATCATTTAACAATCATCAATATGGATTGTGGAAACTTGATATCAATGTCTTGTAAGATTTCAATAAAGAAATTATTTGTTCTCCATGGATCTTCTTAATGTTATGTCACATATTGAGAAAGGAACGGAAAGAGTACCCATAATGAATAAAGTTGAAGCCCAATGTCCAATCGCAAATACGAAACATGCCTCCTATACTTCACCTACCCATACTTGCTCTCTCCACTACATCACACCTCTCAAGCTTTGCCAAAACATGCTCCTCTACTCCATTATTTTAGCGCCTTTTCACAAATCCATTTTTTGCATGTTCTACAACCTTTTGTTCCATGAAATCACATTTCTTTAAGGGGTTTTGTCCAACTCGGACTTGCCTTCTCTCTCACCTCTTTTCCTCTTTCACGCTCGCACTTCCTTTCATTCTTCTCACGAAATTTCCCCTACTTATCTCACAAATTTTACGCCTCTTCACTCACAACTACATATTTTTCCTCTCAATTTTTCCCTATCAGCAACATTTATCCCATAGTCAATGTCATTAAAACCCATTAGTAAACCCCTGAGAACTCCCTAACCATGCAAAATCCCAATCGTGCTCTACCCCAAGCACACCTCTTAATGCTACCAAGACTATCATGGAAGAAAAATAACACAATATTATTGGCACCTCCCCAGCAGGTGGATAACTCTTGTCCAAATCCCTTCATTCGCCTTGCCTCCCATGTCTCTTCCATGGAATTGCATTTTTCCGCCTTCTAAACAAGACTCCCATTTTTTTTTTCATATATTCCTCTCCAAGTGAAGCATGAATTTGAAAATTATGGGATTGTGGGGTTTAAAGGTTTCCAAGCCCATTCTTCCCACATGACCTGCCATTTTTTCATTCTCTCTCTCTCTCTTTTGTCCAAATTATGTGCATATATCTTGTTAAGGAGGAAACACAAGGGTTTTAATGTTTAATGAGCCTCATTTTCTAATGCAGAGCATCTACAAACATCAAGGGTTCTCATGACCCAAAACACTAACAGAGAAGATCAATTTCACATTCACCATTAATTCACTTAAACTGTCAACAAAGTTCACCTCTTTAACACTTGATTTCTCATTGCTACAAGGCACCAAATCACCAAATCTTGATCCTAAACTCTCAGAAAACCTTAATACATATTCAACAACATAAATTTGACTGAATCAAAGCAAAAACCCATTGAGAAAACTTTGAAACAATCAACTCTTTCAACATGCACTTCCAAGACACCAAATCCTAGTAGTAGTCCATACAGCTCAAATCGGGTATTTCTCTAAAACCACAATGAACATCCATAAACCAAAACCATATTATAGGACCCATTTGGTCATACTTTAACATAATTCAAGGGTAGGTATTGTTTTTTTGAAAAATATATGAGAATAATTGACTGTCCTGTAGACACAAGAGCCCCAATTAGGCCTAAAATACAAAGCAAGTACCTTCAATTCAACTCCCAAACCTTAAATAACCTCAAAAATTATTATATAAGGTTACAAAACCTCAAAATCAACCATCTTCTCAAAGAAAATAACTCACTAAAGCAACAAATAATGAAAACCTTACTTTGGCTTAAACTAGGCCTCATACAATGAGGGTTTGTAGAAAGTATGCATTCCAAACCTTCTTAGACCTTGCCACAGCCTTAAAAATCTGATAATAGGTCAGAACAAGAAAAAAAAACTGTTTCATATCCATCTTCATTGGTTCTTCATCACATTCTACCTTGGAGCCATCAATTTCATGAAGAAAAACACATAATTTTCTAATGTTTTTGTGAGGGCAGCAACTATAGCTCTGAAAGTTCACTTCCCCTGCATCTGCACACACACACACAATCAACACACTCTATTTAACCCATCCCACTGATCTACTAAGCCTACATCGGTGGGATGGTATATTAAATGCTCACTAGACTCTCAAACCCTTGAGTTTGTGGTTACAAAACAACTTATAGAAAGAAGTCTTGAATCACACTTTTTATTCAACAAGTTCTTCACAAATCATTACACACTATAAAACTGAAAACAACAAGATCTAAGCTTGGAGATACTGTTCAGATCAAACAAGGCTTGAAAAAACACAAAGAAAATGCTGCTACAGCTGAACAAGGTACTTTTATTATAAATTTTGTTCAAGCTTACAATCTACAATCCTTGATCCACCTTCACATGGCTCTTTTAAAGTGTTTAAAATAATCTCCTTGGCTTCCCATCAGTTAAAAACATCCTACCAACTCCATGACTCTTCATCTTCCACTTACATTTTTGCAATTTCTTGTAATTTTGCACTTTTACAATTTTTTGCAACTTTTGTCATTTTTGCAAATTGACTTAATTACCTCCTAGAGACCTAATAGAGACTTGATTACATTTTAATGGTCCTACACATGTCCATTTACAATGCACTTCATGATAAAAATTCAAATTTTGAAATATTGCCTATTGGAGGCATACAATGCTCAAGGTGCTCCTGCACCATTTTCCCACACATCTTGCATATTTCTTCCATCCATTGAGAGAGGTGTCATGCTCATTAATGGCATGAATCCTTTGTGGTCAATCATGCCCACACTATAATATTCTCTACACTACTCCTCTAATTAATTTGTGGTCCCTTCTTACTAGGTTGCTCAGGATGCCCATACCTTATGTCCAAATCTATCGCTCCATGTCTTTGACTAATAGGTTTATTTTATTTATTTATTTTGTTATCCATGCAGTGTCCATGTGAAAGGGTCCTTTTTTTTATGGGATGTTACATCATGGATGTTGATGGTTTGGTCACATTATAGGAAGTGTTGGTCATGGGGTGAGATGGAAAGATAACACAATCCATAGCTTGAGGAGGACCTAAATGTTATGGGACATATGAAGGGAGGGTGTAACACTAGTGACGATGAAAGTTGAAGGATGGGATATATGTTGAATACTAGAAGGGATGGGAGAACTAGAAATAGTTATAATGGGTGAAGAATAACTAGTAAGTAATATTGAAGAGTAAATCCAATGGAGAAGCCTAGGGTAGGAGTAATCATGGGGTTAACACTGGTTGTGATAATGGAAGTAATGGTTGGGGTTGGAGGATGAGGATATATTAGATAATAAACCATTAGAAGGGTTTAATAAGGATCCAAAATCTTGTACAAAATTTGTTACATGAGGACATCTTGTGACCTTATTAAAGAGATTCATCGATTAAGTGGGGGATTCAACTTGCATAAATATATCAATTAGATATTTTTAAAAAAACTATAATGTATCGTTGAGCCTCATACACACATCATAATCATAATCTTTTTGATCATCTATGTTATTCTTGTCATTAACATAATTAAATTATATATTATTATTGTTAGAATGGGCAACCATATTAGGTTTTAAGTGAACACTCCTCAATGGAAGACTAGGATCAAGAGTAGCTCATAGCATAAACAATAATATGACAAAGGTAATGAATCACAGATTGGAAAAATAAAAATTAGAAATATATTAAATACAAATCAAATGTAAAATATAAAACCCTAAAGCTAATTGTAGTGTTGATAGGGTGGGTGAACAATAGGATCTATGAATAAGCACAACAAAACCTAAAATAATAATGTATCAATAAAGCACAAAGATAAAATGGGGATAAAATATGACAATAAGATGTAAAAATAAGAAAATTGTAGATCTTAAAACCCTAATATTGATAATAAAAAAAATACTATGGTAAAAAAGGTCATGCAAGAGTAGAAAATTTCACCACTATGTAAAGGAAAATAAACTTTCCATAAGCTTAATCTAGGATAATCCAATAAACTGCATATACATAATCAATCTAGATTAATTGCTTAAAATCATGGTGTGATAATTGAAATAGTAAATGATATCTCAAGGAGGATAGATGTACTTAGCTCTAGAAATTTAAATGGATTATTCTAATGTAGCCCTAGAACGTGAATGTCTTAGGCTTTGCAACATATCATCTTTGTCAATTTTCATCTCAATTTCTATGTAGAGACTATAATTTTTTTCTCCGTTGAGTACATTTGTTTGGATCATTTCCATAGAAATTTATTTTCTCTCTAATAACTGAATATTATCCTACATGTTGTGCACTTCTCTCTAATTCACTAAATTCACTAATGTCTACTCTACTATGATGGTTGGTAGTATTTAAAAATACCTTTAGAGGGTTACAAGATCACTAGGGGACACATTATCCTAGGCCAACCCCTAAAAAGACTAGATTTATAATTTTTCAAAAGATCAACAAGAAGCGAGAAATCATACAAATGCACTAAAATGATTATACAAATTTTGATTCATTTTAGTACACCAAATCAAAGTGTTCCTAGCTTGATCCTTGGTTTAATATGAATGATAATCAATGATTTTTTAGATGTGAAAGAAAATGATTAAATGAATGCAAATGAATGGTTTTAAATATAAGAATAGCAACAATATCACAAACATATTTTTAGTCAACTCAAAATGGCTAGTGAAATGGGTATGAATTGACCAATTTTCGATTCAAATTTTAAAAAAATTAAAGGCCAAAACCTTGAAAAGGGGATCACTTCTACACCCATGGGATTGACTTATGATAAGGGAATGGTAATTTATATGCAATGAATGAATGCCTAGATATCAATGGTGCAATAAATGTCAATTTCATGAGAAAATGTGTAAGAATAGATAGGTACAATTGGATATGTGGGAATGTGCACATAAATGAAAATAGGTGAAAGCTAAGATAATTAGTCCAACTTCTCACAAGATTGCACAATTTATTGATATGTAATTGTATTAAGACATTCTCTCAAAAGGGGGACAAAACTAAATAGGATTCAGAATGGACATGCAAATTTCACTAGAATAGCACAACACACACACACACACAACTAAGTTACATAGATATCAACTCTTTGCCCTTAAGTTGATTAAAACATGTTGAGTAAATGTAAGTCTCAGACCTAACCCTCACTATATTTCTATGGATTTATACATTGGTGGATGGTGTGGTGCACCATCATCCTCATTAATTGGGCTACAACCCCTTCAGTTTCATGTTTTCAGTAGCATCGTCATAGTAAAATTGATCTTTTCAATAATATCTTACAATAAGAAATTTACATTTTTTACTCCTAATTCTTCATTCTAATAGATGGTGTCACACACTATGACCCTCATCAATTAAACTACAACCCCCTAAGATGCATATTTTCAATAACATCATCATAACAAAATTAATATTCTTAAGAACATTTTAGAATAAAATATTTGTATTTTTACTCTAATTCTTCTCTCAAATTTTTTAGAAATAATTTTCTTAGGAGGCATGGCTCAAAACAGTACAAATGTACAACACTACTATACCTTAGGGAAGATGTTTTTTCTTTCAAAATTCCTCACTTGAAAAACATTTGAAAAAAGATGTTTTCTTCATTGCAGGGAGTGGTATCATCAGGAATGGCATTCTATTTGCAAAGTTATGCCATGCGGTTAAAAGGGCCTGTATTTACCACTGCATTTTCTCCATTGAGGCTCATTATTGTGGCATTTATGGGATCTATTATACTTGCTGAGACCATCCATTTGGGAAGGTATGTTAACATTCCATCAAATAGCCCAGCATTATGAACTATTACTGTTACCCTCAAATAAAATATAGCTTAGAACTCATAAGATTTGCTATATAATTGCAGTGTTGTCGGAGCAGTAGTGATTGTTGTGGGTCTGTATGCTGTTCTATGGGGCAAATTAAAGGACAACAAGACTTCAAGAGAAACAGAAATACAAATTCCTGATTCTCAGTTGAATGATCTTCAAGGAAACAATGAAGATTTGGAAGGTTTACAGTTTGGTATTGAGAATGAATGCTCTTCCAACCCCAAACCAGAGAAGATCAAGCCCTTGAGCTCAATCAAGGAAAGCAAGGTCCAACAGTCATGACAGAGTGGATGTTTCCAGTATTAGAAGTTCAAAAAAAAATGTTATAATGGGTTGGTGACAATGTTAATTGTACAGCAGACTAGTCAAAATAAACAGCTTCACTTTTGTATTATTGGAAGACATCATTATAAAATGTTGTCAATATGATTTTTCTTGCTACAGAGAATATCATGGGAGTGAGTTCTGCAAGTTAGTTTATGAGAAACATGAAGGCTTCAAAAAATTCAATATGCAATATTTTAGCTCGCTTACATTGTATAACTGATACCATGGATTGAATTCATATTCCCAAGCATTTCATATCCCGTGGTGCAGAAAATTTAAAAATTGTTTAGCATACCATGATTATATTTAATCTCTCGGATGGAGGGAATTTAAAAATGCATATACTTCAGACTGACGGATTTAAAAAGTGTTGGAATAGTGTTCTTGAGGTTGTTAGAATTAAAATAATATTGCAGTTGCATGAATAATTGTGTTTTTCAATTCATTCTGTTTGAGTTGTGTTTGAGGTAGTTCAGGTCATGGGTTCGATTTCTGATTTGTCTGTGGTGTGCAGATGAGGGTCTGTTGCACATTGCTTGAGAGGTTATAGGGGGGTTTGTTCTTGGCATTCTCTAACATGGCATCAAAGCCATGAGAGCATGTTCCTTCCCACATCAAAGTGACTCTCACACATATCCCTATCAATGGAGCATCGTGGAGCTAAAAAGAAACTGTCATTATGTTTAGAAGGCTCAGGAAATGAAAAAATACCTTTCCTTTTGTTAATTTTGATAACTTTGATATTTTACAAAAATTAATTAAAAAAAAAGAAGAGCAGAGGGCCAATATGCCCTCTGGCCATCTATTGTTTTGGCTATTGTGGCCTATTTGCAATGTATTTGGTCTATTCTAGCCTATTTATGCAGATGGTTTTTTGGCCATTTTGACCAATGTTGGTCTCTAGGTTCCTTTCTTGCAAGTCAAAATTGTAGTCGTTGGGGTTTGCTATAGGATTATTTTGCAGAGTTTGATTATTGTAGCTCAAGCTCTATGCAGCCCTCTAAAATCAACAATTTGTGGCAAGCTTCTTATATCCATAAGAGGCCAACACATGCTCATAATCTACATCAGCCTTGGTGGTGATTTCACCGAACACCATAACCATGTTAGTCTTGGTGCAGGTCTCACATGCTACTTTGATTTCAGGATCCAAGACTGCATCAGAAATTTGATCGCACAACTTATCTAGGTGTCCCTCATTCACAGACTCAGATGTAAATAGAAAAGTATCCATTTGGTGCAGATGCAGTTGCTCTAAACCTCCAAGAGAGTAAGGCAGTATCAAAGAGAAATAAAAATGCAGAGTTTGGAAGAGATTTGAAGCTCAAGTTCACCCTCTTCTCTACCAGAAAACTGTAATGCATAGATATTTTCACACCTCTATTGCATGGATTTTGACTCGATTCCATTTGTCAGCACGTCATAAAATCCCACAGGCCTACACTCCACGATTTCGGTTTGGTTTTGTGGATTTCGTTTTTTTTTGTGATCTGAGGGAGACATATTTTGAAGTCGCAACATCACTCAACTCTGCACCTACATTATCCAGGTGGCATACTCCAATGATCCCTCTTGGCATAGTATCTACAGAGAACGACCTCTTAGCCATTGCTCACACATTCCCACAAGGAGATTACATTGTGTGTGGGACTACATACAATGCAAGGTTTTTTATTGGGTAGTGTCATCTGCATATTTTTGAGCTAACACCCCTAGTGTGGGAGTGAAACATTTACAAAGTGGATCTGGACTCTATGGTGACGTCTATGCAGTCACTAGGATGCACATTGGATTGTATTCATGAATTAATTGAAAATAAAAAATGAACCCATTTTTTATTTTCTATTAATTAATAAATAGAGTCAAATGTGCATCCTGCTGCCTACATAGACAGTACGGGACTCTATATGTGAATATTAAAGAGGCATAGCCACTTCAATCTTTGGTTGCTAGTTTGATCCTCTTTGTCAAGGAGTTTTTTCCTAATTTGTAAGTTCTACACTTGCTTGACACTTGGCAGGAGTCTTCTTATAATATAGACATGTGAAGCTAATTATAGTAGAGACATTATATTTGATACAAATCTTACTCCTTTGGTATGCCCAAACGACACCCTCCACACATGGCTCCATCAAGTCATGATCTCCTCCACCAAGTCTCCAACGAATCCCTTCTCCAAGGTCAAAACCCCCACATCGACTACCAATTTTTTTGCAATATTATTTGTTTTTGCCTTTAATATCAAAAAACTATTGTAACTATTAGTATTTAACGCTAACTCTTTAGTTGTTAGTTAACTGTGAGCTTTCAAAGCTTGTAAAGGGGTTTTTCATTTTTTGCATAACTTGCAAATAGGGAGTCAGAATCTCAAGTGTGAATAGTCAATGGAAAGTTCTATAACAAGCACTTTAGCATCAAGATGATTTAAATTTTTTTGTTTAATAGCATTTTTAACCTCTCAAGTCATATATGTAAGCAGATTTTGATGAGGCATAACTTTCACCCCGTTTATTGAAATTTTGCAAAAAAAAAAATTAGATTTCTATTAGAATTTCATAAGGAATCTGATTTTGCATTTAAAAATAAGATATAGATTACCATTTTTTATAAAATTGTAAAAATCTCAATGAGTTATAAATAAAATATTTTGGTATCCAATCTTCATAACTTGTAAAAATCTCTTGCACATTGTTCTAGGGGGGCTATGTAATCAACACTAATCATTCTTGGAGGGAGAGGGGAGGGGGGAGCCTCTTTGAATCAAGGGGAAATCTAGATTTTTTCATTTTTTATTGTGTTGGTTCATGCAATTATGTATCTCACACTAAATCCCTTCCATTTGAGTATTCTTTGTAATCCTCCAAACAAATGAAAAGAAAAGGCATACAACAAAAGAATGTTGATTTCATAGAATTGGGGAAATCAAGAAAATTCTTCCTAGTCATAGTATTGCCTTGGATATTGTGGAAAGAAAAGGCATACAACAACATAATGTTAATTTCATAGAATTGAGGAAATGAAGAAAATTATTTTTAGTCATAGTATTGCCTTTCCTGATCCTCTAGTTCCAACACATACAAAAACATCATCCAATCTCACTCAAACATCTTGTGAAACACCATCATTTGGGGACAAACAATGTAGTTGTATGGCTTGCATTGCAATCTCATCTCCCATATTACCTGTTGCTACATCTAAATCTGATGTTGTCTCATTCATGAGTTCCATATATTCTTTGCATCAGGTCATTTCTATCGTCATTCCAAATCCACCACATTGGGATGCATATATGTCATACATCACATCTTTATTTGTAGAATACCACCTTGCAAATTTGGATGACACTATTGAGGGCATTCACCTCCTCTATGATTTCAGCCTCGATGAATTTGCCTCACCATTTCCATTTTTGGATACTTCTCTTGCCTCACCTACATTGACTTCTATCATGATAGATTATGTAGACATTCATGATTTGACCTATCTAACTCAATTATCATCATCTACAACATTACCAGATTCACATCAGCCCAAATATCACCATACATTCATGGTCCATGTTTCTAAATCACATATGGTACATGATCAATCTTATCAACATCTGCCACACATCAGCATTAGATTGGAGATCTTTGAGAATCATTCAAAGGAATTATTGGCATCATTTCAATCTTTGGATCATGTGCAACATTCAGAGAAATTCATCTTTTTCTTGCATACTCCTATATGGAATGGGAAGTCATCTTGCACACATTTGTGGTGTTGTTTCTTCCCAAGGGGAGAAATGTAGTTCAAAAATCATGGATCATCTTCAACATCTAGTGTCAGACATCTACCAGCACTACAAGCATCATTTTGAGGGGAGGTTGCATAGCTTCTCTTCTCCTATTAATTTTGCAAGGAAGCATTTCTCACATGGATTTTATTACTTCACATTTTCTAGGGGGGTCATATAGACCATCTCTCTTTTCTATCTTATGGAGGGAACATTTATGTACATTGTGCTAGAAGTAGTCCTTGGGAGCTTATGATGAGTTATCCATCTATCACTTATTTTCTTCACTTATACAGTTCATTGCATTTGGATCATTTCTCTTTTGGAGAGGGGTTTTTATTTCCCACTAGGTTTTTCTCATTTTTCTCCTTTTTGTCCACTTTGTGAAAAATTTGAACATGAGTACCAAAAATGGCCTAGTAATTGGGACTCATCATTAGTACATACATTACTTTGTAATTTGCACTTTTGGGGGGTATTAGTGTAAACAGAGTCCTTATGCATCTAGTTAGCTAATCACCTTTCTAGGATTGAACTTTTCATTCTCATAGCTTAAGTTTACTTAGGTTTCTTTTGGTTTTGTCTCACTTCATAGCATTGAGACATGTGTCCTCATCACTTGAGACACCTATTGACACTTGCTCACACTCTTTTCAAGTAAGCTCACAAGTATCTCATCCTTGGAGGGTTAGTTGTTCTATCCTACCTTCCTACCTCATCCACCTTGCCTATGTATGCAAAGTTTTTTATTGTATTTTTATTTTGTTCACTTGTAGAATTTTATTTCATGCTTTTTGATCTTGGCATTCTCCAATAGTCCCTACTTGGCATTCATAAATTTATTATTATGGCTTGGAATCATTTTTAAAAAAAAGTTTGGTGTGACGTCCTTACCTATTGTTTGGGACTATTAAGGACCTTGCATCAATGGAATATGGGGTTGTGTTGTATACACTATCATAAAATATTATTTTATATCCGATGATTAGCTCTTTACACCCTCCTTTTTGCTTAGCACATAGATATTGATTACCACGCCTACATATATTCCTTCCCTATTATTGTTTAAGGGCATCGTGAAAAAGAAATATATTTATGGTTGGAGAGTTATCTTTCATTGGTTTTCTACACAACTTCTAGGTATGTAAATTTTGTATTTTATTTATCAAAAATATAGATTGTTACTACTAATAGGGATTAAAACTTGTGAACATATATCGATTTACATTCTTTAAACCCTTCATCAAACTATAGTGTTGGAATTTTGTAATCATGGCTTTGGAATTTTGTAACCAAAGCATGGCATTTTGGTAATGGTACTTAGAACAAAACCCCAAAGGGTTTGGGACATTCAATTTTTTACCATAGGAACTTGTACAATTACCATTTCTCTGTTTAAACCCCAAAAAGAAAGAAAGAAAGAAGGGGCGTAAAATATTAATAAATTGGGAGATTATACCCAAGATAAAATTTATTGCATCTCTAAGAGCTCTAATAGTTGATCCATTTTAAGTATAGATTCTCTTTTCCATGATCTTGGAGTCTATTTGTACAATTCTATACATGAAATAATTAGGTTATTATATGCAATTCTAGACAAGCCTCTATACATAAGACCAATTTATGTAGACATCAAGTAAGCCAAGTATTTATATATGCATTATATAGTCCAAGTATCTATATATATACCATATATAATTGAACACACTTTTGCACATATGAGTATAAATGTATTATACATTCATAGTTGTGTATATGAGTGTTCCTATATATGTATACATATATTTACACCCATATTGTGCACATATGAATACAATTATATAATAGAATATATGTACTTGAGAGCAGAGTTATTTATTCTTCTTGCCCTAGCCTTGGTAATTCTAAGATTCTTGAAAGTATGTTAGGAGGCTAATAAGATTAGTTTTTATAACAATTCCATAATTATTAAGTTGCATTTTAGAGGTTGTATCTTGACCATAATACTCAAGCAAAATTGGTGTGAAATTATGTATTCAATGATTCCTACTTAACCTACATTATCAATAGATACACATGTTAGATTTAGTTACCATAGGACTATTGAACCTTAATTAATCAAAGATGAGTAAAAATCAATTACAAACACTTTACATATAGATATCATTGTATCATGTTTAGACAATTTATTTTTATTTCAAATAATGTGACATAGAATTCAAAATATTCACTATATAATATTAAATCTACCTAGTGAAGAAATAGGTGTTGTTGTGGTAACTAAAGAAATTGCTTTATCCTAAGATGTATATTCAAACCATTACAAAGTGAGCTGTTTGAATTATCTCTATGCCACTCTTTGATGTTAAAGGATAGTGCATTTAGATACATATTTTCTTGTTAAAGCATGAGGTTGGAATATATTTCATAAGTAACATCAAAATAGCATAAATATTTATGCATTTCAACCACAGTTAGATAGACTCATCATTACGGGTCAAGCTTCTCCTATGGAGTAGCATGGGGAAGCTTATTGCTTTGTGGTAGGGTGGAAATCATTCTAACGGTACTCTCTTCTTCAAGTTTGTGAAGGAGGATATTCTAGAAAATATTCTTGATTGTAAAGATTGGGACAATTGTATATGTAGTGATAAAAGGCTACATCCTTGCTGGACATTGACAAGTGATTTCATTGGAAGTATATTGTTGAAATAAAAGTTGTTATGGTTGAATGACTCATTTGTATTCTTGTGTAAAGCTAACAATACAAGAATATTCATTGTTATCCAATCAATTATAAGAGAACATTGTTTATAATATATGATGAAGTTCTGAGTAGTTTGAAAATATATGTTTAAGACTTCATTATAAGAATAAATAATATTATTGTACTTTAATTTTGATTCATTGCAATTGATCATGATCATGCTATGATTTATTATTACATGATAATGTTATTATTGGTGAGTAGTATTACAAATATAACCCACAAAGTAATCAACAAGGGTGTAATTTTCAAGCCACTCACAAGTATTTTTAAAATCATGAATGTGTAAGACAACATCAAGAGCAATGGCATTACCTCATGTGCTAATTTCATCATAAACTTATGTCGTTTGAAAATTGTTTTCTTATACATCCAAACTTGAAGAAGCCTCAACATCAAATACAAAACCATCTAATTGATCACCATATAAAAAGAAAAAAACCACCTAAAAACAAGGAAACTAGAAAACCCACAATAAATGTAGACTCATCTTGCTTCAAAGTATTATATGATACAAAAATAGAGAGGAATAAAAACATACAAACTAAACCTAACCAGACCCTTAACAAAACCTCTTCCTTCTTTTTACATTAAAATATCCTATTTTTTCAAATAAAAATCATTTTCATTTTAATATTCTTTGATATTTATTTATTTTTAATATAGTCTTTATTTCTTACAAAACTACAAAAGCCATTTTTACAATGGAAAGGCACCCTCAAAGTGTCTCAAGATATTGATTTCAAATGTCTTTTTAGGATAAATTCGATTACATTTCCTTTGATTCAAAACCAAATATGGTAAATTGGTGTTGTAGATGTGTGCAACCACCCATTACACACATTATTCCATACCACAAAAAAAGGCCTTTACACGTCTCAAAAGCTACTTCTTTTGACTTCACACTTCCTAGTGGATCACTTATTAGGCCAAGTGGGCCACCTCACTTTTCTTTAATACAAAGAATAGACTTTCAAAAACATTTAACAATGTCACATCAAAATTTTATTTCTTGTTCCAAAGTATTTTATGATACAAAAATTGACAGGAATAAAAAACAAACTAACTAACCCTAACCAAACCCTCTTCCTTCTTTTTACATTAAAATGTCTTCTTTTTTTTCAAATAAAAATAATTAGCATTTTAATATTCTTTGATATTTATTTATTTCCAATAAAACCTTTATTTCTCACAAAACTACAAAAGACATTTTTACAATGGAAAGGCACCCTCAAAGTGTCTCAAGATATCGATTTCAAATGTTTTGAGGATAAATTAGATTCCATTTCCTTGTGATTCAAAACCAAATATGGTAAATTGGTAGTTGTGGATGTGTCTAACCACCTTCACATGCATTATTCCATACCACAAAAAAGGCCTTTACACATCTCAAAAGCTACTTCTTTTACTTCACACTTCCTAGTGGATCACTTATTAGGCCAAGGGTGGGCCACCTCACTTTTCTTTAATACAAACAATAGACTTTCAAATTTCTTTAACATTCATACCATATATATTCTAATTTTCTTTGTTGGACCACTTTGTGAACATGAATGCAAGAAAAAAACAATGTCACATCAACATATACTTTATTCTTGAAATTAGAGGCTATGTGTCCATTACCACAAATTGTAAAAATCTTTTCATCACTTTCAACGTTTAAATTAGAAGTATGTGAAATAAAGAATATCAACAAAACAAATTAAGGATGTTTGAAGGAAAGTTCCAACAAAAAGTTCAAAGGTTTTTATTTGTAAACGTATTCTTAAAATTAGCAATGTGCGCTTCAACTTTCTTCATCTCTAGTAAATAATATTTATGTGTAAATTTAGTGACTTTAAATATTGAGACAAAGCAATTAATCATATAAATGTGTGTCAAGTTAGTTCAAAACAACAATGAAATGGGTAGGAATCAACAAATTTGAATTTTGAATTTTAAATTTAAAAAATCAAATTTGCATAATGTAAAATCAGATACACACAATAAGATTAATCCAAAATAAAAAGATATAAATATCAAAATGACAAATAAATATATATAAAAAAAAGAAACAATATATAGATATAAACAAGAATAAAAAAATAAATCTTTACAAAAAATACTATTTATTTAATCTATAATTATATAAAATCATTCTATTAGAATAACCTCAAGATTAAATAAAAATTAAGCTATATACAAATCTCATGTTTACAAGTAAATTTTAAAAAAATCTCAAGTATTAATGGATATATCCAAGAGAAGTATAAAAAGCCAAAAATAAGTGAGTTCTTATGTAAAGTGGCTTGTGGGTACAAATTTCCCCTCAATTATCTCCAAGATGAAGGGACACGTCTTTCCTAATGTACTTTTAAAGAGAATGGATAGTCTTGATTTTTAAGCTTTTCCAAGATATTTTAATGTTGTACATGTGAGTGGCCCAACATTTGTCTCATGTAAACAATGGGTGTGGTTAGCTATGTTACCCTCTATAATGAGTATGTTGACAAAGTAGATATTTTGGTAGAAAAAAATTGCAATTAATATTGTTGATTAGATTTTTATGTGTTGGATATTTGAAAGAATGATATGGAGAGAGGGGGGGTGAGATAATTTTGAGGTGGGGATCTAGGTATTTCGAAGTATGTGTGAATAAGGTGTAATATACTAAATGTATAGAAAATGGTGTCAACAAGAGTGAAATGGGTGTGAACAAAAATTAGGACGCAAAGCAAGTTTAATTTGATTATGTCATTTGCTAATATAGTATTGCAATCTGACAAACATATAGAAAATTGTGCGAAGAGGGGCGAAATGGGTGTGAACAAAAGTCAAGGCGTAAAAAAGTCAAGGTAAAGCAAGTTTAATTTGATTATGGCATTTGCTAAAATATTATTCCATTAAAATATTCCAATCAAGATGGATACAAAATGTAATTGGAAATGATATGGGTATACTAATTTTTCTATTCTAATAACAAATTAAATTTGTAAATATTAAAATAAAAAATTGTGCTACACATTATAATCTGGATTTTTAAAAATTAGAGAAAGGATTAACTCAATCATATATTCAAATAACCAACACCAAATTTAAGATGATAGATAAGATTTTAAAAGATCAAATCGTCATTTTTAGATCACTTTTCCAAAACATATCAACTACTAATCAGAGTCGCAATAATTTGTAATTTATTCAAACAAGACTTATACTTGTCTTTGATGATTATATTATTGTAGTCATTTCTTAGTTGGTTATTATTGTTTGTACTTAAGAACAAATCGTATATTAGATTTTTTTAATCCAAAGCAAATACTTATCTTTTATAGAATTAAGATGCAAAGTTTTTAATTAAAAATATTTTTTAAATGATTTATTAGCAATCTCATTGACTAATATCTTCCAACTTTTATTATAAGATTCACATAAATTAAAAATAATAACAATCATAATATAAATATAGTCAACATTATTTAAATGCACATAATTTAAAACATTCCATAGAGCTCAATGCATGTATAATGTCCTCTACAAAAAAAAAAATTTACTGAAAATTCACACAAATTGTAATTAAAATAAAACAACATTTCATTGAACAATTTAAAGAAGCAAATACCAATGTACTTCAAACTTACAACTTATCAAATTTTGCTATTGGAAATGGTATGCTCAACAACCATTGTAGGATCTCCATTTAAATGAAAATAAAAATTATTTTTCTCTTTGAAAATGTGCAAAGTTATATTCTTGATTTGAAAGTGTCATCACATTTTAACCACCACTAAAAACACTATCAACATCATAAAAAAATTATCATGAACCCAAAAAGGTATTGCCACCATACATTCTTCGCCAATAAAATGACAATAACCAATCTAACAGTATTATTATATGCTTAATGAAATGAAACTTCACAACATTTTATTCATATTAACACTATAGTATTTATTAAGTATTATATATAATATAATATGTCAATAAATATTATAATTAATATTAATAGTGTAATCAATACATCAATTACATAAGGAAAACTTAAAGGGGAGAAAGACATCATAGCGAAGGGACATAGGCATAAACTAAAGCATAAAGGAAACTATGTTGTTGGTCAACATGATGAGAGTGTTAGATACTTTCTAGTTTTGTGTAGTCTCAGATTCATATGAAAACACAAAAGAAAATCAAGACAACATAAAGGAGGGGGGAACAAATATAATATTTTCATGTGTAATGCCCCGTCTTGTAACCTAAAGAATGTTGCATTGTCTACGATAGTGTAATAATTTTTTTTTTTAAGTGTTAATATTAATTATACTTATTGCAAACATTCCCTAAGTAACGTGATGACACAGTATCTAAAATTTCCCATAGACGACAATAGTATATAACATTGCATATATTTATTTCACATTAACTTAGAAGCATACATTGAACAACTTTTAAATTACATCATTTAAGCTATAAAGTACAAATAAGAAACTTACATTACATTGTATTTGAAATAACTTTACAATACTCATTTTCCAAATGAGGTAGATCAATAATAGTTTACAATTACATGTTACAATATTCTCCTCTTAAACAATTGAGGAGTGTTACACATATACAATTTTCCATTGTTTCAAATAAGAAAGTACATAATTCCACAAGCAAGCTCTCCATCCAAGAAGCACTCATTACCACGATCAAGAATTGGGGACCCAACGGAGTAAAGTGCACGTTCCACCCAACCATGTGGTACCCGTAGGTCCACCCCCCAATGCTAGGAGACAGTAATAAGGTTCCCTAGACATAACCTACAAACCCTAGACACAAGTAAAACCATAGACAAACTATACAAGATCAATCTTAACTTATTGGTTACATTGCTTCCAGATTAGGACAATCAAATATACTAAGTTCACAAGGACACTGTTATTTTAGGTGGAGTGTCATCACAATGTTGCATAGGTTACCCTAGTGTTTCTTCCTATGTTTTGGCCCCCAACTTGGGTTACCTTGGCAACCTCTTACGAAACCCAGCCCCTCATGCAAACTATTGCGGATTCAAATATCTTTTAAAATAACAAGATATCGACTTTGCCATTCCAAGCCTTCTCGACTCATTCTCAAGACTGGACTAGCTCTTAAGTCCATGAGTGAGGCATAATTAATCCAGTTAAATATTTTAGAATACCCAATGTGTTGATTTAGTTTTCACTGACTTACTAACTCTACATGAGTTACCCAAGTACCACTTTGTGTACTGGCCCTCACAAAGAGCCACTCCCCTAAAAATAACACGAGGAATCTAAGTTCATTAACTAAGGTAGGAAAAGTGCACATATATCCAAAATCAACATATAATACCAAACATATCATAACGGACAACAAATCTTGTTCATAAAACCAAGTGTCAAAACACCATACTATAACATGTGCACTACCCTAGTCAACTTAAGGATTGTATTTAAACAATAACAACTCCTACATTAAACAACTTATCTAGAAGACTTGTACTTCTAACACATTCTCAATTTTCCCAATAAAAGAGAAAATACAATTTAAAGCAATTCAGGGATAATATACTTCTATTATTAGGATTTACTAAATCCAGTCATTCAATAAGAATTAGCAAGAAATTATAACAACTTGATTGTAATTCTTTTCTCATATAATAAAAGAAATCATAAAAAATTCACCTAATTTGATTCACTCTCAATTTCATATAAATATATATATATCAAATTTTCTTTTCCAATATCACTATACTAAAGATAGTTAATCTTAAACTTAAATGCATTTAAATTTAAAAGAAAACTCATTTTAATACTATAGTTATTTCCCTAAAACTTAATAAGTTAAAATCTTTCAATTATTTATATACAAACATATATATATATATAAATTATACATTTTAAATATTGTCAAATCCATAATTAATTTAAGAAATCCGAAAGCAAAGTAATACATAACGAATGCGTTTAGGGCCGAACAAATCTTCAGACGCAGCCAAAGTTTAGGGCCACGGTGGTTTTACCAGGCGTCAGCTCCATTCATGGGGCCGGCCTATGTGGTGGGGCGGCGCTGGGGCTGCTCCCACTGTTGCCTCCCTTAGGGGTGGCGGCTGTGGGAACGGCCACAACCCTATCCCATTAAAATACAGAGTCATCACACATAAAAATAAAATAAAATCCGTGGGTTATAACCCTACGAAAATTTAGTATTCGAAATCGATTTTTCTCTCAAATTCCATTTTTTTTTTTAATATTTCCAAACCCATATTTCGCCTCTACGGCAACTTCAACAAAATATCCATGTATTGAATACAAAATTTTCACAATCCAATTTATATATATGAATGTATATATTTATATATAAAAATACATATATACATTTATAATTAAAAGATAGATAAAATACTAAATCATGTATTTACTTTCAACAGGGCTTTTCATCAAAAAATTGAGAAATTTAACAATATTTTCCCCTAACATGTTCTAATTTAGACACAAAGGGTTTCTATTTCATTTTCCAAACAAATGATTTCCTTCACAATTTATTTACTTAACTATTTTCTACAGAGACTGTAACAAATCTACAGACGTTTTCTTTTGAATCTCTTCTTTCTTTTTCCCTAATTTCTCTACATATCCATGTTTTCTTGAAATTTAACAAGGATTTTAACAAAATATAATTTCTTCTACAGGTAATATAAAATTTATTTACACAGACAATCTTTTCCAAAGTAGACAAATTAAAATACACAGGAAAATACCTGTACTCCTGAAGCTTTGAAAATAATACTTGGCTGTAGACGAGAAACTTTGTTGCCTGTTGTGTGCAATCCTCCAAAGCTCCTCCAGAAAACCAATACCCAGAAGAAAACAAATACTAAACTGAGACAATTCCAAGACTACTTCCAAAAATATTTTGCAAATCACAGAGGAAGTCACAAAATTACACAAATCAATATTTTTTTAACAGAACCCTGTTCTTTTCATTTCCCGTGAAGTAATCTTTTGTTTTCCCCAAATCCATAAAAATCTTCCAAGAGAATCCTCAACAAGAAGCAATTAATTTAACTACCACACATGTCAAGAAAAAAATATCTTCTAACCACCTCTCGGATGAATCTTTCTTTCTTCCTTATCAAGAATTCATGCATTTAAAGAATTAAAGAATTCAAATTTCAAAATACAATTTCCCTTTTTCCTTATTTAATTTATTTATTTAACAATTAAAAACTCATTTCCCACAAAACAATTTTATTTAAATTTAATCTATTCTCACAATTAAAATAACTTTAATTTATTTATTTAATTAAATAATTTTAACCTCAATGATTAAATTACTTAACCAAATAAATGAATTAATTAATTAATTAAAATGTAAAGCTTTTATTTACAACATTTAAAATTAATTTTAATAAACATTAAATTAATAGAATATTAATCTATCATTAATTTAACAAAGTTTGCCTTTCATAATAAATAAACCAATCAAACACAAACGAGACCACCAAAGACACCAGACTTAAACTGACGACATACTACTTGTGACTGGGTTTAAGACTAGACTAGGAAGAACCTTGTTACTACCTCCCAATCAACATATTCCGTTGAGTCTTGACACGCTCAGACCTGAGTAACCAGGTGGAGTCGGTGTCATGTACCTGCAATCCTGCAATCAAACAAATAAAATACATATATATATAAACCATTATACAAGCACACCGTGCGAAGAAAATCACAGAAATCACAGGGCACTCACAAGCGAGTGATGCAACTCCGTTCTCCACACCAATACACATCACATCAAACTGACAAATAAAATAACAGTTAATCTACCATAAACATATATATAGCAATAACATCTATGCTAATACAAAGCATGTCAGAAATTAATTATCACCATACAAAGTATCACCATATCACAAAATGAATCCACTATCGCTCTAAAGTCAGCGATCAAAATATCCAAAACAAAGTACCAAAGTCTATCAAAGTGAAACATGCTAACATAAAATCATAAACAAAATGGAGGGGTACTGCATCATGACCCCTAGGTGTTAACATGCACTTATAAATAAAATAAGACAAGAATAATAGCATAAAGACTTACACAAAACAAAACAATTTATCTAATATACTCAATGCACACCTTGTCTTCAAAGAATTCATCTTCCTTAAAGTTATCTAGAGAGAAGGTACCAAAATGGGTCATTAATGGAGTATCCCTAGAGATGCTAGCCTCATTAAAAATAGGAATACTAAGAGTAAATGTTGGGGAGAGAGAAGACATGTTTGCTTTTGGTTTGGGTATCTAAAGTTTATTTGGTTTGTCCTCCTTTTTGGTAACAATGGGAGCAAGTGGAGCATTTGTGTTTTGTTTGAAAGTATGCGAAGTTGATCTACTTAGGCTTGGGAAATATTGGGAGAGGAAGAGTTGGAGGTTCTAGATTAGATATAGATTTAGGTTTGTGTTTGATATGTATGGATTTCGAGGTAAATTCATATTTAGTTTGGATAAGGGAGGAATATTTAGAGGTTTAAGATTATATTTTCTTTTAGTTGTGTAGGTAATTTTTGTTATGTGATCTTTTGAGCAATTTTTGGATTACACTGAATAGGAGTATTAGGATTTATAGACTTAAGTGTTGACTTAGGGGTACACGAGGAGAAAGAATATGTGGATGAGAGATGACAAGGAAAGTGAAGGTTAAGGATTAAGCTTAGTGTAGAGATATGAGGGTAAAGAGCTAAGAAGAATAATGTCATTAGGGTTGTGTGGTTTCACATGGGAAGCACAATTTGGAAACAAGACATGTTTTATGAATTGTTATTCCTCTTAATCTTATAGAAGGTAAATCAATGTATTAGTGAGTTTAGAAAGTGGGTTTTTTAGAGTGGGAACAAAAAAAATTGCAATAAAATGGGCATATTCTAAAATGGGTTGGTATAAGTCATGAGGGGTAGGGACCACCCTTCCTTTATACATAAATTTTACAAATTTATGTATTATAAAATGGATGGTTTGGAATTTTGGGAAATCCAATGGTGGCCCAAGAGGAGGAAAAATAATTAGAAGTGAGAAAAATGTGAAAAAAAAATAGATCTTCACATTCATTGATGACAAGTGAAGGATATCAAATTTTAGGGTATATTGTAGTATCACATTCAATAATTCTAAGGAGACACCTAAGTTAACATATGAATATATTTCCCAATGATTTTTAATAGATATTCTTCAATGAAATCATTTAAATTGGGAAGCAAGGTTAACCATTATACTTTGGGTGAAATTATGAGAAGTAGATGGCAGGATTGTAATGAAGTCCTTATTAGCCAATTTTAGGGATTTATTAAAGGTATAAATTGATAGATTAGGTTTTAGAATGATGCAGGTGTGTATTGCATGGAAAATTAATCTAATGGAAAAGACCTTAAGTATCTAGAGATTAATTTCCACATAGTACACTAGGATGAAACAATAATTCTATGGACTGTTTAATTATAAATGAATGCATGAAACATTAAATTACAATGTGTAACATCCAATTATAAAGAACTAGTGAAAATATATATGTGTGCAATACAAATTACAAGATAATTTCTACAAAAAATAAAAATACTAATCTTAGAGAATATTTTGTAGCTTTTTGGAAGCCTCTCTCTTGGACCCTAGTGTGCATGCATATGTCCTTATGTCATGTTTTCATCCTATCCAAACAAAAGATAAAAATTATAGATCATCCAAAACTTGTTCCTACATGCAATTTATGCAAAAACAACAATAAAATAACTACTAAATTGAAAGAAAATCTTAATGACGCAAAGAGAAGTTTTATATAGATATAACCAAATCAAGTCTCTCTTTTTGAAAAATAACTTGCACATGAGAAGAAAGAAGAAAATGTTTTTGGTTGGATGTTTAAGGGCCTTACCCTAGTCAAACCCTCACTTTGTTATTTCTAGCTCCATGACACCCAATATTTTTTAATTAGATTAAAACATGTAAATAGAAATATGATTGCTTCAAAATAAAAATGTAATAGCTTGTGATCTAAAATGATTTAGCTACATTTTTCTAACACCTGAAATCTCCAAATTCCAACATAAAATGATGAATGAAGAGGAAGGGTGTAGTGCCCCCATTTTAGGTCTGCGTTGATGTCAAGTAAGTTGTTGTTGGTAATGTCATGATTTTATTATTTAATTTAATTTTAAGGTTATGAGATAACACTAATAATATGCTTGGATTTGATTAATAAAGTTAATTTAATTATAAGGTTACTTGTTTTATTTGGAATTAAATAAAGAATTAGATTCAATAATAAACATTAATTGAATTATCATTAGGAGTTAGTTATTTAAAGTAAACGGATTAGATGAGGAAAGATAATTATCATTTAATGATTAAATTCAATTAATAAATTTAAAAGTGAGAAAATATTAGAGAGGATTAAATATTAAAATTGTACTCAAGTTTGAATAAGGATTAAAGCAAGGAAAAGAATCGTTTATTGCTAAATAAATAAATAATAATAAAGCATCATTTTGGGAAGAGTAAAAGGCAAGGGAAGCTGGAAAAAGATGGTATATGCTTTATCTTCCTTTGTCTCATCACCTTCCAGGTAGAGATTTCAATCATTGAAACTCATAAATTAGAATTCAAGAGGCATCTCAGGGGAATTACATTCTTATGGAGGAGAGCATACGTGGGAGGGGGTCGGATGGACGAGAGAGAAGGGAATTACAGCAGAACGAAGGTCTTTCCCCATTTGTGTTTCCTTTTCTGACGACTCCAGGTATGTTCGTGTAGCCCTCATCATCTAAATCTGCGTAACTGTGTGCGCATGGAACACAAGCAAAGCTTACAATGTTGGGATGTGTTATAGAGTGTTTCTTTAATTCAAAAATTTTGAGAGCTTCCTTGTAAAATCCTTTTTTTGTGCTTAACCTGCACCCTTATGCATTCCTTGAGCTCGCATTTCTTTGAGGAACTCTTTTAAACGTGTCGCATGCCTTGGCTCTGCTCATCATTTTGCTTACATATCTGTCATCGTAGAATGTAGACTTTCGGGGGGTGTATAAATTCAAATGATCTCCCTGATACGGAGGGAAACCCGTTACATCTGAAGTACTTGAAAACAAAATATTGTCATAGTATAAATAACCTCCCTGAATCCTCAACAATCTGCTCAGCCGCGCACTTGAACTTTATAGGAAGTTTATAGATTTAAATAAACTGCTCGATTCTGCTGGCAATCTATCACAGTTGCAGCACTTGAAAATAAATTTATTTTCCAAACTCCAATCTTGAGCACATCTCTGGAAACTCGCCTCTAATCAGAAATGCGTCTAGTTCAAAACAGAAAAAGTTGTGCATTATTTCCCCTACTCTCAGGTCACGCATTTGCACCTCACCTTTCTCTTTTCGTTCAGTCTTGTGATAAAATTTGAGATTTGATAATAATGCAAGTAGATGGCAATATTTCCAAATTCCAGTATTCACTTTCTAATATACTTGGAAACCTGTCACTGTTACGCCATTTAGAGTAGAGGCATTGTGCAGAATTAAATAGTCTCCCTGAAACCATTGGAACCCGTCACAGCTGCAACGTTTAGACTTGCAAAGGTGGAGTAAATTAAATTATCTCTCTGGTTTCATTGTTAACCTGACATAGAGGCACATTTGATCATGGTAGGGTGTATAGTTTTAAATAAAAATCACCTCTTCGTATTATTTCTTGTTGAGTATTTATTTGGAAGATTTTGCATTTATAATTGTGGTTAACCAAATATCTATTTTCCATTGTTTTAAGAGACATAAATGTACGGCAGACATGCTATTATGGGATCACAAATTAGAATAAAATGGCACATCATTCAATTTGGCAATGGGCATTGATTTGTAAAAGAGTAGAATGCTTTAAACATTATATACATGTCATAGTGTGGAGATATCTGAGTGAGAATATAACTAGAATAGTTCCATCATAAACTTGGATATGACATGGCAGGCGGTGGCCGAAAGAACTTGAATTGTATTTACTGAATCCGACCACCATATAGGTACTAAAAATAGAGTTTGGCATTTGAAGTCTATCAGAGACCTCTTGATATATGCCAGATTTGGTTTGAGATTGATCTTTGTTAGTTATTCTAATGTTAAAAGAATTAGATATATAAATATGTAGTGGTTTTAAAATGTATATAGGTGTGTAAATTTATTTAGATAGATTTAAGATTTTAAGGTGGTAAGTTTTAATATGTAGTATTTAGAGTATTGTTATTATTATTATTTTAAAGTATAAACAATTAGTCTTAAGTGGTTTTCACAATTAATTTAGATATTGGAAGTAAGTGTTAAGTTAGTATGATGAAAGGAAAGTGGAAATAATGTTTTGAACATAGGTAAATATGAAATGATAATAAGTTAACTACTCAACTATTAAGTAGTTTTCAATTATGTTGATAGAAGAAAGGAGAAATTTGAATGTATGGGCATGGTTAGAGATAATTAAAAATAAATACAAATAAGATGAAATATTCTATGTGTTTATTATGTGAAAATTATTTTAAATTCATATGAGAAAAGAATAGTTTTGGCCTTCTTAGATAATTTATTGTGTTTAAGTTATGTTGAAGAAATGGTTTTGAGTGAATGTTTTTTTATAAAAAAGGAAATGTTTCAAAAAATAATTATGTAAAGTTAAATTAGGTGCAACAATTAATTTAAATTGAAGAAAGAGAATGATTAAATAGTTTAGATGATTAATTGAGTAATATTAAGGAAGTTCTTGAATTATATCATCGTAAAGTTATTAATTTGTTTTATATAAAGGGATTAAGTAATCTTGACAAATAGGAGAGTGATAGAATTAGGAATGGAGATTGTTGTTATAATGTGCAAATTGGACTATATTTGTTTTAATTTGTGTTTCGAAGAGTATACTTGTGATTAGTGTCTTATGGCTTAAAAATATTAGGTTTTATCTTCACTTCGCAATATTGTGCTATCCTTAAATGTTGGAAATGATTGATCTTTAAAATAATGTTCTTTTTAGATTGTTTCAAGTTACTTCTTATTGAATGAATGGTTATATTGTTTTTGAATGTGTGGTTTTATGGATTGTTTTGATAGACCCTTTCGATGTGACTTTTCGTGAGTTGATTTTGAGTTGGAGATTTTCTCTCATTTAATTTATGTTGCTAATCATTGGGAACCCATATGTTTTCTTTTGTTCTTTACCCTGAGTGGTAAATCGGTTAATGTTATCATTGTCATGATTGATGGTTTTGCTTGAGTTGTTAATGAGTCAAATTGAAAAGTTTTTTGAGTTATGGGTATTCTGAGAGGAGAAAATAGAGGTTTCCTTTGGATTTCCGAGTTAGTTCGTATTGAAGTTGTTGATGTTGTTTGAATGGAGTTGTTGATCTTATTTTGATGTATTCACTCATTATATTTGAATTGAAAATAGTTCTTGTGGCCTTGCAATTTTTGTTGTCAGTTCTTTGATGGGGAAACCCTAGTGTAAAATTTTTGAGAGTCTTCCAGAGGCTTTTTTTTTATTGTTGGTCAATGTCTCTCCTTTTATGTGCCCTTGAAGTGGCAAGTGTTTCGGTATCAAGATTTTAAAATGGTTGTACGAGAATTGTTGAGACTTGATTATGTGTTTATAGCGAGATGGGTAATGCCTCGCATGTTTCTCTATTGTGATCTAATGTTCTTATTATGTTGTACAACCCTTGGTTTTGGTTTGATGTTGTTGGGTCTCTAGGGAGAGTGGCTCCTCGTGGGGATCGGCGCCCCGTTTAAGGGGAAGGGCACAGGATAACCCACGAGTGAGTTAGTAATCAAGTGAAAACCTAATAATTAACTTAGGAGGGTTGGGTAGTAATATCATTATAAGATTTTAAAATGGATGCGTCATCTTCATTAGTGCTTTCACAGACTAATGGAAGGCTGAGAAGGCCGTGGTTGGCAAGGTCGTGACCTCATCTTCATGAGAGGTCTACGGCTCTGCATGAGTCACCCTATGGACCGACGCCTCTAGTTGGGAGGAAGGGCACAGGACAACCATAGATGGGACTGGTGCCTCCAGTTGGGAGGAAGAGCACAGGACAACCCATGTAGGACTATGCGATGACACTCTCCCCTAGTTTCCCATGTGTTTTACTTTATTGTGTTCCTCTGGAAGTAGGTTGTGGGAGTTGGTTTAGATTGTTGATATATGGATTTATATTGATTTGAGATTATTGCCTTAATATACCTTTGGTGTACTTTGTGGTCTTGTATGATCTCATTGATATTTGACTTATGACCTTGTACTCTTATGGTACTGTGTTATGATGTTATTGGATTGTTTAATTGCAATTTGGAATTGTATTATGTTTATTAATTCAGTTTGTTTTGGAAGTGTTTCATGATCTTCCTTTGGTTACTTGTTTACGGGTTATTGTTTTGTTTAATGTGATGAGATTTATGACTTTAAGTTATTATGTTGACTATTGGGTGTTGTTGATTATGTCATTGTAATCCTTGAGTTTTTGTATGACATTGAGTCTCATGGTTTCTGGTTTGGTTGTTCTTGGTTGAGGTCTCTTTCTTGTCAGCTCCTTAGCACGGGGGGTGGGTCTTCGGATCCACGTGGTCAGGTGGAACGTGCTAAGCACCCCATTGGGTCCCCAATCGAGGATCGAGAGGTGCGGTTTGGTGCTATTGCAGCGACTCCAGAGTTGTATTTGTCTTGGAGCCAGTTATGATACTTTGTATTCATCTGTTTATTTGTATCATGTTATCTTGTGTAAGGTTTCCATTTATGTTTGGAAACACTTTTGTATCATTGTACCTATTGACCATTGTATTGTAATGTAACGTTAAATCTTGTGTGGATATTGGTCATGACCATTGTTATTCAATGTGTTAAATTAATCATGCATATGTTGTATTTACGTACACATATGGGTTCTTATCAATGATTTATCATGTATGTGTTACGTTTTGTTAATGTTTACTTTGTTATGGATTATATCTTTGGGTTTTATTCTTTATTGTCGTTGTGTGGATCTAAGTCGCGTAATGACTCCTCGTGTACCCCAAGGGATGTATGTGTTAGTGAATCTATTTAAATGAAATTCATGTCATGACTTAATGTGTATTACATGTATGTTATGTTTACTTGTTTAAAAAAAATTGTGCTATGATTATTATTTATTTGTCCTTTGGGGTTCGCACTACGGGGCGTTACATTGAGAAGTGTCATTTCATAGGCCTTGTTTATAGCCCGTAGATGCTAGTTTTTGGGTATAAATAGAGGCACCCTTACCTCATTTGGATACACTTGTTCTATGCATTATTACGCTGCTCCATTCTACTAAAATTTTATTGAGCTATTCTTATTCTACTAAGAGTTATTTGTGAGGAAACTTATGTGAGAGGAATTGAGAGGATTTATTCCTAAGCTAATTCTAAGAAGGGGCCAAGCTTATGAACTAGTGAGACAATTGGATTCAAGTGATTAAAAAGAATGAGATTATATTCATTTTATGTTTATCTACTTTTCTAAAAGATTGAATGTCTTGTATGTTTTATTGGGATTTGCATTTGATTGTTTGAGAAAACATTCCATTTCAATATCTTCATATATTTGGAACAAAAAATGCATAAAATAGTTGCATGTTGGAAAACATAGTGGGTTGTGACTCACTTCTCAATTCTTGATCAATGAGCACTTTCTATTTTGCATAGTGTAACAAAACAATGTATTGAAGTTCACCTTCATATTTTATAAAAAACTTAGTTTCAAAAAACATTCCATTTCAATATCTTCATATGTTTGGAACAAAAAATGCACAAAATAGTTGCAGGATGAAAAATACAGAGGGTTGTGACTCGCTTCTCAATTCTTGTTCAATGAGCACTTTTTGTTATGTAGACTGTAACAAAATTGCATTGAAGTTCACCTTCATATTTTATAACCCTTAGTTTTAGTACACATTCCATTTCAATATCTTAATATGTTTGGAAGAGAAAAAGCACAAAATAGTTGTAGGTTGGAAAACACAGTGGGTTGTGACTCACTTCTCAATTCCTGTTCAATGAGCACTTTCTATTATGTAGAATGTAACAAAACAATGTATTGAAGTTCACCTTCATATTTATAATAACCCTTAGTTTGAGTAAACATTCAATTTGAATATCTCCATATGTTTGGAACATAAATTGCACATAATAGTTGCAGGTTGGAAAACACAGTGGGTTGTGACTCAATTCTCAATTCTTGTTGAATGCTCAAGGGAGTACAGTTCAGGGTGGAGTTGCAAACATATGAAGGTAAAAATAATGCACTGAATAATTGCAAGTTGGAAAACATAATGTGGGATGTCATTAGATGCCTTTATGAAACCTGCACAGATACCAAACATCTCCTCATTTATTCAATACGATGAAAGTTGACAGACTTCTCCCTTCTCCTAGTACAAGGGCCATGGTAGAAAATCCTTGCTACCACTCTCTTATTCTTATGTAAAGCATTACCTTTCATATGTTAATTCCAAAATTTTGCAAATTTATTAATATTTAAAATGAAATTGTAATCTTGCATTGCCTTTTGATGGGCAGCAAGTTAAGGAACACATGTATTGTGATGTTCATCTTTTGTTAACGCTTCGAGCTTGCATATTTGTAGCCTTTTTTTCCAATCTAGCAACCAATTTAGTCAATGTATGGTGCTCATTTTTGTGATGTCTATTTTAAAAAAGAGAAAGATCATAGGACTTTAGGTGTAAGTGAGATTTCAAATGTGAAAGCCTCTTTTCCAATGGCAACCATGTTGCAATTTATGCTTCAATTCTTGGTAGCATGTTTTGATGAATAACACGCTGAGACTCTTCCTGACACAATGCATGAAGGTTCCTTAACAATTGACCTCCTCACCTGTGACTTCCACCACTAAGAAGTCCACTTGGCTATGTTCCCTTTGCAACTCTGAATTGCTACAAACTCATGCACTACAAAATAAAAATTGCATAGCTGCTTCAATTTCATCTTCATATGCAACAAGAGATAGTGGCAACATTGCATTTCCATTGCTCACCAATTTGGTTGTTGATTGTTGAGTTGTTGATGAAATGGTATGGGCTTGGATTTTGTTTAAAGGGATAATCATTACTCCTCGATGTAGATGTCCTACTTGAAGTGGGAGCTTTCCTGTCTATTTTGTATCCACTACCACATTACACAAATTCCCTCCTCCACCAACCTTTAATGTAGCTATTTTTGTGGCATCTTTAATTTTAATAAGTTGTGCAACAACACCTTTGAATTTTGACCTATCAAAATGCTTTATAGGACCATTATAGGTAAATTGAACATTTCCTAATCAAGCCTCGAGGAGCTTGATATCATCCTTCAACTTGGGAATTGTGCCAGATTCTTGGAAAAACTCATTTTCTAATGTCTCCATCTGCCCTTCTTTGTGGGAAACACCTTCCATTGTTGTCTTTTTTTTCTCAAATTCTCGTCTTTTAGGTTGTAGCTCTCTCTGAATAGCATTAAGATCCTCTTCTTTTGACCATGACAACTTCTTCTTGTGTTTTAATCCCTTTTCTAATTGGTTAATTTTAGTCTTCGGTTGTTTTGCTCCACTTTCAACACTTCCAACTATTTATTTTCCATCTACAATTTGATCATCGACATGTTTTTCCTCGTCACCATTGCTCTTACCTCTTAACACCCCTTGCTATTCCTTTTCATGATCTTATATCTTCTCTTTCACATCTTTTGCTTCAAGCTTTAGATAAGCTACTCCCTCATCAACCCTTAGGACAACAACATCCCTTTCTTGGATAGAGTTTGGAATTTCTTTAATACTTTTATGTGCCTTTGCAACTTCTTTTAGGTGAGATTTTGTAGTGTCTTTATCATTAGAATATGTTGATGTTTCTTTTGGAAAGATCGTTATTGAACATGTTTTCCTTTTCAGATAAGACTTTCATGCCTCCATCTAATTGATTCTCTCTTTCTGCACTTAGATTTAGTTTTTCCTTTTCCTTATCATCCGGTTCTAATTATTTTTGTTCTATGGAATTGCTAACTTCAAGAATGCTTGGCTTCATTTGTTCAACTCCACTTATAGCATCATCTCTCTCTTTCTTTGCTTGCACAAATTCATATGCAATACAAAACCTTTCGAGTTAATCCACTTTTTCATTTCCATTTTCCCCTTGCACATACTACACATGCTCCTTCCTCAACTTCTCATGAGCAGGAAGAACCTCTTCAGTCAATACATTATCTATCTCATTCACTTTGGTCTACTTCTTCCCAAGTGTTTTTATAGAAAATTCCTTTTCATTACATACTTTCTAGTACGCCCTCTCATTTTTTATTACTAGTATCTCATATAATTCTGATAATGAATATTTTTGGGATTCTGTTATGATTTGTTGTAAGCAAAGGGATATAGTTTTTAATTTATTGAATAATTTTATGTACCTTTGCAACCACTTTTTTCCCAACTTTGAGAGTGTATTTATGATTGCATAATTCATATTTATTTTAACAAGTTATTTGCAACAAGTGTATTTATGATTACATAATTCATATGTTTCAGATAAGACTTTCATGTCTCCACCAAATTGATTCTTTTTTTCTGCACTTAGATTTGGTTTTTCAACAGTAAATGGGTTGCAATTTTTATAATATGCAATGTTTTCCAATCTATAGTTTTAGAAAATAGTATTAATGTAACTAAGACCCCTTTTTTTCATAAATACACTGGGATATTTATTTACTTTTTGAAGTAGTGGATGTAGGAGTATTTGGAGAAAATTTTGTTTATTTCTACATGCCCACAACGCCATTTATTATTGACACTTTTTTTCATTTTTTGATAGTACAACTAAAGATGTTAAACACAAGGATTCACATTGGGTAGCTTCCTAGTGACTCTCAGGAAAACAATGGTAGCCCGTTCATAACATACATGCTACATTGTAATTTTAAATTCAATTGTGAGATTGTGGAGAATGCAATTCATAAGATCAATAGATTTTTGATGCCTATGGAACCTGCACTCCCCTATTTTGAGGTTGATGTAGGATGTGGCTTCCTCTCTAACTCCATGAACCTGCTCAGAAGCTGAACTCTGCTCCACATTCTTTGTGTGAAGTATGTGTGAAATTTTGTGGTAAATACAACATAGCTGGATGAAGCATTGAAAATATATGATGTTGATGAGGGTGTATACCCCATTGGAGGAATCTTTACACATTCCTTTCTTCAATAATCCTTAGATATTAGGTGTGTAAGAGTAGCTTTTACCAACAACTTATAGTATAATGGTCGTTGTTTTTTGTATCTATTATCTCCTCGCTTCCCTCGCTGTGATGTTTCCTCTTGTCTATCGATTTCATCGCTTTTATCATCTGTCTTGGTAGGCCCTGTACTATGTCTTCCCATAATGTTATGTATGTTTTTATGAATTTTTGTATGTACATAGGTGTGCTTTTTCTAGAGATTAGCTGTGTCCCATGAGGAAGAAGCTACTCTCTTGTCAACAACACACCGCTGGAAAAAACACACTGCTACAC
Source organism: Sequoia sempervirens (assembly GCA_007258455.2). Lineage (NCBI taxonomy): Eukaryota > Viridiplantae > Streptophyta > Pinopsida > Cupressales > Cupressaceae > Sequoia > Sequoia sempervirens. The sequence goes on from VDFB02193867.1 coordinate 358,164,269, forward strand.
TGTCCCATCATGTTATGTATGTTTCTATGTATGTTTTTATGCATTTTTGTATGTACATAGGTGTATTTTGTTGGGAGAATAGCTACACCCACAGAGGTTTTTACAACATTGTGTGCATTGAAGGTTTCATAAATCATGCACTCACATCCCACTGTGTTTTCCAACCTGCAATCATACAAAGTGTTAGTGGTTGTTGGAAAACATTGGGTGTTTAAAAAATGACACCTTTCGTTGCATTCCTATGGTCTAAATAACAAAAAAAATTCAAGACATTCATATTGTTGTCTAAAATTCCAGGTTGCAAAACACCAGTTTTTTGAAATCTGTAACCCACAAATGTTTTAAAACCCTTTAGAAGTGACAACCCAATCGATTACAAACCCCTCACCTCAATTCCATTAGTTTTTCATCTCCCCCACCTGTAACTCCTCTCCCTGCTCTCCAACCTTTCACTTTCAACCTTTAGAATGAGAAAACACACAACACATAGTGTTTTCCAATAACAATACTTGTTATAGTTTAAAACACATGTCTTAATCACGTCAACTCCCCTTCCTACCCGTAGTGAATGGATAGCTTCTCGTGCAAGGAAAAAGACATTGGTGTCATTCAAAGCAGTAGGAAAACTGACCTAATGACATTGTTAGGGGAGAAGCTAAACTCTGGACAAAAAACACCTATGTACATGTAACATTATAACATAGCACCCCATTCCCCATCCCACATGTTGGAAAAAACGCATCAACAAAAATACTTGACGGAGTGCACTGACGAATAGTTAGGCACATGTCGTTTACCTTCCATCGTTGAAAAAGGTTGGAAACACCAACAAGATTTTCAAAATGAAAAATATAATGGACCAAAAGCCCAAAAAATTTCCATTTTCAACATTTTTATTTTGGAGGTTTTTGTGAAGCACGAAAGGGATTTGTAGGCGTTCGAAGGCTGAATGAGAGTGAAGACTTTCCCTACCAAAATGCATTCGACAAGCATGGGTAGCTAGCTAGCATGTATGTATATCTGCCATTTTTTCATTCTTCCTACGAACTGTGAAGAATTAAACTGCTATTCATTACAAAAATGGGTTTTCATTGATGAAAAAATAAAGGGTTTTCCTTGTGTAAAGGGTTTTCATTTGAAATGCAGAATTGTTTATGTTTTTTTTTGTAAAGGGATAATTAAAAGGATGCAGTATCATCATTCATTGCCATTTTGATCATTTCCCATGTAACAATCATACTTCAAGGAGGAAACATCCTTCATATAAAATTTTGGGATATAATAGGCACAAAATGATGTAATTTTTAAAAAAAAAATTAAACTAGAGATTTTTTTCATTCACCACAATAAGTATCTCATCTATAAATAAATCATAACTTCTAAATGCAAAATAAATTTTGGAAATTTAACTGACCAATACACTTGCAATTCAAGCTATGACAACTAGAATAACCTGTATTTAGTGCAAAAGCTTCATGTCTCCTAAAGCATCCTTTTCAATCCACCTGCCCTTGTTTTATTCAGTTTTATTTCCTCAAATATATCAACTACCTAGAAGGAAGACAAGTGTTAGCAATATATTAAATTGGAAAATTAAAGACATTTAGTGCTATAAAGAATTCTTTTTATTCCAAATTTCACCAATATAGGATTATATGTTGTGGTGTGTAATGCCCTGCCATGTACCCTAGAGAACACACACTAACAACTTGAGGCTGAACAATTTTTTTTTTTTTTGAAAGGTGCAACATTCACTTGTATGCAATTAGCATTAATATTAAGTTCTCTAGTCTAATTCCTCTAGGGTCTGCGATAGCACTACGTTTCACGCATCAAAAAAATTAACTTGTAACCTTTAAGAAACATTACAATAATCAACTACTAACATCATTACAAAAATTACATCAAAATATTCCAATAAAGTACAACCATAACATGTTTACATGGAATTAAATTGATTCAAATCATTTAATTACAAATACAATGCCAACTAGCTCTTGTCCAATACATAATAGTGTTCTTCATCAAATACATCAATACATTTACATTCTAAATAAACTTGTCTCCCCATTTTCCAATGAGGTGTGAACATCAAACATGAAACATGATACATCAATGTGGTACAATACAAATGCAAGTATAACAAATCCCGAGGGTTGATACAATGCCGAAGTCCATAGATCAAGAGAAGTCATCACGACACGCATAGGAGAAGGGAACCCAATGGAGATCGATACACGTTCCACCTAACCACGTGGAACCCAAAGGCCCACCCCCTGTGCTAGGAGATAGCAAAGGTTCCCACCATCACTGACAAACATGCACGAGGCTAACATGACAAACAAGAACAAGTAGAACAACATCAACGACATTACATCACAGAAGGACAAAGATACAAGACAATAGATGGTTGACATGACAATGTTGAACAATCATGGAACAACAACAATAACAGACAAAACACTTCCAAAGGCACAAAATCAACTAAGGGGATGTAAAGAACCAAGAGAGTACAAAGTTGTCGTAGGAGTGAGTGTCATCGCATAATTGCTATGGGTTACCCTGGTGTAACCTTCCTAGGCTACCGGACCCCCATCTTGGGTTACCCTGGCTGCCTCTACCGGCCGCCGGACCCCCATACAAACTATACAGGACCAACTTACCTTCCAAACAGACCAGGCAGTTGGTCTTGCCATTCCAGGCCTTCTCGACTCATCTCAAGCCTATACGAGCACTTGATCCATGAGCGAGGCATTATCTTATCTTGATTAGTGTTTTAACTACCCAATTCTCCTAATTAATTAATTAGCTTATCACTTGATTAAACTCTTAGTGAGTTACCCTGGCGCCCCTTTGTGTGCCGAACCCCCACTGAGAGCCACTCCCCGTGAGGCATATCCTTCCCGCTTTCAAGTTACAAACTCCAATCACAAGGTGAACATACTGTGCGAGGCTAATAGGCATCACATACATGCTCAATGCAAACGCAAAAGCAATCATCTCCAAGATTTAACATATTCTCATCAAGAAAAGAATCTCCCCTAGTCTCTAGAAGACTTCTATACGTCACTTACATAAGGATTACATAGCTGAACAAAACCCACATTCATACCAAACAATGACCATTCACTTGTTTCCACTATCACTCAAAATCAAAAGAGAGCTTAGAGACATGGTGGAATTATGAGACATTCATTTTATGATTAAAGATAAATCATCAAATTCAAGGTAAATCTTATATTCATCACTAGCTTCTTTTATCTTTTACGCTTTATCAATCTTTCTAAGAAACGATACTTCTTGATTTACACAATTAAATACAACACTAAAAAAAATATAAATCCTTTACTAATTAATTACAATACATCTATGTAGTTTCCATAAACTTTCATATATCAATATATACATATCACAATTTATTTATAATCATATATGATTTACTTGATTGTTTACTTATTTTCATATATAAATTACCATAAAAGTAATTTATCCTAAAAGTAATTTAAGAGAATGAAAGGAATTATATACATTTAATTATACTATTCCTACTTACATAGGATATTATTTACTTTTCCCTAGAAACGAGATAACCTAAGGGAAACCTATTTATTATAACTTAATTTAGTTCAAAATATTCTAAATAAAGATGAGAATAAATTCCCTTTACTTTATTTAAGGGATAACTTAAAGACTTCCACGCAGACCTTCCTTTCTTTCCTAGGCTTTAAGAGCTTAACTTATATTTTACTTTATTTTAAGGATTGCATTATAAAGTGAAGTGTTTCAAGACAATGTATAAACTCTTCTTGCTTTTATTATATTTGGAGACGCAGTCCAGCAAGCTCACCTTTTTAGAAGAGTCCCAAATTTCAAATGGATACGATCTTAGTTTTACTCAAGTTACAGAGAGGCGGCAGATTTTAAGAGGCATAATTTATTTGATGACAGGGTAGAGGGTTGACTCAGATTAAAGGCAACGATTGCCATAGATTTAACAGTGAATTCTTCTTTATTTTTTCTTTTCTTTTTTCTTTTCTTTTTTTCTGATGGCATCGAACTTCCTCATCCAATCTTAAGGCATCAAATGCCTTTGGTTGCAAGTTGCATAAAAGGTTATATTAAACGAAAAACACAGATAGAAGGGCGACAGAAAAAGGAGAAATCAATGATAAGGATTAAATTCGATAATATATTGGGTGGCCTTCACATGCGAGTTTGGCTATAAGATAAGGGATTTACAATCTGGAGTATAAATTTCTCAAAACTAGACTTAGCACAGGGCCCAGCTGAGCCAACGCCTTCTACAGGAAGACCCACATTCAAAAGTTAATCGCACAGGCTGAATGATATAAGAGTTCTATTCCACTGTTCTGAAGAGATATTCCTTCAAGTACTGAGCTCATGAATAGTCAGGAGGAATGCTATCTTAAATCGACCTATCTGGGAAGGACCATCACAACGGTGGTATAAACTAAAGAGCCAGCAATGCAAGAAAAATAAAACAAACGTGTCTCTTAACACATTCGATGATAAGATAATTCTCAGGTGGCACCAATTTAGGACAAAAGATTACTGATGAAATTTGAAGCCCAAGATAACAATTAAGAGGAATGTACTGGTGCATGCAATCCTCATAGTACCCGCGGCTGAGAGGAATGACTTGGGAATAGTTTTAAAAACAATTGGAGGCACATTGCTGAGGGACGCTGGGAAACTAAAGTGGTACACAAAATCAATCAAGACACCAAACTATAGAAGAGTATGGCTCCTTCCAGACAAAGTTACGACTTAAAAAAAATAAACAGATTCTAATGCTGAATACAAAACAGGAGTGGCACCACATAATTCTTTTCACACAACACAATTCAAAATTCTGAAACATATCTAATAGAAAAATTTACAGAACAGTCACGATGTTTTGCAGAAATGATTCAAGGGTATTCATTCAAGATTCTACCTAATAACATAATCCATGCAAGCATAAACCGAGTTAGAAAACAGAGGCACCTGATAAGACGATTAGCTAGGCTGAAATTAGGTGTAGAGTTCGATTCTTCACTTCGCAACTTCAAATAATTTTCAAAATTTCCACCCACTGCCAAGCCCGCAATTTTCCATCTGATCCCAAAATCCCCCCAACAATTTTCTGCAACTCCAATGCCAAAAATCTCCCAAAATGAAAAATCAAGCTTTAAAAAAAAAAACAGAAACCCCCAAAATTTTATGAGCCTGAGATTCCCCCAATTCTCCCCTTAGAAAACTCCGTACCCCCATTAAAAAGGCAATTACTTAAAAAAAACTGCCACTCAAGAAGATTCTCCACTTTATTCTCTTTTATTTTTAGCCAATTAATGAAATTTTGCAACTACATGCATTGGGTGACGCCATGCCACAATTTAGAATAAAACTGACTTAATTGTTGCCACTTCAATTTCTTTCTATTTGTAGCGGTTTAATAATTGCAGCTTTCCAATTCAATATTTTATTTCATATTTTACCATTTTAATTTATTTCAACTATAATTTGTTAATAAATCTTTATTTAATGTTTAATTTCCAAATACTTTTTTATTTAAAAATCACCTTAATATTCTATTTTCTTACTTCAAAATTTCATTTTATTATAACATTAATTATAAAAGAATTTATCATAAAGTTTAATTTATTAAGATCAAACAATCACTTTAACATTATTTATTTAATTTATTCATCCATCAGAAAAGACTTCTATTAAATTATCTTCATGACTTTGATTTGATGTTTTCTATCTAAACAAGGTAATTAAATAAGGCACACACTTAGGTATCATCAACAACGATACACACCGTGGAGGGGCATTACATGGTGACTACAAAATGCTAGCTTGTACAGACAATTAACAAAGATATTAAATTGTACAATGGGAATTTAATTTCCAATTTAACCCATCGCTAGCACTAGTAATATATATCAACAATTACATCTATCATTTTTCCATTATGTAGGAACTACAAAGCATTGAATGTTCATTCAGATATATAAAAAACCCATCTCTCCTAACATATGAAAGAATCCATAACTTGCAATAATCAGTAAGGGAATAGAAGATAGACAAGTAGAATACCATGTACCACTATCAGGGTTCTGTTTATATCCCATGTCTCTCAATGAACACCTAAATGATGTATCGATATTATACCATTGTTCAATGATATTGTAAAGTGAGCCATTACTTGTACAAATGACCTATTGCAAGAATAAAGGTTCACAAGTCAACAAAAACCTTGGTGATCACCTTGATTGACCAAAAAATAGTAGCTAATTTGGTGATAAAACACACCTATGTACATACAAAAATGCATAAAAAGATACAGAAAAACATATATAGAAACATACATAACATGAAAAGAAGGAAAAATGAGATGTCAGTGCAGAAAAGAGAATCAGTTGGATGGAGACATGAGAGTCCAATGTGAAAAGGTAGAAATTTTTTGTAAACAACTTATTAAAAATAAAACGTTTGCATTCTCTAATCAGAAAGACACTCTCAAAGATGAAAATAGTATTTGGGTTGCAGGTTTCATAACACATACTGTTTTCCAACATGCAATTATATATAGACATCAATGCTTGTAATGAAAACCTTAAAGTTTGTATACAGTAAGAATGTACTCAAGTTCATTCACCTTCACAATTTATAGCAACTCTTACACACAAAAAAATTGCAATTCAATTTCCTCATATGATTTAAAAATAAATGTAGAATATAAATTGCAGGTTCAAAAACACAATGTGGTTTTCCATTTATTTCATTATGTACATTCAAAGTTACGTGGTGGAGAGAACGGGGAGGAATGTCTTGAAAATATTTTGTTAATTAGCCAGTAGGAATGTAATGAAAGACATCGTCTTATAAAAACCTAGTGTTTTCTAACGACCATTAAAACTTTGAATGATTGCAAGTTGGAAAACATGGTGGAAGGTGAGTGCATGATTTATGAAACCTCCAACCCACACAATGTTGTAAAACCATCTATGGACGTAGCCAATCTCCCAAAAAAACACACCTATGTACATACAAAAACACATAAAAACATACATAACAACATACATAGAAATATGCATAACATGATGAGACAACATAGTGCAAGGCCCGCCAAGAAGGATGATAAAAGTGATGAAACCGACAGAGAGGACGAAACATCATGGTAAGGGAAGTGAGGAGATAACAGTGACGTCAACTCAGTTTTCCCGACTTATGAATTGGGTTGTTACATCTAGATGGTTTTACAACATTGTGTGGGTTTCAGATTTCTTAACACTCAGTGTTTTCCAAATTCATTACATTCTTACTATCTAATTCACAAAATGTTCTCAAGGAAATCACAAAACATAACAAATTGAGGTGAGGGGTGACTAACCAATTGGGTTGTTACTTGTAAAGGGTTTTAAAATATTATGTGGGTTGCAGGTTTCATAAAACCAGTGCTTTGCAACCTAGAATTTTATAAAACAGTATGAATGTATTGAAAAGATTGTGTTAATTAGATAGTAGGAATGTAATGAAAGGCACCGTTTTATAAACACCTGGTGTTTTCCAACAAACATTTACAGTCTATATGATTGCAGGTTGGAAAACACAGTGGGAGATGAGTGCATGATTTATGAAACCTCCATCCGACACAACATCATTGTAAAACCCTCTACACACTGAAGCCAAATGAAATCCATCATTTTTTCTATCGTTTCGAATTGCAGTGGCATTTTTTCTCCTTGCGCAAGAAGTTATCTATGCACCACAGGGAGGAAGGCCGACGCGACTAAGACATGCTTTTTCAATTGTAACAAGTATTGTTATTGTCCGTCAGCTTGGTCCATCAAGTCTTTCTGTTGGTTCATTTTACATGAAAGTGGGATGGGGGATGGGGTGTTATGTTATAATGTCTATAGGGTGATCCCACAAAGCTGGTTTACAATTTCTGGGAGATTCTAATTTTTGTTGAAATCACATATTTTTAGAAAATATAATGATTTAATCCTTAAAAAGTTCCATTTAAAGCATTCTAATTGAAGAGGGTTTGATCAAACTACCTTAGATCAAACCCCCTTGGATAGAACCCCGCTAGTTTTAAACCATACCTATAATAGAGTCTCCTTTACACTTATCAAAATGCTGATAAAAAACCACTTTTGATTTACCTTTTGGGGGATTAAATGAATTAATTTAATATTTATGTTTTGTAAATATGTAGTCCTTATTATAATCTTCCCAAAAAGTATAATTTTAAATAAATTTAATTTAATTATTATATTTGTTTTTTATTTCTTGTGAATATAGTTTTTTCACCAAAAATCAAGCTCTTTGTTCTGTACATGTGGAAAAATAGAAGATTATCAATTTTTTTTTTTGAAAAATATGAGTGCACCAGATATTGAAGTCTTTGACCCAACAAAAAAAAATTGAGTTTCGATACATACAAAAAAGTTGTGTTATATAGTCCACCTATGTCTGAATTGTAATTGGTTTTACTTCGAAACTTGATTAAGGAGAAAATATTCAATAAAACATTATGAAACCAATTGGAAGCACTAGATATCATAGTTACAAATCTAAATTCAAAAAAATTAGAATTTATCCTTCATGGAAAAAATGTTGTGTTATACAGTGAACGTCACTCCTTAAAAATGGTGTTTACTGAAAAAGACTAGTTTTTGAAGGAGATGGAAAAAGAAGTGCAATATGATTCCAAATGTTTTGAAAAAAATATATTTAGAATCTATAGAAAAAATTTCACAAATCACTAGTTTGCATCATCTTCAAATTCCTCACGGTTTAGCCGCTATAGGCCCGCAAGTGAAGATTTAGTTAGAAAAAATCAGTTCAATGTCCAGTTTGGCCAAAAATTGTAAACCAGTATTGTGGGATCACCCTATACATAGGTGTGTTTTTTCAGGAGATTAGATTCTCCCTACTAATTGTTTAAAGTACTGTTATTGGAAAACACTCTATGTTGTGGATTTTTTCATTCTACAGGTTGAAAGCGAAAAGTTAGAGAGTAGGGGGAAAATTTGCAGGTGGGGGAGATGAAAAACCAACGAAATTGAGGTGAGGGGTTTTCAAATGATTGATTTGTTATTGCTAAAGGGTCTTAAAACATTATGTGGGTTGCAAATTTCAAAAAAATAGTGCTTTGCAAGCTAGAATTTTACAAAATAGTATGAATGTAATTTAGATAGTACAAATGTAATGAAAGGAACCTTATAAAAAGTCTTACACAAAGTAAAAATTGCATTTCAATTTCTTTATATGATCCAAATATACATGCACAATTATATGATTGCATTTTGGAAAACACAGTGGGAGGTGAGACGACAACATGATTTATGAAACCTCCAACCTACATAATGTTGTAAAACCCTCTAAAAACTGAAGCCAAATACCTCACTAGGTGTTTATAAAATGGTTCCTTTCATTACATTCCTATGGTCTTAATAACGAAAGCTTTTCAAGACATTCATACTGTTTTGTAAAATTCCAAGTTGCAAAACATTGGATTTTCTAAAACTTGCAACCCATAACCTAGAACAAAACTTTTCATAATGAACTAACTGGCATGGGACAATGTGCTTTCCAACACTGCACACAATGCGAGCATTTTATTTTTTCCAATTAGATGAAAAAAGGGAAATGCCATATTTACGTCACCAAAGAGTTGTTCTAAAATTTGAAGGTGGACTTCATTACTTTTTTGGATCGTACGAAACAAAATTTTTTCATGAGGGAATAACTGAGAAGAGACAATGTGTTTTCCAATACTGCAAATAATGTGAGCATTTTATTTGTTCCAATCAGATGAAGAAAGTGAAATGCCACTTTGACTGTAGCAAAGAGTTCAAAAATTTGAAAGTGGAATTCATTGCATTCTTGGTCGTAATGAAATAAAAATTTTCAACACGAACTAATTGACATGGGACAATGTGTTTTCCAACACTACAAATAACATGTGAGAATTTTATTTGTTCCAATCAGATGAAAAAAGGGAAATTTCATTATGCATTTATCCAAATATAGATTATATTTCTTAATATGATCCAAATATACATGCACAATATGATTGCAGGTTAGAATTTAACATAGTAGGAGATGAGGTGACAACATAATTTATGAAACCTCCAACCCACACAATGTTGTAAAACCCTCTACACACTGAATCCAAATACCTTATTGGGTGTTTACAAAATGGTGCCTATCATTACATTCCTACAGTTTAAATAACAAAAGCTTTTCAAGACATTCATACTATTTTGTAAAATTATAGGATGCAAAACACTATGTTTTACAAAATCCTAAACCCACTTAATGTTTGAAAACCATTTAGAAATAACAACCTTCAAAATGAGAATGTTGGAAATGGCAATGTTTTGGGCTTTCTATCCATTTGAAATTATGATTTTGAAAACCCGTCGGCATAGAATCCATATTGTGTTTCAAATGAAAACCCCTTTTCACAAGGAAAACCCTTTATTTTCTTGCAAATGAAAACCCATATTTGCAACGAAAATCCATTTGATTCTTCATAGTTAGAACATTAAAATGGAAAAATTTAAAAACTATCAAGACAAAAACACACAAAATAGATCTGCATATCAAATGAAAACCCCTTTTCGCAAGGAAACTCCTTTACTTTCCTGTCAATGAAAACCCATCTTCCCAACAAATAGCCATTCAATTCTTCATAGTGAGAACATTAAAATGGAAAAAATTGAAAACCCTCAACACAAAAACACATAAAAAGATCTACATTTGAAATGAAAACCCTTTATGCAAGGAAAACCCTTTATTTTCTCGTCAATGAAAACCCTTTTTTGCAATGAATAGCCATCCAATGCTTCGCAATTACTTTGTAGAATGGAAAAATGGTATATATTTCTAGAGGATATACATACTTGCTAGCTAGCCACCTACACCTATCGAATGTGTTTTTGTAGGGAGAGTCTTGGATCTCGTTCGGCCTCTAAATGCTTGCAACTCCCTTTCGCCTATGCTCTCCAACAACCTCCAAAATGCAAATTTCAAAAATGGCAACATTTTGGGATTTTTGTCTATTTTATTTTTCATTTTAAAAATCTCGCTAGCGCTACCAACCTTTACTGGCGATAGAAATGCAAATGACACCCACCTAATTATCCGTCAGCATTGTCGACCAAGTCTTTTCGTTGGTGCATTTTGTCCAGCATGTGGGATGGGGTATGGGGTTATGCTATAATGTTACATACATAGGTGCGTTTTGTCCATATTTTAGCTTCTCCCCCATTTTATAGTCATGAAGTAATATATATTAAAATTGACATCTTATTTTCAAATGGAATTCATGATGTTAAACTTGATAGCTATTTGACTATCAAGAAATAGGAAATCATGATCTTAAACTTGGCATCTATGTGATTGCCAATCAACAATATTTAACTATGTAAAACTTGATTTCTATTTAACTATCAAGAAAAAGGAATTGATAATTTAAAACTTGACATCCATTTAACCATCACAAAATAGATTCATATATTTTTAACTTGATGGCCATTTGACTATCATGTAACATGATTTTAATGTGTAAAAATTGATGTCCATTTGATCATCAGGAAAGAGGATCTCCTAAGGTTAAACTTGATGCCCACTTGGTCATCACAAAATAAGAATCTAGGTTACTAAAATTGATGTCCATTTTACCATCAAACAAATTGATTTGATGTGACCTTGAATGTGATGTTCCATTTAACCATCACATAACATATATTCCTTTCATTAAACTTGGCGTTTGTTTGACCATCAAGAAACTTGATTTTGAAATATTAAACTTAACATCCATTTGACCATCATAGAATGGGATTTTTGATGTTTAACTTTGCATCCATTTGACTGTCCCACTCCAACAATGTGTTTCTAAATTTTATGTCCTTTTGACCATCACATTTATTTTTCCCAATAATATATTTGTTGGGATCCTCATATGAGAGGTATTAATGGTGTTTTTTTCTTATGGATTGATTTTTTCATGTGTCATACCCATTGTATTTGGAAATCATGTTATATGACTACCTAGTCAATTTCCTCCTAGTACAAATGGGTGTGCCTCAACGTTCCACATAATTCTAGTGGTTTCAATCACCATTGGGGACAATGGATCCTTTAGACATGCTTGGAGAAAATATAAGGATTTCTTGATCTTGTTTAGAGGTAGAATCTCAATATGTTAACCACTTATTAACATGTATAATTTGGGACATTTGAGGTCCTTATAATTTAAATTATATTCACATTGTGAAGTACTCTTGTGATGGTTTATAATAGACCCATAAATTTCACGTGAGCTTCATGTTCTAATTTTATATCGATCAACCTTGGATTTGGGATCATATGGTGTTTTGAAATGAATTCTCATATTTTTTTAAGTTATACAAACTTGATATTAAAACATAGTTTAACTTTGTAGTTGAAATGAACTACTTTAACTGATGATTGTGCTCATTGATGTAATGTGTAAGATAAGATCAAAGTCATCATGCTATGAATTCCACTTATTTATAGAAGTTAGATTATTTTTACATTCTTTGTTGCATTTGATTGTATGAACTCAATGTTAGTGGATAATAGAATGCTTTTGATAAAATTAAAATTATGGATTTTGTAGATTGTTAAATATTTTTGTTTACAAAGATTTTGGCACCCAAATGCTTTCTAGCACTTCTAGGGTTTTTCACCTAAAAGGAGAAATATGGGCCAAAATGGGAAATGTATACACTCAAAATCAATGCAAGGATGGACAAAATATTCCTAGATGCAATGTATAATTTCAATAATCTGATAAAATAAATTATTTATTAATGCAAAACCTAAGAAATTCAAGTCGTTTGAAAGCACAGTGATGTATGCAAAATGACCTAAGAATGCAAGTAAACAATAACATCATTAAAAAAGATTGGAGAGGTGCACCTGGAAGCTGAAGTGTGATGTAGAAAGACTATGGAATCCTGCATATTTTGTTGTTGAAGCCAACTGGGACACTTATGCCAACCTGGACGACTTAGTCTTGTTTCAGGGAGATTCTGTCGGGACAAGTTTCTGCCAAATGGGTACTCAGAAATGTAAAAATCACTTTTCAGGCCTAGCAATGGGAATAATTTGCCACAGATGGTGACTTAGTCCACCTGGGAATCTCGAGAAATTCAAGACAAGAATCTGTAGCTTTTGGTCTACACTTCCCTTCCTGACAGGTGTCCAGTTTAGATTCTGCAAAAAATGGGCTGAAAGAGGTCTCCAAGCTTCAATTAGGGCTTTGTTGACTTGAATGACTTTGATGAGTTGAAAACACCTTTTTAACACTTTCCTCTTTGACAAATCTACATACAAGGCCTACAAACACACACACAAAGAGGGGAATAAGGGTTAAGGGTTAGAGAAAAGGTGTTTGCTTTGGTCAAACCCTAATTTGGTAATCAAACCCTAAAAAATGAAATGAAATATAAAGAGAATGATAAATGAATAACATACAATGTCACAAACTCACCAAACCCTTGATATTGAAATATGAAGATATGCAATAAGATGCTCCAACGGATGCTTGATGATGCCTTGAATGATTGAGAATTATGAATGAAAGTAAGCTAATGTGTGAATGAATGCACTAAACTAATTGGGGGTGAAAATGAGAGAAATACCCTTTATTTATACTTAATTTTACAATATTTCCCAAAAATAACACATCGTAGGTCAACCTTAAGGTTAAGAGAATAAAATCCCACTAAAAAATTAAAATTATTTTGATTTTTGTGCCCAGTGGGACTAAGTCGCCCCAAGTGGTGACTTGGTCCCACCAAGGAAATTTTACTGGGTGTTAGGGATTGAAGTGTATTTATTAAGGTTTAATGGGAATATTCTAAAAAATACACTTGAGTAGGGCCGAAAAGTGCATTAAGGGGTCATTTAAACATAAGAAAGGGTCAAATTAGTGATGACAAGCCTAGAAAAGCATGAGAGTTTGTTACAACTCTTTACAACACTTTGAAATAAGACTTGGTAAGTGATAAAAAGGGGTTATTTAAGTGAATTATAATGAAAGGATCCTAGAAAAGTGTGAAATTGGGTTACAACACTTCACAACACTATTACAAGACATCCTAGAATTCTTAATGATTCACAAGGGTCCAAGACCTAATGTGAATGTGTTGGAAACATTACAACATTAAATCTAGGAAAAATCAAGCCAAAGTCCACTAAGAGGGTCTAAACATGAGAAAAAGTAGAAGGGTTACTTTTTCCGTGTCCACAATTAGCCCCCACTTTAGTGAGAGGATGAACCTGCTTCAAACTCACACTAAAGTAGTAGAAAATGCATATCAAGAGGGTTTTCAATGAACAAATGCTTAGTAAGATGAGACAACAACAATCAAGAGGGATGATCAAGCCCCTAGGATGAAGTTCCCATGGAAAACTAAACATGATAAAAAGAAACACATGTGAGAATGATAAAAGAGAGAAGAGGAGAAAGAAAAGAGAGAGAGACAGATCAAGATTCAATCGTGTGTGCATCCCGTTGTGGATCAGATCTAGGCGGTTTGTCTGGAAAGAAAATGAATACTCACTCTGAGGAAATAGAACTCATGGCTGTCCACTGGGTGAGATGGCCAAAAAGGTGAGAAACATACACTCATGGCTTGTATGCACTCACACACATGCAGGTGGCTATGGGGAAAAGTCATGCCTCAGAATGGGCTTCCCGCTCAACCATACCAAAGTTATACCTCTTGATAACTTTAATAAGGCGCCACAATGGAAAATGACATTTCAAGTTTCACGAGACAAGCAAAACTTTGTATGCTTGGAGCTCATGAAAAAATGTGATGGCTCCACAGGCATGCATGCTATGTTATGCAAGGTGGCCATATAACAAATGCAAAATGCAACATAAAAAAGATGTTAAAAGGAGTCTTGCTTAGTTCATGTGAGGTCTATAACTTAGGGGAAATTGTGTCTAATTTCTCCAAGAGAGGACTGATAAAATAATGTAAGATTCACAACTTAGGGGATGCAATGTGTCGCATCAAGCCACTAAGAGGAATGTAATATACTAAGATAGATCACGCTCATGAAGGGAATCACACCCAATGTCATCCACAAAGCGACAAAACACATCGTATGAAGTAACAAGGTTGCACTAAGAACCAATAAAAAGGAAAAATGAAAAAGAATAATGCCTATGTATGCCCCCACTTTAAAGGAATTGCTACACCTGTACTGTAAGCAATTACTTTTAAGTAGCAAATGAAAAATTCAAACAAAAAGAAAGACATGAGAGCCAAATTGGAAAACCCCTATGCCAAGTCATGTGTTTCCTAGTAAGGCTACGTCATGTGAGAGAAAGGAAAAAGAAAGGGAAAGAAAGGGGTTACCCCAAAAATGAAAATACCAAAAACATAAGGGATCTATAGATTTGGGGTCAGTATGTTTTTTGCTATAATTTTTTATAGAGCTCTCGGAACTATCATCATTCCCCAAATACATAGAATTGGAAGAATGATACAAAGAGAGCGAAAAAAAAGAAAAAAAAAGATCCATTTGGGTTAACATGGAAGAGACATAGGGTGTCTCGACACTTTGCATCATCCCCAAAAGGAAAACACAAGAAAAAAGAAAACGAAAAGGAAAAAGGAAAATAAAAATCTTTTGGGTCAACATGAGAGAGACATTGTGGTCTCAATGCCTTGCGCCATCCCCAAAAGGAAAACACAAGAAAAAGACAAAATAAAAGAAAAAGATAAGGAAAAGAGGGGCCTTTTGGGTCAACATGAAATAGACATTGTAGTCTCAATGCCTTGTGTCATCCCCAAAATGAAAACACAAGAAAAAGGAAAAAGAGATGTACGACACATAGAAGAATGAAGGTACAAATAGAGGAATGTCACAAAGAGAAGGATAACATAAAACATCACATTATGAGGGAACAAGTTATGCACATGCAGACACACAAAAGAATATGTAAAAGGCTAGTAAGGCAGATGCAAATCAACCGTCAAGAAAGTCATCCACCTCCCAATAATGTTTAGGAATCATATGCTGAGGGCGGGAAACTAGCTAAAGGGACAAATGCAAGTGTGAAACTAGGGGAAGTACCAGGTTCAACACTTGTTGTAGGAGATTTTTCATTTAAGATCATGGAAGAGGAAAATAATGTATTCAGATCATTATGCACCTCTTCGTCTATTTTAGTGATCTCATCTTTGTCATCCAGATTAATCACAGTAGGAGGACGGATGATAATGTCTGATGAAGGGTGTTTCATGAGTTGTGGTTGTTGTATTGGATCATTTTGTTGTGATTGGGGAGGAGGGTCATCATGCATTGCTTTTGTTAAGTGCAAATTTTGATTTTCTTTATTTTCTTCATCTTGTAACTTGTGAGCAAGGGCATGCCGTCTACACCTACTCTCCCTAGCTCCTCTGTTTCTTTTGGTTTTATTGTTGAGTTGTGTTTTTGAAGGAGCTGGTTGATCAACCATTGGTTTCTTTCCTTTCCTAAGGGGAGGAACATAAGAAACCATGGAAGGTTGTTCATCCACTTTCTCCTTTGATTTAGAAACTTGTTTTATACAAGGCAGCATGACGAAGTTGTTATCATTATCTCTTGGTCGTTTGGATGATGTGGGGGAAGTTTTGGGTGTTGGTTGAGGTTGATGGGTTTGTTCTTGTTCAGGTTGAAGCATTGGTTCATCTAGGATAGGAGTGTTGGAAGTGGACAGGGACATGTTGCAGAGGGACAATTTTGCAATTTTCTTTGCTTTAAACTTTTGGTAAGCAATGAAAAAGAGGTCTTTGTGAGGTGTGATAGGTTCCATGGGCTCGGGGAAAAAGGCTTCTAAGGAGAAGTTTCCTTTAGAAGACAAAGCGTTAAAGCAACTATGGTGAACAATGAATATGCCATCGTTAAGTGAGAACTTTAAACATTTGTGTATGATTGAAGGGATAGCTTTCATTGAGAGAAGCCATGGATGGCCTATCCTCAAACGAAACTGGTCCAACTTCGGGATGATGGAGAATGTAACATCCACTATTTTAGGTCCTATCTATAATGGAAGGGTGATCGATCCTATCGTAGGGCAAGCAAAACCATTGTGTGTTTTGATCCATGCTCTCGGTTTATCATAATCATCTTGATAAAGATCATGTACTACCAAAAATTCCCAAGTGATCACATTCTCTCCACAGGTGGGATCTATGAGTATCCCATTAGTGGGCTTATCATAAATATGATTGGCTATGTAAAGAGGACCATCGGGGAGATTTGGAAGTATTTCCTTAGAGGAGAAAGTAATATCAAGAGATTTCTTAGGTTGGCCCTTATGAGGGATAACATCTATCACACCTACCATTTGATCCATAGGATTAATAGTAGTGGTATGTGGAATAGGATTAGAATGTTCAATATCTGTATGAACATTCATAACATCATTGTTTTGAGTTTTGCTAGCTTTGAAAAATGACACATTATGTTTGGGCATTGGATCAATGAAAATTTGAAAATTTTGATTTGGAGGGGCAATAGATGTATTTCCCTTAACATTAACATTTGCAATGGATAGACGACCGAAATCAGTGAGGTCTTACACAAGGTTTTAAGATGCTTACAATTTTTCATGTCATGTCCATTTTGTCTATGATAATGGCAATAAGCATTGGGTTTAAAGGTTTGAGGTAAAGGCTTAGTAGGATCGAGTGGTTTAACAGTAGGTAACGTAATCATTTATTGTTGTAAAATTTGGGACATTGTGTTATGAAGAGTGTCTGGTAAAAGTGTAAACTATCTTTTCAGATCTCCACAACTATAAGGTATCACAACTTTAGCAACAACTACTTGGTTATTGATAGGTTGAGTTGGTTCTTGAGGGGGGTTGAATTGTAAGAACCTTTTGTTTTTCTTTCTAAATGGTTGTGAATTATTTGAAGTGGAATGTTCATATTTCTCAGCTCGGCTAGAAGTGGACTTTGCATCACATCTACTACCTGAATTGTGATAATCACAAAGGGTGGTACACAAGTGCATAAAGGAGGGAAATTTCATCATTGTGAGTTTATCCTGAAGTTTAGTTTGCAAGTTTTATATAAACATCTTTTGAATATGTGGATCAAGAATCTTGACATCGATTTGAGAGTAAAGAGATTGATATCATGAGATAAAATCAATTATCTTTTCTTCTTCATGTTGTTTTCATCTCATCAAATTGGCCAAGGTCTTCATTGGAGTCATATGCGCTTGGAAATGATTTATAAATGCATCAACAAGTTCATTGAATGAACAAATTGAATTGTTCGGTAAGGATGAAAACCATTCCAAGGCAATGTCTTTTAAAGTCCTAGGAAACAGTTTGGCGAACAGTTTATCATCAAGGATAAAGTCACTACATAAGGCTGTGTAAGAATTAACATGGTTAGAAGGATCTCCCTTCACTTCATTTTTCTCAAATGTAGGCATCACTATTCCTTGTGGCATCAATGTTCACAATATTTCTAGAGATAGTGGGCTGCTATGAACATAATAGGTAGGTGGTCCATTATGGTTTTGGTTTATGGTAGATATTTTATTTTGCATGGAGGAGACGGTTTGGAAAAGTTGTGTTATGAGAGGGTCAGTGTAAGTGGTATGGGGTGGAAGGGAAAGTGGTGATGGATTGTATGTAGTGGTAGGGAAAGTGAAGGGAATGCTTATAGATGGTATGGTGGAAGAGGAGAGAACATGCGATGCCACATAATAATTAGGAATGCTAGTAGGAATAGTCGAAGAAGGAATCACATTACTAACCTGTTGCATGGTTGTTGTGACTTGAGGAGTGGTATAGGTAGGTATGGATGCTACTGTTGAAGGAGGAGTCTTAGTTCCTCCTTGAATAACCAAAGTGTTTGCTGGTTGAGATGTACTAGAGGTGGAAGGAACATGTTTGTGGTATATCTCAACAATTTGTTTCATAAATTTTAGACCTTTGTCACATTCAAGAATGCAATGTATGTTTTCTATAGCAGGAATCACAGTGGTTGACATGTTTTCAAGTCATAGTGAATGTTGGAGATGTGTTAAGTCCTCATGAATGTTAATGACTTTGTCTTGCAGAATGTGATTGTTTTGTGTGTCAATTTGCATGTTATTAGAAGGCAAAGTGTTGCTAAAGGTAGGATCCATTCCTAGTATACTAGTTGCAATACTAGGAGTGGAAGTGTTAGAAAATCCAAGATCCACAACAAGTGTATTATCATGGGATAACATGAGTCTTGAGCTTCATCTCACTAAGGTATTAGCAATAGGACACCAAACACTCATACAAAGGTTTCTAAATGTAGGTGAATTGAAATGCAATGAAACTAAGAGCAATAAAATGCTAATAACTACAATTCTGGAAACTATAACAACAATAGAAAACAAAAATGCAGAAAATGCTCAGAAAATGCCAGAAATTACAGTGCAAAATGTGCAGAAGGACTAAGTCACCAAGTGTGGCTAATTGGTCCCAGTAATGATTTTTTTGAGTTTTTTTCATAAATTTTAAGTGAAATTTGATGTTTTTTTGATGTATAGATGCAACTATAGTATGAATATGTAGAATTTTTGGAATTTTCAATGAAATATAATGTAAAAATGTAAGCTATATGAGCCTTTCACTAATGCAATTTTTAAAATCCTAGGATGCAAATTAAACAAGGAAAAACCTAATGCAATGTTGATGCAAGTTAAACCTAGGATGCAAATTCACTTGAAATCAGAAGCAAAAATGTTATAAAGTTAGGTTCACCAAAATGTTTATAAAGATTTTGGCACCTAAATGCTTTCTAGCACTTCTAGGGTTTTTCACCTAAAAGGAGAAAGATGGGCCAAAATGGGAAATGTATACACTCAAAAGTAATGCAAGGATGGATTGAATATGCCTAGATGCAATGTATAAATGCAATAAACTGATAAAATAAATGATTTATTAATTGAAAACGTAAGAAATGCAAGTTGTTTGAAAACACAATGATGAATGCAAAATGACCTAAGAATGCAAGTAAACAATAACATAATTAAACAAGATTGGAGAGATGCACCTGGAAACTAAAGTGTGATATAGAAAGGCTTTAGAATCCTACAAATTTTACTATTGAATCCAATCGGGACACTTATGCCAAGTTGGGCGACTTAGTCCTATTTCAGGGAGATTCAGCTGGACCAAATTTCTGCCAAATGGGTACTCAGAAATGTAAAAATCACTTTTCAGGCCTGGTAGTGGGACTAATTTGTCACAGATGGTGAGTTAGTCCACCAAGGAATCTCAAGAAATTTGGGACAAGAATCTGTAGCTTTTGGTTTGCACTTCTCTTCCTAATAGGTGTTTGGTTCAGATTCTACAGAAAATGGGCTGAAAGAGGCCTCCAAGCTTCAATTAGGGCTTTGCTGACTTGAATGACTTTGATGAGTTGACAACACCTTTTTATCACTTTACTCTTTGAAAAATCTGCATACAAGGCCTGCAAACACACATGCAAAGAGGGGAAAAAGGGTTAAGGGTTAGAGAATAGGGGTTTTCCTTGGTCAAACCCCGATTTGGTAATCAAACTCTAGAAAATAAAATGAAATATAAAGAGAATGATGAATGAATAACATGCAATGCCACAAACTCACCAAACCCTTGATGTTGAAATTTGAAGATATGCAACAAGATGCTCTAATAGATGCTTGATGATGCCTTGAATGCTTAAGAATTATTAATGGAAGTAAGCTAATGTGTGAATGAATGCACTAAACTAAATGGGGGTGAAAATGAGAGAAAAACCCTTTATTTATACTTGATTTTACAATATTTCCTAAAAATAACACATAATAGGTCGACCTTAAGGTTACGAGAATAAAATCCTACTAAAAAATTAAAATTATTTTGATTTTTGTGTCCAATGGGACTAAGTTTCCCCAGGTGGCAACTTGGTCCCACTAGGGCAATTTGAAAGGGTCAAATTAGTGATGACAAGCTTAGAAAAGTGTAAGAGTTTGTTACAAATCTTTACAACACTTTGAAATAAGTCTTGGTATGTGATAAAAAGGGGTTATTTAAGTGAATTATAATGAAAGGGTCCTAGAAAAGTGTGAAAGTGGGTTACAACACTTCACAACACTATTACAAGGCATCCTAGAATTCTTAATGATTCACAAGGGTCTAAGACCTAATGTGAATGTGTTGGCCACATTAGAACATTAAATCTAGGAAAAATCAAGCCAAAGTCCACTAGGAGGCCCTGAACATGATAAAAAGTAGAAGGGTTACTTTTTCCGTGTCCACAATTTTGAAAATGAAAGCTTAATAATGTTAAAATCATTAAAATAATTTTAGATCATGGATTTTATATTATGTTTCTCATAAATGGATTTAGGCTCTTATAGGCCTAGCCCTTTTCTCGTTTCAGGGTTTGTAATATGTTTCTTATATTGTGATGTCGAAAGTTAGTGTTGTGTGTGTGGAATTATTTTAGGCTTGTAGAGGACCTTTTCTAGTGCCTTGAAACTAATTTCTTTTCTTTTGAGAACCTTAATATTTATTATAGTTATCGTCCACTAATTAAGAATTACTTATTTTTCCATAGATGATTTACCCTAGCAATAGGGGTGATATAAGACACTTGGGAAACCTCATGATGGTTTCAATAATTTGGGTCTATAAACTATAAGAAATAATTCATAATTGAAATGGAAATAAATGCAAACCACAAGATTCCTATTCCAAACTACTACAAACCTCAGATGTAGCTCAACAAAATCTAGTACAAACAACATAATAAATAAACTCAAATATTACCACAAACTCCATTGCTAAGTGATTTTCTCCAAGTGATTATTGGGTAGACACGTGAAATTAGCATTATGCATATTCATCCACTCATTCATAAATCAAATTCACATTAATCCACTCATCAGGTAAATCAGGTTCATTTAATCTCTAAGGATTATCCACTTAAATTGAATAAATTAACTTTATTTAATTTAAGCCTATCATTCCCTCTTTGATTAAATAAATTAGGCCTTTATTTAATTAAATCTCCAAGTCATATTCCATCCTTTTCTAATTTAAATAAATCAAATATTTAAGTCAAAAAGGTCAAACATCCTAATCATCATTAAGTTAATCTAAACCTGATTAATCTAACCTAATCACCCATCACATCCTCTAGATAATCCCACTTGCACAAATAAATCAATTTATTGATTTATTAAAATCAACATTTTCCATTAACATGGTATCTTTGGGGAATATTCCCTCAATTTTGAATTCAAAATCAAGTGGGCATGTACATCCAACAAAGCAATTAATAAACTCTTACATGTCCCCCACTCAGCATTTACTCTCAAATTTGAATTTGAAATCTCCCTCTCTTGGGCACATTTCCCAAATCTTGCACACTCCTCAACCACTCACAAGTTGACAAGTGTCCTCATCTCATTGGTCCAATATTTGTACCACATTCATCCATTTGGCTATTCCTCTCATCCAAATAATCTATAAATGAAAGCTTCATCTTTGATCAAATCCTCCACAACTCCATAATCTCTTGCAAAGTCACTCTCTTAAACTGAGAATTGATTTTGCCTACCATCACTCCATCTTCATAGCATCATTTAGCTTATCAAAAGGGGTTGGGAAAGGGATATTTTCAACAATAGCACCAATCCCCCTATGAGATGATGATTGAGTAATTTAGGAATAGATTTCATACTTATTTCATTTATAATTTCATGTTAGTTTGATAATGTCATTATTTCCTTTACATTTGCTCAATAATTTCATAGGGAGGGCTTTCATCTCATTTGTTCAAAGTTGATAGATTTAACCCATATTTGTCAATATTTGTTTAATGCTGATTTTGGTCCTTACATTTGGCGCCCACCGTGTAAATGCTTTTGTGTGGTGTTTACACTTTGAGATGGCTAAACACCATAAATGTGTTTTGTGAGATTTAGATTACGCCAATTTTCATGCTTGCTTTCCTTTGTCTTTGGGATTTTCGACACTTGAGCTGCATCATCTATACTTCCACATAAGGTGCTAGCGGTTGAATCTAGGCATCATGATGTGAGTCAGTTTGGACATTAATTATAAGCCACACTGATTATGTGAAGTATTTGTCTAGCATGAACTGCTGACCTAATTGTCTACCGCCATTTGCAATAGCCAATTCATGAACTGGAGTTAAGTAGTTAGTATTATTAAAGCTCTGATAGGATGCAATAAATATGAGTTGGCTGGGTGTTGATAGTGGCCTATTCAAAGATCAAACCCAAACACCTTCTCAGGGCTAACAAAACATCCACCATCTGATCACGTCTCAAAGACAAAGCAATGCTGATCTTACAATCAACGACGGGAAAGCATGGTAACTTCATTTGGAAAGAACAACAGTTTCTCTGAGTCTTTCATGCATTGGGCTTTACAATTGCTAAGTATACAAAGACACAAGGTTAGCAAGAATTCCTTGGTTGGCTGCCAAGTCTTTTTTTTATTAGTTTCTAGAATAGTTTTTTTTTGCCTCTGTCCTTGTCACAGGAATTGAAGCCATTGGGGGACCTGATTCACCTAATGCGTGGTATCATTCTGGAGGCTGTGTGATTATCAATACCGACCCTTTTTGACTAAAGATAACCATATTATATTAGGAAAATCTGACCCCTGTAATAGCAATGGAGGGAACAAAATGTGCATTTCTTAACCCATTTTTTATGTGAGGCAACATGTAGTCAATCATTACCCATCGTCCCTTCTAACTAATGAATTTGTTGGGCCATTATTCCTACTGATAGGACGAATCTGTGCATTTCCCAAATCCTAGGCCAATTTCAGTTACTTTAAAGTGTCTAAATCTCCTGCATAACATTTTGCATGTACCCTACAATCATGGCTCTCCCTAAGATAGCATTTCTTTCAAACATTCTATTGTTGAGTTCACGTGTCTTACCTGTGCTTCCCCATTTTGCATACATGTCTGCGTGCATCTCCAACTATAACATCTGATAAAATCTCTCCATTATTCTTTTGTTGGCCGTAGTTTCTCTGGGCGTCTGCTGATCCTGCTATATTTCTTGAAAACTAAAAAACTAGTTCCATGGAGGCCCTTTCCTCACCTGATAAATCTGAATTGTTTGCAGTAAATGTTCTCTCAACTGACAGTGAACAATAGAGGTGCGCATTAACACTGTTTCAACAATGTTCATGTTTTTTGGTTTCCATTAAAACGCAGTTTGAACTCCTGCCTCCTTGGTTCTTTGACGCCTTTTATCAAGCAGCCCTCGCGCCTTTCCTGAGACCATATTTCTTGAGGCATTTTATCAAATATTTCTCACACCATGTCTATGCCTCCGCATTTTGCATACATTTATATCAAGGCACTTGCAACTAAAACATCTAATAAAGTTCGTCTATCCTTTATGCTTTGATGGATGTCCATTCCCTCTCCCAACACTTCCATTTCAGTATAGGATGCTGGCAAAGGTTATAACATTTTTCCTTACTCCTGACAGTTGCATTTTCTTAAAAATTTCTAAAGCCTATTCAGCAAATCCATTTTATGCATATTTGTGATAGTTCACACACCCTACTTCATTCATCACGTCCCTGTCTCATTATTGGTTGTCATTTAATGTGGATGTGGGAGTCCTTCCGCCTGTTCAATGAATCCAATATTTTGAGTAAAACAGTGAGTAACTTGAGCTAGGAGGATGCCGGTCAAAGGTTGATTGAATGTAGCTTTACACTTGCCAAATACATTGGATCAAAAGTTTTGTTTTAAAAGAATTATGGCCGCTAGCTGTACACCATTCTATCACGCAGTCAACACACCTTGTCTATATGTTGCTGTCAACAGTTCACTTGCCTTGTCTATGCTTCAGAATTCTTCATAATGAATGGCAGGATTCTTCATAATGAATGTGTTGTTTAGTTAATTCATGATGATCTGATTTTGTTATCTGACTTGCAGGTGGAAAAGGAGTAAATTACGCTGACTTTTTTGATCATTGTCCGGCCTAAATAAAGGTTGTTTGCTTTTAGTTGGGCTTTCAAATATTTGTAAACTTTCTCTGCAGCAATCCTTGCAAATCTTCACAGTTTGATTGATTTAATTGAAGCTTTTATCATTGCAATTATATTGAAGGCATTTACAATCATGGTGGATGAGAATAGTTGCAGGTTATTGGTGATGGACTGATGCATTATGTTGATTTTATTCCAGCAGAAGGCGCGGGCTCATTCCATCAGGGGTGACATTTGAAATCCATCAGAGACCATGCATTGAAATTTTGTTTACACCAAGAGTTTGTAAATTGAAGCATAGAAAACACTTTTTGAAGAATTAATGTTTTGAGTGGGAAAATCTAGAATTAAACTTAAATTAACCAAGGCAGAAGATTATAAATTAGATATCATTATTAAATTGACCACTTTTTTCAAATTGATTTTCTTTCAATATTAATTTATGGAATTATTTCTCAACAATTAATTCTTGTATGTTTTTATCTTGCAGATTCTGTTTGCACAAGGAACTAGCAAAATCAAAGCATAGGAAATAATCTTTGGAGAATTCTTGATTTGAAAGTGGGCATTTAAAACTTGAGAAAGCATTTTTTAATGCTTATTATAATGGTCTAGAGCATCCATTTGCTGCCTTTGTTTTCTATTTTAGACCAACTAGATCACTTTTTTTTTTGGGGGGGGGGGTTTAAAATCAATCACTAACTTGATCTTTTCAAAGTTGGATTAAAACTGAACATTAGAAATTCACTAAGCTTTTTGATTTGGTCTAAAATTTTAGAAACAAATCTTCACATTTAGCTTGGTTCTTTAAAACAAATCAAATCATTGCTTTGAAGGATAAAATGAATGTGTGCCTTAATTGTTTTGTAATTATTTACACAAAGTAATATAATCAAAAGACGTATGCGCTTCTCTTGCACCTCACGGCGATCTTGAGAATCAAAAGGCTTTTGGTGACATTAAGTTGCATAAATAATTGCCCATACACACTTTTATTTGGGTTTAAATTTGAACATCTTGTGCGAGTGTGAGTAGAGCATCATCGCGTATATTCTCTTTCTTTGAGTCATCAAATATTGATCGAGTTACGAATTTTGTCTTTGCTTGCTTTTGTTTATCCTAGAGGGCCTGCCTTGGGGAAAAAGTACTCACCCAAGGGAACGACTCAACCGGTAACACTCTAAAGCCAAGAGTATTTCTAGCCGGATATAAATATGGGTATTGGAAGAAACACCAGTATCACGCGTTGATTCTGATGAGATGGATCTGAAAGGGGACTCTCACCGTATGGGTCAATCTCCACGAATGGAAAGTCCTTACTAGAACCCATGTGCTAGAATTTTCCAAAATCCTTAATCTATTTGTTGGTGCAAGAACGGTCATTCTGAAGCCACCCCACACTTTTACGGTCTTTAGTAGAAATGGAAAACATGCCATGGGAGTTTCATGGGTGTTGATGCTTGGTTGCCCCGTATAAGTGAGTGTCATGGAGGGGAGCCAATGGGGTCAAGCATCTAACCATTCGCTAAAGATAGGTGTAGCTGGACTTGTCCAAGTGGGGATTCAACAAATATTTTCTTACACATCCATAGGGTTTGTACTTGTTCTTGGTTTGAAAACATAGTGCTTTATTCAAAAACATTTGCAAACAAACATTCAACATGATCTTCAAAATTTCAAACCCTTTAGGAGGCAAATACCATTGATCCAATTCTCGTGTTATTGCTTTCCCTTGGGATTACATCCTTAGAGGTTTCTAAGCACTTGAATTTACATCTCAATTTTCCCACTAAAGTTAAATAATAGGTAACTCTTGTCTCAAATTTCCTTGGTTTTTGTATAATACACTTTGCGGGATAAGGCGAAAGTTGAGACATTAGACATCTAGATTCAAAATCTAATCAAGATTCTATTTTTGGTAGAAAAGAATCCATTAATCAAAGAAAAAATCAATTGGACCCCACACATGTGCTTGGCATCTTTTGGTCATATAGTTTTCATGCAAACATTGATCTTTTGATTTTGAATTACTCTTAGAGAAAGGCATGTTCTTCACTATCTTGGTCTAGTAAACAAGTCCTTCCTAGGTTAATTTAGGAGAAAATCAAACACTTCATTCATCCAAACATTTATCATCCCATCCCACCAAACAACTTTAGAGCTTTGAAAACATCATTCTAGACTTGGGTAAAATCATCAAACCAAAAATCACCTTGTTTAGTTAGGTATATGGGAATGCTTTCTTTCTCATACATCTAATTAAATTAGCAATCCTTTGAACAAGTTCATCCTAAAGATCACATCTAACATATTAGGGTTTATAAGTTCATTATCCAATCAAATAATCAAAATCAAACCCTAAGTCTAGTATTGATCCAAAGCCCCTAAACGTTTAACACCCTCATCATTTACACCTTTCATCCGTCATCTCGTCATGTTAGTCCTAAGAACCTTAGAAGTCACTTTTGCAACAAGGTCAAAACACAAGGAGAACATGGAATACAAACTTGATCCATACATCATGAGTAATCCAAATCAATTGAATTTTCAAAGCCTTACAATGCTGGTTGATTATCGAAACTCGCACTTATACAATCCATACATGGGATTATTACCTTCTACAAATGTTGATGGCACAACAAGTGTGAGTATGCCCAAATCAAATATTGGAATACATTTCCCGATGGTAGATCTAAATCCAAACCTACAAGTCTGTCAACCGAACAATCAATGCATGAGCCTTAAAATGAACAACATCATCCCATCAAATCCCTACAAGCCAAATGAGAATGCACCAAGTACAAGTTTTTGAAACATGAATCCAGCAAACTTTGGGATGAATACATTTGCAAATCATACAAATATTCCAAACATCAACAATGGTCAAATCCAACCTATCATGCCGAATCAGAACAATGTCCAAAATCGATTTGTCCATGATCCCATTCAAAAACGACAAGCATGCATCCCAAATTTGCTTGAAAAAAAACCAAATCAACTATATCAAGGGAGTCAAGATTGAAATCAAGATCAAATTTAGTGAGATAAAATTGCTACACTTACCAAAATAGTTGAGTCATTGCGCCAAAGGAAATCTCCACCACCATTACCTATATCATTCCTTGGTTTAGGGCTACCCCCTTTACCTAGCACCAATCACTCCATCCAAATCAATCCACCTAACATCAATCAAGTCATCACATCAAATCCTTTGAATATACCATCGACATCACACCAACAGATGGTATCTAATCAAATGACAACATCAATACTGAAAAATCAAAACATGGTCTCCCAAGGACCTATCACCTCGGTCATTCCAACCATTCCTATCACCTCGATCATTCCAAACACCCCTATCCCACCCATCATATCTCAACCCCTCACTACCATGATCGCTCCAAGTGTATCTCAACCACTTGTCACTACATCCAACACATTTCCAAATACACCACCACTACCACCAAAACCAAGTGCAATAACTCAATATTGTAACATCGCACTAAAAGCACATCAAGCCTACCAACAAGCGCGTCAACAATATCAGGTGCCTCCACAAGCCGCTCAAGCTACCCACACCGCTCAAGCTACCCAAGCTACCCAAGCCTCTAAAGCTACCCAAAAAACACAAGCGCAAACACAAAAAATGATAATTATTATGGATACCGATGAACATTCAACCACTGGTGATAGCATTGACAATCTCCCCACCACAATTACTGAAAGCATTGATCAAGATCTATCCATCAAAGAGCACATTGGAGATGTTTCTATCTCATCCGAAGATCAAATCAACATAGATCAAGAGTCACTTTTCAATCGTGATCAAAATCCGCCAATGATACCCAACAATGATCCAATTCAAGAAATGTCAACATCACTTGACCCTATGGTTAACGACATTCATAATATCTCCACCACAACTATTGGAAACAATGTTCAAAATCCCTCAATTAAGGAGCACATTGAAGATGTATTTACCCCATCCGATGATCAACTCACCATACATCAAGAGCCACTTTTTAGTGATTTATTTCAAGGAGTGTTAGGATTATTCGATCCTATCGACATAATGCACGATCCATCGACCAATGATCATATTGAAAGTGTCTCTACATCGCCTTATGAGTTAGAGGACATATCTCAAGAATTTATTTCGAAGCAAGATACAAATCTTCCACTAAGGTCTAGCAATGGTCCTTTCCAAGAAATATTGACCCCCTTCGACCTCATGGTTACAAATACTAAAGGAACCCTGAACTCGACACTTGAGGATATTGAACCACTTACCATGTCTAAGGAAGACATCCAAGAACCCTTTATAAGAAATCCATCCTTTGAAATTGACCCATGTCAAGAACTTGATCCAAAGCATGTTGAAAGTAACTCTGAAATCATTCAAGATCAAGAATTTGTATCTTCAAGATACTACAATAATCTAATGGACACTCTCTTATCTATGCAAGATGATCATATCCATGTAGCACATACTCCTCCATCTATCCATGAGATGCTTTCTATGGATGGACACATAGATGATCTTCATTCATAACATGATTCTTTTACTACAGACATTATTACACCAAAAGAGCAGGATATTGATTCCTACAATCAAATAGAGTTGTCAACAACAGTATCAGATATATCACAAATTGACACTAGGGACATCATGAATAAATATATCAAACATTATCCACTCAAGGAAGCAAATAAGACATAACAGTATAATCCAGAGTTAGCAGAGTGGAAAATTGAAATAATGTCATCTACAGTGGTTATTTGTCAGAGCATGTTTATTGAACAAGACATCTCAGAATAGGCAAAATCAAAGCATGAAGGTACTACTTCCACAATACTGTGGGAGACTTTATCTAATGCAAGCATCAACATAGGAAGCACAAAGAATCTTTATGGTGAAACCATTGCCAATACTACAACTAGCCACGCCATGAATCCTCATCCACCCATCACCCCATCCACAAACTGGGACCAACGTCAGAAGGAAGATTTGAATCAAAGTATGAAGAATGTTATCAAAGCAAAAGAAGCTGAGAAGCATAATGGACAAATCAAATACACATGGATACCAAAGAATACAAAGAAACTATGGGGAAAAATTAAAAAGGGAAAAGTATCCATCAAGGATGTCCACAAAAGCAAAAGCAAGCTTTTCAAGCGATGTACAAAGTGTATCAAGTAGTTGGTCCTAATTCCCTTCACACTTTCGTATCCACCCATCATTGCTCATCTTCCCAAGTTTGGAGAGTCAAAGGTTCCAAACTATCAACCAATCCATCTCTTATCCCTAAACGCACTCCGTCCACGCCTTCACGCATGATATCCAATTCTCACATTAACCAGGTGTTGGCAGCGACCCTTCATCATAAGGATTCTTAAGGCACTCTATCGTGATATGCACACAGAGACAAAGTTAACCCCGGTATCAATAAAGTAGATCAAGAATCTCAAAAGTTGCATTCAAGTGCACGTATCTTAGCAAAGAAACTTCTTCAGGCAAGATAGCACATTATGACAGAAGCATCTACATCGACACCACTAGGTGGGCCAACATGAATCTTTTAGAAAAATACAAAAAAAATCAAAAAATATGAAAATCCAAAAAAATCAGAAAAAGGATTGAAAATAGTAGAGAAAAAATCATACTCTAGTGAAAACCACTATGGTGGCGCTTTGGGAAAGACCATGACAAAAACCTGGAAAACAAGCGTCATGTGTAGAATCGAGCATCTATGTGCGCCATTTTAGGTGGAAGCATCTCATCCCATCCATAATAAATCTAGCATTCCATCCATCTCAGCCAGAATAAATCTATTTATCCATGAACCATTTATCCAATCCATTTTCATCCATTTGCATCCGTCATCCAAGTTATCTTGATCTTGATGAAAGTTTGGGGCACACTTTACACTTGCTTATGGTAAACATCTTGACATGGGTCTTTTTCACTGATCCTATCCTATCCGATGTTATCTGGGCCATGAAATATTATCCAAATAAGCTTTCTTTATCTAAACACCTTATCTTATCGCAAGATAATCCTTGGCATCCTTTGCATGCTTACTATATCCATCCATCCATACACTTATCTGAGCATCCATCTATGACATTCCCTACATTGCTAAACACTGGGGGAAAATATTTGCATCTTGCTTCGAGAAATAAATCTTGATCTATATCCTCCAACTTATGTGGTGATCCGAACGTTGGCAAACATGGAACCAAATTGGTCATAACATTTTCCCATGGCACATTTTGATGAAAAGATGTTCTTTATCAAGTTTTATCTTCAATCGAACATCAATCCAAACAATCGATATCAGTCACATCTAACACACCCTTCAAACGTCACATGAAATCATTCAAATAGATTTTGTTCCAAATCAAGCTTCATCAATCATGATCAATCAAATCCAATCAAGAAATCATCATCTCAGGATATCCTTGTGTTGCTTAACACTATCCTTCCATTGTTGTGCATCCTCAACAATGTTATCATCATCAATCTTGATCAATCAAATCATTGCATTGTTGTGTATCCTCAACAATGTTATCATCATCAATCCATTGATCTGATCAATCAACCATGGCTTGGGTTTCAACAAAATCCTAAAATAAAGAACTGATATCGTCACACATATCCATATCCAAATCATCAAAATCATGCGAAAAATCCAAAAACATCCAAAACATCGAAAAATCCAAAAACATCCAAAACATCAAAAAATCCAAAAACATCCAAAACATCGAAAAAACCAAAAACATCCAAAACATCAAAAAATCCAAAAACATTCATAAAAGTCAGAAATGTCAAAAACATGGTATCCGAACTATGTCGTCTTTGAGCTTAAACGTAGGCAAGGCTCATCTTTGATCAGCCCGAGACATCAAAATCCAAAAACATTCAAAATCACACAAAATCCAAAACATTCATAAAAAACACAAAATCCAAAAACATTGGAAAATCAAAAAATCAAAACATTTGCAAAATCTCAAAAACACCAAAAAATAGCCTCAAAACATTCCAAAAACATCAAAAACATCCAAATATTTGAAAAAATCCATCCATCTCATTTTGCTTTCACTCGCAATAATCAATCATCCATAATAAACTGATCGTCACCTTCATCCTTTGGTAAAACAAACAGAAAAAATTATAGCAATCAGCAAAATCAATCTTCAATCATAAAATATAATTCGAAGCAACAAACCTTTAAAAACAAAATCAAACTCTTGATCATTTTCAAACATGTTAGTCAACTTTATATCAACAGCCTATCAATTAACTTATCAAACCATCATCATCTTATACAATGCATGTCCTAGGATATATCATTCTGACAATGGGCATCATTTTGGATATCACCTTAGATTCTTATCCTATCAAAACACATCCCTTTTGGCTAGAGATATGAAGAACATTGACTTGTTTGCGTACTTGGTCTTTTTCTTTTGATTTATCTTATTGCACTCATTCCAAGGACCTCTTGATGATATCCGAACGAGGGATTTAGAGAGATAGGAATGGGGCAACGATCATTATCTTTTGTATGTTGTGCTTGTTGGACGTTCTTGTAAAATAACTTGGCGAATACTTGCTTTGTTAGGTATGTCCTAGCAAGGTTTCTATATGTCAAGTGTGAACAAGAATACTCCTATCTGTTTGTCGAGTCAAAGTCCATCGCACTAGGTACAACGCCATCCTGGTTCTTTATACCTTGATGCATCGTATCTACATGTGTAATCAAACATAAGGTAAGTAGCCCTTTTAAAATCCCAATCCTTGATAAGAAAATCATCATCATCTATCATCATCATCTCTAATAAAGTCTCGTCAGATCATGGACTTGTTGGATCCTCTTGTCATCATCTCATTTCCACACTAACATCATCATCACCAGTGCATTCATCCTGCATCCACAAACCATCAACATCTTGCATATCATTTAACATGCATATCATCATCATAATATAGATCTGTTAGTCTAAGCATCTCATAAATCATCCATTGCATAATCATAGCATATCACATCATTCATCATCCATCTCATACATCAAATCATCATTTAAGTTGTTTAAGATAATATAGATTTGTTATTCTAAGCATCTTAAAATCATCTCATTTGCATCATCATCCATAACCATCCATTTTGAACCTCTTTATCGCGAGATCGACCCTCAAATCGAATCTTTTCGCCGATCTCTCGAGGGGGCAATGTACTAGTGTACTTTCTGTTGGGGCATACGAAAAAATTAGAAATTTTTGAATTTTGATCGCGGCAAGTTTATTCTTTGAACCAACGCAACAAGTACATTGCTTCAAAGAGGGGAAAAATGTATACACGTGAAATTAGCATTATGCATATTCATCCGCTCATTCATAAATCAAATTCACATTAATCCACTCATTAGGTAAATTAGGTTCATTTAATCTCTAAGGATTATCCACTTAAATTGAATAAATTAAATTTATTTAATTTAAGCCTATCATTCCCTCTTTGATTAAATAAATCAAGAGTTTATTTAATTAAATCTCCAGGTCATATTCCATCCTTTTCTGATTTAAATAAATCAAATATTTAAGTCAAAAAGGTCAAACATTCTAATCATCATTAAGTTAATCTAAACCTGATTAATCTAACCTAATCACCCATCACATCCTCTAGATAATCCCACTTGCACAAATAAATCAATTTATTGATTTATTAAAATCAACATTTTCCATCAACATGGCATCTTTGGGGAATATTCCCTCAAGTTTGAATTCAAAATCAAGTGGGCATGTACATCCAACAAAGCAATTAATAAACTCTTACATGTCCCCCACTTAGCATTTACTCTCAAATTTGAATTTGAAATCTCCCTCTCTTGGGCACGTTTCCCAAATCTTGCACACTCCTCAACCACTCACAAGTTGACAAGTGTCCTCATCTCATTGGTCCAATATTTTTCCCACATTCATCCATTTGGCTATTCCTCTCATCCAAATAACCTATAAATGAAAGCTTCATCTTTGATCAAATCCTCCACAACTCCACAATCTCTTGCAAAGTCACTCTCTTAAACTGAGAATTGATTTTGCCCACCATCACTCCATCTTCATAGCATCATTTAGCTTATCAAAAGGGGTTGGGAAAGGGCTATTTTCAACAATAGCACCAATCCCCCTATGAGATGATGATTGAGTAATTTAGGAATAGATTTCATGCTTATTTCATTTATAATTTCATGTTAGTTTGATAATGCCATTATTTCCTTTACATTTTCTCAATAATTTCATAGGGAGGGCTTTCATCTCATTTGTTCAAAGTTGACAGATTTAACCCATATCTGTCAATCTTTGTTCAATGTTGATTTTGGTCCTCACAATTGGTATATGGATACTCCTTTTCTTGAAAGTCATCTGGTTTGATAGCATGTACTTATCCCAAAGCCGATGGATGTTTAAATGGATAAGAGAGTGCTTGAATGTATAGAATTTTGGAAGATGAAATGAATGGTTGAGATATAATGGTGAGATCAATAGTGGATGATGATTGAGAGGAAATCCTTAAGACCAAGGAGATAATTGAGGGTCGACATGTTGTAATGTGAAAGATAAGGATGCACTTGCTATATTTGGAAAGTAGTTGCAACCATGAGAGACATAAGGGACATGTGCATCTATGAGTCCTATATTCTTGGGTTTGGTGGAGAGAATAGTTGGAACCATAAGGACAAGTGTTCTTAGGTACCCTTTATTATTGGGATGGGTGGAGGGAATATAGCCATAATTAAATAATAATATTGTAAGGAAAGCTTAGGTGTGGAACAAACTCTCCTAACGCCAAAACCTCAGGGAAGAATGTAGAGGTGGCATTAAATTTTTTCAATTACAGTCCAATAAGATGCACATGAAAAGAATAAAAGAAAAGAGAAATGAACACATACACAATTGGAAACCAGATTTACGTGGGAAAACCTTTATGGGAGAAAAACCCACTACACCAAGAAAAGTCTCTTTGTATTACAATAAGCAAAATTACATACAAAGATCAACTTCACTTTCTGATGTCAATTTTTTACAACAACAACAATTACTAATCAATCTTGTAGAAAATAGCTCTCTGAAAACATACAATGTATTCACACTGATCAATCCTTGTTCAATCAAGAAACACTCTCATTACCTAAACAAATCAACGTCATACATTACAGAGCATAATCCATTCTCTCATAGTCTGTTCATCTTCCACACAGGAATGGTCACAATAGTTCAACTGGCAATGGTTCTCCTTCCGCTTCACTCATTGGTTCAAAATAGACCACGTCAGACAGTCGTTCAAACAAAATGTTCAAACAAAATCACATGTCGGTGAGACACTAGACCGTGTCTCCCCGATTCCATAATGTCTGACTGTCCTTATCGACAAGAGTCATATCGAATACAAAATCATCAGCCAGACCCACTCTACCAGCAAGAAATCTCATCGATATCCATTGTAGAACTATCGACAAGACCATCACTATTAGCGAGACAAACAATATCGCTTAGAGTTCATACTGAACGCATAACAGTCAGAGAGACCAACGCTATCGGCAAGAGCTCATACTGAACACAGACTGTCGACGAGAGAAATGCTATCGCCAAGAGTTCATACCGAATGCACCAACCTGTCGACAAGAGAAACATCCATCACCAAGAGTTCTCACCAAAGGTATACCTGTCGGCGAGACCACACTGTCGGCAAGAGCTCATACTGAAGTATACCTACTAGTGAGAGGAGAACCATCGATGAGACTGGCACTTTTGGAAAGAGTCTAAGAGTCTCCTCGATGGCCAATATGAATAAAGCTATCGGCGAGACTAACACAGTTGGAATGTGTCTGACAGTCACCTCGATATTCAACTATCACCAAGAGTCTCCTCGATGATCACCAGGAAACAACCTGTCAGAAAGACAGAACCAAAGTCTTAGCAACTTTGATCTTATGAACACAGTTGTTAGTCAGCAAGACATTCTGAGGGTCTCACTGATTTTTCTCTTTTAGGAGTTTCATGTCAGTAAGCTTGAGGCACATTTTCCAACAATCTCCCACATGATGAAGATCTTACTGACACCTCCAGAGAAAAACAAAACTATTGAAATTCATGGGAACTAAGGACCATCGAACTGGCACACCACTTAAACTTTTCTTTGCTCACTAGTTTTGTCAATGCATCTGCAACATTTTCTAGAGTACCACTTTTTCTAAAGAGACCTTTCCATCCTCCACCATATCTTGTACAAAATGATACTGCACAACAATATGTTTTGTCCTGGATTGAAAATAGGATTTTTCACCAAACAAATAACACTCTGACTATCATAGTAAATTGTAATTTTCCCTGCATCAAACCCAATGTTAGAACACAAACATTTTAACCAGATTGCTTCATTACAGGCGTGTGTTATTGCCATGTATTCTACCTCTGTAATGGACTAAGCGATTACAACCTGCCGCTTACTCATCCAACTAATTGTACCACCATTCATCATGAAAATATATCCACTGGTGGATCTTCTACTGTCAATGTCCCCTACCCAATCAAAATTCACATAGCCTCAAATGCTGAGAGTCCTTTGTGATTCAACTGAATTCCCATGCTAACACAAAGCATATTCTGAAGTTCCCTTCAGATATCTAAAAACTCTTTTCACAACATCCCAATGTGTCCTTCTAGGATTTTCCATAAAATGACTAAGTACTCCCACTGCTTGGGCAATGTCTAGCCTTGTATAGATCATTGCATACAATAAACTACCAACTGCACTAGCATAAGGCACTCTGGTCATGTCCTCCATCTCAGTTGGAGATTTTGGACAGTCTTCAACAGATAGCTTCGTTCCCTACAAAACTGGAACAACTAGCTACTTGCAATTAGTCATAGAAAATCTCTCTAGAATAGTATTAATATACTTACTCTGGTTGAGCCAAAGTTTTCTACTTTTTATTTCCCTGGTTATTTCCATTCCTAGAATATACTTGGCTACATCAAGATCTTTCATTTTGAACTTTGTAGAAAACTAAGATTTTAGATTAGAAATCATTAACTTACTATTGCCTATGAATAACATATCATCAACATAGAGAGCAATAATAAGAACACGATCATTTTCAGCTTTGAAGTACACACAATGATCATATTTTGATCTTACAAATCTCAATGACAAAACAAATGTGTCAAAATTCTGGTACCACATTCTAAGAGATTGTTTTAATCCATACAAAGATTTTTTCGACTTGCAAACTAGATTTTCTTTACCTTTTTCCACAAAGTGCTCAGGGTGGGACATGTAAATTTCTTCTTCAAGGTCACCATGAAGAAATTTTGTCTTCACATCCATCTGTTCAATTTCTAAGTCATACGCTATTGCAAGTGAAAAATGAAATCTGATAAACATCAGCTTAGCTATAGGAGAAAAAAATTCTGCATAATGAATTCCCTCTACTCGGGAATACCCCTTCGCAACCAACCTTGCCTTATACTTTTCCACACTGCCATTCAGACCTATTTTCTTTTTAAATACCAATTTGCAACCAACAACTTTTCTACCTTTAGGAAAGGGCACCAAACTCCAAGTATCATTCTTTTCTAATGATGCCATTTCTTCATTCATGGCTTCCAACCAAAAGTTGGAATCAAACATTCTAAATACCTCTTTCACAATCCTAGGCTCATCAGTGCTAGAAATTAAAGCATAGGCACAAGTAGAATCTAACAAAGAAAACCCATACCTATCAGGTTGTTTTATTTCATGTGTTGAACTCCTCACAGGCTGAGGCTGAGGTTGATCTTCTTCTTCAGAACTCTCAAAACTACTTGAGCTCTCCCTAGTTTTAGGTACATTTTGAATTTTCAATTCCTCTTTATCTGGTGTCTGAGGAATTTCAACTACATCCTTTTTATTTTCTGATTTTGTCTCTAACTGTAGATCCAAAGTAGAAGGCTTCATCTCACGAAAAATAACACTTCTGTTGTATAGAGCCTTCTCTGTATCAGGATTCCAAACCTTGTATCCTTTTATGCCAGCACTAAAACCAATAAAAATACATTTAACAACCTTGTTTTCCAATTTAGACCTTTTTCCATTTGGCACATATGCATATGCCTCACAGCCAAAGACACGAATATGTCTCAGAGAGGGCTTCTTT
Source organism: Sequoia sempervirens (assembly GCA_007258455.2). NCBI lineage: Eukaryota > Viridiplantae > Streptophyta > Pinopsida > Cupressales > Cupressaceae > Sequoia > Sequoia sempervirens. The sequence continues at coordinate 358,202,529 of VDFB02193867.1, forward strand.
CTATACCATGCTTCCAAGGGTGTTTTCTCAACAAGAGCAGAATTCGAAGAACATTTTCTTAAATAACATGTTGGAACTACCTCAGCCTAGAACTTCTCCTCCAAGCCAACACTACTTAGCATACGTCGTGATCTTTCCATCACTGTCTTGTTGAACCTTTCAACAACTCCATTTTTTTGCAGAGTGTAGGGTGAAGTTTTATGTCTTTTAATCCCATGATCTTTATAGTACCTTTCAAACTCATCAGAACAAAACTCATCGCCATTGTCAATCCTTAAACATTTTATTTTTCTTCCATTCTGATTTTACATAAGGTTTTAAAATTCCTTAAAATGACTGAACACTTTTGATTTACTTTTCAAGAAATAAACAAATGCCCTTCTTGAATAATCATCAATGAATGATACATAATATCTTGATTTAGACAAAGAAGGAAAATTTACTAGACCAAAAACATTAGAGTGTATGTAATCAAGTAAACAGAACATTTTTGAGGACTGGAGTAAAATGAAACACGATGTTGTTTACCATATATACAATGTTCAGAAAACTCGAATTCAAGGTTACAGTCATCAAGCCCTTCAACTAGGTTTTTATTCTTCAAGGTTTTTAAACCTTTTCCTCCAATGTGGCCAAGCCTATGATGCTAGAGCATAGTCTTTTCTACTAGAAGTTTAACTTCCATAGAGTTTGCACTATTAGGAACTTTTTCCTCCTTTTCTCCATGAGTGTCCTTCTATGACTTTACAGAGACACTATTGCATTGAACAACAAGTGCATCCAACTTATACAAAGTACCAATACGAGCACCCCTAGCTAGCACCATTGAGCCTGTAGTCATCTTGTAGCCATTTCCAGATAATGAGACCTGCACTCCAAAATCGTTCAGCTTACTAACAAAAAGTAAATTTTGAGCCAAACTTATTATATGCATTACATCATTGATTCCCTTCACTCTTCCATCAGGGAACTGTATTCTAACTCTTCCACGGCCAACTATTTCCAGAGATGAATCGCTTGCCAAATAAACCCTTCCCCCATCATATTTTTCATACTTAGTGAACCAGTCTCTATGAGATGTCATGTGGAAAGATGCTACAGAATCAATTAGCTAGACATCATCTGATGCCTGAGTTTCCAAGGCTGCAATGAAAGCGTCTACATCACTCTGAGAAGAATCATTGTCATAATTATTCTTCTTCTTCTTCATCTCCTATTTGTAATCCTTTCGGACATGACCAGGTTGCCCAAAATTCCAACACTTTACCTTGGAATTCTTACTAGGAGACTTTGATCTCCCATCTGATTTGGATTTGGACTTCTTGTCCTTCTTCTTGCCTTTTTCTTTTGATCTTCCTCTAACAGCAAGAGCCTCCTTCACCATCTCAGAATATTTTCTTCTCATCTCTTCTGATAACAAAGAAGCAACAATATCTTCCATCTTAAAAGAGGAAGTAGTACTCCCAATAGCCATCACCAAGTGATCCCAAGAATCTGGAAAAGAACATAACAATAACATACATCAATCTTCTTTTATCAATCTTCACACCCACAGATGCTAACTGAGCAATCGACATGTTGAAAGCATTCAAATAATCAACAACAAATGCCCCTTCCCACATTTTCAAAGAATACAACTTCTTCCTCAAGAATAACTTATTCACCAAGGACTTGCCCTAATAAATAGCTCCCAGTATTTTCCACAAAGAGGATGCTGTCTTTTCTTCATGAACATTAAGAAGAATAGTGTCTGCTAAACAGAGCCTTATCAGCCCCTTTTATTTTTGATCTGCAAGTCCCAATCCTCTTGCTTCATGCCTATAGGCTTTGTTCCGGACAAAACAAGCCAAATATCACAATCAACCAAAAATCTTCCATTTTGAGTTTCCACAACTCAAAATTACTCCTATTGAATTTCTCAATTTCAATCTTTCCTGACATGCTTGCCATCTTAATCTATAATTCGAATTACCAAACTTCTACAAGACTCCCACTGAACAGAATTGACACAAAAAACCCAACATACCCACAAGGATAACACAACTAGCCAGGCTCTGATACCACTTGTAAGGAACCTTAGGTGCAGAACAAACTCTCCTAATGCCAAAACCCCAAGGAAGAATGTAGAGGTGACTTTAAATTTTTTCAATTACAGTCCAATAAGATGCACATGAAAAGAATAATAGAAAAGAGAAATGAACACATACACAATTGGACACCAAATTTACATGGGAAAATCCTTATGGGAGAAAAACCCACCACACCAAGAAAAGTCTCTTTGTATTACAGTAAGAAAAATTACATACATAGATCAACTTCACTTTTTGATGTCAAATTTTTATAGCAGCAACAATTACTGATCAATCTTGTACAAAATAGCTCTCTAAAAACATACAATGTATTCACACTGATCAATCCTTGTTCAATCAAGAAACAATCTCATTACCTGAATAGATCAATGTTATACGTTATAGAGCGTAATCCATTCTCTCAGTCTGTTCATCTTCCACATAGGAACGGTCGCAATAGTTCAACTACCAACGGTTTTCCTTCCACTTCTTTCATTGGTTCAAAACAGACCACGTCAGATAGTCGTTTGGTCAAAACGTTCAAACAAAATCGCATGTCGGTGAGACATTGGACCATGTCTCCCCAATGCCATAATGTCCAACTATCCTTATCGGCAAGAGTCATATCGAATACAAAACCATTGTCCATACCCACTCTATCAACAAGACATCTCACCGATATCCATTACAGAACTATCAGCAAGACCATAACTATTGGAGAGAGCTCATTCCAAATGCAAATCCATCAGCGAGACAAACAATATCACTAAGAGTTCACACCGAACGTAGAATAGTTGGAGAGAACAATTCTATCGGCAAGAGCTCATACCGAACACAAACTTTCGGCGAGAGAAACACTTTTACCAAGAGTTCATACTGAATGCACCAGCCTGTCGGCGAGAGAAACATCCATCGCCAAGAGTTCTCACTGAAGTTATACCCGTTGGAAAGACCACACTGTCGGCAAGAGCTCATACCGAAAGTATACCCCTCGGTGAGAGGAGAACCATCAGCGAGACTGGCACTTTTGGAAAGAGTCTGAGAGTCTCCTCGATGTCCAATATGAATAAAGCTATCGACGAGACTAACATAGTCAAAATGTGTCTGAAAGTCACCCCAATATTCAATTATCACCAAGCATCTCTTCAATGACCACTAGGAGTCAACCTGTCGGCAAGATAGAACCAAAGTCTCAGCGACTTTGATCTTATGAACAGAGCTGCTAGTCGGAAAGACATTCTGGGGGTCTCACCAATTTTTGTCTTTTAGGAGTTTCATGTTAGTAAGCTTGAGGCACATTTTCCAACAATCTCCCACTTGACGAAGATCTTACTGACACCTCCAGAGCACAACAAAACTACTGAAATTCATGGGAACTAAGGCCCATCAAACTGGAACACCACCTAAACTTGTCTGTGCTCACTGGTTTCGTCAATGCATCTGCAACATTTTCCAGAGTATCCACTTTTTCTAAAGAGACCTTTCCATCCTCTAGCATATCTCGTACAAAATGATACTGCACATCAATATGTTTTGTCCTGGCATGGAAAGTAGGATTTTTCACCAAACAAATAGCACTCTGACTGTCACAGTAAATTGTAATTTTCCTTGCATCAAACCTAATGTTAGAACACAAACGTTTTAACTAGATTGCTTCTTTACAGGCATGTGTTGCTGCCATGTATTTTTCCTCTGTAGTGGACAAATCAACTGCAACCTACCACTTACTCATCCAACTAACTGCACCACCATTCATCATGAAAATATATCCACTAGTGGATCTTCTGTTGTCAATGTCCCTTGCCCAATCAGAGTCCACATAGCCTCAAATATTGAGAGTCCTATGTGATTCAACCAAATTGCCATGGTAACACAAAGCATATTCTGAAGTGCCCTTCAAATATCTAAAAACTCTTTTAACAACATCCCAATGTGTCTTTTCAGGATTTTCCATAAAACAACTAAGTACTCCCACTGCTTGGGCAATGTCTAGCCGTGTACAAACCATTGCATACATTAAAATGCCAACTGTACTTGCATAAGGCACTTTGGTCATGTCCTCCATCTCAGTTGGAGATTTTGGATAGTCTTCAAAAGATAGCTTCGTTCCTTGCAAAACTTGAACAACTAGCTGCTTGCAATTAGTCAAACAAAATCTCTCTAGAACAATATTAATATACTTACTCTAGCTGAGCCAAATTTTTCTACTTTTTCTATCCCTAGTTATTTCCATTCCCAGATATACTTGGCTGCACCAAGATCTTTCATTTCGAACTTTGCAGACAACTGAGATTTTAGATCAGAAATCATTTTAACTTACTATTGCCTATGAATAACATATTATCAACATAGAGAGAAATAATAAGAAGACGATCATTTTCAGCTTTGAAGTACACACAGTGATCAGATTTCGATCTTACAAATCCCAATGACAAAAAAAATGTGTCAAACTTCTGGTACCACATTCTAAGAGATTGTTTTAATCCATACAAATATTTTTTCAACTTGCAAACTAGATTTTCTTTACCTTTTTCCACAAAGTACTCAGGCTGGGACATGTAAATTTCTTCTTCAAGGTCACCATGAAGAAATGTTGTCTTCACATCCATCTGTTCAATCTCTAAGTCATACACCGCTGCAAGTGACAAAAGAAATCTGATAGACATCAGCTGAGCTACAGGAGAAAAAATTTCTCCATAATCAATTCCCTTTACTCGGGAATACCCCTTCGCAACCAACCTCGCCTTATACTTTTCCACACTGCCATTCAGACCTATTTTCTTTTTAAATACCCATTTGCAACCAACAACTTTTCTGCCTTCAGGAAAGGGCACCAAACTCCAAGTATCATTCTTTTCTAATGATGCCATTTTTTCATTCATGGCTTCTAACCAAAAGTTGGAATCAAACATTCTAAATGCCTCTTTCACAATCCTAGGCTCATCAGTGCTAGAAATTAAAGCATAGGCACAAGTAGAATCTAACAAAGAAAACCCATACCTATCAGGTTGCTTTCTTTCACGTGTTGACCTCCTCACAGGCTGAGGCTGAGGTTGATCTTCTTCTTCAGAACTCTCAGAACTACTTGAGCTCTCCTTAGTTTCAGGTACATTTTGAATTTTCAATTCCCCTTTATCTGGTGTCGGAGGAATTTCAACTACATCCTTTTTATTTTATGATTTTGTCTCTGACTACAGATCCAAAGTAGAAGGCTCCAGCTCACGAAAAATAACACTTCTGCTATATAGAACCTTCTCCGTATCAGGATTCCAAAGCTTGTATCCTTTTATGGCAACACTAAAACCAATAAAAATACATTTAACAGCCTTGTTTTCCAATTTAGACCTTTTTTCATTTGGCACATGATGTATGCATATGCCTCACAACCAAAGACACAAATATGTCTTAGAGAGGGCTTCTTTCCAGACCATGCTTCCAAGGGTGTTTTCTCAACAAGAGTAGAATTTGGAGAACAGTTTATTAAATAACATGCTGTTGCAACTACCTCAGCCCAAAACTTCTCCTCCAAACCAACACTACTTAGCATACTTTGTGCTCTTTCCATCATTGTCCTGTTGAACCTTTCAGAAACTCCATTTTTTTGCGGAGTGTAGGGTGTAGTTTTATGTCTTTTAATCCCATGATCTTTATAGTACCTTTCGAACTCATCGCCATTGTTAGTCTTTAACCATTTTATTTTTCTTCCTCTTTGATTTTCCACAAGGTTTTTAAATTCCTTAAAAATATTGAACACTTTTGATTTACTTTTCAAAAGATAAAAAAAATCCCTTCTTGAATAATCATCAATGAACGATACATAATATCTTGATTTAGACAAAGAAGGAACATTTAGTGGACCAAAAACATTAGAATGTATGTAATCAAGTAAACCAGAAGATTTGTGAGGACTAGAGTAAAATGAAACACGGTGTTGTTTACCATATATAATGTTCACAAAACTCGAATTCAAGGTTACAGTCATCAAGCCCTTCAACTAGGTTTTTATTCTTCAAGTTTTTTAAACCTTTTTCTCCAATGTGGCCAAACCTATGATGCCAGAGCATAGTCTTTTCTGCTGGAAGTTTAATTTCCATAGAGTTTGCACTGTCATGAACTTTTTCCTCCTTTTCTCCATGAGTAGCCTTCTATGACTTTACAGAGACACTATTGCATTGAACAATTAGTGCATCCAACTTATACATGTAATGAAGGATTTCTACAAAACAAAATAAGTTAGTATCACATGCATGCAATATTATCCAAACAACACAATAGAATGCAAAGGAGAAAATGTGAAAGAAAGGGAATGAAACTAGAACAATCTCACCCATTTCTCTCCTCCATGACTAACTTCTATTATACCTCCTAGCTTGCTGCAATAATGGACGCCCTTAGATTTTGAGGAGCAAACTCTATATTCCTAGACCTAAACAAGACATTGAAGGATTTATTTTAAAAGATTTATGCAAATAGAAAATGAAATCTAAGTGCAAATATTCAAATACTAATGGCTAGAAGGCAAGAAAAGACAATAAACAAGGAATCTAAAATAATTTTTAAGAAATTCAAGATCAAGATCTAGATCGTTGAAATGAGAGCAAAATTGTCATTTTATAGAAAATGCAATTTTGCACGGACGGATGAGATGAGAGATTGAGAAAATGCCCTAGAATCAATGGTTAAGATTCAAAATGGAAACTCTCAATTAGGGTTAGGGAAAAATGCCCAAATGTGTGAATAAGATTTAATTAAATAAATTAAATCAAGAATAAATGTGACAGTTGAGATGAAATTAGCAAAAATCAGAAGATAAGAAGATGGGATTTTAGAAAATCGTAATTTTAGAAATTACTTGATTTGTAGAAGAATATTTCCATTTTGAATTAAATTAATTCAAAATATGGATTTTGTGAGATAATGAGTAATTGATTTTTGAAATTAATTACTAAAAGAAGAATTAGTTAACTATGTGAGACATTTTTAAATAAATTATTTTATTTAAAAATAAAGAAGTGTCACATACAACAATTAAATAATTAAAAATAATTATTTAATTTAGAAGAAGTGGTTAATTAATTAAATAAATTAGCAAATCTATTTAATTAAAAGAGAGGATTTAGGAATTAGTGACATATTGAATAAATATATTAAATATATTTATTTGATAATCAGGAGGACATTAATGACAAAGATTAATTAAATAAAATGAGAACTTTATTTAATTATGAGTTGACTTTAGATAATTAGTGACGCATTAAATAAATATGATTTATTCATTTAATAATTAGGAAGAATGGAAGACCCTGAATTAATTAAATAATTGTGAATTATTTAATTAATAGTTGAAGATGGGTTAGGAACATAATTATGCTAGGATGAAAAGTGGTAAAATAGTGCTCGCAAGCCTAGGTCATTTTTAGGTGTCTACAATACAAAGTACCAATACGAGTACCCCTAGCTAGCATTATTGAGCCTCTAGTCATCTTGTAGCCATTTTCAATGAATGAGACCTGCACTCCAACATTGTTCAACTTACTAACAGAAAGTAAATTTTGAGCCAGTCCTGGTATATGCATTACATCATTGATTCCCTTCACGCTTCCATTAGGGAACTGTATTCTGACTCTTCCACGATCAACTATTTCCAGAGATGAATCGCTTGGCAAATACACCCTTCCACCATTGTATTTTTCATACTTAGTGAACCAGTCTCTATGAGATGTCATGTGGAAAGATGCTCCAAAATCAATCAGCCAGACATCATCTGATGCCTAAGTTGCCAAGGCTACAATGAAAGCGTCTGCATCACTCTAAGAAGAATCATTGTTCGAAGAATTCTTCTTCTTTTTCTCCTGTTTTCAATCCTTTCAGACATGACTAGGTTTCCCACAATTCCAACACTTTACCTTGGACTTCTTACTAGGATACTTTGATCTCCCATCTGATTTGGATCTAGACTTCTTTTCCTTCTTCTTTCCTTTTTCTTTCAATCTGCCTCTAACAACAAGAGCCTCCTTTCGCCATCTCAAAATATTTTCTTCTCATCTCTTCCGATAACAAAGAATCAACAATATCTTCCATCTTAAAGAGGAAGTAGTACTCCCAATAGCCATCACCAAGTGATCCCAAAAATCTGGCAAAAAACATAACAATAGCATACAACGATATTCTTCATCAATCTTCACACCCACAGATGCTAACTGAGCAATCAACATGTTGAAAGCATTCAAATGATCAACAACATATGCTCCTTCTTGCATTTTCAAAGAGTACAAATTATTCCTCAAGAAAAACTTATTCACCAAGGACTTTCCCTGATAAATAGCTCCTAGTCTTTTCGACAAAGAGGATGTTGTCTTTTTCTTCATGAACATTAAGAAAAAAAAATCTGCTAAACAGAGCCTTATTAGCCCCTTTGATTTTTGATCTGCAAGGTCCCAATCGTCTTGCTTCATGCTTGTAGGCTTCGTTCTAGACACATCAAGCCAAAGATCACGATCAACCAACAGATCTTCCATTTTGAGTTTCCACAACTCAAAATTACTCCCATTGAATTTCTCAATTTCAATCTTTCCTGACGTGCTTGCCATCTTAATCTATAATTTGAATTACCAAACTTCTACAAGACTCCCAATGAATAAAATTGACACAAAAAACTCAGCGTACCCACAAGGATAACACAATTGGTCAGGCTTTAATACCACTTGTAAGGAAAGCTTAGGTGCAGAACAAACTCTCCTAACACCAAAACCTCAGGGAAGAATGTAGAGGTGACTTTATTTTTTTTTAATTATAGTCCAATAAGATGCACATGAAAAGAATAATAGAAATGAGAAATGAACACATACACAATTGGACACCAGATTTATGTTGGAAAACCCTTACGGGAGAAAAACCCACCACACCAAGAAAAGTGTCTTTGTATTATAGTAAGAAAAATTACATACAGAGATCAACTTTACTTTTTGATGTCAATTTTTTACAACAACAACAATTACTGATCAATCTTGTACATAATAGCTCTTTGAAAACATACAATGTATTCACACCGATCAATCCTTGTTCAATCGAGAAACATTCTCATTACCCAAACAGATCAACGTCATATGTTATAGAGTGTAATCCATTCTCTTACAGTCTATTCATCTTCCACAAAAGAATGGTCACAATAGTTCAATTTCCAATGGTTCTCCTTCCGCTTTGCTAATTGGTTCAAAACAGACCACGTCAGACAGTCATTCGGTCAAAATGTTCAAATAGGATCGCATGTCAGTAAGACACTAGACCGTGTCTCCCCGATGCCATAATGTCTGACTGTCTTTATCGACAAGAGTCATATCAAATACAAAACCATCGGCCAGACCCACTCTATCGACATCTCATCGATATCCATTGTAGAACTATCGACAAAACCATTGCTATCGACAAGAGCTCATATTGAACACAAATCCATCGGCGAGACAACAAACACTGCTAAGAGTTCACACCGAATGCAGAACAATCAGAGAGACCAACGCTATCAGCAAGAGCTCATATCGAACACAGACTGTCGACGAGAGAAACGTTATTGCCAAGAGTTCATACTGAATGCACCAGCTTGTCAATGAGAGAAACATCCATTGACAAGAGTTCTCACTAAAGGTATACCTTCCAGCGAGACCACACTATTGGCAAGAGCTCATACCGAAAGTATACCCACTGGTGAGAGGAGAACCATCGGCGAGATAGGCACTTTCGGAAAGAGTCTGAGAGTCTCCCCAATGTCCAATATGAATAAAGCTATCGGAAAGACTAACACAGTCAGAATGTGTCTGACAGTCACCCCGATATTCAACTGTCACCAAGAGTCTCCTTGATGACCACTAGGAACCAACCCGTCAGCAAGACATAACCAAATTCTCAGCGACTTTGACCTTATGCACACAATTACTAGTCTACAAGACATTATGAGGGTCTCACCGATTTTTCTCTTTCAGGAGTTTCATGTCAGTAAGCTTGAGGCACATTTTCCAACAAGTATTTAATTATTTTAGCCATGTGTGAGGTGGAAAATAGTTGTCAAAACTATTCATGTATTATGATATGAGATGGAAAATTGGATTAATTAAATAATAAGATTATTTAATTAAATGGGGCACTTTAGGTGAAGGGGTCTTATCTAAGTGGTGTATTTGGTTTATTAGAAATAGGAACACTAGGGAAATATTTAGGTGTCTACATAAAAAAATGTGATTTAGTCCAAAAGGAGTGATGTAGAAATAATGAGCACTTCCCACCCCTTTTCAAGAAAGTTTTCTAAAGGTTGAACTATTTCTTAGGCTTTGCACTGCTTTCATATCATCTGGGTTTAAGTACTACTTTGTGTACTTTAAAATTTTTGTATCCTTTTATGTTTGGATTCATTTATTTTGTGTGAATAACTTGCATAGAGTGTAGGTGAAATCTCAAATCTCCCTATCACTTATTCATTGGAGAGTGTGATTCATGTATCAAATATCATTCCCACATCCTTGTGGCTCTACTACTGTATCATAGTGAGGTTTTGGACAATGTTATGCTATCCCCTTGTTCTTTTTTATGTCAAGTGATGGAGCTTGTGGTATTTGATATTATCATTAGAGTTAGAGAGAACTCTACCTCCTGATCAAGTCATCATAGTGATCTTGTCACATGATTAAGTAGGTCCTCTACTTGTGCAATCATTTTTCATGTATTGACTATGCACTCTTTAGTTAATAACCTTTTGTGTTTATATGTAATTTCAAGATATGTTAGTGTTGAAATTATAATACAAAATTTTCCATTTGTTCACTACTCATTATTGTCTTAGGAAAAACTAAGGCATTACATTTGGTATTGGAGCCTAGGTTACATCATTGGGAGATTTGGGTTATGTGTTTTCTAGTTGGATACTTGTGTGTGTGAGTGTGATTGGATTAATTTTATGATTTTATAATCCATGCAACTTATTTGTGAAGAATGATGCATCCTAACTATTACTATACCTATCAAGGAGGTTGAGATAATATTGAAAAATATTCTCCTAAAATTCAAATTGAAGGATCTATAATTGTTAGGAATGTTTCAGCCAAAGGAGATAATTGGCCTTTTATAAATTATATGGTTTCTTCATGAGTTATTAGCATAGTTTTATCCTAGGAAATTGGGAACTTATATAGGTAATTCTCAACCTTTTGATGAGAAGGAAGAACACAAATTTGAGGGAGAGAGAGAGAGAGTCTAGAGTGTTTGAGAATTATTATGAGGATGCTAGGAAGGGATTTGATTATCATAATGCGTTAGTGAACCACATGAGGAATATTCTTCAATATCACCCATTGAAATTTGAAGATTCCAAAAAAGGGACCAATATTGAAGCTTGGATTTTAGCACTTTACTAGTGGTTTGTGATGTAACCATATAATAATAACACCAAGGATTTCTATAACATCATGAAGCTTTGTGGGTATTATTCTACTTGGTGGCACTAGGAGGAACAAAATTTTGGTTTAAATATTGTTTCCATTACATAAGAAACATTATATTAGAGAGGTTCCATGCATGCTATCTCTTAGAGTCCATGGAGAAGGAAAATGTTGCTAAATATAATTTAGTGAGATGTCATGGAGGATAGTTGTACGCATAGACAATTATTTATTCTTAGGTAATTGTTCCATCTTAGGTAGGGCCTAGGACATGGGGATCTCATCCCTAACCCAAGGGGAGTTTGAGAGCTTCCTTTATGCCACCTTGGAATCCTCAATAGTATTAGCAACAATAAAGGTAGAAACCTCTATAGGGTTAGTAGGGTGTTCATCTTTGTGAAATATCTTCTTATAAGGAAAATAAAAGGTAGCATCATAGGGATCATTATGTATAACAATAATTGAGGGGTGGTCATCTTAGGTTTATCTATTCAAGCTTTCAACATTCAAGCAATCCTTAGAACACACAACCTTGAGTTATTAGACCGTTTTTCACTTGTGGTTAGAGGGGAACATTACTATATTTTATCTCCAAGGATCAATGATATCTATTGGTTATGGTGCTATAATGTTAGAGAAGATAGTTGGAGATATTGGTAGGTCTCATAGAGTGTTGGCAATAGTTGATAATTACTAGGTTGATCATTAAGGCATAATGGTAGAGATGTTAAGTATGCTTGATGGTGTACATGTGTTAAATTTATTTGATTGAGGAGATTCTAGCTGCTTAATATCACCATAATTGATTAAGAAATGTAGGCTAGTTGTAGTAAGGTAGGGCAATAACTAGTAAGTTGAGTTGGCCATAGTTTTTGAGGTGGAGATAGAGTTACTTATGCATGGTTGTTTGTTGAATCTTAGAATATTCATCACCCCTATAGAATCATGTATCATACCCTTGGGATCTTATGATATTATTCTCGGTGTGGACTATCTTGGTGTTATAATGTAAGTATCAATAATCATAAAAAATAATAGAGTTCATAGTTTATGGTGGTGATCATATGGTGACAATGGGAATTCAAAGACCCATCTCCCTCCATCTAATCTTAGAAATTTAACTAAATAAAATCACATTTAGTAACTTGGATACTATATGTTTACTATCATGGTGAGTGACCTCTCTAAGGATAAGTTTTTTAAGGTTTCAATTGGTGATAACCCACTCTTGAAGGAGTATGTCAATGTATTTCCTTGTGCTGCCCTTGGTATATCATTGAAGTAAAATGTGAACTTTTTAATTGACCTCATTCTAGAAGTAGATCCCATTTCTTGTGCACCGTATAGAATGAATACTTAGGAGATTAATGTTCAACTGAAGTTATAGTTGGAAGAGTTGTTAGAGAAGAGACACATTCATCCTAGTGTATCTCCCTAGGGTGTAGCTATTATATTTTTAAAGATTGACACATCTCTTTGTTTGTTAATCAATTATTCACAATTGAACAAGGTGAAAGTGAAGAATTGAAACTATTACTAAGGATAGATGATATGTTTGATTACATGAAGTGATACAAGTTTTTGTCTATGATTAATATAAACTTTAGATATCATTATCATCATATTTATGAGGTAGATATTCATTGGATAGCATTGTGAACTTAATATAAACACTATTAGTTCATTATGGTTCTATCTAGGTTGATGAATGCTCCATTAGTGGTCATGATCCTCATGAATGGGGTATCATAAACATACCTAGACATATTTTTCCTTGTCTTCCATGATGCTAATTTTATTTATTCAAGGAAAATTGAGAGGCATGAGAGCTACTTGCTTCAAGTTTTGTAGTATTTGTGTAAGAACCAAATTTTTGGAAACTTGGAAAAGTTGAATTTTTATAGGCTAAAGTGAAGTACTTGGAACAATTTACATCTAGTGAGGGAACCTTAGTAGATCCATAAAATACTTAGGCTATTATACATTGGTCTACACCCATGAAATTTTATGAGGTTCATAGTTTTATTGGATTGAAAAGCTACTATAGCTATTTTTTATGGATTTCTCAAGAGTGGCACATAATTATCTTTAATAGAAAGGGAATAAGAAAATGTGATTATATTAATGTGAGAGAGCATTTTAGGTTCTAAAGGAGTGGCTAATTAGACCAATCCTTGCAATTCTTAATATTGCATTAGATTTTGTGGTTTGAATTGATAGTTTGTTGGATGGGTTAGGGGTTGTCCTTATGTAGGAGGATCACATGATTTCTTATGAATCAAATAATATCAAGAACCATGAAATTAACTACCTAAACCACTAGAGTTTGAAATGATCATCCATTTGATTTTGCACTAAATACATTTTATTTTGGCCCATTAGTTTGAGTTACATACTAATCATCATATCCATCAATATATCTCACATAGCCAAAATTTGTTATGTGCCTAGGGATATGATATTATAATGTATATAAGTGGATGGAGATGTTGAAATGTGGCACACATTTCTTAAGCTAGTTATATATGGTAATAAATAATTATATTAGGTAATTAGGAGGCCTACATGAGTTTCATGGTTTACCCTTCCATTATGTTATTAGGAGGAGGTACATATAAATAACTTATGGATATCATGTTGTAAGAACATTTAGAGGGTACACTATTATGATTTTTATCCCTTGGAGATATAGCATAGAGTGACTTCTTCGATAGGGAGTATTGTATGATGTTACCATACCTTAAGAATTTATTCTAGTTATGGATATATATTATATATTAGAGCATCTTGTCCCAAGAAAATCTATTGTGTGGTGTATGGTCTCTCATTTATATATTTTTATTTCCATTATTATATGTGTATATATATTATCAAACTTAAATAAATTTTAGCATCAATAGATGGAACTTCTATGCATGTATAACTTTAGTGTTCATTAAATCAAAGGGAAAAACATTGTTGTAAATTTATTGACTAGAAGGTAATATGATATCTCAAATTTTCCCTAGGTATGGATTTGTGAGGTCACATTCTTGAGAAAATTATAGTGGAGCAATGGTATTAGGAGCTTTAGGTAGATATTGAGTCATAGAGGGCCCTTGTGGCTAGTTTTATTGGCTTCTCTCTCAATTCAAATGTACTCTTCCGACATGTTCATTGTATTTATGTCCTAGTTTCAACTGGTATTTAAATTATTGTGTTTTCTAAGATGCATTGTGCACTTTATACAACACATCCTCCTATGAATAAGATTTATTTCAACCATTGGTATTTGTTCTAGTGGGAAAATATGAGGTGTAATATCACTAAGTTTTTTCTTAGATGCCTTGAGTAATATAAGCTAAAGGTGGAACACCGACATCCTACAAGACTTCTACAACCACATGCCATTCGATAGTAGAAGTAGAACATGATAAGGAATTTATTATTGGTTTTCCTCTCTCTACTTAGCATCATCATCATGGTGCCAATGGACAAGCTAACCAAGGTTTCCCACTTTTCACCCATGAGGACAAATCCTTCAATGTTGTGTTCAATAGCACATCTCTTCTTTAAAGATGCTATTTTCCTACATGGGGTACCTCATAGGACCATTTTAGATCATAATACCTATTCACATAGTTATTGTGGCTTCCATGTAGCATGTATTGGTCACTCAACTTAGTTTTATTTTAGCCTATCACCTATAGATAGATGGTCAGATAGAGAGGGTGAACTAGGTGCTTTCTTTAAATGTACATTATCAACCAATATTCTATATTGGAGGATTATTTATACCTTGTAAATTTTACCTATAATAATGAATACCATAATTCTCTTGAAATGGAATCATGTTAAGTTTTGTATGGTTGTCCTTTTTGAATTACATTGACTTGGAATAAGATTGAGGATTCATTTTCCATTTACTTAAACATGCTTCAAGATATGAAGAAACAAATTATTCAGATTAAGAAACTATCTCTTGATTGTTCATGATACTTAGAAGTATCTTGATATTAAGATATTGAATTGACAGTTTTTATTAGAAATCAAATGTTTTTGAGAATGTGTGACCACAAA
Source organism: Sequoia sempervirens (assembly GCA_007258455.2). Taxonomy (NCBI): domain Eukaryota; kingdom Viridiplantae; phylum Streptophyta; class Pinopsida; order Cupressales; family Cupressaceae; genus Sequoia; species Sequoia sempervirens. The sequence goes on from VDFB02193867.1 coordinate 358,218,082, forward strand.
AAATCTTGATCCATAATGGGAAATGTTCTAATCTCACACTATACATTTTTGGGCCATTTAAGATCATAGAGATGATTGGTACCATTTCATGGTGGATTGCCTTACACTCTTAGTTAATACCCAATGCTCAAATCAAGAGTATAGAACTTGACATGACATTCTTATAAATATTCCCATTGAATGTTCTTAAGAGTTGTTACTCATAATTCTGATTGAAGAGAAGTTGGTAATGAGACCCCACGAATGAACTCTTAAGATAATTTTAGATTGCAAGAAAACATATGTTTGATCTAGTTTGCTCTCCCAATCAAAACTAGAAAAAAATAAAATAAAACAAGGGAAAATATCAATGTTAGTGAATTCATAAGCCTGCCACATAAGTTGACTTGGTATATTTATTGGATTTGAGTTATTTGTGGTATCTTTTAGCCCAAGGCATAACCTAAAGTTCTCAAGTGTCACAAGGTGATAAATTTTTGGCATATGTGGTTCAACCTAAAAGGTGTTCAGTGTAGTGGCTTACATGATGTGGGTTTAGGCGTTAGTTAATCACTTTTTATGAGGTATTATGATTGTATTGTAAATATAATAGATGATGTCATTGTCATCTTTATTTATTTTATATTTGTGGATATTTATTTTTAAATTTATTTGGTAGATTATATGTGTATTGTTAATGTAGGAGTATTTTAAGATGTAAGAGTATTTTTGTATCATTTAAAAATATTGTTTTTCATATTGTTTGTTTGTTTCTAGGTTTTTAATTACATTTTAGTCATTTACTAGTTATCAAAAATCCTATTATATTTCATTATAGTTGTTTATTTTATCTTATATTTGGAAATATATACTTGACATTGATCTTATAATGTTACACTTATGTTTTAGGATATTTTGATCGCCATAAAGTCATAATTCAATTTTTGAATAACTGATGAGTATAATGATAGACATGTAATTTCATTATTCATAGCTTGCAACATTTTCTAAAGTGTGCAAAAATAATGGAATACATTACAAGATACAAATTAGACTTAGGAGAGCTTATGGTATGAATCACATCAACACTTGTTGATCCATGATCATTGTATTCATTCTAGAAGATTCTTACACATGTTTAGTTGACTTCATGTTTCATAAGGCATCAAACTGTACAGGTCACGTTGTGGCTAAGGTCACTCAAAGGTCATTTTCACAGTCAAAAACCAAATTTACGAATTAATGATCAAACATGTGGGTGAAAATTCAACATCATGTAACTTCTAAGAATGATCTATTCATTTTTTATCATTTTATTTCCAAAACATTAAAAATTAAAGAATTTTGAACTATTGTAATGAGAATGTATCTTTGAAATTACTTTCATATCAATGATAAGTTTGAAAATATTCTTAGAATACTTCAAAGTTTGAAGATTATGTATGTCCTCACCTTAGCAAGCTTCAACATATTCTATAATATTTCCTAAGCTTTAAACTAAACAACATTTTTTAAAATTTCTTAGCAATTGTAATGAAAACACTCTAAATGTCAAAGATATGGGTCAAAATGACATTTTTCTAGTGGTTTTGTTAGCTCAAATTGCTTTTATTAGACATTTTTGTGGTGAAAGAAAGAATATTTGTAAGGAAGCTAAAAAATTCAAGAAATATTCTAGATATTATTGAAGTTTTTTACTGTATACATTCTTAGATTTTTAATAATATTCTTTCTTTCACCACAAAACTGATCTAACAAAAGCGATATGAGATGACCAAAACCACTAGCAAAAGTGTCATTTCATCCCATATCAATATCTTTGACATACACAATATTTTCATTTAGTGTAGAAGGTCTTGCATCAAGAAGACCATCCCACCAATGCCTCAATTTTCTAAACATTATTTTGATTGCATAAATCACTTTTGAGGGTTCGGTCCAATTTCCTCTAATGTCAAAGAAGTTTTATAAAGAATATTCCATGCACAAATAATATCATATGGAGCAAGCAATTTCTCTATGTTTAAAATATAACCTGAATTAGCATAAGGTCTTAATTTCTTAGGCCATGATTTTTATGAGATAAAGGCTCTTTACTCATATTCAGGTTCCATTTTTATCATTGCATGTTTCTCCTAGATTCTTCAAGTTCTACTATGAATCTTGGATTTCCTCACCATCAAAACTTTGTACAGAGAAAATAGATTCATTTTTAAAAAATAAAACTTAAACTAATTACAAATTTATAGAATCTTGTTGTTGTTGTTTAGATTCTTTTTGAGAAAAAATAGGTTCTTCAATATACAAAAGCTCATTGATTTCTTCATTTATTCATACTTCTCCAAACCAATATTTTTTGTTACTACATGGGTATGTTCTTTAACCTTTTGATCTATTGGTTTCTAGCTTACTAAAGTTGTAGTAGGTTCATCATCAAATAACCCCTTTCTCCTCTATACAATAACCCTCTTTTCTTTTTTGAGAGGAGCAATTGTTTTATTTTTATCTTCATCAAAATTGTCATGTTCTTCTTGAGCAACTTGGGTTTTCTTTACGTATATCCTCAACTTATCTAATTTTCTAGACGTTAATTCAATCAATAATTTTGTTTCTATCACTTCATTTTCTCTTTTTTTTGTCTAAGTTGTATATATTATCATATATTTGGTTGATATAGGTCTCAAATTTTGATGCAATATTATAGATGGCATTAATTGAGGTGTTAATGCTTCTAACCAAGTTATGTCAATTTTTTTTAGAAGAACTGAAGAAGAAGTTTGTTCTAACTTACTCATCTTATTACTTACATAATTACTAATAAATAAATTATTTTTCAAATCAACAACCATTTCATCTATATTTTCCCATGCAAATATTTACCTATAGGCAATCTGATTCCTTTGCACTTCATAGTTCTTTTATTTTTTCCAATCCTTATGTGTAGTCTAGACTCATATCTTCCCCAAAAACTACTGCCTTGATTGATGATTTTGAAAGATTCAAGAGTTGGCCATCTTCCTGGTTCATAGCTATTTATTTCTTCTATTTTGTTGTCTATTTCTAGCTTGAACTTATTTTTCTTTTCCTATTTTTCTTTAGGGAGAACTTCTTTGATCATGCAAGCTTACTCATTTATCTTTGTTATTTTTATCCCTTTTCTTTTCCTTTTCTACATCCTCTTTTAGAGTTAAAGCTAATTTTGGGCTTACATGTCTAGCCAAAGCATCCATTAATTCAAGGTTACTACTCGAATTAGATAAAGTGTCCATAGGGAATCTTGATGGATAAGGATTAACACAGGTTTGTTTGCTTAGGGGGTAATGGCTTAAAGTAGAATAGGATTCTTCAAGGTTGTAATCTATGTAAGGATTGTTATGAGAACTAGGGATTAGTTTACACAGAATAACTTCTTGATAATTTCCCTAAAGAATATCTAGCAAGTTCAATTTTAAGATCCTATTCTAGAATATTTTGGTCAAGGCTTGTTAAAATATATTTTAGAAATTATTCTTCTATACACTCTAGTTGTAGAGGACCAAAGGGAAGAAGAGGGTATATCTAGCTCTCTAAATTTGGGTTGTTTCTCGTCATTGATTAGTTTCTCTATGATAGTGAAACTTATACGAAAACTAGAGTGGTGTATATGTCTACCAAAATATAAAATATTTAAATTTTATTTTAGATAAATTACTCTCATTTGAAAAGTTAAAGGCACGCAAACAAAGTGTTGAGAAGATGATAAATGCATCTACCACCTATGGTATAGTAGACATATTGTATCTTAGCTGAATAACTTGAAGTAATAAACAAAAAGTTGAAATAACATACTTATCATGTCTAAGGAAAGAGTACAATTTGGATGAGATTTAATTTTACCATCACCTTGATTTTTTCCTAAGACCCCTCTAAATTGAGATATTAAAGCCTAATTCCATATTCAACATCATGCATCAATAAGAGTGAAAAAATATTTAGTCCCAATATCATATTTGAAATGAGGATGTACTATGATATTGACATAAGAAAAATGGACATGAAAGTATCCTTTTTCTTTCCATCTTTAAATATCTTTAGGAACAATGAAGGGTAGATAGATTAGGCGAATACCAACTCCTTATACTTGGATTTAACTCACACTGTCTAACATAAGTGAAGGTTCTAGCCTTAATACTTTTTTAGGATATAATTATGAGATTTTTACTTTTGAGAATTTAAAATTTCCTTTGTCATCTATTGCATCTTCCATATCCTCAACTATATTATGAATTGAAAAAAAATTAAATGAACTTGCATGCAAAGATCTTTAGCTTGGGATAATTAAAGAAGTTCATATCTTACTTAAAATTTAGGCTTACTTTTTGCTGCTACTTTTACCGACATGTGACTATCTTAACAATCGCCTCCTTGGCTTCATAAACTAGACTTAAGTTATTATGGCTCCACAACTACATTAAAAAAATAATGCTCAATCATTTAGATCAAGGAGTGAAGTAATTAGACAAGATGCAAATTTAACTCAAATTCATTCATGGCTCTACTAACAAATTGCAAAATATTTTCAAACTTATCATTGATATGGAAGTAATTTTAAAGATACACTCTCATTACAATATCTCTATAATGCGATAAACCAATATGAATTTATGCATAATTTCCTAAGACTTACTTTTGATTATTTAGATCGCTCAAGGTGAAAAATATGTTAATTTTATTATAACCTCCCTAGACTTCTAAGACTATTCTAGAACATTCACATTATAATATTCAACTTTACAATCTTCAAACCACTATTTATATATTTTGAAAATTTCAAATTTAATATTCTATAGTTCAAAATTGAGCTTTAATAGAATATTCCCATTACAATAGCTAAGGAAGTTAAAAAAACTTTTGTTTAGCTTAAAGTTTAAGAATCTAGGCCTCTTTCACAAATAAATTTATTTTTTGAAAAGTATCTATTGGAAGCAAAGGTTACAATTCAAAAAAATACTATTTAAATTCTTCGCCTTTGAAATTAGGACATTGGGAAAAGGATCTTACATAATTGAAAAAAAGGAGTTGTAGTTGCAAACTACACATTTGTAGAAATGAAAATTTTGATTATTTAAAATTACAAAAATAATGTCTGATTGGTGTTTTAAATGCAAATGCAGAAGAATTTAATTCTACTTATAATTTACGAGAATTATGCAGTAATCCACTACTTGATAGTTTTAAAGAATTTGTCAATATTAGACAATTCAAAAGAAATACTTGTTGAAAGAGTTGTGGATGTAAAAATTACAAAAGAAGATATAGTGGTTATAGCAAAGATGTACCCACTATGAAGGAGAGAAAGACTTTAAAATAAAGTCTAAATATAAAATTATTCCTTTTAAAAGAATTCACTTTAGAAGAAAAAGGTTTCAAAAAACCTCCTATCAAAATAAAATAAAGGTCAAGAAAAGTTTCAAATAATGTAAAATGCTTTATTTGCAAAGGACTTTATTATGCTACAAATTTCTCTTAGAAGGTTAATCCAGGCACTAAGGTGTATGCAATCTTTTAGGAATATGACCATAGTCAAAATTGGGAAATTATAGAATCTTCAAAGGAATATTAAAGTTAGAATTACCGAATTTCATGAATTAATTAAATTAGTGCTTGAATTATATAGTATGATGAATCATAAAAATAAAAATATTTCGTATTCAGATGATAATTTTTCTTTTGATGATGAAGATGAGTTTATTCTTTCATGTTATTAAAAAAATATTTAAAGGATGCCCAATTAAAAATTGATATTGAAAAATTGAAGGATCCTTATAGAGAAACAAGCACTAGAGGAGAAATAAGATATGTTGTTAAAAAACATATGTAAAAATTGAAAGCTCTGAAAGAAGAAAAATATAAGCTTTAAAATAAATTAGAACACCATGTAAAGATAAAATGTACTAGCTATATACTCCCTCCATGTAAATGGAAAAATTCTCTAAAACACCGTTCTAAAGACTTTGATGATGAAATACATGATGAAAATATTACTATTTTCAAATAATTGGATATGCTTATTTCTTATGTCTCTAAACTTGCTCGTCTTGTTAAATCACAAAAAATTAAATCTAAGCATTAAATCAACCAGTGGGGGAGGTTTGTGATATTGGGTAAACGCATAAAGATGTGTCACATTTTCGGTCAACTAAATAGTTTTGAGCAAAAATATTTTGACCTAAACAGTTTCAGTCGAACTAGTTTTGCTCGAAACTACGTGGCCTATACGTGGCACATAGAGTTTCGGGAAAAACACTTTCATCTAAAACTCAAAAATTTGAATTTTTTGCTTTGTCGCATCGAAATGTGGTATTTTATGTGTGGATTTTGGTAGAAAGGGTTTTGGTTGAAACCCTTTCTACCGAAACTGCTTATGTGGCATCCTAGTTGGTAGCCAACTCAACCTTTTTCAGAATTTTCTGAAACTTTCAACTTCAACTAAGTATTTCTTTAGTCAAAAAGATATCTTTAAAAAAATAAAAAAAATACCTTAAGTTTGTAGAGGTCGGAGTGGTAAATCCGAATATATATTTTTAAAAATATTTTGATTAGTTTAATATATTTTATTTTTAAAGTAATGCAAGTTAAGTTGTTAAAGTTAAAAAAGCTCGTCTGATTAGAAATTAAAAAAATAGTAACATATTAAAAAATATTGAAAAATATATGGTGCACTAGAGGAGAGAGTCCTCTTCAAAAGGGTATAATTTGTTTTTTGAAAATGATTAAAAAAATATACAATAGTTGATGTCCAATGAAAACTGTCAAATTCTCACAAGTTTGACTTTAAAATGTTATTACGAGAAAAATATACATCAAAATTTCAAAAAACAAATCCATGCACTAGATATTGAAGTTACCTATTTGGAGAAAAAATTAGGGGAAAATGAAGTTTTTTTCTATTTGTTTCTTGACGTCAAGTGAATGCCACGTTTTCCTAAAATTTTTAGCATTCCAAAATCTACTCTTAAATTGATAAAAAATTAATCAAAACAATTTTTAAAAAATCTAAAAAATTACAGAATTAAACTTCATCAATATTTCTATCTTTCATTAGATTACATCATTTTGAAATTCAAAACATAAAGACCAATTTTATGTGGTTGAAGTTCATAATTTTATTTACTTTTGACCGATTCCTTTATAAAGTGTGACACAGGTGATGAATAGAAAAATGGATACCTTGGAGATATCACACTTTTTCCACCAATCATTCAATGATGTCCTAGGAGTCCCAATTGGATTGACTAACAACCTCACAAGGTGAGTCAATTCACAATTAGGAAGGACCTAGGAGGGGGATTTTTCAGTTCTAAGGGGTTCACCATCAAAGAAAAGCTTGGAAAGGAGAATGTTGGAAAACACATTATGATATGCAAAATGACCTAAAACTAGAAATGTAAGCTAAATGAAAGATGCAAATGATGAAATTATGCAACAGTAAGATAGTATGTGTGCACCTGGGAAATTTGGAGATGTTGTGAGGATTCTAGGAATGCAAAGAAGTTGTCAAAATATGATGTGGAGGAATAAGACACCTAAGATGGTGTATTACTCCCACTGCTATTTTTTAGGGAAAATACGAAGTCTTTGGATGCCAGAATAGAATCCTGAAGAATCTTTGAAAAATACCATGTGGAGGACGAAGATGCCCAAAGTGGTGTATTAGTCTCGTTCTAAATTTATGGAATCTCTGAATGTGGTATTGAGCTCAAAGGTCTGTACTTGCTTCTCCCTAGATTTGAGGTCATGAAACTTCCAGATCTGACCTGTAGGTGAATTTCCGTGAAGATGACAAATTTGACAATACAACTTTGCAACTTTGACAATTTTGCACTCCAAATTATCTTCAAGTCTTCAACCTAGATCTACAAATACAAACACGGGTGATCCCACAATAGTGGTTTACAATTTTTGGCCAAACTGGACACTGAAATTATTTTTTTAAACTAAATCTTCACATTCGGGCACCTATAGCGGCTAAACCGTGAAGAATTTGAAGATGATGCAAACTAGAGTCTCATCACATTTTGTCCATAGATTCTAAAAAAAAAAATCAAAATTTTGGAATCAGATTCCACTTCTTTTTCCATCTCCAACGAAAACTGGTTTTTTTCAAAAAAACAACATTTTAAAAAAGTGATGCACATTATAATGCATAAATTTTTTTCCATGAAGGATAAAATTCTAATTCTTTTGAATTTAGATTCGTAACTCTGATATCTAGTGCTTCCACTTGGTTAGATAGTTTTCTATTGAATATTTTTCCTTTAATCAAGTTTCAAAGTCAAACCAATTACAATTTAGACATAGCGCGACCTTATAACACATAATTTTTTTGTATATATCAAAATTCAAAATTTTTTTTCTACTGGATCAAGGACTTCAATATCTGGTGCACTCATATTTTTCAATTTTTTTTTTGATAATCTGCTATTTTTCCACATGTGCAGAACATAGACCTTCATTTTCAATGAGAAACCTATGTTTAATAAAACTAAAAAAACAAATATGTAATAAAACCAAAACATATTAAAATTATATTCATTGGATAGCTCGTTCTGAGGACTACCTGATTCCAGTTGGGTTTGTGAATATTCCTCCATTTTCATCCACAAACTGAGCTCCAAAGTTCCAAAATTCAAGTTTTTTTTTGTCTTAGTGGGGGATGAGGAATAAAGGGGGTTTGCTCGAACCAGAGTTCATTCGAATCCTGGTTCATTCAAACCCCCCTTCTATAAGGGTTTTTGATGGATTTTTTGGCAGGAAAGTATTAAAAGGGTTCAGCCGAACCTAGGTTCTACCAAACCCCTAATTGGTTCAGTTGAACCAATAGGTTCGTACGAACCCCTAAAATCAAGTTTTTTTCCATGCATTTATTTTTATTGAGTTTTCCTTCCTCACTTCAATTGTAAACCACTATTGTGGCTTCACCCACACATAAGAGAGGAAAACTTGTTAATTGTTAGTGAATGAGGGTTTACCTTGGTCAAACCCCTTGTTAGTAATTAAACCTTGAAATGAAATAGAAATAATGAAGGAAATGGTGAATGAACAACGTGCAATGCTACAACTCACCAAACCCTTATAAAGTCTACAAAATTGTGTGCAATGGATGCAATGGATATGGATCTTGAATGCTTGAAAGATAGGACTTGAATTGCTTGCTTGAATCAAAACCCTACATCACAAATGTTAGCACAACAACACACATGATGCAAGAAAACTCTTTGATATGATGCTTGAATCTGAAAATGGCACCAAATGCTTGATAAATCTGCTCTTGAATGCTCTTGTGAACTCAATTTGATATTGTGAATGCTCTCATAAAATATTTGGATGCTTGAATGCTTGATAGATTGCTTAGGATAAAAAATGAGAGAAAGAACCTTGCATTTATGCTTATCTATGCTTAATATCCCAAAATTACATCACACCAAGCCGACATATGAATTCATTAAATAAAGGAGGCTAAAACCTGCCAAAATTTGAAATTAAATCCCAAAAATGACTCAAGCAGGAATAAGATGCCCTAGGTGGCATCTTATTCCCAAGTCTTAAAAACTTGGGGCACAAAAACTAGTCAAAAAGGGGCCAATTCGGATATGCCAAAATTAGGGTCCCAAGAGCCTTGGGGGACAAAGATGCCCTAGGTGGCGTTTTAGTCCCGACCCAAAAATCAGGGACACCCTAATGGAGTCATTAAATTATCATTTATGCATTGGAGAATGTTGAGATTAACCAGAAAAATATGTCATTCATAGGGCTTGTGGACACAAAATAGGAACAATTAAGCCATAAAGAAGCATAAATAAAGCAAGGCGGGCCCAAACAAGTGTGAAAATGCAAGGGTATGCATTTTCCTACACTACAAGAGGTTTGTGCTTTTACCCTATTCTCTTCAAGAAAAAAGGAAAAAATAAAAACTTCAACTTCAAAAGTAGAAACAAAGACTACAAAAGAAACAACAAGTTCTATCTACTTGGCCAAAAACAATTCTTATCTCAAAATTTCTTTATATTTTGTAAGATACATGAATATTCAATTGGATTCCTTTTTAGATTTTGGACCGACTAGATATTTTGCTGAGACCAATGCAATTTCAAAAGAATTATGGAAACCTAGGCCAAATATTCCAAATGGACATGCAATAAATGGAGAAAGAATCCAAATCAAAATGCATGCCCAATATGTGCATTTAGAAATTATGGGGAAAACATTTATTTCCAATTTTTAATTGAATATAATGACACAAACAACAATATTCTTCTTGGTTACCTATGTATTATAAAATATGAGCCATATATCCTAAAAAAGAATCATGTATCCTTAAGACGTGAAGATGGAAACATCTAGATTCATGTCTTAAAGATTGTTAATTATAGATTTGAAAGTAAAAAGGAGAAAGCTAGTAAAAGTAAAGAATGGATAAAAGAAGTAAAAGAGGTTCAAGAAGAAAATAGTCTATTTTTTAATATTAGAGAAAGATTTGAAAAATAATGTTGCAATATGAATCCTCTACATTTATGGAATCCTAATCAAGAAGAATGTGTCCAACTAAGATCAAACCAAAATATCAATCAGTAATTCCCCATAAACTAGCATATCTCATGTGAGTCCCATTGAGTAAAAGAGATGGATGAACACCTTGTAAAATTATTAAAAGGAATGTTTATCAAGCCTAGTAAACCTCTCCATTTGCATGCCCTAAATTTTTGGTGAATAAAAGTGTTGAAAGAGAGAGGAGAAAGGAGGTTGTATATTGACTATAAACTTCCCATTGACATAATCCTTCTATTTAATTACTCCATTCCTTTCAATGTAGATTGAATTAGAAGAGATGATAATAAAAGGCGTTTTTAAATTTTGATTACAAATTTGGGTTCTGGTAGATCAAAGTTAGAGAATGTCATAAATATGAAACAATATTTTTAGTCCCATAGGGATTATATGAATGTAATGTGATGCCCTTTTTTCTATACATTTCACCAACATATTTCCCACAAAGAATGGACCAAGCCTTAAGGAATTTAAAATATTTTTGTGTTGTTTATATTGATGACATTACTATATTTTCTCATAATGAATCTAAACATTTGTAACACTTAGAAGGATTTTTTGCAATTATAAAAGGAAATTGAACATGTTTATTTGTAAAGAAAATGATAATTGGTCAAAAATAATTTAATTCCTACTCTTTTTAAATAATGGAAAAATTAGATTACAACCTCATATTCTTTAATGAATTCAAGAATTTCCTTATATCTTGAATGATAAGAAACAAATTCAAATATTTTTAGGTTGTTTAAGTTTTGTCTCTCCTTTCTATAGTGGTTTGGTCAAAGATAGGAAAAATATACAAGATTGGTTAAAGGATAATAGAAGTGGATGGCATATGTAGATAGTAAGAGTAGTCCAAAACATTAAGGAAAAATGTCAAAGTCTACCACCTCTATAAATTTCCAAGAAAGGATTGCCAATGTTTCTTTATAGTGATTTTTCTGACAGAACATGGTTTGTTGTGTTAATCCATAAAGCACTAGATGGAAAGCAAGAAATATGTGGATATCAATTAGGAACTTTCATAGACATATAAATCACATACCATACATATGAGAAAGATACTCTTGCAATAAAAAACTTAGGAATTGAGAAGATTAAAAATTTCCTTATACATGAACATTTTATTGTAATATTGGCAGTCAAACAATTACTAAAAAAATAAAATAAAGATATAACAGAAGGCAAGATTGCTAAATGGTAATTTGAATTTCTCAATTATGATTTTGATATTCAATGGATCAAAAGAGAAAATAATCCATTAGTTGATGTATTAACTTGAGAATTTGTTGTTGCTATTACCCTTTACCTTGGTAAAAGAAGATATTATAAAGATAAAAATAAAGATACAGGTGAAATCAAAGAGTTTCTTAAGGTAACTGTCCCATTAATTAACTTTTACTATGAAGTGTATCTTTTGGACTGATGGTTACGAAGACTAAGAAAAAAATCCAAGATCATTATGAAGTAGGAATTTATGCTTCTAATGAAGAAATTTTTCTTAAATTATTTGGTTTAAATGATGCTCTCATAACATATCATTGCTGGAATTTTTTCTCATTGGATATATAGATTACCAGATTCTAGTCTATGTGTCAGACTATTCCAACTAAAATGATTTGTTTAAAATGACACAAATTTGGTTTCTTCGAACAAAAATATCACTTTCCTTCAAAGTGAGTTTGAAGATTCCATTAATATTTTCACACCATATTTCTCTCTTGATATGAGAGCTTTCTAATCTAATTCATGAGAATTTGTTTGTGGTATTTTTTGAAGGAATGGTTTAAAATCTCATAGGGTCACATACTTATGGGATTCTAAGAGTTGGATTCTATCCATTAGCTTATCCATGGTTTCCTTAGGTAATTATCAAAGACATGCAATATACTCTAATCCTTGCTAAATTGGCTATAAGAATAGAAAATAACTCTATAAAAAAAGAGTAGATAAGGATTGTTTATACATGTAATTCCTACCCTTTTGATTGGGATAATTTATTTCAACCACTACTAGATGATTTTATTTTGTTGACACAAAATATAGACTAGCACATGAGTTTGTTTGTATTATGATGTTAGTCACATTATGATCTAATAATAGGATGCTATCCTATCACAAAAAGTATTTTCCCTATAGCCACTTACATGTGTTAAGTGGGTTGTTCTTACTTTACAATGTCTGAAAAGTGATTGTCTTTTCCTCCACTAAGTTTAGTGCTCATGACATATTGTCCTTACAATTTTCTACTCACTTAGTGCATTTGTTAGGTTAGATGTGTGTCAGTTTTGTATGATTGAATTTCAATATTGAATCGATAACTTTGAGGTTAAATCTCATGTTCGAGCCTATAAATCCTTAGTTACGTCTTTGTAACAACCCTCTTCTTTATACATAATTAATTTCAATTTGAAATATTCATTTTGATAATCTGAATAGCTAAAAATTCATTATTATGGAGGAAGTGGTGTCTTTAAGATTTCGTCTGATTTAAAGATTGTATCAATATCAAATAAGAGGAGCTTTTTAATATTTGGGCTTTGAAGCCGTTAGACTCAACATGAAAATGCCCACAAAGGAGTATCGGGAGTTTTAATTTATTGTGTAAAAATGAATAGTGGGGCCTCTCCAAGAAAATAGTTCATAGCAACAAGTCTTTCTAAAAGTTGAAGATATTGTGGCTTTAATGAGTCCTCCACCAAAAAAATAAAACACATGTTTAGTGGGATGACCTGAAGGGTCAAGACGAATAATTAAGAAATTGTTTCTTGTTTTTCCCATCGAATTCGTTAAGGAGCAATTCGTTTAAAACGATGCCAGGTGTGAGCTGGTAATTTCAAAATAAATAAATAAAAATACAGGTCCATTTCACTTCCTTAACCACCGCTCATTGTCATAAAGAATAACGTTTTTCTTTTTTTTGAGGGGGGATGGACGGGAATGGCAATGCAGGGGGGTCAAGGGTTGTGCATAGATGATCTGGATTTCTTTACTGGCAATAGCGTTTTCTCCAGCACAAGATCTTCGTCGTTCCTCACAGCCGGAGTGCATTTTCATCTATCCTATCCAAGGAAAAGAACGGGGGTGGTTCTAATGGCGTGGTGTAAGAAAAAACTAAGCATGGAAAGGAATCACCCAAAATGGAGCTCAATCCCCTTTACATAGCCCATCCATTTGATCCAAATCCATTTTGAATTTCCCGGCATTGTGAATTTTCTTCACTGACACACAGGTGGGGAACGATTTGCATGGATCTAATCTAAGTCGATGCCACTAATAAGAATGGAAGCAACATCACTATATTTCTCTTGCAATATCAGTGTCAGTATCATTAGTTTTGCATTGGGTGTAAAGTTACTTGAACCTTACTATATTTATATCTTTGATATTTCTTAAAATTTATATATATGTAGAAGAGAGTATTAATTATTATTGTTACTATCATATTAAGGGATATTCTAGTTTTCAATTACAATTTCAAATTATGAGAAGTGTACATTTAAATGGGTATTCTTTACGTGAAGGGGTTGAAAACTATTATGAGTTTGAAAGGGGTTTATGTCATGTTTGAAAAATCATTTCAACTAGTTTCCAAAAGAAGTGCATGATGGCTTCGAACATTTGTTAGAATTTTAAATTTTTTAATTGAGGAAAGATGATAAATTAATCCTTGCACATTAATTATTTAAAATTGATAGTTGTTTTGAGTTACTTACAGTTATCTAGCTGTTATTGATTTGTATAGATTTATTATCAGTAGTTGATATCTATATGATCCATCTTTAACAAGTTATTGTTTGGAAATTGCTATATAAAATTTATTATTTGAAATAAAGGTACAATAATATGTTGCATTTTATAGTGTATTTTAGATATCAATTTGATAATCAAGATTAGTTGTGACATGTCTTTTAGTAATTTTTTTATGATAAAGTTAATACTTGTATAATTGTCAGGTCGATATTGCATTGACAATTAGGATCTAACAGTTTCAAATGATATATCATTACTAATATAAAGACCTTTCATGTATGAAAGAAGATATAGAAATTCTCTTTTAGCTAATTTTCTTTAGATATATATTTTCATAAGAATATATACTCACAATAAGAATAAGTACATGCATGAATTTATATATGTTTGGACATACGTAGCCATGCCTTCTTAACTCTTTATAGTATCATAAGCGTTCAAGTCAAAGATCTATCACAATCAAGAAAGAGCTTATTGCTAGATTTTTGGTGAGTTGCAACTTCATAATGTGATCATTAATTCATTTATCTTATTTCATTTCAAGGTTTGAATACCAAAACGGGGTTTGACCAAGGCAAACCCCTATACACTAACATTTTCTTGCAGGTCTAGGTGGTTGACACATGGATGAGCAAGCCTTTCTTGTGTAAACATCCTTGGGTTGATTAATCATGTTGTACTTGTAAGTTATTTACTTTGAATAAGGATGATTCTCATTTATACTGATAAAGGGCTTGTCTGAGAATTTGATGATATACCTTGATTCATTGATATGTATGTTATTCAATTTGATTAAGTGATTGAAAAATTATTTAATTATTCCTCTTTATTCCTACCACTACATAATTATTTGGTTCTATTAAATTATTTTAGAAATTGAGGATTAATTAGTAAGTGTGAAACTCTGACCCTTTACAGTCTTATTGTGAGATATTTGGATTTAGAGATCTATGTTGGAGTCTTATAAGTTTATTGAGGTCTATAAAAACACGTATGTTCTTATTTTACATCTTGAAAAGTCAACCTCATGTAAATTCTAAGAATGATCTATACATGTTTTATCATTTTATTTCCAAAACATTCAAAATTAAATAATTTTGAGCTATATTTCAAAAATTATGATCCAAACAATAGACAATATCAATTACCAAGATTAACTTAATCACTTCATTCTTCTTAATTTTCCAAATTTTAACTTCTTATCACAACTAGGTAAAATTACAAAGTTGTGTCACACTTTAAAAGAAATGACCAACACACTTTTAAACTTGAATCTCTAAAAAGTGGCATATATGTTTTAAATATTGAAATGGTGTAAACTAATAAAATGTGTATTTTTTAGTCTATTTTATGTTTTTACTTTTTTGAAAAAATTAAAAGATTATTTAATTTGATTTTTTTTTTTTATAAATTGACACTATGATTTAGTTGCTATAAAATGCTAATAAATAAAGTTACATGAAACGCCAATTTTTATATAGTAAATTTTATAATTTGAAACTTTAGTGTATGGATATATTTTTTTCAATTTTGATAAATAATATTTTTAAATAAGTATTAAAATGTGTGTTTATTAAAAATACAATTGTTTCCATTCGACGCCAAGTTTCATATTAACTATTTATCTAAAATATAAAAAAATAGATTCTTTTATCTAGTGCATCATATTTTTTAAACTTTTTTAAATTAAGTTTTAGTATTTATTTTTGACAAGATAATCAACCTAATAAACATAATTTAAATCAATTATATTAAAAAAATCATAATTTAAAAATAAATAAATTATAAACTACTATAATCTTTCGTCACCCCATGTTGGTTGGCCGATAGGCACGCCGACGATAGATAATATAACATATATTTATAAATGTCTTTCTCTCGGAGGAATATAGAATGCTAAAAAGAGAATAAGGTTTAACAGGCCATATAAAATATCGTGAAGATATGGTGGCGGTAGACAACGAATTTCCTCTATAATATAATATATCCGTCCGAGTGAAAGCCATATAAATATATATTGTATTCTTTATTTTGTTGTATGTGAGACGGCAAACCAACATGCCAAGTGTGGCGAAAGCCATATAAGTATATTGTATTCTGTATTCTATTGTAAATGAAGTGAACAAAAAGAATTTAGTTTTCGTTGTTTGGTATTATTTCTTTTATAATATTTCATCTATAGCTCCGCTCTCTAGTCACATCACATAAGTATATTATATTGTATTTGCGAAGAAAATGGGTGTGCTCGGTGTTTCGTTTAAATATAAGATAATCAACCGAAATCTCTGCTACATTGAACAATCTCCAAAATATGCCTGAAATTCTCCAAGGCGTCGGCACTCGAACTGCTGGTATGCTCTTTTTCTATTGCTTATTTCTATTTCAATTCAACTTCTTCTAAAGATGATATTCACGCCGGCGGTTTCTATATTTACTAGAGACGTTGCGGAATGTTAGACGTCGACAGCGGAGGATTGGAGTTGTGGGAGGTCGAGCACAGAGGATTGGAATACTTCCTCGAACAACCAGAAATGTGAGAGAAGAGGCGGCTTCTCTAATAAATCGCTTAAAACTGATGCGCATGTTATTGGTAGTAGATGTTACCATGCAGTCTGTGCTTCTCGGTGCATCCCTCTCTGCCAATAAGTGTCAGATTTGGTGGATTCCTTCAACTCTTTCCGCGCTCTTTTCAGCTATCACGCTCTTTGCTGTTCGTTACCTGCTTAAACGTTCTTATTCCATCGGTAGAAAATCCATGTTCGTAAGTAGTTCAGTTTTCATACTTGTTTCTGTGGTTGTGATGGGGTCGTTTCGACTTACGCTCTGCTGAGAGTTTTCATGCTTGTATATTCTTTCGGTCATGCCAGTTATGTCTACTCAAATTTCGTAATAGCGTCATGTCTTGTAAATCTCATTTGCTATTAGTTTATTTTGGTTTCACGTTGGCTTAATCTTTCCATTTGGCTTTTTCTCAAAGATTCTATGGGCAATTTCTTTATTTCTCAGAAGAGCTCTTAAAGAGAGCATCACTATTATAATAACTGGAACGTAACTAAAAGGCCTAACCCTGGGGTTAAGATGACGTGGAGCCAAGCATTACAGAATTTATTTAATGCCCTTAAAAACTCACCTTCGATTGTTTTATAGTTTACCATGTAAACTCACGAATCTACCATATAAAGAAGGCAGTCTTACTAGATTTTGTGTATATGTTTTTTAAAATGTCCAAAACTTCTAAACTTCTTAATTTTTCCTCCTTTATTTCACCTCTGCAGGTGTATCTATTTTATTTTATTTTATTTGGTGTAGGTGTGAAATGGTAAAATGTTACGTTGTAAAGATGCAATATCAAGAATATGGAATATTCCTACGTGGCTGAATGTTTTGGAGAACGCACTTTCCTGGTTAGTGCCTACGTGGCCCCCATTTACTCCCTTACAACTTGACGTTCCTCCTCTTAGTCATCGTATAATTGGTCCAAATTATTTATGGGAGAGGGAGAGATGTTCACCATGTGACGCGTGACCTAATCCCTTATTTCGTGTCCTCTACGACGAACAAACTATATTACTCTTCAAGAGACGAACCTTAGATTCCCATTTGTTCGCGCCTTTCTAGAGAACAATTAGCACAAAAACCAACCCACTAATGACTGCTATAATCTTTATTATTTTTGACTATTTAGTAAATTAATTGTATAGTTTTAATTCACTAATGATCTTTAGTTTAGGTCATATCTATCTATCTATCTATATATATATAACAATCTTTAGTTTAGGTCATATATATATATACACAAGTTCTTTGTTTAGGTCATATATATATATATATATATATATATATATATATATATATATATATATATATATATATATTATACACGAGTTCTTTGTTTAGGTCATATAAATATATATATATATATATATATATATATACGAGTTCTTTGTTCAATGATTATCTTATGTATTTTATTCTAGATTGATTTCTCTTAAATCAATTAAACAATTATGTTGATAAATTAAAGTTTATAACAATAATTAGAAGCATGTCACAACAAACAAAATAATTTTTATGAGTGATTCATAATCATTTGCAATAGGTGAACAATGCAGCAATGTAATTCTTATTAGTTAAATCTTTGCATTGTCCACACATGATCTCTAATTACTTAAAATATATATTTTCAAGATTTTATCAAGTAACCCATAGTATATTCAAAACTAAGTGAAACTATACATCATGAATATCACCATGAATGGAAAATATTAAATATAGAACAACACAACTATTTACATCACATAGTTCTAATATAGAAAACAAAATTCTTCATATAAACATAATATTGGAAAATGCTTGAGAGATAAGCCTACCTTTTGATATCATTGTATCATTCATCAATTCATTAATATTTGAACAAATTAGCACTAGCTAAATGACATTCAACTCATACATTTATCATTAACTAAATATGAGATCATGAACACACTTTGAACTTAATTTCGAAGAAAAGATAATATAATTTTAAATATGGTAATTAATATATTCTATAACTAAAAAGTATACTTGTGGTAAAACTTTTAAATATATTATGCTTTATTTGAAAATAGTATAAAATTTATTCAAACCAAATTTTTCTTATCACCGTTTTGTTATTGTAGAAATTGAAAGTGTAGGTCAATGATACTGAAACAAGCAAATAGAAGACAATAGAAGAGGTCAAGTTATGAGAAAATGGATGAAATTACCTATCTTGGATAACCATAAATTTAATAACAAATGGATAAAAAATGTATTAATAGATCTAGGGGTGGATGTCAACATAATTCCTAAATATATATGGTAACAACTTGGGAGATTAACATTGTATGAAACCCCTATGCCATGACATTGGTTGGCAAAACCTCCATAAGAACTATAGGATGATGGAGAAATATGAAAGTAAACCTCATGCACAAAGCGAGAAAGTAAGTTTTGAAGTGATTGACTTGAAGAACATTTCAAGAATTTCAATGTTTTTCTCAATCTAGAGTGGTTTTTAAATTATGAGTGGATATGTGATTCCCAAAAGGAAGAACTTACCATATAGATATTGTTCAAGAGCATAAAATGAGGAGATAATGTAGAAAAGAGATGTTGAGGAAGAATTATGTAGAGGGTTATATTTAACAATGATAATACCTAAGATTTATTCAAAGGGAGAACCCAATTGAAAAGGTTAAATAATAGTGCCTAGAGTGTGGACTCCACAAGTAATACTAAGGATGCAATAGAAGCTTGGATGTTGGATGAGATGAAAGGAAGAGTAAAGAAGGTCCAAAGCATGAGGAAGATATAGAAGAGGTGGCTAGAGAAAACCACAAATGAAGAGAATGAACCATAAAAAAATGAATCAGGAGAACATTAGGTATTATGATTTAAAAAATACTAGAAGGTTGAGTGTGTGCCTTCTATAGCCCACCATTTTTTATGAATGGTGTATTATATAAATCTTTTCTAGTTTATAAATGTTAGAGTGAATAGTTTTTACCATTCATGCTTTCTTAAGTTAACTTAGGTATTTAATAATTGTGGTTATGTATTTAATATTTGTAACTGTATTATGTCAGTTTTCTTTCTCGAATCAACCTTTTCATGCTTTTTGATGCATGTTGTACATTTTTTTCATGTCAATTCATTTGTTTTCACTCCTGGTAAAATAGCTTCTCCTGTTCCTTCTCTTATTCATGAAGGTTTCTTTTGGTTTGCAATTGCTCGTAGGTGCTTTTCTCTAACATGGTATCAAATCTTGTCTTCTGCAACCACCTTTCATGCTGAGAGTTTTCACTAGATTCGAGTTGAGGCATGTGTATTTCCTCTAGTGGAAGTCGTGAAAATTGTCTTTGTTGATTTCTCTACTGCAAGTATCTGTTGGAGGTGTTGGCTGTCATAGTTGTTGCCCTTGATGTCAAAGACACACAAAGGAACTTGATGACAGATGTTTGGTTTTAGTATGACAATGCTGCATTATAAAGGTCTGCACCCTGATGGCATTGTCAATAATAATAGTGGGTGGTTTGGCATGATAGCTTGGTTGGATTCTTCAGTCACTATTACAATAATATTGTGATGGCAGCTAAGACCTCTATTTGATAAACAAATGGTACATGTGATCATATTTATATTCATGATGGTTCAAGGTGATTCTTCCTAAGGACAAGGTTGCGTTCTTTTTTATATTAATTCCAAGGTCTTTGAAATCAAAATGGGAAATAAAATCCCATCGATGACATTCATACCTTATGACATAAAAGGAATATCTTAAAGTTGTGGTGCTCACTTTATCATTTCATTTTACAAAGTTTAGCTCACAAGTATGAGCTAGGGCATTGAATTGGTTTTTCTCAAAGCATTGTTTTGATTTCATTTTGAAACCCTAGCTATGAAAGAGCTAGGGCATGGGCACCATGGTATTCTTGAGCCTATAGTGGAATTCTAGTGATAGAAATGGACTTCAAGCTAGTTCGTTGAGCAAGGCAGTTGGGTTCACTTTGTGAAATTGGTAATCTTGTTTTCAGTTTGAAATGGAAAATAGTTATTTTTTGTTGCCAATGATTGTGCTACCCTAAATGTTATCACTTTGCAAACAACACAATTTTGTTCTCACAGCCGACTTAGGGCTCGATGAAACTTGGAGAAAGAGGTGGTATAGCGGTTGATAAAATGCAGAGAATGGTTTCCAGGTTGCATAGACAGTTCAGTTTCAAGATGACAAAGTGGTATTCGACTTTGACTAGCAGTTTTTCAAGTCTCCATCGTGGTAATTTCATTCTTTGGAACCCTTCTTTAGTTTATTTGGAGTTTACATTTGTTTTCAGAACTAAAAATGGTTAAATGGTTTGAGTTCTCCTTTGAATGTCTTAGTTGCAAGATAATGGCAGTTGGGTTTCTTTGTTGAGAATGTTGTTGACTTTGTGGTTTTTGAATTCATGGTGTTAGCAAGGATTTTCTCAATGTTATGGGGTTATTTCTTTAGTGTTCTTCAAACCCTTTTGCTAGGGAACACCATTGAAAAGGTTATTTTACATTAAGTGATTATATTGAGGGGTTTTGCATGGTCTTATATGTCGGTTCCTTATGTTTATTCTTTGAGTTTAGTGTGGCTATCATACACCAACATAGCAAGAAGTTAAGAGGCAATTTTGATAGCAATCTCAACTCTTACAAAAATTACTCCATGTTGCATGATGAAAGTAGTTATGGAAATATTAATCGAACAATTTGTAAAAGGTTACATTTTTTAGTTATGACAAGAGATAGATGGCAACATATGTAAACTTTTGTATACTTATATAAACAGTGGTTTATCATTGTTTTGAGTTTAATGCTTTTAACAGATATATCATGTTGAAAGTAAACAAAATTTTTTGATTGAAGTTTTGCAAGCATGATGCAAAAAAAAATGTATAACTGATATATTTAATATTTTAGAGGTTCTAGAATGAATCTTTAAGATATTCAATATATTAGAGTGAAAATGAAATATGATTTGAAGTGAAACAGAGAAATCCTATGTAATTTACATTTTATATTTTTGATAATTAAATGTGTGTATGTCAGTGAGGCACTCTTATAACCAGTGAGGTTCTTTTGTCAGTGGGGCCACTTTTCCCAGTAAGGAATTGTTTTATAGCTAGTGAGGCATCATTTCTAGAGTGGTTTTTCTACCCCTAGAGGGTTTTCCACTTGTAAAATTCTTTGTCTTATGGTCTCATTACCTTGATGTCATAATTTTTCAAAATTGTGATGATCTTTGGTTTGCTTTAATATTTCTTATTTTAGTTCTTTAATGATTGCATTCAATTCATGAATGCATTTATCATTGAAATATTAAGAGCACAAATTACTTGATTCCTTTTAAAGGAAAAAGTTAAAATTTGTCTAAGACACCGATTCACCCCCCCTCTCAGTGTCTTCTTCACTCCAATAGGAGGCTATAGTAAGGGAGTTGAGACAATTTTCTTCATTCCGATCTAGAAGGGAGTTTTTGAGGAGGCACATTTTTTGTGAACCCTAAATCAATTATTGAGAAGGTGTTTCAGTCTAGTTGTTTTCATTCCTTTTTCTAAGCCATGAAATCTTGTTTGAGGTGTTTTGATTCATTGGAGGAATGATTTAAACATAGAGAAGGTGATTTGTTATTTGAAGATCGTCTGCTTAAGAGGGTTCAATTTTCTCCTCAATAGACATAATTCTCTACACATTCTTTGAAGCCTGATTTTGTTGTTTGGAGACAATAGAATTTATCTTCATTGAAATAGTGGAGGCAACATCTAGAGGGGACAATACTCTTCTTTGGAGGCACTAGAACCTTCCCTAGGTCACGGTTCATTGGTGGCATGATTTTTTTCCACATTTACTCAAATTGTTAGCTATGATTTACCTTGATTTAGTTGGCGTTTGAAGCTGTGATTGGAGGCGTTTGCATAGCGAGCCACATTTAGGGTTTCCTTCTTTTGCTGGGCATGAAAAATTCACTATTTTTTGTATTTGGCTATAAAATTTTGTCCCACATTGGTGAGATATCTATAAAAATTAGTCTTTTTATACTTTGGTACCTTTAATGTTGTTTGAGCTAAGGCTCATGGAGGTTTTGTTGGATCTTGGAGAGGTTTTGGCTTGTGTGGAGAGTTTGGTGGTGGTTGACGTGGAGAATTTGGTGTGGCTTGTGGTGATTTTCTTGCATTGTGTGAAAGAGGTACTTTTTTCTGAAAAAAATTGCCATCAATTACAAGTGTTGTAGCCAAAATTTTTGCCATCTTTTGTTAGTTTCTTGCTCCAATCTAGTTTTTTTTGGAAATTTTTTTTTTTGGGGGATTGCACATTGTTGTTTTTAACCATTCTGGGAGGGTATAAGTAGCATATTGGTCTCTTCATGTTCATTTGTACATCATGTCAAAACTGAAGATTAAACCACTCACTTCACACAACTATCACACGTGAAAGATTAAGATGACACAATTGTTGTAATCTTGAGGTCTTTGATAAATGTTGGATGTTGAACAACTCAAGTTCACTAAGGAATTTAATATGTTTTTTCATCATAACAAAATGGATGAGGCAAGAGGACTCATAGGCCTCCATGTTTACATATGATAATTTTTTGTTTCATATTATGGAGTGCACAACAACTAGAGAGGTGTGGGATAAGCTTGTTGAGTTGTATGGAAAGGTCAATCAGTTCAGAATCATGCAGCTCGAAGCTGATCTCACTTCTCTCTCTCTCTAGATGCCTTTCCCACTATTCAAGACTTCCTTACATAGTTCAAGCTAATTCTATCATAGTTGAAAGGATGTGGTCATGCCAAGATAGATAAAGAGTGTATCTTCTTGATCGTATCTAAGTTGTATGGTGCATTTCAAGTATTTTCTTCCACCTTCTATTCTACCATGGAATCTATGGGAGATGCTTATTAGATGCCTTCTTTTGAGGTATTATGTGATCAATTGGCTTGGGAGCAATCCAAGTTGATCCAGATGGATGCTCTTCCTAAGAGTCATGCCCTAATGGCTCAATCTTCCAAGGGCAAGGGTAAGAATAAGAAGAAGCCTAAGACAGATTCTCCTCAAGGTGGTGAGCATCCCTCGAAGCCTAAGGAAAATAATGATCAAAATACTACACCTCCTCCTTCTTCTAACTCAATAGAATCATCTTTCAAGTCTAAGAAGAAGGAATTTTTTTTCCCTTTTGTGGAAAGTCAGGGCATAATGATGTACATTATTTTGTGAGGCTTGCAACATTGGAAGAAGCTATGAAGAAGCACAACATTTCCATGTGGAAGTCTTCTTCCTTGGGAAAAGGCCAAGCCCTTGCATCAAGAGGTTTGTCCTCTACCCATGATGGTCAAATTCTTGATTTCAGTGCCTCACATCACATGACTCATGATGTAGATATTCTTGATTTTCTCTTTGATATTCACACTACTCATATTGCAGTTAGAGACTCTTCTCAAATTCTTGTTTTAGGGATAGGCTCATTTTAGATGCAGGATGGTTGCATTGATGGTGTTCTTGTTCCTAATATTTCACAAAATCTACTCTCCATTTATCAGATTTGTTGGCATGGTGATCTAGAAGGCTTGTTGAGTTCTCTCCCAGTGATGTGACTTTTTGAGAGTTGGAGAATCATGAGAAGGTTGTTGCTATTGGAGTAGTTGATTATAGAGACCTCTTGTATAAGTTTGATGGATTTGAGCCTTCCCCAAGATCATCCTTTTGTAGCTACACTAGAAAATTCTTGATTGATACTATGCATCTAATTCTGATCAATTAACATCCTTTCTTCCTAAATCACTTCAAATTCATCAATTAATTGAATAATCAACATTATTTAATTAAATTCAACAAATTCAGCTATTAATCAAATAATTAAATTTATTAGATTAACTCATCCTTCTTCTAACTAGTTATCATCATATTTAATTAAATCAAATCATTTAATTAAATCCTCTCTATTAATCCTCCCATTTGATTAAATCAATCAAATCAAATGCCATAATCTCCTAATTCACTCCAATTAATTAATCCTAAATCAACCTTTTAATCATCATTATCAAATCCTCTAGCTTTTAACTCCTCAAGAGTTAAATCAACCATGGTCAACTAACCAGGTTGCACATAAAATCAATTTCTTCTAATTATATAATTACCTCAATTATCCTCACAAAGGAATATTTTGAGGAATATTCCTCTCAACCACCTCTCATTCAATTTCCCTCCAAAGGTTTCAAAAACTTTTCACATCTTTAATAACTTCTCTTAAAAATTTTCAAATCCTCTTACACCAATTTCAAATTCTCAACCAATTTCATTTACTTCTCTTCCATCCTCCACTCACACATTTCCCAAAATGTGCTCCAAGTTCCTCCAGTAGAACTATGACACTTGGCACATTCTCATTGGCTCTCAATTTATTCCACATTCATCAATTTCCTCCATTCTTCAAACCTTGGATTCTATAAATAGAGGCATCTTTTTCATAATATGGATCGGTAACTTAGAGCATTATCATTATAGGAATTTCACTCCATAGCTTTTCATCAATTTCAAGCAATTTAGATGGATTATAGCCATTTTTCATAATTGGATCATCTAGATTTCATCAAAATTATCAAATGGATTGGGAAAGGGCTTCTTTCCACATCAAAGGAGCACCACTTCCCATATGGGATGGAGGTTTGGCTAGTTCAATTTGATTTACATGTTATCTTTCATTAGTTTTTTGTTATTTTCATGTTTTCTCTTGAATTTGGCTAAAGAATCTCATAAGGAACATTAAATTTGCTTTTCTAACATGTTTGAATCTTGTTTTATGATCTCTTGTTAGCTTGTGTATTTTTGGTGTTCACACCTTTATTGCTCATGCATATTCTATGAGTAAGTTGTGGCACTAGTAATTTGGGAACCTGAATTATAGATATTTCCAATAGATGAGCACACAAAACTTGGTGATTGGTCTGCCTCAAATCTCTTGTTCTGATGGGGTTTTCCCAAGTTGTGTACTTGGGAAACATCACTGAGATCCATTTCCAAAAGGTATGGCCACACATGCTTCAACACCCTTTGAGTTGGTACATAGTGATCTTATGTCATTTCCCACTCCATTTTTTGTGGCCAAGTATGTGCTCACCTTCATTGATGACTTCTCCCACCGCACTTGGGTGTACTTTTTGAAGTAAAAGGATGATATTATTCATTTCTTCATGACCTTCCTTGCATTCAAGGAGAGAAGTAGTCAAGACATTCCCTTAGGAAGATTCACATAGATAATGGGGGGAGTATGTCAATCGGGCGTTTTCGGACTTTTGTAGTGCTCCAAGCATTCTTCATCAGCATGCAGTGCCATACACTCCTCAGCAAAATGGTGTTTCCGAGCAAAAGAACAAAACCTTATGGGAGATGGAAAATTGCACGATCCAGTCTAGGTCCATGGCTCCAACTTTTTAGGCACATGCTATCAATTGTTCCAATTCTATTTAGAATCGTATGCCTTATAAGGTAGTGAAAAATATGACTCCCGAGGAGGATTGGTCTTATGTCAAGCCTAAGTTCTCCTACTTCAGAGTATTTGGCAATAATGCATGGACATTCATTCCAACAGGAAGGCAAAACGCAAGGGAGAAGAAGAGTCGGTGATTCATTTTCGTTGGCTATTGTGAGGATGTGAAGGGTTATCATTTGTTTGATCCCATCACTAAAGAGGTACATTTTTATCGTGATGTTAATTTTGATGAGTCTTTCATTTCGAAGGATTCTCCATCACAAGCTTCTACCTCCCTTTTTCCTAGTTCTTCTTCAAAGGATGTTTTGTTTCTTGTTGATGATGATGATGTTGTTGATGCTCCTGATGATGGTATTGATATTATTATTGAAATTTAACTCCATCCTCTCTTGAGCCTACACCCACACAACCTCTTTTGGCTCACACTCTTCTTAAGGAGGCTATTTCTCATGCAGGTGATCCTAACAGTTCTCGCTGCACTTGTTCTCAGACTTCAGGTACCAGTCTTTTGATTCATGCAATTTCTATTGATCCTAAGAGTTTTTTAGATGCTTTAGGTGTTCTAGAGTGGAATAGTCCTATGGATGAGGAATATTCTTCTTTGATGAAGAATCATACTTGGGATCTTGTTCCTCTTCTTAAGGGAAGAAAGTTGGTTCGATGCTAGTGGGTGCATACCATACCAAGTTTGTAGCTAATATTTCTATTGAAAAGTTCAAGGCTCATCTTGTAGCTAAGGGTTTTTCTTAGGTTGAGGGAATCGACTATTCAGAGACCTTTTCTCTTGTCACCAAGATAGATTCCATTTGTCTTGTACTTTATATTGTTGCATCTCAGAGTTGGTCAGTGTATCAAATGGATGTGAAGAGTGCTTTCCTGCATGGTGATCTTTAGGAGGAGATCTATATGGAGCAACCACCAAGCTTTTTACAGGCTTCAACGTTCACCTTATGGTCTCAAACAAGCCCCTCGGGCTTGGTATGAGAAGATGGATAGTTTTTTTCTTGCTTTTGGATTCACTAGATGTCACTCTAATCGTACAATTTACATTTAGAGGCATGGGGGGATCTTCTCATTCTTTTTCTCTATGAGGATGACTTGATTCTCACTAGGAGTTCTCCTACCATGATTGAGGATACTTAGAGAGATTTGGTGAGGCAGTTTGATATGACTAACCTTGTTCCTTTGCATTTCTTCCTTGGTCTTTAGATTCATCAGTCTTTTGAAGGTATTTCTATTTTCAAGCAGAAGCATGCTCTTGATTTGCTTCAGATATTTGGGGTGGCTAATTTAAAGCCAATCCCTACTCCTTTTCAGTGAGGTGAATTGTGTTTTCTTCTAGCTGTCGTACTTCGTTAGTGGATGCTACCTTGTAGTGGCAGTTGGCCAGCAACCTTTTGTACTTGACACATTGTCATCCTAATATTTCCTTTGCAATTAGTCTTGTCTCTCGTTTCTCTCAAGATCCTCATGAGACTCATTGGGAGGCAACCAAAAATCTTGTGGTACATTCAAGGCACTACATAGTTTGGAATTCATTAGACATTAGGTGCTACTCATATTGTGGGCCTCATTGACTCAAAATGGGATGGTGATGTTGATGATTGAAATTCTACATCTGGCTTTGTCTTTTGTATTGGTTCTAGTCTAATTGCATGGTCTTGAAAGAAGAAAAATTCTATTGCATTATCATCAACTGAGGCTAAGTATTAAGGGGTTGTTTTGGCTAGTCAGGAGGTTCTATGGCTTCAATAGTTGATGGCTAAGTTTGGTTTTCCTGTTGATCATCCCACTACTCTTTGGTGTGATAATCATAGTGCCATACATATTTCTTGCAACCCGGTGGAGCATCAACACACAAAACATATTGAGATCCACATGCACCTCATTCGGCAGCTCATTAAGGAGGGTGTTATGAGTTTGGACTATTTTCCTACAAAGTAGTAGGTTGCAGACATCTTCACTAAACCTTTGGCATCTCCTCGCTATCTTTTGATGAGATCAATGCTTGGGGTGAAGGAGGTTATCCTTGGGGGGTATCAAGGAGTCCTCCTTCCCTTCACTTTTTTCTTTTGAACACTTCCTATTTTTCTCTCTTTTGGAGATGGGTTTTTTCCCACAGGGTTTTTCTCTTTTTCTTTGGTTGTGAGAGATTTCTCTTTTACATTTTAGTTGTGTATGGGTACCTAACATGGCCTTGTTGTCGGGACCCATCTTGCGTCTCATTTTGCATTTTTTATTTTCCCTAAGTTGCACTTAAGGGGGGGTGTTATAGTTTTAAAAATTCATGAATAGTTTTTACCATTCATGCATTCTTAAGTTAACTTAGGTATTTAATATATGTAACTGTATTATGTCAATTTTCTTTCCCGAACCAACCTTTTCATGCTTTTTAAGGCATGTTGTACATTATTTTTCATCATCTCAATTCATTTTTTTCACTCTTGGTGAAATAACTTCTCCTGTTGCTTCTCTCATTTATGAAGATTTCTTTTGGTTTGCAATTGCTCTTAGATGCTTTGTTCTAACAATAAAAAAGTAATAAATGCTTGGAATAATTATAAAGATGCCTATGGTAGATATGAAGAACAAAGAGTATTACAAATTTAAAAATCCTATTGTAGGATATAGTATGCATATGGAAGATAACCAAGAGGATGGAGAAATAAATTATAGTTACCAAAGTTTGAACACCAAAATATAGGATTGAATCAATAGGAAAAACAAAAATGTAAATCCTATCCTATGTTAAGCATTACACGTTAGATTAGAACTAATTGTGAATGGTGATCCTAGACATGCACAAACAAATTATTAGTCCAATATGCAAGTTAGAAACAATATTCCCCATGAAATTCATTTGAAACATGAAAACAAGAAATAATATGAAGAACACAATAAAAAATCTATTAAATCCTATTTACATGATCAAACTCTCAATCCCATGCAGGAATTGGTTCCATTTTGATGTGAAGCCCTTTCCCAATTCCTTGCAAGCTTGATGATCAATGGTGAATATTTGATGCTCCTTGGTGAAATTTCTCCATAACCTAGCTATGAAATGATGAAAATGGATGAAGATTGCAAGCTCAAAACATGAAAATGATAACCTTGCTCAAGTTGTGGATGAAAATTCCTAAGATTATAAATGAACTTGTGTATAAGATCGTGGATCCAAAATCAATAAGAGAGCCTTCTATTTATAGAAGAGAATGATGGAAGAATAGGAAAAGTAGATGAATGTGGGATCAAACACCAACCAATAGCATAATGCTACTTGTCAACATATGAGTGGACAAAGGTGGAGCACATTTGGATGAATGTGCACATTAATGCAATTAGGTGGAAATTCAAATTTGGAGAAATGACAAGTTGGAGGGAGAAAAGAAATGAATTAAATGCCACTTGGCTCAAGAAAAGGACATGTAAGAGGCCTTTAATGCCTTGTTGGATGGACAAGTAATTTTGGGGGGAGATTTCAAATTTGGGGAATATTCCATCATTTGATGTCTTTTTGAATGAAAAAGGAAGATTTATAAATTAATTAAATTGATTTTCATGAGCAAGTTGCAAAAGCTAGAGGATTTAATGGATTAAGATTAGGATTAATCAGGATTTGATTAGTTTAAGAGGAGATTAGCTAATTTGACAATTTGATTTAGATTTTAGGATTTAAATAAATCAAAATGAGAGGAATAATGGATTTAGACTTAATTAAATAAAGTTTGATTTATTTAATTAAAGAGGATTGTGTTAGATTAAATCAAATAAAGATAAATTTATTTAATTTAAGGGAGGTGACTTTAGAGATTAATTAAATAAACTGAATTATTTAATTAAAAGAGGGACTATAGGATTAATTAAATAAAGTGATTTATTTAATTAATAGGAGATGATGACTTAATTAGATAAAATTGATTTATTTAATTAAGAGATGAAATGTGATGAATTTAATTAAATAAGGGGTATTTAATTAAATGATTAGCAAAGGAGATAATTCAGGATGAACTGGTGTTAGTAAAATCAAGATCAGGTGTATAAGATCAATCAGTATATTTTTCATGTCTACATTTTGCCCCTCTTTGAAGTAATGTGCCTGTTGCGTTGGTTCAAAGAATAAGCTTGCCAAGATCAAAGTTCAAAAGTTTTCTTTATTTTTTTTCAAATGCCTCATTGCTGCCCCAGTGAATGAATTATGCTGGTATACTGCCCCCTTGAGAGATTGGATGAAAATTTAGATTTTTGGGTAATGTCACAAAAAAAGAGGACAAGCTGCCCGACGGGTCCAAAAAGGTTCCAGGATTCCAAAAACATGCCAAAATGCAAAAAAATGATGCAAAACGAGCCTTAGTTGGGTGAAAACAGGATTGGGGGTCCAAAATCCTAGATTAACGACTAAATGGGGTCAAAAAACCCTAACTTTCATGCTTAAATAGCCCTCGAGGGGTCACTTCCAATTCATTTTCACATTCAACCTTTAGAGATTTCCTACTTTTGAGCTTTGATCTTCGTTCGAGATGGCATAAAGAGTACTTCCACAACACATTTTGGAGTGAGTGCAAGTGTACCAACGACTACCAGGCATAGGACATACCACCCTAACCCACCTTGTCATTTCCATTTTTGTGCACATTAGGGTTAAAAGTCAAATTGAGTCAAGCGGTGTTGTTTGGCACCGCTGAAAGCTTCGAATCAATGCGCTATGCGGCCTAAAAGTGTGCCACTTTTGCAAACTATGACACCGCGTCACAGTTTGAGGCCTAGGGGTCAAACTTCAAAGTGCACCACATATTAAAATGGTGTCGCGATGGTCCAATTAGCAATTTAGGGTTTTTGGCCAAATTAATGCACGGTCAAATTGCGATGTCACGATGAAGTTTGGAATTAAGAGGGTTCTAGCAGCAAAGTTTGGAGCTTCCAAATAACTCCATATTTGCAAACAATGATGCCTTTGCTATTTCAAATTTGAAAAATTCAAATAGGACCCAAATTTTTTTACGAAACTTTATGCCGTGACTTTACTGGTGCAGGAGGATGCAACAATTTTACATTCATGTGAACATCAGTCCTCAATTCTGAGCAAATTGACAAGATTGCATGAGCTGCTCCAGGAGCACCTTGGGGCGATAGGGCTATGGTACATCAATTTTTCCTATGCACCGACCATCAGGACACATCTAGGCATGATGTCAACACTAGCAATGCAATGGCACAGTGAGACATCATCATTTCACTTCCCTACAGGCGAGGCAACAGTCATGCTGGAGGATGTTTGGCGCATTCTTTGATTGCCTATCCATTGAGAGCAGGTCATTTATGATGTGGACACTAGGACAAATTCCTGTTATGAGGTCATGGGACTTGATGAGATCATTTTTGCTAATGGACAGATTGAGCTGGAGTGGTATAGAAGCTCAGCATCACCATTCTGATTGATTGTGGCAGCTATTATCTTAGGCCTTGTGGCACCAAATCGACATGACTGATATTTCAGTCCAGGATGGGGCTTAGCTTAGGAGCGGATGCTCCACTAAAGAGAGTGCTTTATGTGGGGACCAGTGATGCTGGCCTCACTATATCATGATTTGTACAAGTTTTCTTACTGCAACAACAAGGCCATTAGAGTCGGAGTGACACTCTTACACTTCTGGGCTTGGGAGCACATTGCAGTACTTCGCTTGTGAGTTACAGTTGTTGATGTGGAGCTAGATGATCCATCAGTCTGGCAGTACATGAGTGGCTTGAATTTCACACACTGGAGTAGGGTGATTGACAAGATGACAGTTTGTACATGGAGGCCTTGGCTTGAGATGTCTAACTAGTATGATGACATTCAACATCTCTTCTTTGCTAGGCAGGATAGACTTATGCAGGGTAGGGAGCACACCATGATCAAGCTTTATCTACCAGGTTGGGTGGCTAGGTAGTTCAAAGATGCATAGGATAGGCTCGATGAATAGTATGTGGCCATATTTTCCTACACTACGAGGGAGACTACATGGGGTCAGATGATCCCTCCAGAGGATGTCGTGGACAACTTTAGATAGCTAGTTGCTAGGCCATGGCCATACGATCAAGGGAAAGAAGACCTAGGGACCACACAAGCATATTGAGATTGGTTTTGTCCTCCCATTAGATTGAAAGTTCTCAGGGCAGCTTTAGCATGACAGAGACCCCAAGGTCGGACGTCAAGGCGGGGGCGGTGGCGAGGAGGCTGAGGAGATGGGGATGGAGATGGAAATAGAGGTAGAGGAGGAGGTGGACCACCTCCTGACTAGCAAGGGCAGAGGGATGGGCAGAGAGACCAACATAGAGATGGGGATCAGCAGAGAGATGCCCCGAGGGACCCACAATAGTCTCCAAGAGATCAACAATAGCCACCACCTCAACCAGACTAGAGGGATGCTCTTATTCAACAGTTGCAGGAATAGGTATCCACACTAACAGTTGAGAGGGATTAGGTGAGAGTAGAGTGAGATCAGACCATATAGTAGAGATAGGCCATCAAGCTACAACTAGCATATGAGACTAGCTGATGCCAACAACTCTAGAGCACATAGGGCAAGATAGTCTCGGTACGCATGTATCGGGATGCAGTGAGAGGAAAATTATTATCGAGTTCATGACCATTAGGTAGTGCCTCGAGTAGTCCAAGTGCCGGATTTCTCTCAGTAGACAGGGCAGAGGTAGGATCAACCCAAGAGACAATCGAGTGAGGGGATCAGCCATTAGGTAGGTCTAGCTCACATTTTGATCAGAGACACCATTCTGTTTGAGATCCACGGACTCCATTTTTGATCGCCCCATGGGAATTTGTATTATATTGATTGATACACACATTTGATCTTGATTCTTTGTACCATGATTGTTGCTTTATTGATGATATATGATATGAGGTGATTTGATCGATATATGATGTGTCCTATTTTATTTATGCATAATGGATGGACATGTATTTAATTTCCTATATGTGATGTTCTATATGTGATGCGATGATATGTTATGACTTTATTTTATGATGCAATGCAATGTATGATTCTATACTATGTGATATAATGCAATGTATGCTTTTATGTGATGCGATGCAGTGATTATGTAGATGTTTACGGATGGATGTATTTAATTTTTTCAGTATCTTTTCTATACATTTTTATGATGATGTATGGATGCAGATGTTATGATATGCAAATGATTTAAAATGTTTAGATTAACAGATCTATATGGATGATGATGTTATATGCTATGCTTATGAAATTTATGAGATGCTCTTTTTTCTTTTTTAGTCCGCTTTCCAATATGTATGGATGACATGATGATGCACGTAATATGATGTGATGATGCTTTTATTATGACACCTATGTGATGATGCAAATGAATGATATGATGATGCACATGATATGATAATGATTATATGATGGATGCAAATGTATGGTTTATGGGATGCTTAGAATAACCAATCTATATTATGTAATGTGAAATGCAACGCATGTGAGATGATCGGTGTTTCTTATATGGTATGACATGTTATGCATTATGTTGATGGTTTGTGGATGTAGGATGGATGCATTAGTGATGCTTTTGATTAACTTTCATGGTACCATGTTAGCACAAAAAGAAGACAAGAAAATAAGATCCAACAAGCCTACCTTATTAGAGATGATGATGATGATGATTTGTTTATTAGGAATTGGGATTTTAAAAGGGATATTTACCTTATATTTGATAATACACATAGGCATGATGCATCAAGGTATAAAGAACTAGGATGGCGTTGCACCTAGTGTGATGGAATTTGACTCAACAATTAGATGGGAGTACTCCTATTTAGACTTGGCATACCAAACCTTATCTAAAATGTAGTTTCTAGATATTCCAATTATCTCAGACCAAAACATAGAAAGGAAATCCTTCCTATAGCATCAACAAGACACCTAAAACACCCTCCTTACATCCAAACAAAGCACACATGACCAAGGTTATATTACAAGAATATCCACCAAGCATAGCAGATAAAAGATAATGATCATTGCTCCATTCCTTTCTCTCTAAATCCTTTTGTTTGGACATTATTAAGAGGTCATCAAAATGAGAAAAATAAGATAAATCAACAAGAAAAAGATCAAGTAAACAAACAAGCTAATGTTTTTCATACCACTAGCCAAGACTAAACTATGATGATGCCTGATGTTGATGTCCATTGTAGGAAGGATGCATCCTAGGACATGATGTTATCGGATGATTTTGTGATTGATTGGATGATATGCTATTAATACCAAGAGTTGACCAACTTGTTTACCTACTAACCTAGACTTGAGACTTTGATGCTTGAGCTTTCACTTGTAACCTGCTAAACTTGTTTCTGACTATTTGACCAAAGGTTGAGGATGATGATTGATTTACTATGAGTGGATGTTTATTGTGGGTGATCATGAGATGGGATGGATGGATTTTTATTTTTAAATATTTGGATGTTTTTGAATTTTTTTTTTTGAAATGTTTTGAGGTTGTTTTTGGTATTTTCGAGATTTTGCAAATGTTTTGATTTTCAAAATTTCCAATGTTTTTGGGATTTTCCAAGATTTTGACCAAGAGACTAACCTAAAGACCTATCTTAGGGGCCTCGAGGGATGATCAAATGATTATCCTTTCCTACATTATAAATGCAGAGACCATGTAGTTTGATTGACACATACTTGATTATTGATGAGATATGAACAAATGGGGCCAGTTTATTATGATAGACTCCTAAAGGACTAACCTAAGTGTCTTGGGGGATGATCAAAGATCAACCTTGCCCATGTTCAGAGCTTAGAGACATGTAGTTCGATAAGACGACTCTATTTTTTGACTTTTTGTGACATTTTTGACCTATTTTTAGATTTTGATATATTTTGAATGTTTTTTTGGATTTTCCTATTTTTTTATATTTTTGGATTTTTTGATTTAGAGAAGACTTCAAGAATATACATGAATCTGATCCGATGAGAACATGCCCCTAGCGTGATGCAATAGACTACTCTAATATAGGTAGGATAAATTGACCTTAAGAATGGGCCGAGTAGTATTAGGAGGGATCATGACATGAACACAGGATCAAGCTATGATGCAGACACAAATGGGTGATGGATGGAGATATGGAATGCAATGGATGATTTAAGTGTGATGGACAGATGATGCAAAACAAGCCATGAAAATATTGGTTGATGGAAGGTGCTTATTTACACAAGGTGCCTGTTTGCCAGGTTTTCACCAAGGTACTTGCCCACAGCACCACCGAAGTGGTTTTCACTAGAGAATGATTTTTCTCTTTACTATTTTTCAATCCCTTTTCTAATTTTTTTTTGTATTTTTGGTTTTATAACTTGAAAGATTAGGCATAAATTATTTTGAGATGGGAGCTATTCATGGGATCCTATAGAGGTTCACCTTTTGGTGTTGATAAATGATATGCCCCTAACTTGTAGCTTGTTGTGATGATGAAGGGTCCTAGCCAATTAGGTTCAAAATTTCCCTTGCTATCTAGATTCAGAACATTCTTTTGATTCTCCTTCAGCACAAGCTCTCTGACTTGGAAGGTCCAACTCCTGATCTTCTTGTTGTAGCTTTGTTTGAGTCAGTGTTGGTAGACTTGCAAATGGTTTAAGGCATCCATGTGCTACTCATCTAGTAGTTCCAGCTCGTTTAATCTTGACACCCGATATTCTTCATCTATGATGAGATTCAGTAATGATATCCTCAAGGATGGGAGATCGATCTCAATGGGGAGTATGGCTTCTTATCCATAGACCAGGGAGAATGGGGTGGCACTTGTTGGTGTACGGATGCTTGTTTGGTAGGCCCATAGGGCAGGATTCAATTAGAGATGCCAATCATGACCAACATCATTGACTATTTTCGTAAGAATTTTTAGGATGGTCTTATTTGTACCCTCAGCTTGGCCATTTCCTTGGGGGTAGTATGGGGTGGAAAAGTAATGTTGGATTTTGAAATTTTGGCATAGGTCGTGAACATCTTTATTTTTGAAAGATGTCTCGTTATCTGAGATAATGGCTTGAGGGAAACCATAGCGGAAAATTATGTAGTTTAGGATGAACTTGGATAACTACTTTCTTGTGATATAGGTCATGGGAATGGCTTCTACCCACTTTATGAAGTATTCAGTGGCAGTGATGATGAACTTATGTCCGCTGGATGAGGTGGGGGTAATTTTTCCAATGAGATCGAGCCCCCACTATGAAAAGGGCCAAGGTGTAACAATTGGGTGGACCAATTGAGCTGGTGCATGGATGAGATCCCCATGCTGCTAACACTTTAAACACCTTTTGACATAATCATGTGCTTCTCTTTCCATTGTAGGCCAATAGTACCCCGTCCTTAGTAGTTTCTTAGCCAAGGCCATACACTTGAATGCGAACCACACATGTCGTTATGTACCTTGGTCAAAGAGGTCAACACTTCCTTGTGTTTAGGCAACATAAAAGGGTTCCTTCAATGCTTTTGCGGTATAGGGTATCTCCTAGGATGACAAGACATGAATTTTTGACAAAGGCTCTTTTGAGGTTCAGGGTTATATCAACGAGGAGGACTCCTATTCTCAAGTAGGTGTATATATCATGGTACCAAGGATCACCGAGACCAATGATTTCACACAAAGATTCACTCTGTTACCTCGAATGTTGGTACGAGAAGCCTTTCTATGAGGAATTCTTACTTTGGGATGTTGTGTGGGATGTCCAATAGTGATCCAATTTTTTCCATGGCATCCGCCGCTCTGTTATTTGCTCTTGGTATCTGCTCAAATGTGATATCAATGAAGAACTCCTTGAGGCTTTCCACCAACTTCTTGTATGGAGTGAACTTGTCATCCTTTGTTTGATACTCATCGTTTCCTTGGTTGATTATGAGTTGTGAGTCTCCGTAGACCTTGAGTGCCATGATCTACCATTACACTACAATTCTCAGCCCTATGACAAGAGCCTCATATTCTATGATGTTATTTGTGAATGAAAATGACAACTTGTATGATTTAGGTATATAGTCCCCTTGTGGAGTGATAAAGAAGATCTGTATTGTGTGTAGGATCCATCAAAGTAAATTTTTCAATAATCCACTACACTTAGGTTGAAGATTGATTTGTGGAGGAATTCTGATACAAGTGGATTCTTTGCATATATAGGTGCTTCTACCAATTGATTTGCAATTGCTTTCCCTTTGATGGTCTTCCATTCCACATACTCAATGTCATGCTCTATTAGCATCATGACCCATTGGTTGTCCACTTGGTAATCGTTACTTTAGAAAGCAGATACTTCAGTTGTTCTATCTTTGCAATGAGCTTTATTTGATGTGCTAGCATGCAATGTCTGAATTTTTGTGCTTCAAACACGATTGCTAAGAAAGCTTTCTCAATAGATGTATAGTTCAACTCATGTCCCACCATGGTTTGGTTGATGTAGTAGATAGATCTATTTTTCCATTTTCATCATATTGTGCTAAGAGAGCACCAAGAGTCATTGTTGTTGCTGATATGTATAAGATTAAGGGTTTGCTTGGAATTGGTGGCATGCGAACTGGCGGTTTGAGTAAGTACTCCTTGTTCTTGTTAAAGGCCTGATCACATTTCTTGTCCCATTTGTATGCTACCCCCTTGTGGAGAAGATGAGAATATGGGACAACCTTGTC
The DNA here is from genome assembly GCA_007258455.2 of Sequoia sempervirens. Lineage (NCBI taxonomy): Eukaryota > Viridiplantae > Streptophyta > Pinopsida > Cupressales > Cupressaceae > Sequoia > Sequoia sempervirens. The sequence continues at coordinate 358,256,120 of VDFB02193867.1, forward strand.
TACTAGTTGTGCTATGAATTGTCGAATGGACTAGAGTCTTCCATGTAGGCCCCTTAGCTATTTCAATGTCTTTGGTGCCTCCATTTTGAGGATTACTTTGACTCTGGTGGGGTCTACCTCGATTCCTCTCATGGATACAATGTATCCTAGGAGCTTTCCTGATTGTACCCTAAAGACAATTTTTTGGATTTAGTCGGACCTTGTACTTTTCTAGCCTGTCAAAGAATGAGCTCAGGGCTGATATGATCTCGTCATTTCTTTGACTTGGCCAATATGTCGTCCACATAATCTTCCACAATTTTATGAATCATATCATGAAAGATTAGTTTCATGGCCCTTTGATAAGTTGCTCTTGCATTTTTTAGCTCAAATGGAATCATATTCTAGTAATATGTCCCCCATGGACAAGTGAATCATTTTATGTTGGTCATCATTTTCTATCATGATCTGGTTGTACCCTAAGAATCCATCCATTAGCGATATCATATCGTGTCCTATTTTCATATCCACAATCATGTCAATGTTTGGAAGAGGGAAGTCATCCATGGGACATGCTTTGTTTATATCTATGAAGTCCATGTAGATGCGGATGCCCCTAGTGGGCTTGGAAACAACTACAAGATGGATACCCACTCTGGATAATCAATCAGCCGTATGAAGCCTACATCAAGGAGCTTTTACAATTCCATTTTAACCAACAATGCTATCTGGGGATGCATTTTCCTTAGCTTTTGTCTTACTGGCTTTACTTTGGGATATACAACTAGGTGGTGAACCAAAATTTCTGTATCAAGGCCTGACATGTCAGCATAGGTCCATGCAAATTTTTTCTTTCTTTCTTTTAGGAATCTAGCTAGGACTTCTTGTTCTTCTATCAAAAGTGATTCTACATAGAAGGTGATATGCAATGTTTCCTTTGTTCTCAAGTTGACTAGATTGCACTTCTCTACTAAGACTTTTGACTTCTCCTAATGAATTGCATTAAGAGGAAGATTGAATCCTTCATCCTCTGGTGCCTCAAAGAGGTTTTCATCATTGGATGTGTCCTTTATTTTTATTGTTTTCGGGTTAGAGAGTGCCACAGTATGGTTTTCACTCAAAGACCTAGATATTATTCTCAAATTTTCACTTTTGGGACTGAAGGATTCAATCGTTTCCTCATAATAAGCATGTGTGTCTAGTATGGTGTCAAATCTATCATTGTGATCTTCGTATGGTATCATATCCTGCAATCCCATGAATTCTGAGAGTGCCTCATCATTTTCAAATATCTCCAAAACTAGTGGTCCTCGTTGGTCGTAATCAATGAGTTGGGGATAGACTAAGTTTATCTCATGGGTTTGGTGGTCTGACTCAAAAGACAAGGTACTAATCATGAGAAGGGATGAATCCTTGCAAATCATAGGTAAGTCTGTTATGGGGTCTTCATCACTACTACACACACCGGTTATGTCAAAGGTAAAGTTATCTATGACTCGACCTGTGGATACTAGTAATTGAAGAGTGGATGCTAATTACTGAGGGGGAGTTTTGACCTTTCTAATTGAGGCACCTTGTCCAAGCATGGTCACCTTTGGAGGGGTACATCCAAGGCCAAGATTTCTCATATGCTTCTCCGGAATGAGAGGTACTAGAAATCCATTATCATTTTGTCCCAATTTCTTGTTTCTATTATAGCCCCTACCAAGCATCATTTGCAATCCTTTGCTACTCTCATCCATGGGAAGATAAGGAGCATGCCTTTCATCTTGGTACAACAAGCTTGATATGTATTTTTCATCTACTATATCTTGACTTAGCTCTCCCTAACACTTAAATCTAGAAGGGTCTGCTCTTAGGGTTTGGGATGATGTTTTAGCTGGTTGGGTTGCCTATGAGACCTAGGAGATTGAGGTAACTCTGCTATTATGAAAGCAATTTTCTTCATTTTATAATCCCCACACCCATTGTCTTAGATAATGACCTTGATTTCAGAGATATCGGGGATGGCGAGTTTCTTTGTCTCAAAAGTGGAGACCAAGCTAGCTAGGTCTACATTTGGATTTGTAGGGCCTTCATTATTCTTCGGGACTTGGGGGATTTTATAGTATTTTCCTTCTAGGTTCTTGTAGTAAGCAAAGGGTTCAAGATCACCATAGACCATGACCTCTTGATTTTGATATGGTAATTTGACGCATTGATGGAAGGTTGATGCGACAACTTGCATCCCATGGATCAATGGATGCCCCAAGAGGATGTTCTAAAGTAAATTAAGGTCAAGAACCTGGCATGTGGTTTCCATAATGACTAGCCCTACATGAATAGGGAGCTGAATAATGCCCTGAGACACTCTTTCTTGATCATTGTATGCTCTAATTATGATACCCTCACCCTTTTCAATGGCATCCTCTGAGAATCCCAGATTCTTTATTAGTTTTAGTGAACAGATATTTAGGCCTGCACCCCCATCCACCAAGACCCTTTTTACTTTGTTTTAATGAACCAAGACTTCAAGGTGGAGTGTGTGATTGTGAGATGGTTGGGCAAGAAAGTCCTGATTGGAGAATGTTAGGAGATTTGGGGTGGTGATGTGTCTAACCATAGCTTGGAACTGTTCAACATCAAGATCCACAAATATGGTGGACAAAGCCAATGCTTACTCTAGGATATTTCTATGTGCAGGTGATATCTTCAGCAACTCGATGATGGAGATCTAAGTAGGGGTTCTTTTCAATTGGTCCAAGACATTGTAGCCATTAGGAATGAATCTCCGATTTGAGGTGGATGCTCTAGGTGGTTGTGACAACCCAACAAAGGTAACTTTTCTGTCACACGTGGTGACTCCACAATTAGCTTTGGCTCCCTTGATGTTAACAACAGTGACCCATTCATCTATGGACATGACAACATGATCGTACACATGGTTCACATTGGCATACTTGGTCTTTCCATGATTGTTCCCTTTGTTATGATCTAACATCAAATTCATTTATATTTTAAGGTCTTGATTTCTAGCTAGTTGTTCAATGTTTATGACCTTGTCATTGATGAAGTCTTGGATCAAAAATTTCAGCCTCATGCAACTGGCTGTTGTGTGCCCCTTAATTTTGTGAAAATCACAAAGGTGATTTTCATTGTACCATGGTGGTTTCACTTGGGGCTCTTGATAATTCTCATAAGTGGGAATTTTGATGATATTTTCATTTACCAGTTTCTTCATGATCGATTCAATTGGTTCCCCAAGGGTTGTTTACTTTTGCTTGGGGGGATATTTGTTCTGTGGAGGTGGTCCCCCTTGATTATTTAGGTTGTTGACTTGATTATTGGATGGTTGTTGTGATACCCTATTGGCTTGAGTGTTGTTTCGATTATTTCCTTGCAGATGCTAGTATAATTGTGTGTTTTGTTTTGGAGCGTTGATGATGACCTTGGCATCCACCACACCATCATTAGTGATGTTCCTATTTTTCCCTCACGTGCAAGGTTTTTCATTATAGTTGGTGGAAGGGTGGTTGTCTTGATGTTTTGGATATGTGGGTGTCCCCCCTTGTGCAATAAGGGATCATTCGATGTTGAGTTCCTTGGGGGTCAAATGGTCGTATGTGGTGATACATTGCATCTTGAGATGGAATGACAATGTTTTCTCAAGATTGACAATGATGGTGCAAATTTTTTGTCCCTCTGGCATGGTCCATTTTCTCTTGTTGGCATTGGATTGCCATCATTGTAAGAAGGAAGTGAATGCTTCCCCCTTAGCTTGTTTGAATGTAGATAGTTCCTCTAGACTAAAGTCCATGCCAATGCTGAATGCGTAATTTTTTATGAATGTATCTATAATCTCTTGAAACTTTTTGATGCTAGGAGGAAGATGAGAGAGCCACTCCATGGAAGGACCAGCCAAACTTTGAGGGAATAGTTGCATCAAATATGTATCGTCATATGCAACCTCCATGCAATGTACCTAGAGTTCCCTGATGTGATATTTAGGGTTTCCTGTCCCATGATATTTGTTGAATTTAGGGATTTCAAACCCCTTTGGGAATGGCACCATTGCAAGGATCCTGTCAAATGGATAGGGGCACAAGTTGCTTGGTGTCTTTTTTGTTTTCTTAGATTGGAGATCGAGCACTTGCTAGAAGAGCAATTTTATTTGTGTTGTCACGTCATCTTGTGGATCAGGAGATGGAGTGAATGTGTTTTGAAGTGGTCGAGGTGTTTGAGTGATGGGTGGAGTGTTGGGTATGTTGGTGGTAGTTTTTTGCAAGCTCTACTATGTGATCAAGGCTTGCTAATAAGCCTGCATTTGTTGTTGTGCCAACACCACTTATTGTTGGTCTTGCTACTACTGTGCCAAAAATGCTTGTTTTTGGGCTAGTAATTGAGCTTCTTCTTGTTGTGCTTGGCACTATTGTAGGGCTTGCTAATATGCTTGTTGTTGAGCTGCTTGCAGTTGTGCCTGGTATTGAGCTTGCGCTTGTGCTTGCTAAGCTTGTGCTTATTGAGCTACTTGTGCTTGTTGAGCTGCTTGTGCAACTTGAGTTGCTTGGGAAGCTTGGGTGGCTTGTTGTTGTTGCAACAAAGCTTGAGCTTGGGCAGCCTATTATTCTTCTTGTGCTTTTTGCACTTGTTGTGTGGCTTGAGTTGCTTTAGCAGCCTTTACTTGTTGAGCATCTTGCGTGTTTTGTGCTTGTTGATTTTGGAACTGTTGAAGTTCACTTTGCTAGACTTGTTGCGCTTATTGCAACGTGATGCTATATTGGTTGGCCACAATTGGTCTTGGTGGCAGTGGTGGTGGAAGATTCAAAATGGTGTTTTTTATTGTGATGAGGGGTGTCATTATATTGATGATAGGGATTTATGTAGTGGATGGTGTGATTGATATGCTTGGTCCTTGAGAGACCACATTTATAGATGGTGTAGTGATTGCTTGTGTTGCTTGGATGGTTTCCACATGTTACGATATTGATGGCAAGATAAGAGGATTTGGTATGATGTTTTGATTTATGATTAGGGGTTGCTTTGATTTTGTTAATTGATGGTTGGTAAAGGGGGAATCCCTAAACCAAGGAGTGGTGTGGATGTTAATGGAAAAGGTGGAAGTGGTGGAAAAATGGGTGGTGTGTTCCCTTGAGGAAATGATGATCATGAGGGGTCAAAGATTCCCCCTTGTCCAAATATCCCTCCTTCTTCTTGCGAAGTCATAGGGAGAGATGTTTATGTGTTGAGAGGATATGTTGGTGTTGCATGAAAAGATGATGGGTCATTGGGGTCATGAAAGGTGATCAAAACGTATGGGTGTAGCAGATTCAATGGGATGAATTGACCCAATATGGTATTTTTATCCAAATCTTGGTTGTTCACAAGGGGGTGTGCTTGAAGTGCATGAAGCAATGAGCTCCCCTTGCTAACAATTGGTTGAGTTGGAGTAATGGATGATGTGATTTGGGGGATGGTTTGAGTTATGCTTTGAAATGGAGGTGTGGATGAGATTGGAGGCATAATCCCAAGAGGTTTCTCCACAAGAGTGCTCACATCATAGTCGAAAGGGAGTTTAGCCCCTTCTTTTGCTAATTCTAGCATGTATTGTGAGGGATTGAGCTTCATCATGGCATTAACAATTTTGTGAGTCTCAGGATTTTTTACTATTTCAATGATTTCATCTTGAGTCATCCCTAAAACATTGTTGGTGATGTCTTCCACTTTCCCACCTTCTTCTTGAGAATCTTGTGGGAGTGGAGGAAGATTGAGCATGGGATTGCTAGACCCAATGGGATTTATTTCGGGAGCGGTTTGACTCAAGTCACTAGAAGTGGATGTTTCTTTGTTCATTTCCATGTTCCTCTTATCTTGAGCTCTAGTTTGGACCATAAAATAGGGATCAATTTTCAAGAATGTAAGACATGAACCTCTAACTCTTTGGATTGATCTAATCTTTAGTTACAAAAAATAAAGTATAAGATATTAAGGATCAAAAGAATGATGATGAGATAATGAAAGATGGATGATTGGTGAATGATTGGAACTCTTATGGAACCTTGAGGAGGATGCTAAACTTTAGGACTTTGGTTTTGATGTTTGATTTGATTTTGGATTGTTTTGATTTTATTTTTATTTTGATTGGACTTGATTTGGATAATGAACTCGTAAACTCTAAGAGATTGGATGTTGTCCTAGAGTAAACTTGTCCACAAGATGATAATTTGACTAAGTGTAGTCAAACAAGATGATTTGGATTTGTTTTGATTTTTGATTTCAAGAGGATTTGCCCAAAGTTTAGCATTAAGGATTTTTTTAAGATTTCCAAGAGTTGTATGTGAGATGGATTTTGATTTTGATGTTTGAGGGATGGATGGAGATGTTTTGGTTTTGATCCTAAGAGACTTAGAGATACTTTTGTTTACTAGACCAAGGTGTTGAAGAACATGCTATTACTTCCTATGTGAGGTACTCAAACCTTTGAAAGAGAATTGGATTTTGACAATAGTAAAATGAATACAAATTAGATTATTCCTTGATGCACGTTTGTAAAAGTTGAAGGTCAATATTTCTCTAAATTCTTAAATCATGGACAAATGTTTCTTGCGATATTTTTGACTAGGTACTTTGGATTTTGGTTTTTAGATTTTGATCTTTCAGGAAATCATTTGGAAGAGCACATGTGTGGGGTCCAATTGTTTCTTATCTTTTCTTAATTACTTATTTTTACCACAAACACTCTCTTTATTAGGTTTTCAAACTAAATGTCTAATGTCCCAATTTCTTCTCATCCCACAAAGTCCATTATGTGGAAATTAAGGAAAAATTTCCCTATTGTTGACTTTAGTGAGAGAAAATTATGATGTAAATTTAAATGCTTAGAAGCCTCTAAGGATAGAATCCCTAGGGCAAGCAATAACACTTGATTTTGTCAAAGGTATTTGCTTCCTCTAAAGGGTTTGAAATTTGATGATTATGTTGAATGTTTGTTTTTCCAATATTTTAGATCCAAGCAAAGTGTTTTGATTCCAATAACATGCACAACCCTATGGATAGTCAAGAGACAATATTTGTTGAATTCCCACTTGGATAAATCCAGTTGCACTTATTCTTGGTGGATGATTAAAAGCTTGACCACACTGGCTCCCCTCCATGACACTCACTTCTATGGGTTAGCCAAGCTTTAGTACCCATGAAAATCTCATGAAATACTTCTCATCTCTACCAAGAACTGCAAGAATATGGGGTGCCTTCAAAATGATCGTTCTTGCACCAACAAATAGATAAGGATTTTGGCTTCTAAACAAAAGATTCTAGTATAGGAATTTCATTCGTGGGGGATCATCCATATGACAAGAGACATTGCTGCCCTTCTTGTCAGAATAATCCTCATGATAATTGAACTTTCCTCAAGTACCCACTTATATACCAGGTGGAAGTCACTTGGATTTAGCATGTTCCTGATTGGGTCGTTCCCTAGGGTGATTAATTTTTCCCACCAGGAAAGCTCTCTAAGGGTAAAAAAATGTGAGTAAACACATCTATAGTTTGATCAATATTTTTTTGCATGAACAAAAAAAGAACACATGTGATATACTCCACTCACACTAGCAAGCTTTGCTCAATTTTAAGAATCCAAATTGAAGTGTGGAGGCAATCACTTATACAACTTAATATCACAAAAATACTTTTGATTCTCAAGATCATTGTGAGGTGCAAGAGAAATGCATACACCTTTTAAATGATATTTGTTGTCTCTTAGAAATGTACCCTATGCGAAGTTATGAGAACTAAGCTTCCTAGAGAAACATGGGATCATTTCAAGGCTGTGGGTCACCTAAAGTTGAAATGAACCTCCGGAGAAGGCTGGATTCCTTTGGGTATCACCTAAACTATCAATTCTGTAAGGGTAAAAGGAGTAGTACATATAAATGAAACTAAACTATGGTGATACACCGCATTGATAAGAAATCATGAAATGAAAACAAGATGAACATACACTCAGAAACTTAACTACAGTTGTTTCACTTACTCGACATAACCTCTTTTAGACTTATGTGTCATTCTTAATAGTCTTGATCTACATACACATCTTAAGAAGGAAAGATAAATTTCACAGCTTTAAGGTATGAGTGTAGATTTAGAGAAACACAGTTGAAAACTTGCATAATCTAAAAATAGAGAAATGAGAGTAGTACAAACATTAACACTAGCTTCCAAGGTAAACTCTGTGTTGTATTCCAGATTCCAGTTGAGTTACAAAACATACATCAGTTGAGAAAGGATTGTTAAAAATCACTAACTCCTGAGAATGCATAATCTGAACTATTTACAAAGAGGCAAAAAATTCCCTATATACAAAAGATGTCGGCCCCTTAGGGCTTACAAAAATATCTAACTTTTTGGAAACATCTCCCTTAGATCTTTTAATGGAGTTAATGTTGTATTTAAGCGTGTCCCTACTATCCATGTCAGTGAAGAGTCACTTCCATGAATGGTCTTCCTCAGATCTTTCTGCAACCACCGCATTTACTTCTGCTCCTCATGTCCGCCTTTGAATCCTTTGTTGAAGAGCTCATTGAATGTCCTCGAGCTCAAAACAGATACACGTTGCTTTTTGCTTAGTTGATCTTCTTCTTTCTGGTCAGACCACCATGGCTCACCCTTAGCTCACTCTGATTGGTTGATGGATGCCACATAGATTCCTCGAGCAGTCAAAAGTTCTCTCTGCAGAATCGCATGTCGGTGAGACACTAATCGTGTCTCCCTGATGCGATTATGCTCTCATAGCAGTCATCAACATAGTTTACAACCATTGCTGAGAGTTCTTATCGAGCTTCAAAAGTCATACCAATATCCCTGAAACCATCGGCAAGGCCTTCGACACTCAGCAGGACATCTTACCAATTTCAAACTCTCTCAATGAGCTCCTTTACTTTGGGGAGACATCCCTGTGTCAGCGAGATGTCATGGCGAGGCCTCATTATCCTACCGCTATGCTCCACAATCAGCGAGACACTTGGGTCAGGAGACTTTTCATTGAGCTGCTTTCTTTAACCCCGCTGAATTCACCTCGACAAGACCCTGTTGGGTTGACAAGACTTCATGGCAAAGCCTCCAACCTCTTGGCGAGTTCCTATGTCGCTTCGAAAAGCTTTCCTCATCTTCTATCGGCAAGAGTTTATTGGTGTCACCTCGAGCTCGCTCCATTTCGGCAAGAGTCCACCCTACTAGTGAAACCTCTTACTGCACCCATTATCCCTTAGCGGCCTCATTTCATTTCGGGGAGACAACCTTCATTCGTCGAGACCTTTCACCGAATGCAAATTCTTACACCGAAGTCATTCCACTTCGGCAAGACCTCCATGCGTAGGTGAGACCTCACACTGAGGTCTCATTCTTTCATTATGCTTCGCCTCCTTTATCTTTCGGTGAGACACTGAGCCGTTGGCGAGACATCATGACGACTTAACCTTCCTTGGGTGAGACCCCCGGCCTTCGGTAGGACATTACTTGGTCACCGGGACCTCATGGCAATGGCTTCAACTCTTGGCGAGCTCTTTTGTTGTTGGTCAGACATTGGCCTATCGGCCAGACCTCTCGTCGAGCTCCTTATCTTTCGAAGATGAGTTTACTTTTTCTTCAGTCGGGAAGACATCGCCAGGTCGGTAAGACCTCACACCGAGACCACCACCTCATACCGCTGCTACTCTGTGAGTGAGACACTTGGGTCAGCAAGACCTTATGCCAAACCCTTATCCCGTCACTGAGACACCTTCTAGTTGGCCAGACCTCATCTCGACGGTGAGACGTTATGCCAAATACGACCCCTCGGCTAGGCCCCTTTGTTTTCTTTGGTGTGACCTTCATCCTTCGGCAAGACATTATGCCGAAGGCAATATGTTTTCCTCCCCGCTGACGGCCTTGTGAATGATTTTCGGTGAGACTTTTGTCCTCAGTAAGACCTCCTAGCGAAGCCCCCACACATACGCTGAAGACATCCTGCTTCGGTGAGACTTTCATCCTTCGGCGAGACATCTGGCCGATGACAGTTGTTTTGCCGAGACCTCCATACGCTTCGGTGAGACTTCCCCATGTCGGCGAGACATTACACCGAAGCCCCCTGGTTGTAGTGAAACCTCACCTGATGACGTCCCTTTCGCCAAGACTCTCACAAGTCGCTGAGACATCTCCACGAAATGATTCTATTTGCCCTAGCGTAGATTTCTTCCTTTTAGAAAGACCACATCTTTGTCGGTCAAACCTCATGGCAACAATGCCTTCATTCAATGAGAGCCCTTTTAGTTGGCGAGACATTTGGAAGGTCTTGGCGACTCTCTCCTTAGAGGATTTTCATGCCAAACTGACCTAGGCAGGCCTTCCAACTGAGTTCCCTGTGACCTAGCACTAGAGGTATGATTTAACCCTTGGTGCAAATGTCCCATCTGGCCTCTTTGAACATCTGAAACACAGTTTGTCCTGCCTGATTGAGCCCATAGGTAAAAATTGAGCAACATTTCTGGTGACCTTTGGTGGATGTTTTCCTACTAAACAATATTACTTTTGGATAAGAAATTACAAAACATAAAATGTACATGTTCTTTTTAACCTTCAAAGCAGAAAATGAGCTCTTTTTAAGAGCCAACTTTGAAGTGTGAGATTTGTTTGTACAATTGTTAAGTCCAAAAAAAATTGTAGTAAGTTCCTAAGATTATTTTTAACCCCTGGGTATGTGCAGGATCATCATGGAAAAAATAGGCCCTTAAGTGGCAAAAAAATTAGAAAAATCAAAGTTAGACAACTTGATGTAAAAATTTGAATAAGTTATCTATATTATTTAAAAAATATGTAAGAATATAATTTGTAGAAAATTGAGTGTAGTTTCTAAAATACTAGGCTTGTTTAAAAAATATACCTATTTGGTGAAATTTTGAAATTTCAATACAATAGTACTTAAATTTCAAGGAAAAAATAAGAAGTGCGTGTCCGTCTGACCACCTAACCACAATAAAATGATAATATTTTTTTATAATATTTTAGATATAAGAAGAGGACTCATGTCTCGATTTGATGCATATTTTTTGTAATTTTTTTCCAAATAAATAATTAATTATGATTTTTTATTATAACTTTTAAAAAATATTAAAACTCATGTCTAACCACTTTAACTTGGTCAAAATTTCATGAAATTCAAATGTTCTTTTTAATCCTATAGTATGTGAAGCATAGAATGTGCATGTTTTGGATTCAAAAAATGTGATACCGTTTGAAAGCTATAGATGTTTTTCAATTAGTCTATCAATCAGGACTTTAGTCGTAATTTGAATAGAAAATGAATAATAATTACTTATTAAATTCAAAGTAAAGCATAATTTATATTGGGAAAGCTGATAATATCCTTTAAAACCCTTTTCGTTTCATCAATTTTGGGTAAAAAAAAGTTGTCAGCCACATACCCATCATATTGCCACTTTTTGGCCCATCATGATCCTGCACATACCCCCCCTTTTTTTGTTCTTTTTCATCCCAAATGAAATCTATTGAGTATTGAAAACTTTGAAGAAAACAAAGCCTTAAAGTGGGATTATAATTTCTCCCAAAGTGTTCAAAAACACTTGATACAATAGATTGGAGATGCCATAGAGAAGTCTTTTTCTTTGTTTCTTCCCTTCACTTTTGATCACTCCAACCTACAAAAACTAGTTAAAAACTATAGAAAATAGAGTAAAAAACTAGTTAGAAGTCAAAGGCCACCAAAGCTAAAAAGCACATGTTAAAATGATTGAAAATCTGACTTTTACCCCACCCTAGTGGTGCAATCTGCATATGCGTCACAGTTTGACGGAGTTAGTGTCATTGTATGATGACACTGGGACTGATAGCATCAGATTGTGGAGAAACTAGTGACAGAGCATATGCATTGCTATTTCAACCAATGACACACTTTGGAATTTGATCTCATCGATGATAGAAAAATGGCCAAGCGCCATAGTTTGGAATTCAAATATACTAGCGGGAAGAACCCAACTTCATGGTTTAGTGTTTTTCAATGTCGCTATATAGCGCCATTGGACTGATAGCAACACACTTTCCTATAGACACAAAAAGTTTCAAAAAACAACAAAATTTTGAAGGAAAACATGTTAATTTCCTCCAATCCACCCTCCTTCTAGCATCAAAATGTGAATGGTGATCCTAGACCTACACAAACACAAAGAATAAACACATTATTAGTCCAATATGCAAGTTTGAAACAACATTCCCCATGAAATTCATTTGAAACATGAAAAAAAAAAAAATATGAAGAACACAATAAAAAAGCTATTAAATCCTATTTAAATGATCAAACTCTCAATCCCATGTGGGAATTGGTGTCATTTTGATGTGAAAATGGCCCTTTCCCAATTACTTGAAAGCTTGATGATCAATGGTGAAGATTTGATGCTCCTTGGTGAAATTTCTACATAACCTAGCTATGAAATGATGAAAATGGATGAAGATTGCTCAAAACATGAAAATGATAACCTTGCTCAAGTTGTGGATGAAAATTCTTAAGATTATGAATGAACTTGTGTATAAGATTGTGGATCGAAAATCAATAAAAAATCCTTCTATTTATAAAAGAGAATGATGGAAGAATAGGAAAAATGGATGAATGTGGGATCAAACACCAACCAATAGCATAATGCCACTTGACAACATATGAGTGGACAAAGGTTGAGCACATTTGGATGAATGTGCACATTAATGCAATTAGGTGGAAATTTAAATTTGGAGAAATGACAAGTTGGAGGGAGAGAAGAAATGAATTAAATGCCACTTGGCTAAAGAAAAGGACATATAAGAGGCCTTTAATGCCTTGTTGGATGGACAAGTACTTTTTGTGTGGAGATTTCAAATTTGGGGAATATTCCATCATTTGATGCCTTTTTGAATGAAAAATGAAGATTTATAAATTAATTAAATTGATTTTCATGAGCAAGTTGCAAAAGCTAGAGGATTTGATTAATTTAAGAGGAGATTAGCTAATTTGACAATTTGATTTAGATTTCAGGATTTAAATAAATCAAAATGAGAGGAATAATTGATTTAGACTTAATTAAATAAAGTTTGATTTATTTAATTAAAGAGGATGGTGTTAGATTGAATCAAATAAAGATGAATTTATTTAATTTAAGGGAGGTGACTTTAGAGATTAATTAAATAAATTGAATTATTTAATTAAAAGAGGGACTATAGGATTAATTAAATAAAGTGATTTATTTAATTAATAGGAGATGATGACTTAATTAGATAAAATTGATTTATTTAATTAAGTGATGAAATGTGATGAATTTAATTAAATAAGGTGTATTTAATTAAATGATTAACAAAGGAGCTGATTCAATATGAACTGGTGTTAAAGTAAAATCAGGATCAAGTGTATAGGATCAATCAGTATATTTTTCATGTCTACACTAACAAAATGTAAGAATAAAAAAGACATGAAATATATCACCATTATAAACCTTTTATGATCATAGGTGATTATTCCAAGTTATGGTTGATTTTTAAAGTAGAGTGTGGGTGCACAATCCCACATCATAACTTTGTTGCATCCAAATATCTTCCTTGAAAATGACTTGGGAATGGTTCAATTTATAGAGTTTGGGTTAATTGGATGGATGGATGAGATGATATCTCATGAGATGATACATTAGGTTTGATTCTCATGTAAGAGAGAATGAGAAGATGCAAGTGCCATCATGTGGTTGGTACACATGAGTAGGGAAAGGATGTAGGAGAAATGAAGGGTAGAGATTTGATCAAATCATAATGGATGGTGGAAATTAAAATATTATTTTTGGAGCCTTGTACACTTGGATCCATGTGCCATATTTGAAGTTTTGTGTGAGGTTGAATTTTGATTATTTTAATCAAGATATGGTGGAGGAATTTATAAATGATTAACTAGTTGACTAAACACGATTTGTTTATTCAATTAATGATGAGGTAAATTTTAGAGGAATTAAAAAAATATTTATGTATTTATTTAATTCATGGGAGAACTTTGGGGAATTGACTAAATTAATTGAATAAATATGATTTATTCAATTAAGGTGAGAACATTAGAAGAAATTTCCAAATTGCTTAAATTTATTGGATAAATAAAGATAATTTATTCAATTAATGTTAAAAGAATGCCTCGATTGGTTAATTGAATAGCCATGGCTTACTTACTTAATGTTAGAAGAATGATCAAAGTGATTAGTGTTTTAAGTGGATGTTTTGGGTAGATTTGGTGTGATGATAACTAAAATAAATATATCTATAAGATAAGGAATTTGATACTTTTAAAGATAACTACTTTAAACCAAAAAATCCTTATAACTTCAAAATAAGACAAATATCTGACTATCTAAATGTAGAAATGAAGAAGATTTGAAATTGGAATACAAGAAATGGTTTGTGCTCAAATTAAAATATTTTCTAAGGTGAGGATGTGTAAAAGGAAAATTTGCATAAGGGGTGCAAATTCGCTCCTATACAAGAGTCTTCCATTCCAAAGTTCTTCAACATTTCCTTGGCATACTTTGATTGTTTTTTGAAGATACCCTTTTCTATCTAATTAATTTGTAGCCCAAGGAAGAAACTCATCTCCCCAAACATTGAAATTTTAAACTCATTTTGTATCTACTCTGTAAGTCTCTTACACATTGCTTCATTTCCTACAAAGATTATATCATCAACATATAGAACCACAATCAAGATTTGATCTTTCTCAACTTTGAAATTATAAATATTGCTATTTGTAGTACCTTTATTGAATCCTTGCTACAAAAAGTACTTGTCCAATCTTTTATACCAAGCTCCAAGAGTTTTCTTGAGTCCATATAATTCCTTCTTCAATCTGTAGACCATATTAGGATTATCTAATGACTAAGATCCTTTAGGTTGTTCAATGTATACCTCTTCTTCCAACTCACCATTCAAGAATGCAAAATTAACATCCATTTGATATACTTTGAAATTCTTATATGCTACAAAAAGTCAAAAACATCCTAATAGCTTCCATCCTTGCTACGTAAGAAATGTCTCCTAAAATTCTATTCCTTCTACTTGTGAGTAGCCTTTACACACAAGTCTTTCCTTGTTCCTCACAACTTCTTCATTCTCATTCAACTTGTTCTGAAATACACATTTAGTTCCAATCACATTCTTGTTTTCTAGTGGGTAAACCCACAAAACTGGTTTACAATTCCAGTGAGGAAGGAAAATCGCAAAAAATTCCCCCATGCAAAAAAAAATGGTTTTTGGGGTTCTAACGAACATTTAGTTCATGCGAACCCATTAAATGTTGGGTCCCACATTTCCTGGGTAAAAAAAAAAAAGGAAAATTTTGTGTAAGGGGAGTTCGCTTGAACCCTAGTTAGAGTGAACCTCCAAGGGGGGTTTGCTCGAACCCCCCTTTCTCCCCCTTCTCCCCATCTGGCACTAAAAAAACTCCACAATTTTTCCCTTCGAAGCTCGAGTTGAGGATGAAAATGGAGGAGACTTCACATAACCAATTGGGTGATGGTAGTCCTCAAAACAAGCTATTCAATGAATATAATTTTAATATGTTTTGGTTTTATTATGTATTTGTTTTTTTAGTTTGATTAAACATAGATTTTTAACCAAAAATTAAGCTCTTCATTCTGCACATGTGGAAAAATAGAAGATTATCAAATTTTTTTTGAAAAATATCAATGCAATAGATATTGATGTCCTTGATCCAACAAAAAAATTGAATTTTGATACATACAATAAAATTTATGTTGTATATGGTCTACCTATGTCTGAATTGTAATTAGTTTGACTTTGAAACTTGATTAAGGAAAAAATATTCAATAAAACACTATGAAACCAATTGGAAGCACTAGATATTGTAGTTACAAATCTAAATTCAAAAAATTATAATTTTATCCTTCATGGAAAAAACATTATGTTGTATACGGCGAGCATCACTCCTTAAAAATGGTGTTTACCGGAAAAATAGTTTTCAAAGGAGATAGAAAAAGAAGTGCAATCTGATTCCAAAAATTTTGAAAAAAATATATTTAGAATATACAAACAAAATGTCACAAATCACTAGTTTGCGTCATCTTCAAATTCCTCATCGTTTAGCTACTATAGGTGCCCGAGAGTGAAGATTTAGTTAGAAAAAATTAGTTTAGTGTCTAGTTTGGCCAAAAATTGTAAACCAGTATTGTGGGATCACCCTAGTCTTCAAAGATAATTTCCCAAGTCTAATTCTTCTCAGTCTACATTAATTTTTCTTCCATAGCCTTGATCCAATATTCATCTTCCCATGCTTCAATCAATGTTTTAGGTTCAAATTTTGAAAGTAAATATAGATTTACCTGTTCTTCTACCATACTAGTGTTTCTTCTTGTCAATACACCTACTTTTTTCACCAATGATCTAATCTTCAAAATTTTTCTTTTTCACATACTTAGGAGTCTTAGGGATCCTTTCCAAAGCTTATACTTACTCTTCAACTTGCTCTTCTTTTTCCTTTCTTTAATATTTTTCTTCTTCTTTGCAAGAGGACTCATCTGATTCGCATCCTTCTATTAGCACATAACTTTTATGTAAGTCTTCATCCACTTTGACACTTGCACTTTCAACAACCCTTTTTATCCTCTTGTTGTAGTACCGGTAAGCCTTTCTTCATGTAGATATCCAAGGAAGATTCCTTCATTAGATCTTGCATCAAGATTTTCTAAGTTTTCTTCATCTCTCTTGATATAGCATTTTCTTCCAAATACTCTAAAATATTTGACACTAGGAGTCCTTCCATACCATAACTCATATGGAGTCTTTGTATTTTTTGTCCTTACTTGTGCTCTATTAAGTATGTAAACTGTAGTATGAATTGCTTCTCTCTAGTAGACATCTGGTATATTTTGTTCTCTCATCATTGTCCTTGTTGCTTCCTGAACAATCCTATTCTTCCTTTCCACCACTCCATTATGTTGAGGAGTCCTACGAGCTAAAAAATGTCTCTTTATTCCATGATCTTCACAAAAACTATTAGATCTTAAACATTTAATTTTCATATCCATTTCATTCTCAAGCATAGGTTTAAATACCTTAAACTTATCTAGAGCTTCTAATTTTTCTTTGAGAAAATTTATGCAAGTCACTCTAGAGTAATCATCAATTAATAAGATGAAATACCCATCACCTTGAAAACTTCTCATTCTGGTGGGTCCACAAAGATCTGTATGCACCAACTCTAAAGGTTTTGTAGTAGAATATTCTTTGATATTGAATCTCTTTCTAGTTTGCTTTCCAATCTAACATTCCTTGTAGACTGCATTGATGGGCTTTGTAACTTTGGAAAATCTCTCACAGCTTGAACTAAACTGATCCTCACTAGGCTATCAAAATTGATGTGACACATTCTTCTATGCCATAGACAACTTTCATTGATTTGAGTTATTAGTGATTTTTCCAGTAGAACTAAGCAATCCTCTAAAA
Organism: Sequoia sempervirens; assembly: GCA_007258455.2. Taxonomy (NCBI): domain Eukaryota; kingdom Viridiplantae; phylum Streptophyta; class Pinopsida; order Cupressales; family Cupressaceae; genus Sequoia; species Sequoia sempervirens. Next base: position 358,273,580 of record VDFB02193867.1, read on the forward strand.
ACTAGTCAACTCTTATGGTGAAGAACTGCAGGGTTAGTGGCCAACACAAGGGTAAGTGCATGGATCTATGACACAATTTTGGCTCTTAAGATGCCACTTATTTTTTGAAATCAGCAAAATATAATTTGCATGAGAAATTGAAGATAGTTACGCTGAAAATTTCAAGATGCAACAAGAACAAAAGTTGAAGTGCTCTAAGTCTAGTTTCTAAGCTACTATTTTTTTTTTGAAATTAATGAAGATTAAGGGTCTCAAAAAGGAGGGGGAACAGGTCTATTTTTTATCAAAAAAAATAGAATAGTGCCTGAGGGCTCCCCCCTTTTTGATTAGCTTATTTTTAGAATTTCAAAAATCCCAACCGTGAGAAATTAGCTAACACCATGTAGTTTATCCTCGTTCTTTCAGATAATTTTTTTAATGAATATATAATATTCAAAGTGGACACATACGAAAAAGCTAAAATTTGAGTGTGCTCCCCCCTAAATTTTTTGAAAAATAATCAAAAATTATTTCTACCCAAGTCTGCTATCTTATTTTCACTTCTCTCTCTTTCTGCTTATCATCCTGATGATGGATCATGGAGTTTGATCTGAAACATTGATGTAAAAAATTTCACACAGTTATTCTAGAAATCTAGTTCACATCTATCATGGACTGTGGAAACAAAATGTTATTAATCAAAAATTGATTTTTTTTCATCATGTGTAGAATGGAGTCTAGTTTCAAAAAATGTAATTTGCTTCACGTTTCGATAAATGAGTAAAAATCTATCCTAAAACTAGCACATGTTGGATTTTGACCAAAAATGGAAGCATTTACAATAGAAGCCATGGATCAAAACCTTAACTAAATCAAAATGAAGAAATAATTATATATTTAGATAGCTAAGAGAGAGGTCAATGCTATCACGGTTTTTTTTATAAACTTGCATTGAAAGATGTACAAATGAGATAGGGAGCACAGACAAAAATATGAGGAAATTTGGAAAATCCTATCAATTAACACGTCCAAAGTAGGCCATTTGGTGAGCACCAAATTTGGCGAGTGCTAAATTTGG